>OY728126.1:1667433954-1668642704 GCA_963277665.1 Viscum album | reverse complement strand
GGTCATAAATCCTTAGAAGTGGGTACTTGTTCTTTACAGTCACCTGATTCAGGCGACGGTAGTCGACACACAGTCGCAATCTCCCACCCGCCTTCTTGGCGAACAAAATCGGAGAAGTCCAGGGTGAAACACTGGGTCGAATAAATCCCTTGCCCTGCAAGTCCTCCAGCTGTACCCACAACTCTCGAAGCTTAGAGGGATCCATCCAATATGCTGGAGTAGATATCGATGTTATCCCAGTGTATAGGTCAATGTATAATTCTACCTCTCTATGAGGAGGTAGTCCTGGAATGTCGTCAGGAAAAACGTCCGCATACTGATCCACCACAACAAGAAAACTCGGACTCCTCACATCAACTGCTCCTAGAATGAGACTAGCCAACTAACGGGTGATCGACTGCCCTCTCCTCTGCATAAGTCCATCCAGCACTGAAAGGGCTCCCTTCTCACCGGTGAAGGTGAACTTTCTCCCATATGTGCGGACACATCACACTTTTCACCTAAAACAGTCGATCTGAGCATGGACTGTAGATAACCAATCTATCCCTGACGTCGTAAGGCCTCAACACCGCTACAAGAAGATCCCAGCCGAAGCTCTCACCTCCTAGAGTAAACTCACACTGCCGGCACTAGTGTGTAATCATTTAGTCTGCTCCCGTAAGAGTCTCTAATCGTAAGGATCAAGCAAACGGCTCTGTCAGAATCTCTAAGCTCCGAACAAGGGTAGCGGCAATAAAAGAATGACTCACTCTTGTGTATATATTAACTGCAGCAAGGGTGGATTAGACACAGATAGTACCTTGAATCATCTCAGGTGTGTCGTGGTCATAGGCCTCTACTGCCTGGAACTGCGCTTGCCCCTGTCTTCCAGCTCCATGTGGTCGGGGTGGCCCTCCTGGTGGCAGTGGTGGTAGAACCTCAAAGCATCGTCCACCACCTTCTGCTTGGACAACTCCTCTGCCTCGTCCGCCTGTTCCCTGCAGACCACCACGGTCGAACCTATGCCTCTTCCTGGGTGGTTCCTCAACCATCTTCTGATTCTCTGCATGGCGGGCCGGGCAGTCACGATCCATGTGGCCCGGCCCGCCGCATGCATAGCACTGCCTACCTCTCGTATGACTGGATCTTCTGCATGTGCCCCGCACATCCGAAGTAGTATCCTGAGGTCTCCCACCTGATAGCCTAGTCCTCTTGGACCTCTGTGACATCTGTCTACTGCCGGCTCCAAAAGACTCTACTACGTGTCGCCCTGCGGTAGACCTCACTGCTGGTGTAGGCTCAGCAAGAAAGCTCTCCACAAGAGGAGCATGCTCTAGTACTCCTACTTGTTTCGGAATACTGAGGGAGATCATCGAATCCCTCATCTCATGCCTCAGTCCCTACTCGAAGGTTCGGGCCCGGAAGAATGGGTCATGTACCATGTCCGTGGAGTAGCGCGAGTGGTCAGTAAATCTCACTGAGTACTGGGCTACTGTAATGCTTCCCTGCCGCAGCTGTAGTAACTCTTAGATGTGCACCACACTGAGGGTGGCCAGAACAAACTCTGAGTGGAAGAGTCTCTCGATGTTCATCCAAAGTAGTGATGCCTCGTCATGCACCTGGAGAATCAGGCTCCACCATCTACCTACTACTGCGTTCAGTAGACTCGTGGCAAGGATCACCAAAAGGTTTGCTGGGGTCCCTACCAATCTGAATAATATGACGATAGCCTCCATCCAATCCTCAACTTCCTGGGGATCCATCTCTCCATGGAACCTGGGCAGCCTCTGTCACTAAAACTTGTGCAACTCACTCAGGCGGCGTGCACTCTCCGCAGCTGGGGCTGGTTGTATCGGTGGCCCAACGGGTAGTGGTACCACTGGTGCCTCCGCTATAATGGGGCCCTGCACTGAGGCCTCGTCGCTCGGTGGGCTACCATCTCACACGTAGCTCGGAACCCTAGCTAGCTTCCTACGTGGGGCCATCCTAAAAAGCAACAGGTGTTCCATGTTTAATACAGTATACATGGTGAGCTGACACAAAGTAATCACAAAGAAAACTTTTGAAACACTCATCCAATCAGTGTTTTCGAGCATAGAGTCAAAAATCAGAATTCAGGGTCCTGGTGTATGGATACGTCGGCCACCACACCAATACTGGACTCCCTGGACTGAAAACCACACTCATTATTCTTAACACTATTTCTTCACAGAGAAGAAATTATCAGAGTTCTGAGTTCTGTGGTAGAACCGACTCCTCTGATACCAATTTATCACGACCCATCCTCGGGCCCCGTGTCGTGACTACCCCAAGCACGCATTCCATAGGCCATTGGCTGGGGACTAGCACCAAAGGAGTAATTCCTGATAAAAGGGAAGGCATTGCCTTTATATAAGTAATCAAACACAACAGAGTACACAAGCTAGAGTAAACACAAAGTAAACTAAGTACAAAATTAAGTGCTGGAAAGTAAATGGGCCAGTATAAAAACCCAACTGAAAGTACAGTATAACTAAGAAAAGTAAAGTACAACAGCTGAAAAGTAAAGCAGCAACCACTGATTTGTCCTCCAGAAAGCCCAATTGAAGGGTGGGTACAGATGGTCTCCTTAGCTCCTCGAGTCCATCCATCCGCTCTGTGTACGTACCGACTGATAGTCCACCTTGGGATATTGTCCTGCTCCACAAGCCTCAACCATGATCAGCGCTATCTGTCATCTACAACCAACACAACGTAGTGAGGGCATAGCCCGTGCAGGGGTGAAAATATGATACTCAGTAGGGACCCCAAGACCCCCAAAGTTCTCCCAGAATCCATGAAGGATAAACCACAAAGGAAGGATAAAATCACAAAGTATCAACCGACTCTACTTAGGTATATTCCCATACATATACCTAAGTCGTCAATTACTATTCGGTTCAAACTCTTGAGCCCAAGAACAACACAGTCCACACAGGAAAGCTGAACCCATTCCACACAGAAAGAAGTCAATCACATAGATGATAATGATTGAAGATCAAGACTCAGCTCACACAGGTATACTTCTCACGAAGAATGGTGGAGATGATTGGGTGTATCCTCTGAATCATATCCTCTGTCGAACCCACGTAGGATCCAAGTACAGAAGACGTTGCTGTCGAACCCACGTAGGATCCAAGTACAGTAACCATCACTACCGAACCCACGTAGGATCCAAGTACAGTCTTCATCGCTGCCAAACCCACGGAGGATCCAAGTACAGTTATCCTCACTACCGAACCCACGTAGGATCCAAGTACAGTCATCATCGTCGTCGCAGTCGCAGCCAGTTCTTGGGTTCCCGCACACAGCACGCTCGATTCCGGGAGGGTCCACTCCGCGATCCAAGAGGGTCGATACATAAATTATCACAAAGTCCAAAGTTGATGTATCCAAAAGTTCTATCTCATCAATAGGAACTCAACTTGACAGACGGCGCGTCAATCGGACGCCCAGTCTGAGAGGTAATGGTATTTCTGTACTAGGGGCCCGGTTAGAAATACGCTCCTTTCTAACTCGGACTATATCCATAGTATTCCAAAACTCACTTAGAGTATTTCAAAAGGATCATATCTTTTAAAGGGTCCTAGTGTCGTAGACGGCGCGTCGATTGGATGCGCGGTCTTTAAGTTATTCTCGTTTAAGTGATTAACAGGCCTGGCCCGTTTAGCCCATTGGGCCGACGGGTCCGGTTAACCCAGTTTGACGGGTCTGACCTAGCAGGGGTGTTGGACCGGTCCAAAGGAATACACAACTCGGCCCAAAGGGGTGTGGTTTGGCCCGAAGTGGTGAGTCCTGACCTGAAGTGGCGAGGCCCAGCCAGGCCCGGCTCGGCCCAAGGCCGAGCGGGTTCCAATGGGGGGCGCGGCCACCCCTATTTTCCACACCAGCGGTGCCAAGAGGCACCGCCCTTCCCCAAACCGGCTGGCTAGACCGGCCGGCCTTCTATGCATGAGGCCCGCATAGGCGGGCCGCTAGTCTTCCATCGCGGCGCCCTCCTGGCACAGCAGTCTAGCTCCGCCCAGCCGGCCGACGGGTCGGCCGGTTCTTCCACCAAAGTGGACCGTGATGCGGGCTGCGGTTCCTCCCGCACAGCTGGTGCAACGGCACCAGCTTCCTTCACCATGTTCCCAGAAAGCCACAACGGCGTCGTTCTTCCTCCACCTCCGGTTTCCAATTCCAAAAGAATAAGTTTCAAGGGAGGGTCGTCGGGCCGTGTTTGTTCGGCCCGCGCCCTCCGCATTAGGCGGTAACACATAGCCAAGAATGCAAGAGGTTCAAGAAACACAATGGCAATTTTATTTTCAATAAAATTTAATCAAATCACCCTACCTCGAAAAGAAGTTCGCGGTTGTCAAGCATCGTGGAAGACGGCGTCGTTTCCGTCGTCGTCAGTGTGCACCCGAGGAAGTGACGTCTCCTCTTTTATCATGGAGAGAAGAATAGAAGGAGCCCCGTTGTTAGAGATTTCCCATGTCGGTGTCTCCTCCCTTGCCACGGAGGAAGAAGAGGATGATGAACCGTGGTTGCCGAGTCGATGTTCTTCGTCGGTGAGTTGGTGTTCTTCAACAAAGTAGGAATCCCCTTTCTTCTTCACAAGAGTTCTCTCCCCAAATCCCCACACAACAAGCCAACCAAAATAAAATAAGGCCACCCCTTATTTTAATTGAACATGCCATGCATTTCAAAATACAAATTTCAAACACTTAATTAATTAATGAAATAGTTTCAATTAATTAATTAAGGTGTGTGTTGGCATGAGTTTAAGTGCGGGAGTGAAAAGTATACAAAATTTAAATGGGAGTTGCCATTTAATTAACATGGGAGTTCAAAGGGGTTAAAGAGTTATGGAATCTGAAGGGTTTGGGATCGTGTGGTCCCCACCTCACAATTATCCTCACATGGGTAGTTAAGAGCTTGTGGGTCCCACCCCAACTCCCCCATGTAGGATATAACCACCTTAGATATAAAATAAAAATTGTTCTACATTTTTTATTCACTTATTATTTAATCCACAAATTTTAACTTCTCATCCCATGCAAACTCTATTGCGGTAAAGGTCCCCTTAAGAAATTACCAGTGTTGCGAGTTCATCGGCGCCCTCAGATTTCATTTTCGAGCACCGGTTCAAATGATAGAAAATCCCGCTTGTTCGTTTACTGAACGTACCTGAGCTGAACTTCAGAAATTAATTCTGGGCAGACCGGGCCTCGGAATCAAGTGCTGTCAGAATCCATAGACTCGTAAAATTAAAAAGTATTTAAGGAAATAAATTCCTTGAAATTTTCAGGTCCATACAAATACCATGTACTGAATAAAAAATTTACTCAACCTCTCTCTCTTATGAAACCCTAGAAGTATTCAGAAAACATTTTAATATAATATACAAAAAACAATAGAAAATAAGATGATAGTTCCACATTTATGAACCAAGTATCATACCTTTTACCTAAAAATTGGTATCTTTGAGTTTTCATTGGTCATGTCTTATAATAATTATTTTAAAATATCATTCATCATTTAAAGTATAAGATATACCCATGAGAGAATAAAACTTTAACCATCACTAATAATGGTTAATTGTTTCCGAGAATAAATTCAACCAATCAAAACCAATTATCACAAAAACATATACATGTACAATAATAGGAAAAAACCTATATGTGAATATTCATTAACAATGATAGAATACACCAAATATTTATGGTTTTATTCAGACCACTTCCTCAAATTATTATTTTCATCCCCACTATATAGTATTATTCCATGTAAAATCACATTTTGTAACAGACCAAACTAAGTCACTGATTATCCCAAGGTAGACTACCAAATGACCTCAAGCATGCTTCTCAATAACCAAATAATATCATAAATTCCAATGGATAATTAGTAAATCTTGGGATATATTTCACCATCTTTTGTTATTAAATAAAACATAAACAAGATATTCTAAAATTTTGGCACGAACTATTGATATTTTGGATGTATTAAAAAAATTCACTAAAGGGTATTTTTGGTTAGAGAAGGACACTCAAGAGAAGGGTGAATTGAGTTCCTATAAAAATTTCTATCAAAAATATTATTTGAAAGAATCCACCAATTTAAAAACAAGACATCTCAGTTAATCAAAGTAGTAAATTTATAATAGTCTAAATGTTCAACTAATTTCTCATAAGATTGAATATTTCTCAGTTATAACAATATGATATATTGATATAAATTTTGAAATAAATTTTCTATAAAAATAGTTATAAATACTTTCCAAGACTAACTATCAAAGTGATACTTTGTTTTATGAAATATGTGTTAAAATATTGAAAACTAAATTTGAAATCACAATGGATTAAAACAAGAGGATCGGTCTCAAGACAAGACTTAGCCCTCTCCACTTGGAGATCACCTACTTCCAAGAAATATATATCTATGTGTGTGTGTGTGTAAAACTATGATCTAAACCCTGGATCATGATTTACACAACATTATAAAAACTTTCCGAGTCACAAGACTGCTACCACAGTTTTATGAGGGAACTAAAATAGTTAGGTCACACATGACCTCTACCAAAGTTCTGTATGGGATCTAACAGGTGTAAAAATATTTTTTTGTGAGGATGTTTTGTATACTTCAATTCTATGTAGGAGATGGTGTATGTATAATAGACAGAAGCACACACTGCTCAAAATTTAGTAAAAAAATGCACACAACCGTTATGGAAATAAATTGATACAGTTTATAAGGCTATGTTTGTTGTGAAATTCAGTTATGGACTCTTTGGATGTAGAAGATGTGAAGCCTGAGTCCTCTTCTGGAAACAGACACTGAAAACAGAGTGTCATGAAGCTTTGTGTTCTAGTTTTCTAGGAAGATGATGTTCTATTCCTTCAGTTCTATTTTTTGCTGCAAAGGTATTATAATATTGGTTAACTATAAGTTCTCCTTTGTGTTCAGTCAGTAAGAATGAGAATTCCTCATGTCTTCTCCTTCCTTTTATTCATAGGTTTGATATGGGTTCTCGTGTGAGTCCTTACTATTGGTCTACCTATATTTCTTTCAGCTCGCATGCTTTTCTCTTTTATATTTCTCATCCCGACAATAATCATGATTGGGGTAGGTTGTGTATCTAGTACTTTTGACATCAGAGTTAAAATTTTCTGAAAAAAATCATTAATTTAATCAATAGTATTAAAACACTCAAATATTCCCGTTAGAGATAATTTTAAATAAAAATAATTTAAGCAGTCTGTCGGTGACTCCTATTTCGGTGAGTCATTCTTTGAGTGACTCTTTTTATCGATGAGTCCATATATTGGTATTGGTTACTCATTCTATCAGCGAGTCATTCTATCAGTGTCTCCATGCGTTGATGACTCAATGTCTTAGTGACTCATTTAGTTCTGTTAGTGTGACATTCCTTTTGTCGGTGTCTCATTTGTTCTCTCAGTGAGTCATCTATCGATTAGTCAGTTTGTACTTTCTATGAGACATTCCTTCTATCGGTGAGATATTCCTTCTATCAGTGTCTCAGTTGAACTATCGGTGAGATAATTACTCTATCGGTATCTTAGTTGAACTATCGGTGAGACATTTACTCTATCGGTATCAGTGAGTCATTTTTTTGTCCTTTTCACACTTGTTTTGTTAGTGTCAGTGACTACTACTTTGCCAACATTTCTTTTTTAACTATCTTATAACATGATTATGTACAGAATTTGTGAAATGCATATTTGATCATAGATAATAATACTTCCGCATATTTAAACTTAAATAAGCATGATTGAAATGATTCGACATTATTTGAAATGATTTTTAATTATTAAAACCACACAGGGACCAACAATCTCATATGGGACAAAACACTCCCCCTTTTGAGGATCACAAATCATGGAATTATAAAGTACAATTAGTTGATGATTAATTTAATCATTTCAATTACTATCTCCCATTACATATTTTCTTAAAAAATGAAATTTCTCAAAATTCAGATAAGGTCCAAAGGTAAAATTAATAATTCCTGATGTTATCCCCCTTTATCATAATGATATTTTTTTAAAAAAAAATTATTCCATTGGTGATGTTCTCCCCCTTTGGGAATATTAAAAAGACCAAAAATATTCATGTATTAAACCAATAATGAAAACAGATATCAAATGGATGAAATGAAAGATCACTGAATTTCATAAATAAAAATATTACATAGTACTGTGGAAGTAAAAAATATCAGTGAAATACAGCAAATATTAAAAACACTCATCCCTATCAAAAAGATATCCACACTACATTTAGGGATCAAGTTTTCCAATTCCTTTGTTAGAAATATCAATAGTATGTCTAGTGGATGGAGGCTGAGAGACTAGAGGATCTGAATGAATTCTCAATAGATGATGGACAATGAATTCAGGAACAGATGGGGAAACGGTAGTTTTGGTTGAAGCATGAAGCTGGATCTTCTCTATGATATTAGGATGGATCTGGATCAAATCTCTAGAAACTAACATAGATTGTGGAGGAGGAAGAATTGATTTAGTAGAAGAGGCGGCAGGTCTGTGTGGTTTAGCAGCTGGAACCATTATGGCTTCACTTTGAACATGGAGATAGGGATTAAATAGATTGATGAAATTTTTTATCATCTCCCCACCATATTTTATTGTCTTTTCAAAACCATCCTTTTTATCCAAAAACTTTTCAAGAAGAGCTGAGAAGTCATTCAATTTTTAAACTTGATACTTAAAAGATCTTGTCACTTGGGGAAACATTAAATTCTCTACCAAATAATTAAAATGACTTTTCAGCTAATTATTTGTATAAATCCTCTTGAAATAATAGTCCACTTTCTCTATGATCTAAGTATTGGATGTTTCATCACTCTTAGAGTATAGAATGACCATATCATTCACATTATTAGTGTTTTACTCTATTTTAGAAAGACTTTATAAAACATGGGAACCAAACAAGGCTTGAATATCTTCTACAATAATAGTCATAACATTTTATATGTCTGGTTGTTGAGAAACAAGAGATGCTGATCTAGATTCCCATTACACATTTTCTATTACATCTTGTCTCAATTGGGTAAAATCGGTAACTTGAAAGTGGTAAATAATATCCTTAAGTCCTTTCATGATTATGTCCATGGTTTTTAAATACTCAGAGGTCAATGTATTGACCGTAGAAACTAATGAAGTTGGCTCATTTCATAGCTTCTGATTATCTATCATAATAGCTTCAATGAGTGAAAATAGTTTGGGTTTCACTTGAGAAATAAAAGTGATAGATATTAGATTTTCTTTATTTTCAGTCAATCTCAACATGGGAATAGGCAAGGAAAATTCATAATGGTGGAGAAAAGTTCTTCCATGAAACTGTCAAAATCATCTCTAGTGACATAGTCACTAGAAATTTTAACTACTGAAGGTGCAAGTGCCGAAGAAGATGCACCTACAGGAAGTGTCTCATACTGTATAGGCTCCTACAACACTGGTCTAGTTAGACCTACTCTATTAGCTTCAGCATTAGAATCATAATATTCCAAGATAAGGATAACATATCTAGGATTCCTTTTCCACTCAGAAAACACAGAGTCTTCTAAAATAGTGAGTGTGTTAACTGTCACTCTTCTAGTAAGAGGTTCCCCCTCATCTTTAACTCTTCTATCTTGAATCTCCCCCTCAACTAGATATCCTCTTACTTACTTATCCCCATCATCTTGATATTTTCTTCTAACATAAACAAATGGTGGTACATGGACTATATGAGTCCTAATTGCATCACCCACTTCAACCCTTTCTTCATCTCCTCCTGTAGTAACTTCTACCTGATTAGGAGATTCTACATTCTTCTCTTGATCTGCATTATAAGTAATCTCTTATTATTAACTTGATCATCATCATGATGGTCAAATCCACTATCACATCCACTCTTTTCTTCATTCCTATCATCTCCATCATTTACATCCTCATATTCTTCTCCGCCATCCTCTTCTCCACTATTATACCCACTTATATTCTCTTCTCTTCCTCTTCCTTATTCTTATTCTTCTGTAGAATCCTCATCTGATCCATTTGGTCTGCTCACATGCTCAAAACTACTAGATTATTTATTTTCTTTGTCATCATATAAAATCAATTATTTTGAAGGTAGGGAAAGAGGTGGACTGGGTGGTCTAACTATCATTCTTCTCGATCTTTCATAAATGTTTAGGTCACTCGTATAAACAACAGGAGACCCTTTTTCTCTAGTAGGAGTAGCACCTTCTTCTTCAACTGAAGAAATAGGTTCATCATCTTCTAGTCCTAGACCGGGGTCCACTATATATTTTGGTATTGTTGGATAGTAAACAGAGTTGAATTTCTCATAATGATTTTCCTCATCTACAACCCATTCCTTATTTCATGGGTTCTAACAAATTTTCATCCATTTACATATTTATTTTCTCAAACAGATGCCACTACAGGAAAAAAATATATCCTCATCTTCACTCACACAACCTTTCACTTTCAGTATGGAAAATATCAACCTTGGGGAAAAAAGAGAATTGGACTTGCAATAAGGCTTGATCATTTCACTAATATGCACTATTAGATATCTTCACATGTTCACTTTAAATAATTTCTTAAACAAATACCCCAAATAAACTTCCCCATACATCAATGAAGAAAAGTCCCCTTTCTCGGGACAAATATGGTGTGGAATAAACGTAAACAGAAACCTACTTTCCCCATCTAGTTTAGTAGCTATGGGCCTCATGTGCTCTTCATTTCCATTCATCTCTTTTTGATTCGTCTCATAGCAGAACAGATCACTTACAGGAAGAGAAGTTCCTTGGTAGTCATCATAGATTCCTTCATGAGGTGACTTAAGGAATTCTGGCCAATGCCTTGAATAAAATGAAATTCTTTTTCCTTTTACAACTAATGTAACCCATCATACCTCACATCCTTCCCGAAGAAACTCTTCATTCATATAAAACTCATATAGAATCTTTGGGTAATAAAGCCTCTCATTATTTGAAAACTAGTTTATCCATCTTGGGATCTGCAACACCCTTAACAAAAAAATACTTACTTTGCAACATACATTCCACAAGAACTTCCTTTTCTAGTTTTACTACATGATTCGAATGATCTGGTTTGACCAAGAGAAGAGATCTAATTGACACTCCCTTCTACCTTTTTGTTGGTTGAGACTATTCTACTTGTCCTCCTTCGAGTGTTCACTTCACTCTCACCAATCTAATGGATTGGTTTGATGGTTGGTAGGTGAAACATCATGGGTAAAGTGAAACGGAAGTAGAGTGTAAGAGTTAAAGGTGAGGGTGAGTTATAGAGTGTACCAACTCGAATTTATATCATTTAGGGGTTAGAGATTGATAATTAATAAACTAGGTACAACAAAATAAATGAAACAACATTGATTTGGTTAAAACATAAAACAATTAAAACAATGGGTTCTATCGTTTTTGGCATGATAGTATCTGCATGACACTATCGGTGTTGTCATGACAAAGTGCTGACATCATCATCACTAAGTATTGGCATAAAAAATGTGTCAGTGTCAGCATGACATTGTCTTCATGACATTTTTAGTGTTGGCATGACATCTACACTCATTTTTCACAAAGAATTATCAATATAAGTTCCTTATAAATTAGTCATCTCTAATCAATGTTTGATGTAATTAATTCTTTCATAGTTCAATGGATTTATGAATATGTCAGCAAGATAATGTTCAGTGTAATAAAATCTAGTGTTATATCACCTTTTTGATAATGATCTCTCAAAAATTGATGTCTTAAATCAATATACTTTGTTCTATAATGAGAAATAGAATTCTTAGGGATGTTTATAGCACTTGTATTATCACAGTTTATAAGAAAATGGCGGAATTTATATCCATAGAAAAGTAAAGTGTGTTTCATTCACAAAATCTAAGCACAAAAACTACCAGCATCTATGTATTCATCTTCGAAAGTAGATAATGAAACAAAAATTTTCTTCTTACTACACCATGAAACTAGATACATTCCAAAAAAGTGACATGTTCCAGAGGTTCTCTTTCTATCTAACTTACAACCACCAAAATCATCATTAAAATAACTCACTAAATCAAAAGGTTGTCCTCTAGGATAGAACAGTCCAAAGTTGGTAGTATATTTGAGGTATTTGAAAATTCTTTTAACAATAGTTCAGTGAGAATATTTAGAATTAGCTTGAAAATGATCATACATACTCACACTAAACATAATATTAGGCTGAATAGCAATCAAATAGAGAATACTTTTGATCATACCTCTGTAAGTGGGTTGATCAACATATTTACCATTTTCATCAAGATATAACTTACAGGTGGTATTCATTGGAGTGTCACTACTTTTTGTAATATCAAATACAAACATTTTTAAAATATATTTAGTATATTTACTTGGATTTAATATAATACCTTCCTTATTTTGAATGATTTTAAATCCAATAAAGAATATGAGTTCCCCCATTAAAATTATTTCAAATTCACTATGCATAGTTTTTTAAAAATCAACACATATAGAATCATTAGAAGATCCAAAAATAATAACATATATATAGATTTTAACTACTGAAACATATTTATAAATTCAATTTATTAAATGATTATTATCATTTATACCCTTTGTAAAACCTTTGGAAATAAAAAAACTACTTATTCTATCATACCAAGATCTTAGAGTTTTCTTTAAACTATATAAAGATTTTATTAATTTAAAAACATTATTTTGAAAATGGGGAATTGTAAATTTAGTGGTTTTTTCAATAAAACATCCTCAACAATTTATCCATTTAGAAATGAACTTTTAAAATCCATTTGATATATTTTTAAATTAAGATGTGTTTCATATGCAAGAAAGATTCTAATGGCCTCAAGTCTAGCAACTAGTGAAAAGGTTTCTTCATAGTCAATCCCTTCTTCATGAATATAACCTTGTGTAAAAAATCTAGATTTATTTCTTACAATATTACCACCTTCATCTACTTTATTTATAATCACCCATTTAGTACCTATGGTCTAGGTGTCTTTTGGTCTATCCACTAGTTTCTAGACATTATTTCTTTCAAACTAATTCAATTCTTCTTACACATCCATTACCCAAAATTCATCATTGATTGCCTCATTAATGCATTTTAGTTAAAGCTATTACAAAAAAGTCTTGATGTTCAACCTAGTTTCTAAGAGAATCTCTAGTATGCATCCCATTATATAAGTCTCCAACTATATAATCTAAATAATGGTTTTTAAGGATTCTTGTGGGTCTATAAAAGGAAGGGTTGGTGATTTTAGGTTCATCAGCAGGTTTTAGTTCATCGTGACTAGAGTCAGTAGAATTTCCTAAACTGGATGATTTAACATGTTGTTTAACATTATATTAAGATGATTTTTCATTTATGTCTAGATTGGGAAAACCATCCTCAATATTTTCTAGAGAGGTATTGGGTTCATGTGGGTCTCTTTCATCAAATTTGACATGTACACATTCTTCCACATGCTTAGTTATTTTATTAAATACTCTATCATCTTTACTAGGGATTGAATAACCTATAATGATTCCTTTATAAATTTTGAATGAAAATTTTTCAAGATTTTCATTTGTATTAAGGATATAAACTTTGAAACCAAAAACTTTTAAATAACTAACTTTGGGTTTCATATTGTTCCATAGCTCATAGTGGGTTCTCTTAAGAATTTATCAGATTAAGACTCTATTAATTATAAAAAAAAGTTGTATTGACAACTTCTACCCAAAAATAGATAGGTAAGTCATATTAATTAAAAATATCCTAGGTTATCTCTTCTAATTTTCTATTTCTTCTTTTGACAACATAATTATATTGGGGTGTCCTAGAATCAGAGAAGTTATGACTATAGCCATTTTTTGATCAAAAAGATTCAAAATCATTGTTTTCAAACCCATGGCCATGGTCACTTCTTAAAGTTTTATTTGTAAGACCTCATAGGTTTTCTACTATTCAATCATACTTGATAAAATGAGAGATATCTTCACTTTTGTGAGCTAAGAAAAATGTCCTAGTATGTCTAGAAAATTCATCTACTAGAACATATAAATAGTTGTTCCCATTAATACTAGAAACCCAGTATGGTCAAATAAATACATGTGAACCAACTCAAGAGGTTGATAAGATGAAACTTATTTATTTGTTTTGAAATATATTTTTGGTTTTTTACCCTTTTAACAAGGATTACAGACTTTGTGATTTGGAAACACGAGATTAGGATTATCCTTGACTAATCATTTCTTAGTAATATTCCTAAGTGAGTGAATATTACAATGTCCTAATCTCTTATTCAAGATACAAGAATCTGTATGAAAGACACTTAAGTATGAAACATTTTTAGAAACTAAGGAATCTAAGTTTACAGTATAAAAATTTTCATTTCTAATAGCAGTAAATACTAACTCATTTTTAGAATTAAAGACATTTCATGCATCATTTTCAAATTTAACAATTAAACCATAATCACAAAAATAAAATATACAAGGGAGATTGTACTTTAATCCATAAACAAAAATTAGTTTGGAAATTAAAACTAAATAATAGTTACCAATTTGGCCAAGTCTAATTATTCTTCCTTTAGCATTGTCACCAAAAGTGACATGCCCATCTTCAATATTTATCAGATTCTTGAAGCAATAATAATCTCTTATCACATGTCTTGAATATCCACTATCCAAGTACTATATAATTCTACAAAAGATATACAAATATATTTCCTACAAAATGATCAAATAAGAAAATATATTGGTACTTAGATTTGTTGGGTCCAGTAATATTAGTAATAAGTTCTTTGGGAACCCATACATTCTTCATGGGTATCCAATAAGAATTTTGTTAAGTATTTGAAAAAATACACTTTATTTATTCTATAAATACTGCATGTAGTAAAAGATTTTCTGGTTTAGAACTAGCAAAAAAATTCAGTTCTAGACATAAAAATTGTTTATCTAGATTTGGTTTCAAAATGATATTTAGTTATATTCCTCAATCTAATTTTGTATCCTACACCATTTGTATATATAAGAGATACTTGTTTACCAAGAATTTATGGAAGAGTATTTTTTCCATTGGTAAACTTATTTAAGTGATCTTTAAATTATTTATTAGACAATTTAATATCTTTGTTTTATTTAAGCAATTGATCATTATTTTACTTCTCTATGGTATGATCAGATTTAACAATAGATTTAAGAGCATGTTGTTTCTTTAAATATTTATATTTATCTTTTATTTCATTTAATATATCATTAATCATTTGAAAATATTCAAACATTTCCTCATTAGACATATTTTTAGAATCACATTCATTTATAGAATAATAAAAATTATGTACATAATACACAAGGGTTAATTCAGATGTTTTTGTTATGAAACACATGTTTTCCTTGTCACTTTTCCCATCATGTGATGATTCTAACTCACCGGAGCTATCCTAAAAAACTTACCATGTAGCCTTCATTGCCTTATAGTCTCTTTTATCTTTTTCCTCATATTTCTTATTATATTTTAACTTAGGACAATTAGCCTTTACATGTCATATTCTATTACATTTAAAACAAACAATTTAATTTGATTTATCATTCCTTTTCCAATCCTTTTTCTATTTTCCCTTATTATCATATTTACCTTTGTTTTTCGGATTCGTGAGACGCTTATTTTTTATATAATTTTTTTTAATCCTTAGGGATAATTGAGCTATTTTCTCATCACTGTCTGATGATGAATCATCATCACTAGTACTGCCATAATGAGTTTGAATCCTTTAATTCTTCCTCATACATCATCATATTTCCTATTAGATCCCTAACTATAAATCTACTGATATCACAAGATTCACTAATTGATACTAAAGTTTCCCTCCATCTTTCAGGTAGACATCCAAGTAGCTTCATTATTTGTTCTTTTTCATCCACTAAATTTCCAAGAGTACTAATTATATTTACTATCTTGTTGAACCTGAGATACATATTATAAATGGGTTCATCAGAATTCATCTTAAACATATCATACTTAATAGTATTTGTATTAAGTATCATTTCTTTAACATTAGTAATTCCTTCGTGTGAAACAGCAAAGGTATCCCAAATTTCATAGGTATATTTACAAGAAGATATTCTATTAAATTATTTATCCCCTAAAGCACAAAAAAATGCATTCATAGATTTAGAATTATTATTGTAATCAAATTTTGTAGCATCACTCCATGTATTTATTTCAGTCGTTGGTATTTTATATTTATCTTCTATAATAGTCCAAATATGAAACCTCATACTTTATAAGTGCATTCTCTTTTTAATTTTACACTTGGCATAATTTGTACCATTAAGGTGAATAGGTTTGTTGGTAGCAGCACCTTCTTGTCTATTATCTATAATAAATAATAAAGAATATAATTTTAAAGAGATAAAAATCTAGAACTAATAGAAATTCTGAGATCCTTAAACCACAACTAAAATCATAGTTGAAAATATTTGAAAAGTCTTTGAAAATTTTGAAACTAAAATATTAAAAAACAACCCTCTGATACCAAATGTTGTTCAAAGAAGGATACTCATGAGGGGGTGAATCGATTTCCTATAAAAATTTCTTTCAAAAACTTTATTTGAAATAATCCTCCAATTTAAAAACAAGACAACTCAGTTAATCAAAGTAGTAAATTTATAATAGTATGACTGTTCAAATAATTTCTCCAAAGATTCATTATTTCTCAGTTATAACAATATGAGATATTGAAATAACTTTTAAAAATAATTTAATAAATTTAAATAGTTATAAATAATATCCAAGACTAACTATAAAATTGAAAATATGTTTTCTGATATATGAGTTAAAACAAAGTAAACTAAATTTGAAAAAAAATCAGATTAAAACAAGAGGTTTAGTCTTAAGCTGAGACTTAGTCCTATCCACTTGGTGATCACCTACCACCAAGAAATATATATATATGTAAATCTTTGATTCATACCCTGGATTGGGGTTTACACAACAGTATACAAACTATACAGGTCACAAGCCCTCTACCACAGTTCTTTGTGGGAACTAAAATATTCTGGTCACACAAAACCTCTACCACAGTTCTATGTGGGATCTACTAGGTGTAAAAATATGTTTTTTAGGATATATTGTATCATTTAGTTTAGTGCAGGAGATAGTGTGTGTATAATAGACAGATTCACACACTTCATTAAATGCAGTAAAAATTACACACAAGAGATAAGAAAATAAATATACAGAGATCTAGGTGTTATGAAATGAAGCTCTAGACTCTTTGGATAACCCATACGTGAATCTTGAGTCCTCTTCTAAAAATAGACACTAAAAACAAAGTGCCATGCAGCTTTTTGTTCTGGTTTTCTAGGAATATGAAGTTCAATTCCATTGGTTCTATTTTGTTTGCTGCAGAGGTGTTGGAACTTTGGTGCACAACAAGTTCTCATTTATGTTCAGTTATCAAGAATGAGACTGCCTCATGTGTTATTCTTCTTTTTTTTTGGTTTGGTATGGGTTCTCATGTGATTCATCTACTGTATGTCTACGTGTATGTCTTTCAGCTCACATGTTTTTCTCTTTTATAATTTTTAGCCCAACAATAAGCATGATTGGGGTAGCTTGTGTACCTCGTACTTTTGACATCCCAATTAATATTTTCCTTAAAAATAATTAATTTAATCAGTAGCATTAAAAGACTCAAATATGATCTTTAGACGTAATTTTAAATAATATAAAATTTAAATAGTCTTTTGGTGACTCCTCTATCAGTGAGTCATTCTGTCAATGACTCCTTTTATCGGTGAGTCATTCTATTAGTATCAGTGAATCATTATATTATTGATTCATTATTTTGGTATCTCCATGCATCGGTGAATAAATTCATCATTGAATCATTTTTTTCTATTGGTGTTTCATTCCTTCTATCAGTGTCTCATTTGCACAGTTATTTAGTTGTCTATCGGTGTGTCAGTTTGTGGTGTTAGTGAGACATTTTTTCTATCAGTGGGAAATTCCTTCTATCAGTGTCTCAGTTGAACTATCGAAGATACATTTACTCTTTCAGTATCTTAGTTGAACTTTCAATGAGACATTTACTCTCTCGGTATCAGTGATTCGGTTTTTTATGTCAGTGTCACACTTGATTTGTTAGTGTTAGTGACTCGTACTTAGCCAATTTTTCTTTTTTAATTGCCTTATAACATGAATATACCCAGAATGTGTTAAATATATATTTTATCAAAGATAATCATAATTAAAAATATTTAAACTTAAATAAACATGATTGAAATTATTTTACATGTTTTGACATGATTTGTGATTATTAAATCCAGATAGGGACCAATAATCTCTTATATCCCAACAGTTATAACCGGTATGCCAGAGGTACCTATTTTACTTTGATAATAATAAAATCAAACCACTATATATTTAAAACATTAGGAAAATAGTGAACCCAAAAAAATACAACTAATAACCAAATAACAAAAAATATAATCTATATTAGATGCAAGATCTAAAAAATGAGTAAACCAAGCTATAAAAAAGTGTATCGTATCTATGTTTTATTATTAAATAAAGCATCTAATGAAGCTTGAAATATATCCAAAATAGTTGATCACCATCCACTCCAATACATCATGAATTCCAACTCTCATTTCTATCTTACCTCATGTATATGAGACATTCCTTTACTTATATCATTGATAAAAAATCAACAAGAATTACAAAGAAACATATGCATGGTGTGAGTGCATCATACCTAGTAGTAAGTCACTTCCCCTCCCCCTCCTATTTTTCATAAAACCAAATGTATATAGAAATAATACAATGTTTTGAAGTAGGTAAATAAATGAAATTTATAAATTAAATTATTGAATGCATCTCTAGTCCTGCTTTTCAATCATGTTGGGTGACTCGTAGATCATGATTTATCATCATCCAAATAAACCAACTTAAACAAAAAAACCTGCTTTGATCCTTTTTTTGTCTAATATGATAAACTATATAGAGATTAAACCATATATATACTCTATATGAGTCTAGAAACACAGACACACACATCCATATCTATCTTCAAATATGAGGCTCATCTTTTAATATGAAGGAATATTTGTATATATTTATCCATAATTGTATATATACATATCCATATTCTATATGAGGCTCCCCTTCTCCTAATAAATAATATAATAATATATAAATACAACAATATATGCATATAGTATATTTATATCTTCTCATAATCTTCATTATCATGTCCTGCAATACCTTCATGCACAATCTATAACAATGTCAAGGATACATATATCCAACACATTCCTATCATTTTCCTAATCATGGAACAATGAAAATAACTATATGAGGTAGTAAATATCACATATTACATGCTAAGAATTGGATTCGAAATTAAAAAAGAAACAAGTTAAAGTATTAAACATATCAATTCCTAGTGTATACATAGATTACTTACCAAAAATAAATAAAAAAATTTAGAAAACATATACCAAGGTATAAACAAGACATAATGTAATAAACCGGCTCGGGATAACCTATTTTGATACTCGATCCAGTCCTCTACAAGGTACTAAACATGTCTTTGGTCACAATGAGATAGAAAAAACTGCTGGTGCACCAAATTTTCAATTTTGATAATGATTTCATCTGATAAGTGTAAAAATAAGGAATAGGTTCTAGTTGAGAACCAGCATAACCATTTCAAATATTTGAGATGCGATACATGTAAAATAAAAAATTTTGAAAACAAATTCATACAAAAAAGTGATAACATTATAATGAAGTAATCAGGGATAATAAAACAAAAATACATCAAATGTAAGCATAACTATAAAATTCTGTATGCAACCACTAATCATATATAAAACTAAAGTGAACTATAAATAAATAAAAAATATGATGAAAATCCAAATAGGTTGAGTATACATTACTACCAAAATACATAACCAAATACAAAACCAAATTACTATCTGCATATGATAATTCTATATTCCCCAAATTTTCCCCTACTTTTCATTGAAAAAAATCTAACAAACATTTAGTAACTCAAAGCGGTGATTTTTCATTAAAGGAAACAAAGAATTAAAAATATGTATACACACAAAGTGAGTATTTTGGATGTGAGAAAATATTTCCAAAAATATTCCATAAAATACTCAATGCATAACCTTTATAAAATAAAATATTCTATTTCAGTATCAAATAAAAATAAGAAAGTATCATTATATATTCTATGAAAAAAATAACAAGGGATACACTTTTATACCTTTTTTAAAACCAAAAAATTTTTTATGGGTTGGAATAAAAATAATATAATTTTATTCATTAAATCAAAATGAACACCATTTTAATTTACAAAGAGAAATTATTTGAGATTATAAGATAATATAAAATAAAAAAAAACTTCAATTTATTTTAAAAAATATTTTTTTAATGAATAAAAGTATATTTCATTTACTTTAAAATATATCAATATTTATAAAAATAAGAACTAGAAAATTCAAGACAAATGAAAAAAACTTATTTTCCAAAAATATCATAGAAACTTTTTTTTATATTATAATAATTCTTCTATTTCTATTAATTTTCATAATATATATCTCAAATACCCTATTCTATTTATGTGTTCTCAGAGAAGGTACTTGATGAATGACATAATTTTGTAATAGGTATATAATTTCATCATGAATTATGTATTCATTTACACTATAAAATATCATAATCCTAATTTTCTTCTAATAAGAAAATTTTGGAACACTTTTGAGCCTCTTAATGTTGTCCAAAACATTGGTATTTTGATAGATTCCTATGATATACTCTATTTTATAGTAATAATCAATAAAAAACTTGTAGTATCGTCCACTATTTTTCTATTCTAATTTACCAATCCACACACATTAGTGCAGAAAATCTCAAGATACTCCTAAGCCTCTCATTCCTAGAAATTTTATGATTTTCTTGTAATTTTTTCCCTAAAATATGTTAAAAATATGTTATTTGTTAATAATTAATTTTTTAACTCCAATTTTATCATTAAATATCATTATGAATTGCATTTTTTCAATTAATATTTATATTTTAATTATATCATATCTCATTCTCATCTTATTTTATCATAAAGCATGAATTCATTAAAATTAATTATTCATTATAGCTCCATTATTGTTTCTCAAAAAGTGAACCCATTAGTACAAAACATGAGATGAATTTTAGGAAATATTATATATATTGAGAAATATGATCCAAGGTTATATGATATTACACCAACCTTCATTCTCTCCAAGGACATTCTATGATGAACAAACCTTAGAATCTCTATGATTTGGGAAGGGACAACTACCAACCTTATTCAATAAAAATACATTTTTAGTTCCCTATGATAGAGGATGATCATGGTTAATGACTTAAAGGATGATAAAATACTATACATAGTGGACAACCACTTTACTAACCCTCAAATAAACATTTTATCTCTCATAGGTGATTTATGAATTAAAACCTAAGTAGAAGAAAAAAAATGATTTTATATAAGGTTTCATTGCTTGAAACTTCATGAGAGACCACTTATCCAGGGTTTACAATTTTTTAAATTGGGAAATATTACCTTAAACAATCAATTTCAAACAAGTAAAATACATCCTTCATCTTCACCTTTCGACCATAAGGAACTTTTCAAATGTGTCTGTAAACTTTTCCCAAACATTAAAATTCAATAAGGTCATCTACATTGAAAAAACTAGTTACTTTTCACTAATAAGTCCTCTAGAACATAATAATCCTTATTAGAAAAGGTTTTGAACACAATTTGGATGTTTTACCAATATATGAACCTTTAAAAACCTCTTTATTTTAGTGAGTCGCTACCCTATTCTCTAACAAGACCACCAGACCTCAACAGATTGAGTTTTCCCAAGTTACAGAGCACTAGATCAAAACTTTATGGAAGTCATAAGCCTTCACCATGTTTATCAATAGACAATAAACTATGGCCCAATTTCATGTAATTCTCAATCGAATCCTATATCAATCATGCCATTATCAATCATTTATAGATTTAAGTTTAGTTGGGGATTATCTTATATAAATCCCCCACAAGTTATATCTCACACAACCTTAAACTTTTTAAATTTTTCCTTTTTATATGAACCAAATATATATGGCATAGGTCCGTTACACATTAACTTAAACTACATGGAGTACCATATTTTCATCATGACCCAAAATTATATGCTAGGTCTACTTATATTAATTTAAACTCTAAGTCTCATGTATAAAAACAAGTCGTATTCCTTATTATATTATTTTAAACTACAATACAAGTTTCTAAAGGAAAACTATAATTTTATTGATACATGGATTTAAATTTTAATATTTTATTTCTTTTTGTGTGAATTTAAACTACACGATATACCTTTTAACATGGATTTAAACTATAAGACTCATTTATCAAGGAAAATTATTTTGATTTGATCATAAATATTTAAAATATATATTATGCATTTATTTCCATGATTAAAATTTAAAGTCTCGTTTTCAAATGGAGAGTGTCATGATCTTGTCACGTGGATTTATATTGCATAATGCACCTTCAACCTATATGGGTTTTGATTCCCTTGATTGGGATACATATAAAACCTATTTAAGTTTCAATATCAATTTCATAATAACCCTTTTCCATACCAATATCATCATTATCCATTATTTTTTTTAGTTGATATCATAATCACATATAACCCTTTCAAATTATTGTATTAAACAAAACTCTGGTGTAATATTTCACCTTCCTTGATGAAAATAAACTCTATGGTAACCCATTATCCTTCTTATATGTAACTAAATAACATTATGAAATTTTTCCATTAAGATAACAATAACACTAAACTCAATTGTAACTTATAAAATTCCTAGAATTCATTAAACTTATTCATAACCCTTTCACCTTCCTATATTGTAATAAACTATAATGTAACCCTTCATATTTTTGTACAATATTAAACTTTAGTGTAACCCTTAAAACTTCTTAGAAAACATGAAACTTTTTTATATCATTTCTCAATCCCTAATGACAATAAACTCTAGTGTAAAATTTAACCTTTTGAGATGATGAGAAATATAGCATAACCCTTTCACTTTATTTGATAAAAAAACTCTAGTGTAACCTTTCATCTTCTTGGACTACACTAAAATATAGCACGCCCTTTTATGCATTCTCACCCAGATTTAAACTTTAGTGTAATATTTTTAACTTTCTATATGGATCTAAAATCGGGGCTACTTTATTCTGTACAATATTACTTTATATTATAATATAACCCAACTTCCTTCCAAGTTAGATTTATACATGATAGTTTCTTCTTATATAATGTATAAGATGATTTTTTCCTCGAACATGGTAAGATTTAAATTTTGTGTCGTGTCCTCAATACATGAGTATCAATTAGTCCCTTTAATCATTTATTTGGTGCCACTAAGGTAGTATGAAATTTAAATAACTAATATCTATATTTACGTATTTGAGAAGGATATTATTAACAAGTATCAAATCTATAAGAGAGGCCTATACCAGATAATAAGATCTTAATAAGGTGATTTTACCTCCCATTCTCTTGATTTCTATAGATTAATCCAAAAATGATGTTATACTTTATTGAAAAGGAGAAATGGTGTAAGGGGATTGAAATATTGGAAAACAAAAATATTTAACCTGACAAGAAATACATTAACATTTAATGGAGACTAATTGATCTTGCATATTCAATTTGGATACTACACTGATGTCTTTTTTATTTGTGATGATTTTATAATATAAATCACTACTTCATTAATGGAAGATGAGTTGTGGTGAATCCCAATAAACATAGAAGAACTTTAAAGGTGACCAGTGATATAGTACATTGAAATCACCATGTTTAAATCCCATATACATATTTTGTTCCTATTATTACTATTATGAATTCCTTAGACACTGGTAACCAATACCCATTTTCCATCTTGTAGAACCTTCAATATAACATGGTGAATAAAGTGGTGTAGAAATGTGATTGTAAAGTCTTAATACCAACATTCTTGGTAGGCCAAGATAACTTGAAGGAGTTGAAGTTGTAAATACTACTTTCATATAAAGTAATTAGTATGGGGGAAGTTTTCCCCATTTTCACATCAAATCATTTAGAGATTCTCTCTCCAGAATAAGATAGTATGTTGTTTCTTTATTAGAATATGGGAATATCTAGAACATCTAAGAACCAATACAAGATTCACTAAGGATGGATCTTTCTGATCATTTAAATCCCCACAATTATACTTCCCTAGAAACTATATATCCCATTCAAGAAGATACTACTAAATCTCATATAGATCTAAACATAAGATAAAGGTTTCGTAGTGGGTAAACTAATGTTATTATATAAGGGAAGTTTTATTTAATTGTTATTATTGAAGTCCCAAAGGCTTTCCATAATGTTCTATTGGTAACATAGTGATAATTTATAGTTAAATTAGTACAATTGTCTCATGAACCATCTAGTAATACTTTTGGATCCCATATAATGGATCTCTCTCCTAAGAGAATATATTATTTCTATAAAATAATTCCTAGTAAAGATTTAATCAACAAATGTGAAGGTCTTTACAATGATAAATCATTTATCTAAAGTGGTGGTATTTCCTATGATAAGGTGATTAACCAATGTGGGGATTATCACCATGATAATTAAAAAATAACAAAGAGTCCCTATCCATGGTATAGAAACCAATTGACATGTATGTCTTCCCCATGATAAGAAATATCCCTAGATGAGGGAAATAATCTGCCAATGTGGGCCCCCATGAAGAACGTATCAAGTGAGCAGTACCAAAACTTCTATAGCATCTTCTATAAATGATATTCAAAGGGAAACAATGAATATTTCTATATCATCCATACTATAATGTATTAGCTATTTTTTAACAATAGAGCTTAAATTATTGTATGTAAGCTTGTCTTATTAAATAAACAATAGCATAACACACATAGATTTATTCAAGAATATAATTAAAACGTGAATTAAAAAAATATAAATTTATTTTGATTAATTTTTTTTAATTAATAATTTAAAAATTATGTTAAGGTTTATTTTTAACATTTTTCAATAATATTTTATTTTTAGGTGAATAGTAAAAAATCGAGATTTTACCAAATCTGTCAGTTTTATGAAATTATAATGATTTAAGAATACCTTGAAATTTTATGAAGCATTTTTTATATAAAAATAAATATTTCATAATTACTAAATTCATATAAAAGTATAATTTTGAAATTATAAATATATTCTTAACATTTTAGAAATCTAGGTAATGTTTTTTTTCAATTAAAAATTATTTTTAGTTATTCTATTCTAATCAATCATTTACCAGGTTCGTTCTGGTTTTAGTTTTTTCAAAAGTCAAATAAAACTAATTTTATTTAATATAATACAATTAATTCCATTTTAAAAAATATTATACTTTATTTTTCTATAAAATCCTTTTCAGGCTTAAAATAATCATTTTTATAAAAATAGTTTTCATTGCATTTTACTAACATAAGTTAAAAGTAATTTTTACTACTTATAGAAATATAATATTGTAAAATGGATTCCAAATTTGGAATTAGACTCATTAATATTAGGTAATAATTTTAAAATAATTTTTTTTCATAATTAATATTAAAATCAGTAAAATATTGTTGCCATGGTTAAGGTAAAAATGGGTTTGTCAAGGGTTAAACTAAGAAATAATAGTAAAAATGACACTTAAACTTGACTAAATATTAATTGTTGAAGATATTTTGACCATTTTATTATATCAAATTTTAATTAATATCCATTTCATGCTACTTTCATAAGAAAATGACATTATATTATTTAAATCATTTAAGTAATTCCATCTGTGTCCCTCCCCTCACTTATAAAAGAGTACATATTCTCCACCCTTATTTACATACATTGAGCCATAAATATTATAAAATTTCCTCCCAAAAAACATCCTAGATTACATAAATTTTTTATTTATGTTATTTTAATCCCCTAAATCCATACAAATATGTTATAAGGTGTAATATAAAGGAGTCATGTCGAAGAATATGTAATCATCTTACTTGATGATTTCAAAGTTTATTAATTATTCTATATCCTATAAATCTACTATATCCCTAATAAAATAATTAATCCAGAATAATAAATATACTGAGATGTTATTATTATTATGGTAAAACCATTTTTCACCTCCTTTCTATCAAATGGGCAATGAAACTATTGATCAAGTGTATGTGTAGAGTATCGCCTCCACGTATCGATATGATTTATTTTTCATCATTGCCTCACATTGATGGATATATTAATGGATTTAAAATATATATATGATATTTATGATATTATTATTATTATTTAAATATAAAATATAATTTATCTTTCTTCTATTATATTATTTATAAAATAAAAATAGTGTTCATGTGTACGTATTGATGACCATCTTATTGGATGGTGTAATTAATTTTTCAAAATATTTTTTTATGCATAGTTATAAATATGTATATAAGAAATATATATGATATTTCTATAATGATTAAAATTTTTGATATTATTGAATCATGTTTACTATCCAGGGACTATAATGGTCGAATCAAAACATACATGGAAAATGATGCAATTAACCCCCAAAATGATGATGATAATGAAAGGTTATTAATGAACAGGTGATAAAATATTATATGTAAACCATGTATGGAATTATAGGTATTAATATTACTATGGTATATAATTATAATAAATTTAAATTTATTATATAGTATTTTGAAATCACTTACGAAGAAATACGGACTGAAGGTATGGGTTTTATGTTACAATCTCGCTATTTACCAAGATTTCTTATGCTAAAATTTATTATAATGAAAAAATAAGATGTTTCAACCATAAATATCATATATTTTATTATAATATATTTATTTCTATAAATTATATGTTTTAAATTCACTTTCCATTCTCTAATTACTCAAAATTCTAAAATATTGTTTTTTAGGAAAACTGACTATTTTTCTACTCGATTAGGAATATTTTTCTTACATGTATATATTTTCTTTGAAATTTATTCCTAAATGATTTTATAATTATAAAATTATTTATTAAATTCATACATACCCATTTTTTATTTTTATAAAACGTTTTAAAATGAATATTATAAATACTTTTTTAAAAAAGGTACTTTTTCCAAATATGTATAAGAAATATTCATTTTTAGTCTTATTAAAAAAATATTTTTCCACCATCATGACTATTATATTCCATTAATTTTTCATTAAAATTTTATGTGGTTATTTTAAAATAAGGTTTTTCTATAATATTCTATAAATTTTTTATTTTAAATAAGGGATTTTAAAATGAAATGGGTATTTTTCTCCAGAAATGTTCTGGTGTTATTTTAGAAGTATTTTCATACATTTAAAAAAAATTGATGAATATATAATGATTTAATAGGACTATAATATAATTATAATATCCACTATAGTACTCAGTATGTATTATGATCATGTTTTTCGAGTGATTGAGTAAAGAAAATTTTAACATTTCATATGTTAGTATTTTGATACGATTGTTTTTGTTGATTTGGTATTGAATTTTTATTAATTTATATATGATGAATTCATAAGACTTAGTATGTGATGGGCAGGGCCTGTTATACCCCCCAATACATTAGTATGTCTCATGAGGAAAACTTGTTCAGGTCTTTCGTATATGACTTACCTATTTATATATGATGTCTTTGCATGAGGCCTTGATGGTGAGATTGTGATATTTTAAAATATGAATTATATTATTATGGAACTGGTTATTTTTATTTATGTGATTATTTTTTATGTTATTTAATTCCATGGATGGATTTACCATTTCTAATATTAATTATGTGGAATATTTTATTAATGTTTATCTCCACCATATTAGTTAATATTATTTTATTATATGATAGATTATGTTGTATACTTTCCCATATTGGGCATCTGATCTCACCATTTATTATGTTTTCCTTTCCCCAGAATACTATGAAGGGATATATGAATGATTTTAGGGATATTCAGGAAGAAATAATAAATTTATCTCATTAATTTTATACATTATATCTTGGTTTCAAGTGTAATGAGAGACCTATGTAAGTATCTAGTCTCCCGTCATTATTAAACTATTGAATCCTTTGATATATGATTTAGTAGACCAACCCATGTCATCCAGACCAGTTACCCAAGTGATCCCATCAAATGGTGGTCTAAAAAAAGATAACCAAACTAGTCTCGTATATAAGAAAAACAAGACATACAACTAGAGTATAAAGAGGAACACAGAAGAAAAAACTGAGCCAAACTGGATAAACTAGAAATAATTACAAGTACAGAAAAAAAGTATCCTTATGACCAAATGTCAAGTATAAATTATCCCAAAACAAAACATCCATGTAAAGAGATTCTTTTAAGCTACAAAATGCTCTTCCATTTACCTAAATCTTACACAAACGGTCTATATCTGCCCACAGGTAGAAGTTGGGTGTGAGAAATAGATTCTAATAGGATACCACCAATATATACATATATATATATAATTTATAATAACATGAATAAACAATTCTAATATTTAAAATAAAATAGTATTATAATAATTTTTATAAATAAAACAATTTTACATCCTTTTCAAACAATCCATGAGTTTTCAAAAATGAAATCCATGCTTAAAAAATAAGAAACAATAAGGTAAAGATAATAAAATGTAAATATACATGTGATCTAACATCCATGATATAAACTATCATGTAATAAACTACCAAAATTAAAAATTCACCTACCAGAAAGTATCTACCATAAGAGACAATACATATTAGACACTCACAATACTAACAACAAATAAGGTTGGATCCAACTAGCATCGAGGCCAGCCATAGACCATTGACATAGAATATTTTACCTCCTAGTGGTGTCACAAACACTAAGGATACATATGTCTTTATATTTATGTACCAAAGGTACCTCCTATGAAATGTTTTTCAACTTCTATTTTAAAAACCATGGTCACATTTTTATTAATTAAATTTTAATCAAATCCAATCTGATTCGGGGTTTTAAAATCCATTTTTCCATTTCAAATAAAGGAAATCCCATTTTCAAGGAAAACCCCCCTTTAAAGTATGAACCCATTCTCTTTTCAATTTCAACACATGAAATCCCATTTCAAATTCCAAGGAATCAATAAAAACTATAATCAATTCATGAAATTAGAACAATGTAACATATCCACCTACCTCAAGATCATAGAAAACCTAACCGCCTTTGACAATGGGGATCGAAATCCAGAATATCTACCTTTGAAATACATGGAATGACTAATGACTGGAATGTATTGATAGAAAAAATAATCCAATTTCCAATCCCTATGTTAAACTGTGCCAAAACCACCAACTAGAGGGAATCCAAGATAAAGGATAACCAAGAAAGATTAAGCACCTAACCCTACAGATCAATATCTAAAAAAATCAATCCGGGCAGAAAGAATAAACCCAAAATTTACTAGTGTGTGATCTTTGGATTAGTGGATAAGGATAAAAAATTATCCCTTAAACACTCACACAACACCCGGAAAATTAGAACTCATGTAATTGTATGGCATGTAATATTTTAAATGTAGTGAATCCCTTTTCATCAATTTACATCTAAAACCTCATTATCTTGTTAATTAAAAATAATGTTTTCACATTAATAGATGTATAACCCTTACATGACACAAGAATACTCACGTTTTGAATTCAACTCATGAGATGAGTTTGGCCGAAATTACATATCTTGAAACATCAATAATCATCATGTAAATACCCATCCAACAACAAAAAATTTGAGGGAAAAGCTGAAAATCCAACAAATCCATGAATTCACTATTATATATATCCTCCCAATTCAGGTCCAAAAATACTCACCCAAAAAAAAGGGAATCCCAAAAGCAAAGATCAAAACATACCTAACAAAAATTTAATGGGGCATTGAAATCTCCCCACCATAAAATATTTATGTCCCCAAAAAGAGTTCAAGATATTGGATCTACAAGAAGAGTAGGCCACTGCTACCTCATCAATGATTCACACTCCCACATCTCATGGTGATCCTTTCTAAACATTCATAGTACTCAGACCATGGAAATCATTTTACCATGTAGTAATTTATCCTAGTGGTCCATAATCTGAACTGGTTAGTCAAAAAAAGTAGTATCCAAATCTAGAACAACACCATTTCATATACTCACATTGGAAGGATATGGTATATACCTCTTAAAATGGGAAACATCAAACATTTTTTGTATAGAATTCAATCCATATGGCAGCAGTAACTAATATTCCACCCTACCCAGTCACTCAACGATCTCAAAGGGGGCCACAAACTCAGTACCAACATACCCTTCTTACCCAACCGACGATGCCCCAAGCGAGGTGAAACTTTCTGAAAGACCTGATCACCAACCTCAAACTTCAATAGCTGAATATGATGGTCTGTATAATATTTTGTATGAAACTTTTCCATGATCAAACACCTTTTGATCAAATACAACACCTTTGTCATCTCTTGAACAACACTCAACCCAACTAGAGACTTCTCCCCCAACTCAACCCATCACAATGGAGATTGGCATGGTATCCCATAAAAAGAATCAAATGGAATCATCCTAATCAAATACTGATAAACACTTTTATAGTAAAAATAGACTAAAGGAAAACATTTACCCCAACATCCACCAAAATTAAGCATGAATTCTCAGAGCATGTCCTCAATAACATGGATATCCCTCTTTCTCTATGAATCCTTTTGTGGATGATAAGTCATGCTTAATTTCAATTGGGAACACATATCTCGGAGTAAAACTTTCCAGAATCTGGATTTGAACCTCGACTTCATATCAGAAACAACTGAATAGGGAACCCCATGAATGTTCACAATCTCTCAGACATACAAGTCCCCAGGTTGTTCCACTTTCATCATTTCCTTTATTGGTATGAAATTCTCTAATTTAGTGATTCTATGAACAATCACCCAAATTTCATCCTTCCCATTAGGATTTTATGGGAAACCAATGATTAAATATATGGAAATTTCATCTCACTTCCTAAACAGAATGGTTAAAGGTAGAAAAAAAATGCATGAAGGTCTCACTTGTTCTTCCTAAACTCTTTAAAAGTTATACAAAGTGATATAAAATCTAAAATTGATAGCCACATTCCTTACCACCAATACTAACATCTCAAATAATAATACATCTTTGTATCCTCAAGGTTCAAAGACCAACATTAATGATGTCCACTATTTAGCACATCCTTTCTCAAGGAAAATGGTATAACTAACTAACTGTGGAAGCAAAAACAACCAATGGGAGGCTGGGACAACTTGCATGAGGTCTCCCCACCATTTAGGATTTAACATAAGAATCATCTGTCGGTGTATATAATGTTCTCAAGTAAAACCCTGACATAACAAATTTAGGTGAATATTTTTGAACAAATAATGAGTATTTTTTACTATTTTTTAATGATAAATCCCATGTATTTACTTGTTTTATTAAAATAATGGGTAATTTTAATTTTATAATTTAAAGGATCATAATAGAGAAAAGTAAATTATTCTGGATTTTGGACAGATTTTGACCACAAGGGTATTTTTTCATTTCTAATAAAATATATGTCTAAAAATTGGGATTAAAATTTCGTTAGAATACTGATTTTATTTCCATCAATTTTATCTTCTGGACTAGGAGCTGATTCAGCCATCTAAAGGGCCTAAAAATTCATTGAAATTTAATCTTTTTTTCATGAGGACAGCATAGACCCCACCATAGTAATAGAACCCAAACTCGGCCTAAAAACATCTAAATGACGTGTTTCCACCTGTTATAGCACTAAGATAGAGAGGGTCGGCTCTGAAACAAATCTCGGGGCGTTTTGAACTCATTAAGGCGTCCATTGAATGATATACTTTTGGATAAATATTCCTAGAATCTTCATCCAGAAACAGAAATCTCTAATGAAAAACTCATAAATCCTTCATACGGTGTCCAAATGTGTTGTAATTTAGACGGTGAATGACCAAAACGTTTATGAACAACATTAATGAAGGGGCACATGCATAAATCGGCCATTTAATAGTCCAAAAACATGAAATCTTTCAAGGTACAGAAATATGCCAATAAAAGGAGGATCTCGCCTCCTTCCCAAATCATCAGCTCAACACCCAAACCCAAGGAGGGATCCCACCGAGGCATGGGCCACTACTACTCCGCTCTTCCCCCATCATTTATTTTTTTTTATTTTTGACTTAGTTTAAATTCCATTTTCATTCAAATTTCAGTTTTATTAATCCATGCATTCCTGTTTCTCCATCCATCCCACAATTCTTTTTCTTAATTTTCTTATTTTAATAGTAATTATTATTATTTTTATTATACGTCTTAATATTAAGAATAATATTATTATTTTTATTTTTATTTTAAATTTTATTATCATTATTATAATTATAAAATATTTATTTTAAATCTATTTTATTTTCTCTCACTCTTTTTTCAAAAACTATTATCTTAATTATAATAATAATTTTATTAATTAATAATATTATTATTATTATTTTAACAACCATTATAAATTATTTATTCTCCTTTATCTCTCTCATCTCTCTCTCTCTTCCCATCCATCAACCATTGTGATCTTCTACTCTCATAAATGGGAGGCTAACCCCGAGACTTGGCTCGGGGGAGGTCAAGGTGTTATTGAATTTTCATTAAAGTTTATTTTATGTTTGTGGTAGATTTGAGTAGCATTCATTGGTGAGGTGAATGTCCCTGATTGGGTGATGGTCCGAAATGAAATGAAACTCAAACTATTTCTATTCTGGAAAAGAATAGTGATTCAAACATGAGATTTCATGTTAGGATTATCAAACTAAAATAAAACACATAAAGGAAAATAATGATTGAATCCAAGACTGAACTCCAAAACAAAGTTCTTTATTCATCAACTCATTTTTTTTTCATTGCATAATAGTTTAGATTTTGCATATCAAAAACACAAAAAAAAATTTACCGCTTTTGTTTAAATACAAAAACAAATATATAGATTAAGTGATATAGAATAAAGTAAGTGAACCACATTGGTAAGGCACCTCAAGAGAGACGACCCTGGTCTGCCACTATGTTCCACTAAGAAAAATATAATTGTTTTTGTCCATGCCCCATGACAAGCATGCAACAAAACTGGTGCCATTTCCAGAGAGTCAATCATTAGTCCATTTACTTTTTCTATTTTCACATCTTAGTTAGATTTAATTTTTTTAAATAAAACTAAAAAAAATCTTTCCATGATGAATTCAAATTATTATTATTCTACATGGACTAAAAATTACTCACAAGTGAAAGAACAAGAAATAGACTACACTGAGGATGCCCTCCAACGAAGAGCTGATGCGCTTATGATAATGGTAAAGCAGAAAGAAAGAGGAATAACATTAATTGGTGAGGCAAATGTACCTGATTGGGTGATGGTCCGCAATGAAATGAAACTAAAACTATTTCTATTCTGGAAAAGAATAGTGATTCAAACATGAGATTTTATGTTAGGATTATCAAACTAAAATCAAACACATAAAGAAAAATAATGATTGAATACAAGACTGAACCCCAAAACCAAGTTCTTTCTTAATCAACTCATTTTGTTTACATTGCATGATAGTTTAGATTTTTCATATCGAAAACACACAAAAAAATTGTTATCGCTTTAATTTAAATAAAAAACAAAAAAAAAGAGATTGATTATGTGATATAGAATAATGTAAGTGAACCTCATTGAGAAGGCTCCTCAAAAGAGATGACCCTAGTAAGCCATTGTGCTGCACTAGGAAAAATATAATTGTTTTTGTCTAAGCCTCATGACAGGTGTGCGTCAAACCCTATCCTAAAAATATGATTCAAATTTTATTGAATCCAAGAACACCTATACACCAGACTCCTCCACTCCCAAGTTCATCTCGGAAAACAAACTCATTAGAGACCATTGTTCAACTTATTACATCACAAAAAATTTCTGTGATTTTATACTCAATAAATAGACCACAATATTCTCTTTTCTGAGGGTATATACGATATAAAAAACAAATTTATTAAGATGATTAACCGAATGTCTCTAGGGAAAATTTTTATCTCTCTGATTTAAAATATACTTAAGAATTTTATGATTAAAATATATCATAAAACACTCTTAAAAGATATAGTGATGCCACATTTTGAGCACATGCATAATATCCGCCAACTTAATATCATTGGTAGGGTATTTCTTCATGTGATGGGGTAACTGGTGAAATTCATAAGCTAAAACCCATTTCCCATGCATCAAGACACATCCCAAACCCATACCATAAGCATAACATAATACTTCACAAACCAATATTGGTTCCATAAGAATCAAAATTAGTGTTTAATTCAACCTCATATCCATATCCTCAAAATATATTTGATACTTTTCATTTCATTCAAAATTTAGAACCTAACAGGTTAAAACTATTATCAAATATGGGATATTTGAGAAGTCTCAAATAAACCATTACCAATCCTTAGAATATTTGGATCTTAAACTTTTTTATGGGATGCTCTTAAGACATAACTATATACATATTTTCAGGATAAACTGAGATTCCCCTCTCAAATATGACATTCCAGAGAAACTTCACTTCTCAGATCCAAAACTCACACTTGGAAAGATTACCATAAAGATGATGTTCCCTCAAAGTTTTAAGAATGATATCCAAAGGGTCATTGTGATCCTCCTTTATCTTGGTGTACACCATGATATAATATATAAACAAAACAATGAATGGATCCATGAACTAATGAAAAATTCAGTTCATCAAATCCATGAATATCTTAGCAGTGTTATTGAGTCTAAATCACAAAACCAGAAAGTAAAAATTCCCATATCGGTTCTGAAACACTATTTTGAGTATGTACGCTTCTCGGAATCTCAAATGGTGGTACCCCAACCATATGTAAATCTTATAACACCAATGATCCCCACCCCCCTCAACTAATCAAAGGATCATCAATTTTGGGTAAAGGATACATGTTCATAATAGTCACCCGGTTCAAATTATGAGTTAATAAAAAGACTAAGATTTCTATCTGCCTTATTAGAAAAGAGTATAATAAAATCCCATGGTGATATGTTATGATGGATAAATTATTTCATCTCCAAGTCCTCAATATGGAAATTAAATTCCACCAACTCAGCAAGTACCATTTGATAAGATGGCATGTAAATGGGAATCATTTCAGGGATCATGTCAATAGTAGACACAGCCTCTAATTGTGGTCGAAAACCAAAAAATTCATCTAGAAATACCTCAGGGTATAAACATGAAATAGAAGGTAGTTGAACACCCAAGAATGGGTCAAATTCATTGAAAAAAATTTCTGAAAATTGGAATAACATTAATCCATCATAGGGAACAATCAGCCCTTCCCTTCTTGATATAGAGTCCCACTCACCATAGAAAACTTCAATGACCCCAGAAGTTGATAAGAATGGTACCCATTGGTGAAAAAATTATATCTATTTTTATATACTAATCATTTAATCCATGCCAATAATCATGTAAAATATCTCAAGATCATGCACTAAGATGTCCCAAACCACCTCAATGTTTCTTACCACCACCTGAAACGTATGATATTTTAAGCCTTTATTGAACCTCTTTATCAAAGGCATAGAAAGATCCAATAGGAAAAGAATAATATTTGAATGAAAACTCAACATGTTAACCAACTTTGATGAAATAAAAAAATGAGTATAACCTGTATCAAAAAAATCTACCATCATAGAAGATGAAACAAACATTTTAACTGTAACAGTAGATTGGATCAGCTTCAGTTTCCTTTATCACACATTCTACTATATAAATTTATCTATAATTATCCACATGTACATACCATTCAGCATGAGAATATGACCCAACATCATTGTATGTATCAATATGAACCTATAACCCCTTGGTGAAATTGGATCCTGCCATACTGCCATGGGACATCTTATCATAGATATGCTTCAGATGGCCAGATCACCAAAAAAGATTACAAGTTATAAGAGCCTATATACACTGAGTCCTGGTATGAAAACACCTCCCACAATGGTATAAAATAACATGTTTCTTCCCTATTGAATCCCCTAAAACTATTCCTTCAAGAAACAGACCACTCTTGTGCTTACTTTTCTAACCATAAGTAGCACCCTTGCTAACTAATACAACTACTAAATCTCCAATGAATCCATTACTTCTAGATATGTTCACATCATCAAAATAATCTTTAAAAAATACCTATAAAAATATCATAAGGAGAAAAAGAACAATAATTGACCAAACACCATCCCTCATCCACATCTCGAACCTCCAAGCCTTCAGGTAATCATTGGTGACAAGCTCTTGTGCCAAATGGACCAACTCAAGGAAGTGAGTGGAGTATTACCGAATGATACTCTTTCCTTTATCCAATTTCAGAAACTTCTATGTATTTTATAAACATAGTGTCTTAGGCTAAAGCTATTAATTAAATAAATTTATAAAAAATACCCAGGTAAGACCTTAATGCAACTTAGCTTGAACAATCAATTCCCACCATCTTTTTTATAGTCCTTTAAGAATATATGTGGTAAAACCCACCTGATAATCCTTGAGAGTATTCAAAAATTTGAAGATCCTCTAAATCCATACAATAAACTCCTATAAATCTAGAGGCCCATTGTCACCATGGAAGATAGGTGGATGCTGCTTGGTAAATTATGAACCATGATCTACTGCCCATTCTAGGTTCATTGTACCCACTGAGTGAAGATCACTAATTCAACCAGTAAAGGTTCTATTGTATGATCCACCTATGGAACATTACTTATAGTTTCCCATATGGTATTTGGGTGATCTCTTCTTGGAGGAATTGTCTGTTAAACTCAAGAAAACAATTAGTTAGCCTCGAAAAGATTCCAAAATCATAGAACTGAAAATAAAAATTCAAGAACATACATTAAAAAATAAGAATTTAAACAGTTATGAATCATATCACCAAAATGAAACATCTTTATAAAATAACATTTCCATCTAAATAAACTCCCCACATGGTTTATTCAAATGAATTTACTCACACAAAGTAGTCATAAATTGTAGATAAGTTAATTTAAATAATATTCCCATAAAATTTATTCAAATGAACCTAAATACTCGATCATATAATGAGTAAATATATTCCAACCACCCATGGAAACTCATATTCAGTAACCGGAGTGAGCTTACTTGGTCCCTTTTTCGAACTTATAGTCCAAAGTTTGACGATCATACTCATATCTAACCAAGACTAGAACCATCTTAGGAAGTGCAGACACCCTTTAGGATGAGTAACCATTTTGATACCAAATTGTAACAGTTAAACCTAGGCCAACTAGACTAGTTACTCAAGTCATCCCATGAGCGGTGGGGTAAAATAAATATAACAAAACTAGTTTTATATGTAAGAAAAAAAAGAAATGAAACCATAGTACAATGGAAAATGGTGAAAGATACAACTGATCCAAATCAGATAAAATAGAAATAAATACAATTCTAGAAAATAAGTCTTCATGTGACCAAATGGAACCTCAAAAATATCACAAAATGAAACATCCACCTAAAGAGAATCATGTAAGCAACATAGTACTATTCCCTTTACCTAAATCTTATAAATAAGGTCAATAGATTCTCATCGGTAGAAGTAGGGCGTGAGAAATAGAGCCTAGTAGGTTACCACCAAAAGAACTATACAATTTCTAATAACAACAATGCACAAGTCCAAGATTTTAAAAAGAATTGTTTTACAAGCATTTTTTAAATAAAACCATTTGCAATCCTTTTTCAAAAAATACTTGATTTTTCACAAATTGCATGTCATGTTTCTATAGTCATAAATAATAAAGTAAATATATTAAAATATAAATATATATGTGATCCAGCATCCATGAACTAAACTATCTTGTAATAAACAACTATAAATAACAATTCACCTAACAGTAGAGATCTAGCCTATGGGAAAATACATATTATACACTCACATGACTAAGAAGGCATAAGGTTATATCAAAAAACCATCAAGGCCTTCTATAGACCATCCACATATCAGAGGTTACCTCCAAGTGGTGTCACACACACTAAGGCTAACCATGTCTCTATGTCAACATATTCAAGGTCCCAATTGTGGAATGTTTGTCAACTTATTTTTTAAAACCCTAGCTCAGATTTTTATAAAACAATTTCAAAGACAATACAATCTTCTTTCAGGTTTGAAAATCTATTTTTCAATTTCAAATCAAGGAAATTATATTTTCAAGGTAAAATCACATTTAAAACATGAACCCTTTCCCTTGTCAATTTCAAAAAATTCAATTCCATTTAAAATCATGAGGAATCAATAATAATTATAATAATTTTAGAAATTCAAACAATTTTATCAAATCCTCCTACTCTTAGAGCATAGAAAACCCAACCATCTTTGACAATGAGGATTGGAAACCACAAGATCTTCCATCAGAAGACAAGGCACAACTAAAGAATGAAGGGGATTGATAGAAAACACAATCTAGTAAATAATCCCTATAACAAATGGTTCCACAACCACAATTGACTGATAAACCAAGAATAAGGATTTCCTAGAAATATAAATCACTGAACTATGACGATCAATAACTGAATGAATTGATCTAGATGGAAGGAATAAACCCAACATTTTCTAGGGTAATAGCTCTGGCTGAGTGGGAAAGGATTCAAAAAGAAATAATTCTTCAAACACCCGCATAGAAACATAAAAACTGAAAATTGTCTAATTACATAGTATGTACAATTTTACATGTCATGAATCCCTTTTATTTCATTTTATGCTAATAAATGTGTCACCTTTTTAATTAAAAATTGGATTTTTACATTACATGATGTGTAACCCTTACACAATGTGTCAATTCTCACATTGTGAATTCAACTCACTAGATGAGTCTGTTCAGCATCACATGTCATGTGACATCCTAGAAAACAACAGAAAAGTTATGAAAAAAGATAAAAATCTAATAAATATGTGACTTTAACATTACAAGTATCCTCCCAATTCAGTGATGAAAATAACTTCCCAATGAAAAAGGTAAATTCATAAGAAAATATCAGAGCATACCTTATAGAAATGTTATAGGGTGTTACATGTGATCTCTTGTATCCTATGCCAATATAGTAAAATAATTATTGGCTTTAGGTTACAGGATTCAAGGTGTTATAGTTGGTATCATATGAATTTTAGTACAAACCTTGGAAACTAGATTTATAAAAACATAGACTAGATAACATAACCCTATGATATACTCTAAGGATAAGACTAGGAATAAGATAATATCCTAAAGCTTTGGAAAGGTAGAGAATATTTGGTTTCCAAGTAATTACATCCATGTATAGATAATATAAAGTGGATGTGTCTATGGAATAAATTAATATAGGGGTAAACACCCTAAAAATCATAGTTTTGTATCAATTAGATCTTTACTTCATGAAAAATGAGTGGATTTAATACTACTCACCTAGAAATACACTGTTGAGGGATATTCTTTTGTTGATCCATAACTCTTTACAAACCATTATGAAAGATTTGAAAACATTTTTATGATTTGAAGATGTTACCAAAGCTAAAAAAAATATTATGACTCTAAAATTATATATGATTAAATTTTTAATTTATTTTAAGTGTTACACCATATTTATAATTATATACTATGATTTAAAATTCATGATTTTATTATAGAATTGAATATTTTCCATTTTTTAGAAATTGATCCTAGTGGAAGAAATGAAATTGTATCAATACACATGGTATATGTAGGGATTAACCTATTATGAAAGAAAATAAATCTATAGTTGGAGCATGAGATAGAGATGAATAAATTATAACTATGTTGGGGCTGTTGACTTATGTTATGAATAATAACCTTTCCCATATGGAATAGTTTGATGATTCCCAACATGGTGAAACAATATTATACTGTTTTATATGGAAAATCCTATATAATTCAATGGGAATGAAAATATATTATTTGATGAGTAATGGATTATGTACCTATATAATATATGTCTCACTTTGGTAAGTATTGAAAGATAGAAAGTTTTCATAGCTCTATTCTATATTAAGGGAGACACTGGTCAATAGTGGTCATTGATTCAGAATAGTAAGAAGCCATGGGAAATAAATATTATAGGTTGTAAGTCTTTTATGGAGTTATTATTTGAAAAATAATTTCCTTGTGAGTAATAAGATGTTATGGGTCAGTATGATCCAAAAGTAAAAAAGAAATTTTTTTAAAATATAAATATAACATTACAATGTTAGACTCATTTTGTGGATTATATGGGTAATCCAAGAAGTAATATTGATCTCTTATTTGATTGGAGAAATACTAGCCTTATAATTCAATTTGCCTATTATAAATTTTAAGTATATGAGGATATAATATCTAGTTCTATAAAGATAGATAATAAATTTTCCAAGTCTTATGTTTTCTATGGAAACAAGGAAATAATGTAACACCATGTGATTTTATGAAAAATATTCTTTTAATTTCATTAATGTCTTGTGGTGTACGCTACACCAAAAGGAGCTTGCAGAACACGCATCCTTGACTTGCCTTTCATTACACGCAATCGCGACCTTCCTCATTAGCGTGTGTAGTACGCAATACCGAGTTTCACTAAACAACGATATATTATTAAAATATTATTAAAACTAGCCGTTATGAAAAGTAATGACCACTTTTTGAAATTTTGTAAATTTTATTTTTCAAAATAGACTTCATTTTTGGATTCGGAATATAAAAATTAGCTTAGGGTGATATTTTGGTACTTTTCGGATAACTTTCATTTTCTGATGAATAGTGAAAATTACTAAATTTTAATTAAAAAAACCTTTTTAATTGAAATAATTAATAGCGATAAATTATTAATTTGAGTGGTTTTAAAGTATATTTAGAATATATTTTTACAATTTAATACAATTTTGTTCATTGGATTTAATTTCATATTTAAACTAGACATAAACAAGTGTCAATCTTTTGACAGTTATTATCTTTTAAAAACACGCTATTTGTTTTGACGACGGGAATTAATTTTTTAATTAGTTAATGTAACTTATATGTTTTGAATTTGGTAAAATAAACATAATTTTTGAATTCATAATATCAAATATAGCTTAGGCCAAATTTTTGGTATTGTTCTGGAAACTTTCATTTTTTTGATGAATAGTGAAACCACTAAGTGGTAGTTAAAAAAATGGAATTTTTCATAAAACTTAATTTTACCGCTTCTGTGAGTAGAATTTAGAAAATACGAGAGACACGGTTAATATCAAAGACTAAAATGTGGTTCAATGAGATGAAAATAAATTTTGGTAAATAGTAACTTTTTACTTTTTTTACCACGGTTAAAAGTAAATAGGGTAATTAAGTGTAAAATGATATCATTATTACCCTAACACATGTCCTAATTCTATTGGATAAGTTTAATTCGACCAAAAACAACTTTTTTAATAAAATATGGCCATTTAGGCCCACTTATATTAGATTAGTACATTTATTATTAATTTATTTAAAGAAGGGTTAAAATAGTTAAAATCAAAGTTTAATAATTAGATAATTTTTAATATATGGTTTTACATAAGATAAATTCGACTATAAATATTCATTAGAAAGCTAAAAATATATCCTATATAATTGTATTTTATTTTTAATTTTTAGACATTAAATAAGTTAATTTATTTATGACACAACGATGATACAGTAATTATCTCATTAATGAAATATTGACATAATTGATGTTATAAATACCCAAATAAATGTAATTTGAGACTTTTTATAAATTCCCCTAATTTTATAAGTTAATATGACATGTTAGTATTTATCTATGTAACTTTTTTCGAACTAATAATTATTTTATGATTTTCACAAAAATCAATTACTAAATATTGTCAAAATTGACATAAAATAGTTTTTTAAACAAATACATTATTATTATTTGTTATTTTATTCCTAAAAATCTACAGTTCTGCCAAATGACTTAGATAAAGTTATATATATTAATAATAAACAACTTGGGGTTCGTTTGGGTTGTTATAGTAAGTTTATTAACCATATAGTGTAAGAACACAAAAAGACACGGTAAAAGTAAAATTATCTAACTTAAAGTTAAAACTAAATGATAAGGTTAAAATAGTAAAATAAACATATCCAAATTCTATTGGATGATATTATTTCGATCCATCCCCACCTTATCTTCGAAATAACTCAATTTGTAGCTATTAAAAACCGAATATGACTTTATAATAAAATAATATTTTTAGTTATTCCAAAGGTGCCCCTCTCCTCCCTTATAAAAGGGAACCTCCTCCCTCTCTTACTCACACAACTTTGAGCCTTCAATCTCGTCCAAACCCTGCCAAATTCCCTTCTCCACTTCCCTAGAAACATCCTATTGGTCCTGGTCTCCTTCAAAGACCAATTTTAGTGCCCTAAGAGGAGGACTCAAAGAGGCGCTTCAAAGAAGAGGTAATGTCTGTTACCGATTCTTTCAACTTTATTTCTTCTTCCACTTCTTCTTATTAGGTTGTTTCATTATGAAGTAATAAAAGAAGTATCACTCATATAATGATATGTTATTATAAATATTAAACAACCCTATTTCAACAACTATCCATCCTACGGAAAATGGAATCACCACGCGTGCATACGTACAGAATACCGTCTCCACGCCGTGGTGTAATCTATTTTCCACCACCACCTTACTTGGATGGGTATAATGGTGTACATAATAACTATATATGATTATTGTAAAGTAATATTTATTCTGAAATAGTACACATGCACTCCAATACAATTCCATGATCATGAGAACAATATCATCGCTCATGCGTACGTAAAGACTACCGTCTCCACGTCGTGATGGGATTCATTCTCCACTTTAACCATTTATGAATGATTATAAAGAATATATAATAAGTAATCATGAAATATATTACATAATAATGATACTATATTTATTTGTATATATATATGTCATATACTTAATTCTATTCAACTCAATAAGGAAACGAAAACAGCGTTCATGCGTACGTACGGCCTACCGTCTCCATGAACGGTGTATTTCTTTCCATTTACTAATTTATTATATATATGTATATTCTGAATATATATTATATATAAATCATGTTTTATATTATTTAATTAAGTAATCATGATCTAATTAATCATATGAATAATTACAAGTCAAAACACGGACGACAAATGAAACGATTTTACCCAAAACGCTCTTTAACATGGAATTTACAAAAGAACGGGTAATATAAAGTCATAAGTGAACCATATATGATATCATAACAATGATTATGATTCTTTAATAAGTCAATGACATTATTTAAATCATTATACAGGAGGTTCGGACACTTACAAAGCAAATCGGACCTAAGGTAAGGGAAATATCTCAATCTCATTTTTATCTGAGATTGTTTATACTTTGGTATTTACTAGGGTGTATTTTATCATCCACATCCATGTTTCCTCAATATTTAATATTATTTCCATCCACCTAAAATTTTTTAAATCCATTTTTACCCTTTGGTGAGTTTATAGTAAAAGATATGAAAAGAATCTTTTGTCGTTTTTCGTACGAGGTAATTTTTGACTTTTCCGACAAAAGTACGAGAAGAATGTTTTTTTAACTTATACAGCATGAATGGATTTTTAAAACATTATTTCCAAGAAGCTTCCTTTACAAGTTTTCAAGTTTATTTTAAATCAACTTCTTTTAGTTTAAAACTGTATGACATGTTAAGAAAGGAAAATGTTTTTGAAGTAGAAAGGATATTTTCCTCAAGAATGGAGTTCAAGTGTTTTATCAAAATTATTTTGCATCTAAGATAATATAGGGTTCTGTTTTTATCCCTATTATTACATTGATTTTATTATGTTGTTATGGAATTATTTTTGTGAATTCCTTTATCTTATATGAATTGTTTTATGATGTCACGATGTTTAAGAATCCCATTTTTATTACATGGGTTATGTTATGATGTATGGTTTATGATTTTGTGTCACACATAAGAATGGTATCATTATGAGATGGGTGGGACCTATATATCCCTCCAATGCATGGGGTAAAGATTTTATATCTCATGAGATATACATGGCTGGAACGGCCGGTTAAACCGTTTCAGTGAAAAATGACTGAAACGAGGAATGAACTCGGTTCAGAAATGGACTTTGTCCACTAAGATAGTCTTGGAAATGAGTCTTGACTAATAAGAAATTATTCCTTATGATTATGTGTGTATGCCAAAAAGTTTCATGTTTTAAGTTATGATTATTGGGATTACATTTCACTACTATGATTTATCCCATGTTATGATATTATGATCTCTTTTGCAGGATTAAGATTTCCAAAATGTTATGTTCTTATGAATATTATATGATTGATATTTCTTTTTTTTACCCTTAATAAGAATTTGAGCTCACCCTTTTATGTTTTATTTTCCCCAGGATATAAAGAAAGGTTTTAGGTATAAAAAAATAAGATCTTTATGGGAGATGTTGAAGATCTTTCACCACGATTAGAAGATTATATTCCGAGTTCCCAAAGACACTAAACTATTACGGTCCTTGTGTGTGTGTTTTTTGTTATGTACTAAGTATTCCGCAAAAGTAATGTAATGTACATGTACGTTAAGCTTAGGGTCTCTAAAGTTGGTATCAAAGGAAAGGTTTAGTCAACCATTGGAAACTAGGATGCGAAAATGTTAGTGAGATCCCTAGAGATATTTCCAAGGTATGTCTAGGGATGTACCTAAGGATAAGTATACGTATAGGATATAGTCCTAGAACTATGGTAAAGATCTTAGAATTTAACCTAAGATGTTAGATATTGAGGGTGCTCCCCCTTTACTATGTTTTTTTTCCCTAGAATGATTTTTTCCTCTCACAATATTCTTTTTGGGTTTTAGAAAATGGCTCGAAACAGGAAGATTCATGATAATTGAGGATATGACGGACAATGGAATGATATTCTTCATGAGAAACCAAATGAAATGGTATTTGGAAGTCCAAACATCATTATTATGCCTAATCAGAAATCTCATAATATGATCAATAATCTCAACTTTGGCAAGTTTCCCGACTCAGATAATAAGAGAAAGATGGAGTTTCATGATGATCATAGAGGAAACAAAGTTCAATTTCCCTCATGTAAATCATGTGGGAAGTGGAATCGGGGAGATTGTTTCAAAGGAACTGGAAGATGCTTTGGGTGTGGAAAAGAAGGACACAAAGCCAGTAAGTGAAAAGGAAAAGGTTCAGTTAACACTAGGGATGAGGATAATGGTATTGCTACAACAACAACAATGGTTAAATGTTTTAAATGTTGAATCTACGGGCATTATGCAAACCAATTCCCTAAGGGAATTTCTCATGAAGAGAATCAGTATGGTCGTATGAGTAGTATTTATGTTGATGATGATGAAGAGACTACAAATGATATGTGAGAATTGTTGAAGCTCGGTCAATGGTTTAAGAAGTTAGTGGAATGATTACATGTTTATCAAGGGTAATGTTGTATAAGTAATCTCATGGTACTATGGAATAAAGAGACATCTAAGGATTGTTACACTGTTGTCTTTCATTCAATTTTGAAAGTGTATGATTAATGGTACCAGTATCCATGAAAGGTTATTCAGATATTTTTGGAATATAGATAATATGTGCATAATGAAGGGATAAGGAGAAAATTAAATGTTTGATAGCATTCATGAGCTCATGACTGATATAAGGAGAAGGTTATATCATGGTTTGAGTATATAGAATTTTTGGATTTTGGTATGTGGAAAGAGTTAACTTTTGACAGCATTCATGTTTTCACTAAGGTTTAATGGGTATTAATTTTTCAAGAGAATACATGATTAAGGTATTCACGTGGTTGGAATTTGACCAACAAGATATATGGTGGAAAATGATGGTATTCACATGCTTGGTTGATGACATTTCAAGTAATCGTTTTCTTCATACTATGAGCTTGGACCAAAGTATTTTAGATAAGCCTAAAGATTGGAATGGATTATGTTGGACATAAGTTAGTATTGTTTAAGGATAGAAGTTTTTTCAATATTATTTATGGGATTTTATAGTAATGTTGTTTTAGAAAAAGGACAACCTGCAGGATGGGCGACAGCCCATCGCGTCGGACAAGGCTGTGGGAATCGAACCTACAACTGAACTGCGACTGGCCTTTATCGCCTACCACTAGCCTATAGGAAGTACCTTTTTAGTAGAAACCTATTTTATTATATTAAGCAGTATGATATAAGAAGTATAAGTCCTTTTAAGGAACCATATATGATTAATCTCACTATAGATGGATTTATGTATTTTTTGATAACTTTTCTAACCTTTTGTTTGAGACATATGGAATGACCCATCAATCTATCACATGATCTGCTAACACATCATGAATGGAAAATTCAACTTCATTGCTTTAAGAGATGAAGTGGAATTTTTTCAAGGCATGAACAACGGTGAGATTGTACAAACATCAAGTAAGTATTTCTTTTGATCCCAAAATTCTTCAACACTAGAGAAATGATCCTGAAAACCAAAAATGTTGTCCTAGTGCTCTTATATCCAATGAATTCGATGGTACCTTAGATCATCACAAATCTATGGAATTGTGATTTATGGATTTTTCATATCCATGTTCTCTACCACTCTCCATCAGAACTTGATGGTTAGATTTTTCTTCTATATCCATATTTTCACCTATGTTCTCCTACGTGGAAACCCAGTGATGAGTTAATTTGGGTAACCGTTACATTCCATAATATATTTTTTAAATACAAGTTTTTGTATTCCTTTTTACGATGTGTGTTTCTATTAAGCAAAATTTCGAGTAGTAAACCATTTATAACCCCGACGAATTTCGAGGGCGAAATTCATTTTAAGGGAGGTAGAATGTAACACCCCGTGATTTTATGAAAAATATTCTTTTAATTTCATTAATGTCTTGTGTTTTACGCTACACCAAAAGGAGCTTGCACAAAATGCATCCTTGACTTGCCTTGTATTACACGCAATCGTGACCTTCCTCGTTAGCATGTGTAGTACGCAATACCGAGTTTCACTAAACAATGATATGTTATTAAAATATTATTAAATCTAGCCGTTATGAAAAGTAATAACCACTTTTTGAAATTTTGTAAATTTTATTTTTCAAAATGGACTTCATTTTTGGATTCGGAATATCAAAATTAGCTTAGGGTGAAATTGTGGTACTTTTCAGATAACTTTCATTTTCTGATGAATAGTGAAAATAACTAAATTTTAATTAAAAACAACCTTTTTATTCGAAATAATTAATAGTGATAAATTATTAATTTGAGTGGTTTTAAAGTATATTTAGAATATATTTTTACAATTTAATACAATTTTGTTCATTGGATGTAATTTCACATTTAAACCAGACATAAACAAGTGTCAATCTTTTGATAGTTATTATCTTTTAAAAACACGCTATTTGTTTTGACGACGGGAATTAATTTTTAAATTAGTTAATGTAACTTATATGTTTTGAATTTGGTAAAATAAACATCATTTTTGAATTCATAATATCAAATATATCTTAGGCCTAATTTTTGGTATTTTTCTGAAAACTTTAATTTTTTATGAATAGCGATACCACTATGTGGTAGTTAAAAAAACTAAATTTTTCATAAAACTTAATTTTACCGCTTTTGTGAGTAGAATTTAGAAAATATGAGAGACACGGTTAATATCAAGGACTAAAATGTGGTTCAATGAGATGAAAATAAATTTTGGTGAATAGTAACATTTTACTTGTTTTTACCACGGTTAAAAGTAAATAGGGTAATTAAGGGTAAAATGATATTATTATTACCCTAACACATGTCCTAATTATATTGGATAAGTTTAATTCGACCAAAAACAACCTTAGGAATAAAATATGGCCATTTAGGCCCACTTATATTAGATTAGGACATTTATTATTAATTTATTTAAAGAAGGGTTAAAATAGTTAAAATCAAAGTTTAATAAGTAGATAATTTTTAATATAGGGTTGTACATAAGATAAATTCGAATATAAATATTCATTAGAAAGATAAAAAGATTTCCTACATAATGGTATTTTATTTGTAATTTTTAGACATTAAATAATTGAATTTATTTATGACACAATGATGATGCAGTAATTATCTTATTAATGAAATATCGACATTATTGATGTTATAAATACCCAAATAAATGTAATTTGAGACTTTTTATGAATTACACTACTCTTATAGGTTAATATGACATGTTATTATTGATCTAAGTATCTTTTTTAGAACTAATCATTCAGTTATGATTTTCACAAAAATCAATTACTAAATAGTGTCAAAATTGACATAAAATAGTTTTTCAAACAAATATTATATTATTAATTGTTATTTTATTCCTAAAAATCTAAGGTTCTTCAAAATGACTTATATAAGGTTATATATATTAATAATAAACAACTTGGGGTTCGTTTTTCTTGTTATAGTATGTTTATTAACCTTATAGTGTAAGAACACAAAAAGACACGGTAAAAGTAAAATTATCTAACTTAAAGTTAAAACTAAATGATGAGGTTAAAATAGAAAACTAAACTTGTCCAAATTCTATTGGATGAGATTATTTCTACCCATCCCCACCTTAGCGTCTAAATAACTCAATTTGGAGCTATTAAAAACCGATTATGACTTTATAATAAAATAATATATTTAGTTATTCCAAAGGTGCCCCTCTCCTCCCTTATAAAAGGGAACCTCCTCCCTCTCTTCCTCACACCACTTTGAGCCTTAAAGATTGGCCAAACTCTGCCAAATTCTCTTATCCACTTCCCTAGAAACATCCTAGAGGTCTCGGTATTCTTCAAAGACCAATTTTAGTGCCCTAAGAGGAGGACTCAATGAGGCGCTTCAAAGAAGAGGTAATGTCTGTTACCGATTCTTTCAACTTTAATTCTTCTTCCACTTCTTCTTCTTAGGTTTTTTCATTATGAAGTAATAACATCAGTATAACTCATATACTGATATGTTATTATAAGTATGAAACAACCCTATTCCACCATCTATCCATCCTATGAAAAATGAAATCACCACGCGTGTGTACGTACGGAATACCGTCTCCACACCGTGGTGTAATCTATTTTCCACCTCCACCTTACTTGGATGGGTATAATGGTGTACATAATAACTATATATGATTATTGTAAAGTGATATTGATTCTGAAATAGTATACATGCACTCCAATACAATTCCACGATCATGAGAATGATATCATCGCTCATGCGTACGTACGGACTACCGTCTCTACGACGCGATGAGATTCATTCTCCACGTTAACCATTTATGAATGATTATAAAGAATATATAATAAGTAATCATTAAATATATGACATAATAATGATACTGAATTTATTTGTATATATATATATATATCATCTACTTAATTCTATTCAACTCAATAAGGAAACAAAAACAGCGTTCGTGCGTACGTACGGCCTACCATCTCCATGAATGGTGTATTTCATTCCATTTACTAATTTATTATATATATTTATATTCTGAATATATATTATATATAAATCATGTTTTATATTCTATAATTAAGTAATCATGATCTAAGTAATCATATGAATAATTACAAGTCAAAACACGGACGACAAATGAAACGATTTTACCCAAAACGCTCTTTAACATGGAATTTACAAAAGAACGGGTAATATAAAGTCATAAGTGAACCATATATGATATCATAACAATGAGTATGATTCTGGAATAATTCAATGACATTATTTAAATCATTATACAGGAGGTTCAGACACTTATGAAGCAAATCAGACCTAAGGTAAGGGAAATATCTCAATCTCATTTTTATCCGAGATTGTTTATACTTTGGTATTTACTAGGGTGTATTTTATCATCCACATCCATGTTTACTCAATATGTAATATTATTTCCATCCACCTACAATTTTTTAAATCCATTTTTACCCTTTGGTGAGTTTATAGTAAAAGATATGAAGGGAATCTTTTGTCGTCTTTCGTACGAGGTACTTTTTGACTTTTCTGACAAAAGTACGAGAAGAATGTTTTTTTAACTTATACAGCATGAATGGATTTTTAAAACATTATTTCCAAGAAGATTCCATTACAATTTTTCAAGTTTATATTTAATCAACTTCTTTTAGTTTAAAATTGTATGACATGTTAAGAAAGGAAAATGTTTTTGAAGTAGAGAGGATATTTTCCTCAAGAATGGAGTTGAAGTGTTTTATCAAAATTATTTTCCATATAAGATAATATAGGGTTCTGTTTTTATTCCTATTATAATATTGTTTTGATTATTTTGTTATGGAATTATTTTTATGAATCCCTTTATCTTATATGAATTGTTTTATGATGTCACGATGTTTAAGAATCCCATATTTATTACATGGGTTATGCTATGATGTATGGTTTATGATTTTGTGGAACACATAAGAATGGTATCATAATGAGAGGGGTGGGACCTATATCTCCCTCCAATGCATTGGGAAAAGATTTTATATCTCATGAGATAGAAATGGCTGGAACGGCAGGTTAAACCGGTTCAGTGAAACAGGACTGAAATGAGGAATGAACTCGGTTCAGAAATGGACTTTGTCCACTAAGATAGTCTTGGAAATGAGTCTTGAATAATAAGAAATGATTATCTATTATTATGTGTGTATGCCAAAAAGTTTCATGTTTTAAGTTATGAGTATTGGGATTACATTTCACTACTATGATTTATCCCATGTTATGATATTATGATCTCTTTTGCAGGATTAAGATTTCCAAAATGTTATGTTCTTATGAATATGATGTGATTGATATTTCTTTTGTTTACCCTTACAGAGAATTTGAGCTCACCCTTTTATGTTTTCTTTTCCCCAGGATATAAAGAAAGGTTTTAGGTAAAAAAGAAGAATATCTTTATGGGAGATGTTGAAGATATTTCACCACAATTAGAATATTATATTCCGAGTTTCCAAAGACACTAAACTATTATGGTCCTTGTGTGTGTGTTTTTGTTATGTAATAAGTATTCCATAAAAGTAATGTAATGTCCATGTACGTTAAGTTTCGGGTCTCTACAAATAAGAAGGTGGTTGAGCACTCTAAAAATAAAAACATTAAATGGAGATAAGGGAATTGTGGAATTTCTTAATTTTAATAAATGTGGAAAGAAACACCATGGAACATGATTAATGGGAATGGGAGTTACCTTTATGTGTAGAGTAAAAGGCTATTCAGTTCATGATTTCATGGTTAAGAAAGAATCTTACAATCTCTAATTCTTTCACTATAAGGATATGGGAAACTGTTCACATGAATTCCCCAAACATCAGGGGACATTTCTTCAAAAGTGGTCAAGGGTTAAAGTCCATGATTATTAATTCACTAAATATGATGTTGAATTTATTAAAGATATGGTGTATGGTACTTTTATCATAACTTCAAATTTAGATAATACATTATTTAATTCTATAACTTCATAATTTTTTATATCATCCATGTTTTTCAATAAAAATAGATATTTCCCTATAATATTATTAAGGGGGTTTTAAATCAAGACTTATAGTGCAAATATTATTATAAAAAGGAAATGATAGTCAACTCTCATTATGACACATAGAAATACACTATTTTAAATATTGATTATTATTGTTATGGTTGAATTTCATATAATTATTTTAATGGACTTGATTTAAAATTATAATGAAAAAAATTATTACTGATGGTAAAAGATTACAATTTTTATGGAGATATGGAATCTCTTATCTTTAGTGGGGTGATAGTCAACTGAATCACGTCTGGATCCACCTATATTGGATCTCCTTAACGAAACTCTATGAGTAAAATATCAATCCCTACTTAATAATAGGAAAGGTATCCTTATAATAGTTGATATATATAAGGATCTGTCTTTAAAAATTAAATAATATTGATTCTTAAATCATTAATGAATTTTCATAAATTTTGAGGATCTTTATGGTTTATATTTTTTGAGATTTATGTCATAACTATTACATAATAAACTCAAACATTAAAAAGTGGACACTCCACTAAGTATCCATTTTTCCAAGAACACAGTTATTTTAAAATGAAACATGTTTTCTCTTCATGAAAAAAATTCATTATTTTAAACGTGACCCCATCCTTGTTCCAACTCATCCTTAAACCCTATTAAAATCACTTTTAAATGTGATATAAACAAACAAAACTTAGTAAGGGGCATATAAAAATATTAAAAAACTAATTTTTCCATTTCAATACCATGAGATTATATAAGAGGGTTTTCCTTTAAAATAATAAACTTTGAGCTAAAATAATTTTTTACTTACACATGAAATTAACTTTACTGCCCAAATTTTTTCAAAAAATTATGTACTAGAAAACATAAATTAAAAATAATAATAATGAAGGTTTCTTAAAAATATGAAAACCCCTGAAAAAATAAATTCTTAGAAACGTACCATTTTACCATTAAAAGGCAATAATTATTATTTTAATCAATATATCATTAGCTTACCTTATGAAATCAATATATTTTCATGAAAACTAATTATGAAGAATATAAAATAAGTATATTTTCATTGGGAAATCATATTCATAGATTCCTTACAAGAACTCTTACTAATGGAATAACCTACTCGATTAATTCTAACATAATTTTCTAGAGAGAATAATAATTACACAATGAATTGGAGAGCTATATCAGGTTCTCCCACCGCCATAAAAAATATTTAAGGACCATAAAATTTATAAATCACAAATAATCTTTTATTTTTATCATAAAAAGTTATAAATTTTTTTTAAACCAATATGAAAACAGATTTTTATTCTTCACATAGTATTTGAAAAATATCTTTTTCATTTGATAATATTTAATAAAAAACTAAAAAATGTTGGAAAGATTATTTTCTTTAAAAATATAAATGTAAACTTGTATAGTAAACTTCTTAAATGATAATTACCAGGATGTTAGGAAAATATTTCATGTCGTATATGCTAAAAATACATTCTTTTAAAACCTTTGGTTAAATGTACCTTGATCAAAAAATGGTGAAAAGATTCCTTTTGTTTTAACCAATGTAAATAAATTAAATTATAATAGAAAAATAATTTTATTAACCAATTATGAGTATATATTATCTTATATAAAATAATTTATTAAAAATAAATATATGGAAGAAAAAATGTTGGAAGGAATACGTAAAAATGTTTAAAATTGTTTTTAAGGAGAATCCCTTACCTCGAGTCGGACCTGTCTTGTACATTATTTATTATCATGAATAATAAACTGAGGTTAATTATTTATTTTCTTAATAATAATTTTAATTTTTAATATTACTTTTATTTCTCTTATATACTTTTTATATTTAAAAAATTAATCGATTATTTTCACATTGGACTTTTCAAAACATTCAAATTATAAGTCAAAAATTGATTAGGTTAGTTGACTATAGTCAAAGGGGTCATTATTAAAGCATATAAAGAGTCTTAATAATGTAATTTTCATCACTTTTATACATTAAAAATAATTTTATGATTTTCAATGAAGGTCATGAATGAAAAACAAATCACAACGCTTCATGGAGGTGGTAGTCCACACGTATGCACGAATGACATTATCAATTTTAATACGATGGAAATGTAGGATAGTAGATTATATATTATCATTAAATAATTATAAATATTTCTTGAATATCATATATATATATATATTAATTAAATACATCATCATAACCATTCTTTTGAGGTGGTGACAAAAAATGAAACACATCTCTTTGTGATGGTGGTAACTCAAATGCACACACGAGCGATAGTTTCATTTCGCATAGGATGGTAAAGTAGATGAAAAGGGGTTTTATAAAATAATAATATAATTTAATTATATTTAAGTTAACTATTTTATTGTTTCATAATGGTTAAATGATATTTTCATGTGTTAGAAGAAGGAATAAACATGAAAATGTCCAGTTGGGATTTATACCATATCTTCTGATAACCTCTTTTGATTACTCATTAATACTTGTTGCATTGGTATTTTTTGATACCATGACCAGTATGATGTGGATAGGGATGTTGGGAGATATTTTTTAGGTATTTTATGAGCTATAGTTCTCAAAATATATGAGTAAGTGAGTAGAGAATATACCTTTTTATAAGTGAAGAGAGGGGCGCCCATGGAAATACTTAAAATATTAAATTAATATAAATTAATTTTTATAGTCCAGTTGGAAAAATATTACATATTTATAATAAATAGTGATGATGATTCAAAACACTATCATATAATAATTTTCTGAGAATTTTCTGTTTTTTTCACCCTTATCATTTATTTTTAACCCGTAGTTAACCCTTTTTATAATTACTACAATATCAAAGTTTATTTCTCTATAGGATTCAAAAAAAGTAAATATAAATGGAAAATTGAACCTAAGTTGTAAATGGATGGTATTATAGACAATATCTCATTTAATTTGAATAATATAAGTTTTTATGAATTTTTAATCAATAAATAAAATATTATTTAATATAATATACCATTAATGTCATTTTTAGTACTATTTAAATATTTTGATGTTAATGACATAAATATAGTAACATAATTAAAATATAAACGTTTCCCACATAAATAATTTGTTACATTTATCTAAAAAATTAATGAAACACAATAATTTATCCAATATTTATCACTGTTATTGTTTTTTAAATTAATTTACTTTATTTTATTATTATTTGAACAAGAACTATATCAGCGTTGTGTAATAATTTAAGTTAATTATTTCATTACTAAAAAATAAAAATAAATTTCCATGATAAAAAATTATATAATATTTTTAATAACCAATTATAACCAAAGACAGACTCTTTTTATCCCTACAAAAAAATGTTAGACATATTAAAACAAATAGAATGACATTTTTTATTCTTTTCATAAAATTATACTATGATCATTATCAAAGGAAAGTGGAAGGAAATTTAAAAAAATTCAATACATTGATGTTTATAGTAAAAAAAATATTATATAATAAAATAATTAAATGTTTTAGGGATATTTTTAGGACTTATCACTAAATGTTAACCATGTTTTTCCCATTTTACATTTACCAAGGAAAAAAATGTTTAATATGGTTACTATTCATAAAGACTAAAAAAAATGGACCTATTTACAAAGTTTAAACCTCATAATTAAAAAATGGAATCCATTTTTAAATATTCAATTTATAGAAGTTTAATAATTCAATTTTAATATAAATTTATAAAAGGAAATGAAAATGGGTTTAAGAAAGTGCATTTTTATCTAAAAATGAACTTATACTAAAATAAAATTTAATTTTGATTCCTATAAAATTAATTAGATTATTTATTTTTAAACAAGACTTATTTAAAATTAATATCAAAATAGAAACATAATGGGATGTTTGAATTTTTTTATTTAGTGAAAATAAATTGCAGTTTTACAAAAAACGATATCATTCATTATTCAATTAAAAAGAAATATTTTTTGAAAAATCTAAGAAAGATCATTATAATATTATTTTTACTCCATCCAATGAAAAATTCAGTTCATTTTTTGAAATTTAAATTCTAAAATTTAGGAATTAAACATTTTAATAATACATTATAATGTATGAAATTTAATTTAGATAGAATAAAACTATTTTCTTTTTTATTTGAAAATAATTTAATATTGTTGTAGTGAATATAAGTCTAAAAAATATAATTCATTTATATTTATAAGAAATTAAATTGATTTATTATCAATAGTACCTGTGTTGTTACATTCTTCCCCCTTTTGGAAATTGCATCCTCAAAATTTTATTCAATACTTTGTAATTGGAGGTATTTGTTCTGCATCGAATTTTTCGATTCTGATATTGACTCTTAAATCATATGATTTTTTCAAAAAATATTAACCTAGTGAATCACATTATTTTTTAACACATTATCTCAATGGTTAAGAATCGAAATTTGTTTTTCCTCATAATAAAGTTTCACTTCTAACTAAACTAATTCAATGCAAAAAACATGAGATATATGTGTAACATGCTTTGTTAACAATGAAATGTGAAACACATTAGGTACTTGTGATAAACATGGATCTAAACCAACTCAATAGGAAAATAATCCAACCTTCTCCAGGATTTCATATAATCCAATTAATTTCAGACATAACTTTCCATTTTTACAAAAACACGTAACACATTTCTATGGATATACATTAATAAAAACATGATCATGTTCCTAAAATAAAATATATTTCCACCACTTTTATTCATAATTTTTCTGCCTACTTTCTTCCATCCCTATATATTGTTGAATAATATTCACCTTCTCGACCTTTTTAACAAATTATGGTCCTAAAAACATTTTTCCCTAACTTCATCCCAACATGGTGGATTCTAATAGATCTTTCCATATAACACCTCAAATAATTCCATTTTATACTATAATTAAATTAATTTTTATGAGAAAATTCAATTAATGATAGATGTTTATCCAAACTTCCCTAGTAATATATAGAAAAATCTCAAAGAATATCTTCCAAGGTTTGAATCATTCTCTCTGAATTTATTTTACATTGAGGATGAAAAGCTGTATAGAAATTTAAGTCGGTACACAACAACTTCTAAAGGAATTTCCAAAAAAAGTAGATAAATATAGTATCATGGTTTAATACAATAGACAGAATAAACCCATGTAATTTGATGATATCTTTAACATTAAGTCTATAAAGATAATAAAAACACATATTATCTCAAATAGGAATAAATATTCCGATTTTCTCAATCAATAAACAATTACCCAAATTACATTATTACCTACATATATATTTATAAATCCCACTACAAAATCCATGGAAGTATTCTCTCATTTACATTATGACACAAAAAAAGGATGAATCATTCCCTTAGGTAGTTATTTTTTGAATTTAACATTCTAATAAGTCAAACATTTCATAGTAAAATCAGTAATGTATTTCTTCATTCCTTCCCATAAATAATATTCCTAAATTTCATTAAACATATTAGTACTACAAGGATGAATAGGAAATGGAGAACTGTAATCTTCACTCAAAAATCCTTTCTTCAACTAAGAATCACAATGGACACATAATCATTTTTTCAATCTCAAAACACTTTTTTTAAAATTTAAATTTAGAAAACTTACCTTTCCTGACCAATTATTCCTTTTCCTATAAAAGACTATCCTCCTTCTAATCATTCTTAATTTTGTATGACAATGACTACTACACTGCAACCTAAAACAAAACTTACTAATTTCCTATATGAAAAATTACTAGACCAATATCCATCAAATAATTTACTAAAGGATCACAATAAAAATGTAGTATATTTGGTGAAACTTTGTATTTTTTACATAAATAATCATCTATCGTGTTTTTTTGGGATAGCAATGAATCATAAAGTAATAATCCTTAATCAGTTCTAGCCAAATTATATGACTTAGGTAGAACTATTTTTTATTGAATATATACTTTAATCTTTTATGATCATTATATATTTTACACTTTAATTCATATACTTTATTTCTATATATTTTTATAGAAAACACCATAGTAGTTATTTCATGGTCCTGTGTATGATAATTTATCCCATGAGGTTTCAAATGACGTGAATCATAAGTAATTACTTGATCATTTTATATCAAAACACACCCAATACTCTTCAAAGAAGCATTATTCTAGATATTAAAATCACCATTTCTAGATGGAAAGGCCAAAATAGGGGCATTCATTCCTGGATACATTCATGAAATTCATTTTTCAGATGAATTTAACTTCTTTCTGAGTAAACATAAGTGGTAAAATAGATAACTGACAAATGTGTTCGAGAAACTATGCATATTAAAACACCAATACAAGAAAACTAAAAATATCTATGACATTTGTAGGTATTTTACACTCTCCATAATATTTAGTTTTAGCTATATCAATATTTGTTCCATCTATATTTATAATATATAAAAGGAAATAAATATGTTGCAACCATAATTCTCATTTAATAAATTTCCAATATAACCTCTTTTCTTTTTAAGGATTTCATAATAAACCTAAAATTTTTCTCAGGATCATAATAACTTTTAGAATATATCTATATTCATTTAATAAAAATAGCCACAAATTTATCCAATAACTCATGTAAACATGTATTCATAAGGTCCAAAAATACAACTAGAGCATTTTTTAACCCGAATGGTATAACTAAAGAATCTTATTTAGCATACCTAGAATAAAGATCCATCTTCAGAATTTAATTATCTATTACCTTTATCTTATCATACCCAGACAAGAGATCAACCATTAAAAAATATTGAGCTCCCTATGGCTGATTCAAAAATTCATTGATAAGAGGAAATAGATACTTATTATTAATAGTGATGTTATTCAGTGATCTATAATAAATTCAAAGGCTTAAGAACCATATTTAATTTTAGTAACCAGTATAGGAGAACCCCATGGTCAAGTGATAAAATGAATTAATCCATTATCAAGAAACTCGTGTATCTGATTTTTTAATTCCAAAAGTTCTACTTGATCTATTCGATAAGGAGGTTTTAAAGATTTATTTTCATCATGAAAAAAGTCATTAGTAAATTAAATCCCTTGATCTGCTATAATACTAGAAAATTCATAAGGAAAACCATATAGATATCCATTTACTAAAAAAATACCAACACTTTGAACAGTTTTATTCTTCTCAATAATATGTTCATGAAAAAATTAATTTACAACTTTAATCAATTTACCAGATTCTTGATATGTTATCAAAGGTAGGATGTAATTATTGTATAAAAACTAAAAAACATTCTGAAAGAAAAATTCATTATCCCTATAATTAATCTTATCATGATAAATAGAAATTCAATCCATACCCAGGATAACATCAAACTCTGCATACGGAAAGACAACACGGTCTGTAGGTAAAACCCTTCCATAGATAATAACATGAAGATTATTATAATTTATATTTATATTAATACAACGCATAGTTAATTTTACTAAAATTTATAGTTTTTTTCATGAGATGAAATTTTCAATTTGTCAAAACATTTATTGAAAAGGAAGTAATATTTACACCCCAAATCAAAAAATGCATTGACATAATCTGAATAAACAAGTAATGTACATGACACCACAGTTTCAAGTGGTTTGATATATATCGAATTAGTCGCAAAGAATTTAGTCACACCATTTACATATAATATTTATGACTTACTTTCTTTATTATTATCTTTAGACAAGTAATCAAATAATGACCTAACTCATTATAATGAAAGAATATTAATTTCAACTATTCATTATTTGTATGATCATTTTCTTTTCATTCATGAGTCACATGTCCAAAATTTCTACATTAGAAACACTTCTTATATTTTTTTTAAGAAATTATCTATGGAATGTTTACCAAAATTATCACAATATATAAACTTTATTTTCTTTCGTTTGAATTTATTTAAGGGGTTATTTCCCATTACCTTCCACTATGACCTCTTTCTATTCTTGTTTTTATAGAACACATGATCATCGAAAAAATCCATTTTTACCTTCTCATAACATCAAAAAGGTTTCTCATAAATTTTTAATTCATGATGAACCAATGATATTTAATATATGGTATTAAATACTTAATAAAAAATTATTACATTTACTATCAGGGTCTTAAATGCCATTTGGAGTGTACCTTACCAATTAAAATAATTTTGTTTTATACACAGAAACTGGATCTTCCTCTTGTGGATAAATTTTGAGAATTTATTTTCCATTTTAATTATACAACCTTTAAGAAAATAATTATCATAAAGAATATTATTAAAATCGTCTCATTATGTGGCATAAATACCTTCTCTTTCCCTAATATTCTTATCCACTAACCACTACTGATCAAAATTCATCTTTAAAATAGTAAGTATAAAGAGTAACATTTTTATATTCTAAATAACCCATGCCTTCAAATATCTTATCTAAGGATTTAACTTTGTAACGTCCCTGTTCCAGGTGCCACTCAACGGGTGCCCCGAACCCGGTTCGCCACATGACCTCAAGCGCATTTCCCCAAACAACAGAGGATGCCAACTAGCAGCGAGGGCCCAGGTCTGATAGTGGGGAAATTATGCTATCATTTGTCAAAGTGTAGCGCAGTGGAATATAATACAAACATACAACAACAGCAGAAGCGAATAACCATACATAACTGAAATAAACAAATGCAGTAGATATAACCAAACAGTATTTAAATAATGATGCAACATGCCTCAATTCTATGAAAACAGCCAGAACATGTTACACAGTCAATACAATACAACTGCAGAGTACAAAGAAACAAAACAAAACAGCCAGTAGCATCGCAAGCCTAAGCCTGGTCCCATGCTCCTCTACTCCTCAACAGCAATCATGTACATGTATAAGGACCCTTGCCCTTATCCACACCTGCAAAAACGTAATCTTTTTGGGCCGAAAAGCATGTCCCAAACATGGTGTGAGAAATAAATTCTCATTAGGAACCCACCAAAGGCCCGTGCCCAACTGTGTGAAAGCATGCAAAAACAGTGTGCAGTAGTAAAATGCAAAAAAGTAAGTAGTACTAAAAATTAACTAACTTAACCAGTTATATTTCCATTTTAATATCATTTAATCATTTAATTTAAAATATCACCACATTGAATATTCTAAGTAAATAGTCAATGTCCTCATACATGTAAACTCCTACCCTCGGGTAAAGAGAAACCCACATAAGAATCTACCCACAGGTATACGGATATTTCCCAAAGGCGTAAGAAGTGTCGCCCATAGGCACAGAATCATCTGCCCACAGGCACAGAAGAATTTTCCCACATGCTAAGTAGTACAATGCCCACAGGATAATCACAACAATGCCCTCAGACTAAACAGGTAACCAGGCCATGCCCAACATGTAACCAAAAAGTAAAAAATAAATTCCTCTCAAGGTAATTCTACAATCATTACTTTAAAGGCATAATATAATCAAAGCATACCCTCGGGTATCCTGGACAAACGGCTAAACAGAGGAACACACCCTCGGGGTGCTCCTGGATCCAAGTAGCGATCCCAAACAGAATTTTAATATCACATTTAATTACATATACAATTCTAGGTATTTAAAATAGCCATAGCCTCAGCCACATTACACCCCAAATATGGGTTCGTAGCTCAAAAACACACAAAAACGCACGATAGTTGGAAATAAACACCAAGCCACCTACCTTAAACACCCACGAATGATATATGCGAACGATGCCTTCTGAAACATCCAAGAACGTCGTAGATATGAGGTAAAGGAATTCTCTCTTAGATGAAAATAACTCTCGTTAGGGGAATAATTGGAAAGAACGATTAAAGAAGAGTGGAGGGCTTACCCGTGCGGTTCCAAAAAGATCATCTGAGGTGGAAACAGATTCCTAACGTGCGCTCAGCGAATCTCCAAAGCTCCAGCCATCCTCTCCGGATCCCACTTCTCGTTCTAATCCTACCCTATGAACAAGGGAAGCTAATACCCATTTTAAGTGAAAAAAACAAAGTACACGGCATGTATTTCCAAGTATACGACATGTACTTCCAATTTTTAACTATTCCTCTGGCGGTTTCACACCAGTGTGGCACTGTTCACCTGCCGACATGACCACACAGCAAGTCTTCATGAGTACATAGTGTGTTCTGCCCCAAAGCTGGCCACCGCCTTACTATTCGCCTGTCAACTGACTACACGGCATGTAAAGGACCAATACACGACGTGTAGTCCGTTACTACACCCTTTATCGCCGACATGGACACACGCCCCGTGTACTCATCCCACACGGATAGAAGTACACGGCGTGTGGAAAAGTACATTGTGTGTACTTCCAAAATTTAGGATTTTTCCCCATTTCCCTTTTTTTCTCAAAAACACTTATGGAAAAGTGAAAATAATAAACTTGTCCCTCAAAAATAAGAACTGGGTTCTTACAAACTTCCCCCCTTAAAAAAATTCGTCCCCGAATTTCCCTTCCAAGGGTGGTGAAGATATAGCTCATAACAGCTCTGACCACTGAGCACGTATGTCGGTCTCCCGCTCCTAGGCTTCATCCTGCACTCGTCCATGCTGCCATAGCACCCGTACGAGAGGAACTGACCGGCCTCGGAGAACCTTCGTGCTACTGTAAATGATACGAATCAGATGCTCCTCAAAGGATGCATCTATCTAAATCTCAACCTCCTCTGGCTGCAAAACATGAGACGGGTCTGAATGATAACAGTGCAAATGAGATACATGGAAGACGTCGTTCATGGCTCGGTACCTCTATGGTAACTACAACCGATAGGCAACCGGCCCAACTCTCTCCAGAATCTCAAATGGCCCCACATACCTCTGTCAAATATTACCATGTATCATGATCTGCCTGTGTCCCAACCTCAGCAAAACACGCAAGAAAACCTGGTCCCCAACCACGAACTCCAAAGGTCATCTGCGACGATCAGCATAAGACTTATGATGAGACTGTGGAGTAGCCATCCACTTCTGAATCAACTGGACCTGCTCAGAAGTCTCCTGCACGAGACATGGTCCTAGTAAAGCTACCTCACCTGCCTATGACCAGCACAAAGGTGAACGGCATGGCCTACCATATAAATCCTCATATGGTGCCATCTCGATAGTTTCCTGAAAACTATTGTTATAGGAAAACTCAACTAGAGGTGTGTGCTTCTCCCAAGATCCCCCAAAGTCTACGACGTATGCACGCAGCATGTCCTCTAGCACCTGTATCATACACTCTGACTAGCCATCGGTTGAGGGTGGTATGATGTGCTCAGAAGCACCTGTGTACCCAGTGCCCTCTGAAAAATCTGCCAGAAACGAGACATAAAACGAGCGTCCTAATCTGAAACTATAGAACGAGGGACCCCATGAAAACGTACGATCTCTCGGATATACAACTTCCCAAGCTCTTCAACACCGAAGGTCTCCTTGATCGAAAAAAAGTGAGCTACCTTCATGACTCTTCCCACAACAACCCACATGGCATCATTTCCTCAAGGAGACCTCGGCAAACCAGTCACGAAATCCATCGCGACATCATCCCATTTCCACTCTAGGATGGGTAACTGCTGCAACAGTCCTGCTGGCCTCTGATGTTCCACATTCACCTGATGACAGGTGGAACACCTCGTAACAAAAACAGCTACATCTCTCTTCATACCCGACCACCAGTATTGACTTCTCAAGTCTCGGTACATCTTGGTAACTCCGGGATGAACTTCCCAAGCTGAAGCGTGAAACTCCTGCATCAGCTCCTCGCGTATAACACTTGGAACCCATAATCATCCATAGAAATGTAGAATTTCATCACCACCTATCGTCCAACCAGGAGGAGGGTCCTCACTTGCACCGGATCCCGTAGAACTAGGCCTTGTGGATCAGATAGTTGTCTCATCCTCACTCTATCTAGGAGGGTAGAATTCATAGCTAAAGATGACATATAGGTTTGCCCCTGACTGTTGTGCACCTCCAAATGCATCTCAGAGAACAAAGTCATATGCTACCACTCACCACTGGCCTCCTGAACTACCTGTATCTGAGTCTTCCTACTCAGTGCATCATCTATTGCATTACCTTTACCAGGTGTATAGGCAAGCTCAAAATCAAAGGACTATAGGTATTCGACCCACCTCATCTGCCTCAGATTCAGGTCACGCTTAGTAAATATATACTTAAGGCTTTTGTGGTCGGTGAAAACTACAAAATTCTCTCCTAAAAGATAATGTCTCCAACAGCACAACACATGCACAACTGCAACCAACTCGAGATCATGCGTCGGGTAATTCCTCTCATGTGGCCTCAACCGCCGAGACCCGTACGCAACAACTTGATTACCCTGCATCAACACTTCTCCCATCCAAATACCTGATGCATTACAGTAAACCGTATAGCTCTCCCCTGCTCTAGGAGTTTCAAGATTAGTGCTGATGTCATCCTTCTTTTCTGGTCCTGAAAGGCTATCTCACAAGCCTCCGACCAAACGAACTTCACACCCTTATTAGTCAAACCCATCAACGGATCTTCTAAGCAGGAGAAGTCATTTATGAATCATCTGTAGTAACTAGCCAGCCCTAAGAAACTCTGTATCACAAACACATTCTTAGGTTGTTCCCAAGAAACTACTGCTCTCACCTTCTCTGGGTCTACGGAAACTCCTTCCTTTGAGATTATATGACCTAGGAAGTGAATCTGGTCCATCCAAAAGTGGCACTTTGAGAGCTTATCATACAGTCGATGCTCTCTCAGTGTACTCAATATGATCTCAAGATAGTGGCATGGTCGTGTCGAGTGTGAGATTAAACCAAGATGTCTCTACAAATACTACCACAAAAGAATCCAGATAAGGATGGAACACACGATTCATCAGAGCCATAAAAACTGATAGCGTGTTCGTGAGTCTGAACGGCATAAACAAGTACTCGTACAGACCATATATACTCCGAAAAGCTGTAAGCAATATATCCGATGGTCTCACACGCAGCTGATGATATCTAGACCTTAAGTTAAACTTCGAGAACACTCATTCTCCATGAAGTTGATCAAAAATATCATCAATCCTCGGAATGGTATATCGGTTCTTAACCGTAAACTGGATCAGCTTCCGATAATCCACACGTAGTCTGAGGGTACCGTCCGACTTTTTCGCAAAAAAGGAACAGAGAACCCCAAGGAGAAGTATTGGGTTAGATAAAACCCTTTGCATGTAACTCCTCTAACTGCCTCTTGAGCTCCTTCAGCTCAGGTGTAGCAATCCTATAAGGAGGAATGGACACTGGTGCTTCCCCTGACACTATCTCAATAGTGAAATCCACCTCACTCCGGAGGTAGACCTGAAAAGTCGTCTGGGAAGATATCCCTGAAACGATCAACCACTGGAGGTAAATCCATCTGACAAGTCCCCTGATCATCCAGATATAAGCTTGCAATCTGGGATGTGACTCCACCCCACCCATGATGCTCTGGTCCAACTCGACTCGCCTGAACATCCCATTCGCCCTTGTATATAAACTCTCTGCCCTCTGGTGATGTGAAACTCACCCTGCGACAATAGCAGTCTACAAAGGATCGAAAGGGAACCAACCAGTCCATCCTGAGAATGAAATCATAGCTCGCCATCTCTAAGATATAGAGGTCCCAAAGAAAGTTACACCCACAAACCTCAAGGGGGCACTCCTTGCACTGACACACACCAGTCATTCTAGTCCCCAACGGAGTGTCTAGAGTCATAATATCCGAAGAAGTAGAAACATAGATCCCAAGGCTCTCCACAATGGGTACAGATATGAAACTATGTGTAGCACCCATATTGAAAAGTACTGAAGATAAGACAGAAGCTACTAGAATAGTACCTTTGCCTGTAGAAGGTCCGAGATCCTTCTCCTGTTAGGTCTGTTGCACTGCATATGCCTGCCTAGTGCCGCGGCCCTGCGACACAGCCTGGCTACCCTGAGCTATCCCGCCCTACTGCCTCTTAGATCCTGGTGTATGGCTACCACGGCCACGACCACCATTTCTGCCTGCACGCCCTGATGTATTCCAGTTCCCTGACTAGTAAGAATCCACTGGTCCTACTCCTGCACGCGGAGTCTGTATAGAACCCCTCTCACTAGCCGTCAAGGGAAACGCCCTGCAAAATCACTGTAGATGACCCATCATTCCGCAAGCTCATCACTCCACAGGGTCTCGTGGACACTATGGCCTCTTGTGCCCCTCTCTACCACACTGGTAGCACATGACCTGGCCACCTGAATCATTCTTCTGACTGGTACTGCCACACTGATAGAAGTCCATCTGTCTCTTCCTCTTGCCAGCAGAAATAGTACCAGTAACTGATGTTGAACCACCTTGGCCCACACCACTAGATTCCCAAAGGATCCTCTCGGTAATCATCACCTGGTTCACAATAGCATGTACGGAAGGCAACCTAAAAACATTCACCAGGGCTCGGATGTCATAACGAAGACCATCCTCAAAACATCTGGCTCTCAACGTCTCATCACCCACCAGTATGGGTGCAAAACGCTGAAGCTCGGTGAAATGAGTAGAATAGTCCATCACCGACATAGCGCCCTGTTGCAGATTCATGAACTCTTGAGCTTGATCTTCCCTCAGTGTCTCTGGAAAGAATAATTCATAGAATACTGCCTGAAAATATTCCCACGCCATGTCTCTATGATGCTCTGACTGGGTGGTAACATCCCACCACCTCTTGGCATAATCACACAGCATATTTGTCGCGAGCTTGACCCTCTGCCCTGGAGGCATCTCAAGATGCTCAAAAATAGTCTTCATCGATCCTAGCCAAGACTTCGCTGCCTATGGTCCACCATCCCATGAAAACATAGGTGGATGCTACTACTGGAAGATACGTGTCAGCTCGTCCATATATGTATCAGCCTGTGGTGCTCCCCGAAAGGTCTGCATGAACCTCATAAAGCCTTCACGGAACTGCACCTCCGCGCCTGTGTCCAGTATAACAGTTGGCGCCGCATCTGGCTTTGCTGGAGGGTCCACTGGTAGCCCATGGCCCACCATCTCTGAAGTATACTCTTTGCCGCTCTCCTGGTGAACAACGCACGGTCTTCTAGGTGGAATGACACAACAAGGTCAAAAACACACCTTAGATCAAGATTTATCAAGACTGAAAGCGAAGGAACCCAAAAGGGAAACCAGAGGAAGAAAGAATTAAAAATTTCAAAACAATACTACACAGCGTGTATAATGACTACACGGCGTGTACCTGACTTCCCTTTTCCTACCCGAGTCCTTCTACACGGCTAAGCCACACAGCTCCCATTTGTTCAAAACTACACGGCGTGTATACTGACCACACAGCATGTGTGGTGTAATTTCCAACTGACCGTGTCGTTTGTGACATGACTGACTACTCGGCTTGATACCACACAACGTGTGACACCCGTACACGGCGTGTACACCAACCCATTTCCCCAGCCACACGGTTAGGTCCACACGGTCTGTCCTCGGACCAGACTACATGGCGTGTCCCACAGGTACACGGCGTGTACTAGACGAGCTCCGCCGACCCGTGTTGTTAGTTAAACGGCCAGACACACAACTCACAGTACACGGCATGTTCTACAGACGCATGGCGTGTATCCTAAAGGATCACACCGACTCGTGTTGTTAGCTACACGGCCGGGTCCCCATGTCATATTACACGGCGTGTTCCATAGTGGACACGACGTGTATGTATTAAGGTCTCCTTCGTCCATGTTGTGAGTTACACGGGCGGAATCCAGGTCAACACCACACGGTGTTTACTTCCAGTATATGGCGTGTGTTCCCCAAACATTCCCTACCCCGTGTCGCTTCCCACACGGTTTGTGACATGGGAAGAGACTACACGGCGTGTACTCTGGGTACATGGTGTGTACTAAAAAAGTTTATTTTCCTTCTCGAACAGAAGACCATACACGGCATGTTGAAGGTACTATATGGCGTGTATACTAGGTTTCTGGACAGTATGCCTTAGAAAATCCCCCGGAACCCAGAAAATACCGAAAAAACAACACCTAAGTGTCAAATTCTGACCCGTGAGGGCCTATACTCCCCACGAATCAAAGTTTGACATCTTATCTATGTTATAAATAATAAACAGCTAATGATCCACCAAATTCCAGTCAGTGGGGGCCTATACTCCCCAAAAACCAAAGTTTGGTGTCCATTCTATCAACAGGATCAAATTAAATTACCCTATCACGCAGTAGGTATTTTATCAAATCAGCAATCACAACATCATGCTTTACTAGCACAATAACTATCACAACAACATGTGATTTCTAATGCACCTACATGGCATGGACACTATGCATAGCATTTGATTTCTAGCATGTGCCTATATGATGCATGAGATGGCACACCCTCATCTCACTGGGTTGCAACTAAATAGAACCTGTAGATAAAATATAAATAGAATAATCACAAGTGCATCACCCAACGGTGAAATCAAATCAACTGTGAAATTTTCAAACTCAGAAAAATTGCAACAATATGAGGTAGACTGGCTTTTCCCTGTAAACGGGTTAGCTAGGCCCAGGAACAACTTAGCTAGGCCCAGGCACAGCTTATTACCAACTACCGCTCCTATACTATCCCTGACTAAGGCTCTAATTAGTAAGTCAAAGAAAAGAACCCCTTTGATACCACTTTGTAATGTCCTGGTTCTGAATGCCCCGAACCTGGTTCGCCACATGACCTCAAGCGCATTTCCCCAAACGCCAGAGGCTGCCGACTAGCAGCGAGGGCCCAGGTCTAATAGTGGGGAAACTATGCCCTCATTTGTCAAAGTGTAGCACAGCAGAATATAATACAAACCTACAACAATAGCGGAAGAGAATAACCATACATAACTGAAATAAACAACTGTAGTAGATATAACCAACCAGTATTTATATAATGATTCAACATGCCTCAATTCTATGAAAATAGCCAGAACATGTTACACAGTCAATACAATACAACTATAGAGTACAACAAAACAAAACGAAATAGCTGGTAGCATCGCGAGCCTAATCCCGGTCCCATGCTCCCCTACTCCTCAGCAGCAATCAAGTACCTGTATAAGGACCCTTTCCCTTATCCACAGCAGTAGAAATGTAATCTGTTTGGGCCGAAAATCATAACCCAAACAGGGTGTGAGAAATAAATTCTCAGTAGCAACCCACCAAAGGCCTGTTCCCAACTATGTGAAAGCATGCAACAACAGTGTGTAGTAGTAAAATGAAAAAAAGTAAGTAGTACTAAAAAGTAACTAACTTAACCAGTTATATTTCCATTTTAATATCATTTAATCATTTAATTTAAAATATCACCACAGTGAATATTATAAGTAAATAGTCAATGTCCTCAGACACGTAAACTCCTACCCTCGGGTAAAGAGAAACCAACAAAAGAATCTGCCCACAGGCATACAGATATTGCCCACAGGCATAAGAAGTGTTGCCCACAGGCACAAAATCATCTTCCCATAGGCACGGAAGAAGATGCCTATAGGCTAAGTAGTATAATGCCCACATGAAAATCACAACAATGCCATTAGGCTAAATAGGTAACCGGGTCATTCCCTACATGTAACCAAATAGTACACAAGTAATTCCTATCAAGGAAATTCTACAATCATTAGTTTAAAGGCATAATATAAACAAGGTATACCCTCAGGTATCATGGCCAAACAGCTAAACAGAGGAACGCACCCCCGGGGTGGTCTTGGATCCAAGCAGCGATCCCAAACAGCATTTTAATATCACATTTAATTACCTATACAATTCTAGGTATTTAAAATAGCCATGACCTCAGCCACACGACACCCCAAATATGGGTTTGTAGCTCAAAAACACACAAAAATGCACAACAGTTGGAAATAAACACCAATCCACCTACCTTTAACACCCATGAATGATATATGCGAACGACGCCTTCTGAAATGTCCATGAACGCCATAGATATGAGGTAAAGCAATTCTCACTTAAATGAAAATAACTCCCGTTAGGGGAAGAATTGGAAAGAACGATTAAAGAAGAGTAGAGGGCTTACCCGTGCGGTTCCAACGAGATCATCCAAGGTGGAAATGGATTCCTGACGTGCACTCGGCAGATCTCCAAAGCTCTGACCTTCCTCTCCCGAGCCCTATTCCCGTTCTAATACTTCCCTGTGAACAGTGGAGGCTACTGCCCATTTTATGTGAAAAAAACAAAGTACACGGTGTGTATTTCCAATTACACGGCGTGTACTTCCCATTTTTAACTATTCCTCTGGCAGCTTCTCACCAGTGTGTCACTGTTCACCTGCCGACATGACCACACGGCGTGTCTTCATGAGTACACGGTGTGTGCTGCCCTACAGCTGGCCACTGCCTTACAATTCTCCTGCTGACTGACTACACGGCGTGTAAAGGACCACTACACGGCATGTAGTCAGTTTCTACACCCCTCATCACCGACATGGACATATGCCCCATGTACTCATCCCACATGGCTAGAAGTATACGACGTGTGGGAAAGTACACGGCAGGTATTTCGAAAATTTAGGATTTTCCCCCATTTTCCTTATTTTCTCAATAACACTTAAGTAAAAGATAAAAGAAGAAACCCGTGCCTCAAAAATAAGAACCGGGTTCTTACAAACTCATCCTTTAAATATCATAGGGTAATATATTCCACTGAATTATAGAGGGTGTTGTTTTATGAAATTCTCTATGATGGACATATTATTTTAATTTAGAGTGGGTTCTCTCTTTCATGAATACCATCACCATTTATATAATACATTATAAATACCCCAGCCCCAGTTTCTTGGAGCTAGTTCCTTACTTTATTACATAGTTATAATAATCAAGGAAGATAAATCATTAACGATAGAATAGTTTATTAGCTTTGTATAACTAGATACAAACATAATTTTTCCATTACAAATTGAAAGGAAAAAACATTAAATCAAATTCATTGGCAACACTAATAAACTCTTAGATTATCCCTGCAAGTCATTCATAATATACATCTTCACAACCTATGGAAAAATAAAACATAAGAAATAGGTGAGCTCAGATACATAGTAAGGGTAATAAATATAATTTAAACTAACATAAATAATAAGTAATGGTGAATAACTAAAAACACATTCTATCAAACATAATTTTATCATAATACGAATGGAATAATATCTGATTAAGTAATTCCATAAATAATCACATGAAAAATAAAATTAATCGTGGATATTCTACTAGATGAATAATACCATGGACTATTAACTAATAGTATCATAATGAGGTAATCTGTAATGATGTGCTTCAGAAACATACCATCGAGGCCTCATCCAAGACATCTAAAAATAAATGGTTATGGCCTCGTCCAAATCCATATCTGAAAATAAATGGGTAAGGCTTCAGCCGACTCCCTATATATTTTGTCTCATGAGACCTACTGATGCATCGATGGGCTATAACAGGCCCCAAATCTCACTTATAAAGTCCAATACATTTCTTATATTAAAAGGGTGAATCGTAAACAACATAAACATTCATATTAAAAAACTAACTCATGAAATTAAAATACTTTAACCATAAAACATGAATGGTATCAAAATATCACATAGTCAAACTGATCATAAAACCTTAAAAACATATAGTATTTGGTCTCATGAGAGATAAACCTCAATGAAGTACAATATTCAACAAAGGTTATTGACATATATGCAAACACTTTTAAATGAGACCGTTGAAAAATTCTTAAAAAAATATTCATTAAACATTAAAAAGAATCTCATACCACATTGAAACATTTAAATCATAATAACTATGAAGGAATAACATTAAATTAAACTCATTATATTATATTTCAAAGGGTATTACAAACACCATACATAAGTAATAAGTGGTGAATATGGTATATATCTCACAAAAGTAAAAGTGAGATGAGAAACCCCCCTTTTTACTGTAGAAAGAATAGTTCTTTTGAAAAATATTTTGTATTTTTGATAAAATAAGATATTAAACATGTATATTCAAGATAATAAAATTTAAGTACAATAAAATTATTGTTGAGGTATACATTATTTTTATCATGTAAAAAGAGTTTTTAGGAATATTTATAATTGGGCCACTTTAGTACGGTTTAATAAAAAATATAAGAGTCTTTAAAATAGAAAAAGTCATAATTGTTTGTATAAAAAAAATGAAAAAATTAATATTTTCCTAAAAAAATAGTGATTTATAAAAATGGTGTCCTAAAATATATTAAGGAAGGTACTTGATCATGGGTAAAAAATTGGCAAGTTCCCCTTAATTGGGCTTACTTAACAGGAAGAATTGAAAAGGAAACCTTATAAAACATATATTTCCCAATAAAATAAATATGAAATAATCTATATACATGAATTTGTAAAATATAAATATAATTTAGAAGGGTTATATAAAAAAAATTAAGGGTTACATTGGGGTAAAGAGATAGAAAGCGTAACCTCAATGAAAAATGAAGGTTCGGGAAGAAACCCTTATCAATTTGAAAACAGTCAAACCATATGCCCCATAAAATTAATGATCATAAAATAAGATATTTAATAAAATTAATATAAATATATTCATGATATGATACATAAATGGTAATTATACATACACTATAAACAAGAAATAGTGGTGAACGATGAAAATCTCACATAAATAAAAGCGAGATGAGAAAACCCTTCCCTTATGTTTGACTGCATTATGAACTTGTACATAAAATTCTAGATAATGAAATTAGATTAATTAATAAATTAGTTCATAACCTCTTTAAAATTTATTTTATTAATTATAATTTTAAGTTCATTTAAGTCCTTTTTTATGAGTAATAAGATTTAACTTCATCGCTCGGGGGTGTTCTTTTCCTTGTTTTCTAGGATTAGTGTATATATGTATGAAAGATCATGTAAAATGGGAATAGTTATCCACAATTAAAATTATATTTAATTAATGAGTATATAAAATATTAAATTCTTATATAATGAATTTTGTTATTTGGGGTGAGGATGAATGATTATATAAGATGTTAGTGATAATCATTTAGATTATTTTGGTGGTTTCTTTTGAACAACAAAAACTAGGCTTGTCTCATTAATTAATATTATGTATATATACTAGTTTACAAACATTAAATAGGATATAATACATATATTATAATCTATTTTAACCATAAAAATGGTTTTATGACTAGTCTTGAAGGTGGAATTGAAAAATGAAAACACGACGTCCACGAAGGCGGTAAATCGACACCTCATAGGAGTTGTTTTCATTTTTATAATGAAAAGAATATGGGAAGTGATTTTATGGTTGATTTTACATTGAAATAACAAAATTTTATAATATATATGTTATTGGATTTATCATGTTTTTTTGGATAGATTAGTTGAGGATATAATAAGAAAATAAAATAAAGTGAAGAAAACAACTAAGTGAAAGTGGATTTAACCTCTTGAATTCTTCTCCTTGAGAACCTCTGTAGAGAAATTGGTTTTAGTCTTTTGTTGATAAAATAACATCATGGACATGATTTATAGGCTTTTGAATATTATTGGATATAAATTGGACAATATTCCAGGCTTAAGATGTGTGAGGAAAATAGGTGGTGAGGGTTGGTATTTAAAGTGGAGGAGAGGGGTGTTTTTTAATTATTTTATTCATTTTTTTATTATTTTGGATCAAGATAAGAAATGGTGATGATTCCATGAATAAATACATTAAATAGATAATAATATTATGATATTATGGATGTTAACTCATCTATCACTCAATTAATAGTGTATTTAAATTATAATGTATATATTCCATAAATTACTGTATTTTACTATTAACCAAAAATGAAAATATTTTAGAAAAATACCCAAAAAATACCTTAACCATTTTTATATTTTTATAATACAAAAACTAACTCCATTTTACAAAAATAATTTTCTTAATATGATAAATTTAATTTTTAAATAAAATCATCATTTATTAGAAAAATACCGATTTAGAAATTTTAACAGGTTTTATGACACTTTGAAAAATTAATTAAGGTCTTAAAAAATTATCTCATATCATAAGAAAAAAAATATTAATTTTTTAGTATATTTTATAAAAATATATATTTCATTTTAAATCATTATATTAATCATAAAATTGTAAATAAAAATTTATGTTTCACAAAAATATCAACACTTAATTTATCATTTTAAACATATTTATTTACTTATTCCATTATATAAATACACAATATTTTCATTTATAAAATACCTAGATTTTATTTATACTTTCATAGGTAAATATAATATTCAAATAATAAATATAATATTAATATAATTAAAATGATAGTTTTATAAAAAAATCATGATTTTGAGCTATTCACTGGAAAGTAAATATTTTCATAAAAATATAAAAAAACCACCCTAAGAAAATTTTGAAATTATGCTTTTAAAAATGAAGTTTATTGTTTTCAATATAATTCATAAAAGTGTTAAAATTTATTTTTAAATTAGGTTCTCCATTATAAGGAGATAAAACAACCTTTTGAAAAATATATCCCTTTTAATACGTAAAATTGGATTCATTCTTATCTTATGCATATAAAATCATTGGGATGAATGTGAAAAAAAAATTGATTAAATATAATATATAAATTTTATAATTTGTTTAATAGTATTCATTCCCACCAATTTAATGGTTATTTTATAATTTCCATTTAAATATAATTATATTTAATCATATTTTATTGTTCGTTTAAGTTTGGTGTTATGTAAAATCAATGTTGTCAAGGAAATTAAATTAAAAAAAGGACATACCATAAAATTTTGGGGTGTTGCATTCTCCCCTTCTTCAATAAATTGCATCCTTTCAATTTGAAATTTTACTTCTCAAAACAAATTTTGATACATCAAAATTATTTTGTGGGAGACCCATATTGGAAATAGGGTTAATAAAATATCCTCTCAATAAGATGGTAAAGGGAAAATTAAAATATCACCAAAAAACATGGATTTAGTATAGAAAATTATTACTGTAAAGAGGTAACATGAGTAGGGAAGATAAATATAACAATCAAGTTCTGATGGAGAGTGATAGAAAACATGGTCACTAAAAATTTAACCATCACTAAACTATAAATCATCTGTTTTTTTAAAATACCATTTATTTCTCATATTGGAAAGTAAACTGATAACTTTTTTGTTCCAAAAAAATTGAGGGATTATTTTACTCTTGAGTTGAGTACTTGAGAAAATAAAATTACTTGATTGGTTTCCATGTCATAAGTATAATCTCGTCCTATAGTTGTGATTCGATCTAATTTCTCTTCATCCCTCATGCCCCTAAATGAGTGTTTAAAATGAATTTTTCAAACCTGAAGTAATTTTATGAACCATAAGATCCATTAGTAATTCATTAAGCCTTTAAATATTTTATGGGACTAAAATTATTAGCATGAAGTATCCAATAAATTATATTTTAACCTCCAATAATAATATACAATGTTCAACTTAATCCAATACAACCTTAAGAATCATCAAAATACATATATCCAAATTCATAGTCCAAAAATGTCTCTAAATTTTTAAGATATGGTAACCATTTCAATAAATAACCTAAATCACCTTAAGATCACAATAAAATCATATTTGACTCCAAAATACAATTCAACTTTTATCCATAAGATATAAAAAAATGTCATGATAATCATGACTTGATGTAGGATAATAGTAGGCATTTCACCATTGATACCCTTCAATTGAGGGTTCAAACCCTGAAACCTTACCTCACGCATTGGGTTGTCACCCAGCCTTCCAGTTAACCTTTTTCAAAAACTATATTAATTTAACTTCCAAAATAGATATGATGGAAATTATTAAAGTGAGTTTTATCACTAATGTTGCCAATAAAACCCTAAAATGTAAATACTTCATCAATTTATTTCCACATAGGTCATTCTTTGGTCTAGATTTTATCCTGTAGAATAGGGCATTGACTTGGGTAATACCTAGATTCTACACATTTAATCCAAAAAACAAATGGATTCTTAGGATGTGTTTTATTTCCTTCTATTTTACTCTTAATTTTTTCACATAAATTATTTGACTTATTCCCTTCTTTCCCAAACATAAATCATTTCTATATTCTGTTGATCCATGTTCCTAGGTTTCTTCTTCCACATTTCTTAAATGATGGAAATCGACCCTTCTTTTCACCATGGTATCCACCATTGAATCTATTTGAAAAATTCATTCTTCTCTTATTTGGTGAGTTCATAAGTTGGTTAAGGTATATATTGTTAATAATATTTCTTTAAAATGGATTAGGCATGAACATGATATCATTAATCCCATTTTTCTCCCATCATCACCACATTTTCCTTCATATTCAATTTTAACATGACTCCTTTGGGTTCCAGTCATTTACTAAACAAAAAACATAGAGTGAATAAAAACATTAATAGTGAATAAAATTTATATTCATCTATAGTGTATCAGGACAACTTATTTTTCAACCTAAAACACCTTAGGTTTAATATAGGTTATTCATTTTCATTATATATTCAAATACTTTGTAATGGTGTGAAAATAAAATGCACATTATCTTAAGAATATCAACTAGTACTGTCAAACCAAGTGCATAGTAAGGATTGTTGTTCTATACCTAGTGATAGAGAGTTAATTTCAACACACCTTGTCGGAGTTGTTAACCCTGGGTACAACTATTCCAGAACCACGTCCACTTGTAGTATCCAGATAAGGATATATTACGGGGAAGACCCACACAATCTCTACCTTTCCAAACATTTAGGATGTTCTTCAAATATTATCCTCAAAGTATATATTTGGGTTATGTTCCCTAATCTATGTTTTTTAAATTTAGTTTCTAAGGTTTCTACAAAACTTTATCTGATACCAACTGTAATACCTCAAACCTAGTAGCCTGGAGCTGGTGTCTTACTTTATTACATTGGTGTAGTAAACAATTAAGTCATATATATAAGGACCTAATAGTTTATTATCTTTGGAAAACAAAATAAAAACATAAGTTTTACATTACAACTTGAAATAAAAAACTACAAATTAACTCCATTGCAAGCTCCAATAAACCCCTAGACCATCCCCTCAAGTAATTCATAATATACATATTCACATCCTATTGAAAAATAAAACATAAAAAATGGGTGATCATAAATTCTCAGTAAGGGTACAAAATATATTTTAAGATAACATAAATAATAATTAATGGTTAATAACTAAAAACACATGCCTTTAAACATAATCTTGAGAGTAATATGGAAGAAATAAAATATCATTAAGTAACGACATAAATAAAAACATGTGAAAAAAACATAACCATAGATATTTTACTCGTCAAATAATCACATGGACTATCAATTACTTATATCATAATGAGGGAATGTATAATGTGGTAAATCTAAAACATAACTGTGATACCTCGTCCAAGATATCAAAAAACAAATAGTTAGGGCTTCTACTATATCCTTATCTGAAAATAAATGGGAAAGACCTCATCCAAGTCTATATTTGTTTTATCTCATGAGACCTTCTGATTCATCAAGGCGATATATCAGGTCATTCCCTTAACTTAATAATTCCAATACATTCCTTATATGAAAAGAGTGAAACATAAATAACATAAACATTTATATTAAAAAACTAGCATATGAAATATAAATAATTTAACAAAAACCCATGAATAGTATCAAAATAAAATATATATATTCAAATTGATCATAAAAACTTCAAAAATATGTGGTATATGGTATCATAATAGTTTAACCTCAATAAATTACAAGATTCAACAAACGATTTTGAAATATATGAAGATACTTTTAAATGAGACCATTGAAAATTTCTTGAGGAAAATAATCTGTAAACATTCTAAAGTGTCCCATACCACTTTGAAAAATTTAAATAATGATCCCTATGAAGAAATAACACTAAATGAAACACATTATTTAATATATAAAAGGGAATTACATACCCCACACACAATGAATAGGTGGTTATCAAGGCATATATCTCACATAAGTAAATGTTAAACGAGAAAACCCATTTTTTTACTTTGGAAAGAAGACTTATTTTGAAAAATCATTTCATTTATCATAGAATAATATTTGAAACATGTATATCCCATAAAATAAAATTTAAGTACAACAAAATTATTTTTTAGGCATAAATTAGGTCCAACGTCTAAAAAGAGTTTTTTATGAATCTTTAGAATTGATCCACTTCAGTGTTGTTTAAGAGAAAATATAAAAGATTCCTTAAAATAGAAAAATACATAATTATATATTTAAAATAAAAAATAAATAAAATATTCTTTCATAAAAAATATAGTGATTTTAAAAAATTAATTTTGTCTTGAAAAATATTATGGAAGGTACTTGATAATGGGTAAGAAATTGAGAAGTTCCCTTTAATAGGGTTTGCTTAACAGTGAGAACTGAAATGGGAACCTTATAAAACATGTATTATCCTATCAATGAAAGATGAACCGATATAGATAAATGATTTTGGAGAATATAAAAATAATATATAAAAATTATATAACAATAAATAAGAGTTACATTTTGGTAAAGAGAGAGGAATCATAACTTGAATGAAAAAAGAAGGTTTGGGAAAAAACTCTTACCACATTGGAAATAATCTGACAATATGCCTTATAAAATTAATGATCATAAAATAAAAAATTAAATAACTTGAATATAAATATATTAATGATATTATACATAACTTTTCATTATAAATAGACCATAAAAAATAAATATTGGTGACTAAGGAAAATATAACAGAAATAAAAGTGAGATGAGGAAACCCTATCCTTATGTCCAAAATAATTCTATACTTATACTTAACATAGTATATAATGAAATTAGATTAATTAATAAATTATTTTTGAACCTGTTTATAATTTATTTTATTTATTATAATTTTTTTAAGTTCATTTATGGATTTTTTTGATGTGTTATTATATTTAATTCTGTCGTTCATGGGTGTTCTTTTCCTTGGTTTTCATGATTGGTTCACTTGTATACAAGTATGAAAGATCATATAAAATGGTAATAGTTATAAAAAATTTAAATTATATCTTAATAATGAATATATATAATATTAAATGTTTATATAATTCATTTTTTAATTTTGTTTGAGTATGAATCATTAGATAAGATATTAGTGATAATCATTTCGATTTTTTTGGTGGCTTCTTTTGATCATCAGAAACTAGGTTTGTATCATTAATTCATATTATGTATATATACTAGTTCATAAACATCACATAGTCTATAAGAAAAATATTATAAACTATTTTAACAATAAATATAGTTTTATGTCCATCCATGAAGGTGGAATTGAATAACAAAAACATTTCATCCATGAAGGCAGTAAATCAGCACCTCATAGACAATGTTTTCATTTTTAGAATAAAAGGAAGAGGAGAAGATAATTGATGGAATATTTTATATTGAAATTATATCATTATATTATATATAAGATCTTGGTGTTATCATGTATGTCTAGATAAAGGAGGTGAGGAGAGTATAAGGAAAGAAAAGAAAGCGAAAAGAAAATAGTGAAAGCAAAAGGGTGTTTTATCTCTTGAATTCGTCTCCTTGAGAACCACCTTAGGGAAATTGTTTTTGGAATTTTTTTGAGATCATAACATCCTTGACATGTTTAACATTCCCATAAAGATTATTTGGTATAAATTGGAAAATATTCAAGGCTTAATAAAAGTGAGGAAAATAGGTGGTGATGGTTGGTATTTTTAGTTGAGGAGCGGGGTAATTTTTGATTATTGTATTCATTAGTTTATTATTTTAGCTCAAGATAATAAATCATGATAAATCCATGGATAAATAAATTAAATATATAATTATAGTTCATGATTATGGTTTTTTCATCGTTTATGACTCAAGTAATAGTTTATTTAACTTATAATGTATATATAAATTACCGTATTTTACTATACACCAATGATTCAACTATTTTAGAAAAATCAAAAAAAATAACCCTAACCATTTTTCGAAATTTATAATTTAAAAATAAACTCCATTTTATGAAAATAATTTTCAAAATATGAGAAATTTATTTTTTACTTAAAATCATCATTTATTCAAAAAATACTGATTTTAAAATTAAAACTTGATTTATGACACTTTGAAAAATTAATTAAGGTCTCATAAAATTGTCTTATAATCATAAGAAAAAACTATTAATTTATGAATATATTTTTTGAAAATAATTTTTTATTTTAAATGATTATATTAATTATAAAATTACAAAAAAACATTTCTGTTTCACAAAAATACAAACACTTAATTTATCATTTTTAGAACTTTTATTTACTTATTTTATCATATAAATATACCATATTTTCATTTATAAGATAATTAAATTTTATTTATACTTTAATAAGTGATTTTAAGTCAAATCATAAATAGAATATTAATGTAATGAAAATGACAATTTTGTAAAAAAATCAAGATTTTTCACTATTTACTAGAAAAAAAAACTTTTAGACAAATACCAAAATTTCACCCTAAGATAATTTTGACCTTATTATTTTAAAAATGAAGTTAGTTTTGTTAAATAGAATTTATAAAAGTATAAAAATTTATTTTTAAAACAATTGAACCATTAAAAGGAGGTAAAACTACCTTTAAAAAATATAACTCTTTTAATGCATAATATTGGATTCATTCTTATATTATACCTATAAAATAGTTCTGATGAATGTGAAAACATTTGATTAAATATAATATATAAATTTAATAATTTGGTTTTTATTATTCACTCATACTAATTTAATGGATAGGTTATAATGATCATTTAAAAATAATGATATTTAATCATATATCATTGTCCATTTACGTTTAGTGTTGTGTGAAACCTATTTGGTCAAGGAAATTAAATTTAAAAAAGTAATACCATAAAATCATGGGTTTTTACACACATAAACTAGTCCATCATATAAATAAACTAATTTATTCTAATTTCAACAATTTGAGGTTATTGATTTAGAAGGATGATGTCCTATTTGTGTCTTCCTACTTCAGATTCCCTATTTCCACTACTGAAAATCAGTCTGAGCAGACAAAGTTTATATGAGTCAACATGGTAATATAAAAATTATATATCATTATAACTATAAATTAATATACCTTAAGGGTAATTAAATTATCCTAACATCTAAAATTATGTAAATCATTCCTATAATACAAACTATAAAGACCCAACCTTAACACATTGCATAATCATGAGTTTTAAATCAAGAATTAATCTTATTAAATTTCTAGGATGTTTAAATTTTAGTGTTTTAGAGAATAATGTCATAAATATTAAATAATAATCCCATATATTAAGAAATGGAAACTTCCACTAAGTATCCATTTTTACCACAATACAACACTTTCAATATGAAACATGTTTTCTTTTCATGAAAAATCTTCATGATTTTCAACTTCACTTTATTATTATTCATAATCATCATTAAACCTTTATAAAAATAATTTAAAATGTGTAATTAGCACAAAAAATATTATTAAGTGACTTATAAAAATATAAAAATAAACTCATTTGTCAATTTCAAAACTATGTGATCATATTGTATGTTTTAGGTGCAGTGCAAGTGCCTTTATAACATTTCCAAATCAGAGTTTCAGTCTTAATTTATGAATAATTTTTGTAACACATGAAAATTAATGTCATTTTAAATTAAAAACACTTATTAAATGAACATATGAATACATTAAAATTAGAATTATAGGATCTTCACATGTTATTTATAATTATTTTATGAGAAGATATAGAATTACCTTAACTTGTAATTCCCTATCATTAATGATATGATTGACTAGATCCCATAAGACCATCATTTCACTACAGGATACGAGTGAAGAATCCCTATATAAGTGATTCTAATGCATAACACAATATATTATTGTCACCATATAATCATTAGGTTCTAGAACAGTTTATCCTTATCACTTACATTGTACATGTTTTATTAAAGAAAAAGACTTCTTGAATGAGTAAGAACTCTTGATGTACTCTCGATGGCCTAAGAGAGAAGGAAGAGAGGTAACATTATATATCACTAGATACTTATCTAGGTATTTAGAAAATATAACTTTATCTAATGTGTACACCAAGAGTGTTAATGGAAAGTTATATCATTAGATATTTATTATTGTGGGCTTAGGGTCAGAAAAATGAACACAAGCCCTTTCTAACTTTATAATTAATAGTTTTCCGAGTGCCCAATAATAATAATAATAATAATAATAATAATAATAATAAATTGAAATTTAATAATATATTTATATACCATTTATATCATTTCCAATAGGACCTTTAAGCTTTATCTTATTTCCCTCATCAATATTTACTGACCCTTGAATAATTAATATTTATTTAATAAATGAAAGTGTAACACCCTGATATTTTAAAATAGGAAGATAATGTTTGATAGAACGAAAAACCAAGAATGAAAAAAAATGTTACACCACCATTATTTTTGATATATTTATTTTTAAATAAATTCAATCTCTTAAATAGCTTGTGATGCATGCAACATCGGTTTTAAACAAAACATGATACTCTATTAAAATATAATTATTTAAACATGACCATTATATCATAGTCATTAAGTTGGAGGGTATGAATAGGAAAAATTAAATTATAAAAAATATATATGGTTTAAAAATTTATAAAGTAAATTTAACGATATTCTATTAATTATAAATAAAATAAGAACCATTTGAAAGAAAAAGAAATTATTTTCTAAAAGAACTATATTTTCTAAAAGGCAGTTTAGTCACGCTTTGTGCACATAATTTAAAATTAATTTTTAACAATTTAAAAAAAAAATTATTTGAAATAATAAAATTAATTTTTTAAATCTACATATAAAAATTATCTTTGGGTGAATTTTTTATATTTTTCTAAAAATATTAATTTTTGATTAATAGTGAAAAATACTAATTTTTATTGTAAATTGGCCTTTCATTTAAATTATTCACAAAGTTAAATTATATATTAAATTGGTTTTAAAGTAATATTATCTTAATTATATTAAAATTTAACTATTTTGGTTCATTTTAATCTATTTCATATTTAATTCTGATATAAAAACTTTTTAAACTTTTGAGTGTTTTCCTTTGGAAAATCCATTTTTTCCAACGCATCTACATTTTTAATTTTTAATTGATTTCTAAAATTTATGTGACTTGAATTTAGAAAAATGTAACACACATTTAGAATACTAATAATTTATATTATCTAATAAGGTCAAAAAATCTTTTACCAAAATGAATAGTGAAAAAATTAAAAATTAATTATCATGGTAAAGGTAAAAATAGGTTCATCGGGAGTTAGATTTAGAGGATAAGGGTTAAAATGGCCTAAAACATATATAACACATTTTATAGAAGTATTTTGATCTTATAACCTATTATTATTTATAATAACCCGTTTTTTGTACTTGTTTCATGATGAGAACTTGGGTATCACTTTATCTTTTAAAAAATTTCGTGTGTCCTCTCCCCCATTATAAAAGGTCACCGCTTATCCTATCACCATCAAAGTTTTAAAAACCTTTTCTCATACAATATATAACTAAATATATTCCTTAATTACCTAACCACATCATATATTCCTTATTTTAATCAATAAACCCTCCTAATAAGGCTTTAAGTATAGATATATAGAGACCCGCTGAAGAAAAGGTAAAATTCATAACGAGCATTTTTATTTTATTTATTTTTAAAAATCCTTAAAAATTTATTAAATAATGATAATATAATACCAAATTATATACCATATAATTATATGTTATTATTTTAATGTTATAACCTACATCCATCTCCACTTCCTTCAAATGGAAAACAAATTCAGTAATCGTGTGTACGGGGGACTACCACCTCACGGACCGCTGTAATTTTTTTCCATAAAAACCTTTCAAGGATTTATATAATTATGGATTTAATATTATTATATTATATTTATGAAATTATTAAACTTATATAATTATTATATCATATATACCTTTTTACTTTATATTCTGTGGGGGGTACGATAATGTCGCTCATGTGTACGGCGGACTACCGCCACACGAAGAAATGTAATTCATTTTTAAATTATACTTTTAATGGAAGTTATTAGAGTTATGTTTAATTAATATATGTAATATTTATGAAAAAAACATAATTATATTATTATAATATCACATATAACTTCTTAACTTATAATACTTTTCGAAAATAATAATGCCACTCATGTGTGTGTGTGTGGACTATCGCCTCTACGTAGCGATGTGAAATATTTTTCATTTTATTTTGACATGAATACTAATAATGATGTATTTGATTAATATTAATGATATATATAAAATAATAATGATTCTCTATAGGTGAATTAACATTTATTTTCCTTTCATTCCATCGTAAAGAAAAATGGAAACAATGTTAATGTATACGAACGGTTTACCGTCTCTAAGGACTGTGTCATCCATTTTATATCTATAACATTTATAGTTTACTATAATCAACATATATTATTTTCAAATAATGGTTAAAATTATTTATATTATGGAACCATTATCAAAGTAAAATGACTGAAATTTCTGAACCAACACATACATGAAAAACAAAGTATTTATCACTCAAAATAGTTATTTTAACAAATAAATATGAATAAATAGGTGATAAAAGACTATAATTAAATCATATATTATATTAAGTATGTGAGTATTGTTTTCTGATATATTTATAAAAAAATATTTATTATATTTGAGGTTTGAATATGTACAAATGAAATCGGTCCTAAGGTAAGGGTTTATCGTCTCACTTTTACTTTTGTAGGACATATGCCTTATTCACCACTTATTTCTTTGTTGGGAGTATATACTGACCCTTTTGATATGTTATATCATGAATCTATTTATATTAATGTTTTTTATGTTTCATTTAATTTTATTTATTTTATGGGGCTTAAAATTCAGAAGTTACCAAAGTGGTAAGCATTCATTTCACAATATCATCAATGTTCGAGACTATTTATGTTTATGTATCCCTTGGTGGAATTATTTAGTATTACTAAATTATAAATAAATATATTTTAATACACTCTAGTTATTAATTTTTTTAAAATTATTGGAAACATTTTTCCTCTATTTCTTACTTCATATTATTGAGAAAATATTTTTAAGAAAACGAAACATTTTTTCTGTTTCTGGTCAAAAATGATTTTTCTTCCAAATCCATGTTTTCTAAAACTATTTTCAAAAATATTATCAAAAATATTAAAATGATTTATTAAAGAAATTTTACCCATTTTTTCACTTTTTAAAAACTTTTTTGAATGAACCTTCATGTTTTTTTCCAAACAAATCCCGTTTAGATTCTAATGAAAATGTGAAAAGAATATTTATTTTAACTTGTATGGAATAAACAACCTTTATTTTCATTATGACCACTCAATATTTTATATATTACATTATAAGTTTAAATTTATATTTTCATTGAAATTTATTTATAAAAATTAATAACATTTATATTTAAAATCTTATTCTCAAAATGAAAATGTTATTTTCTTCAAGAATGTTTTTAGGGATCTTTTCATCGTATATATATCCTTCAACAACATCAAACCTTTATTGTGTTTATGGTAAACTGTGGAAATTTTGTATAGATATCATCCTTATTTATTATTTTTTTGGTTTTTTATTAATTTGAATAAGTACGTACAATTTTATTACCATTCACTATATTAATTTGTATGATTTAAGAATATTATTATTTGATTTGGGTTAGTATTAATATTTCATATGATAATTTTTTCATACAAATGTTCATGTTTATTATGTTTCACCCCTTTCAGATGAGTAAATCATTAGAATTATTAAGTTATTGGTGGGGACTAATTATATATACCCCATCAATGTATTTATGGGTCTCATGAGACAAATCAGTTGGCCAAATTAGATGGGTTTTTACCCATAGATTTAAAATGTCTTGTGAAAGGTCTTGATAGTATGTTTTTTATGTATGATATTATGAATTACCTCATTTTGAGGTTAGTTATTGATGTTCCATGTGATTATTCGATTAGTTAGAATACTCCTGGTTATATTTCAAGATCATGTGATTATTTATATAGTGTTATTTGATCTTCATTTATTCCTACCATGTTATTATCATGTAAATGATTGAATGGAATTTTTTTTAGTTATTTACCTTTATATATTGATTATGCTTATTTATTCATGATATATTCTATTGTATGCATGCCATTAATAAGTATTTGAGCTCACCCATTTCCTATATTTTATTTTCCTTGTGATATCAGGAATTTATCTATGATTGATATGTAGGGATATAAAAGGGTTAAATGTGGAATTCCCAAATAATTTTTATTATATTATATGTTTTCAATTGTAAAGTAAATTATATGTATGTGTCTAGTTTACCAATAATACTAAACTATTCAGTACTTTGAGATTTGATTCCCTTTATGTTATGCCAATGTAATAAAGTAACCACTGACTTGGGGCTATTAGGTCCAGGTTCATTATAATTGGTATAAAATTAATTTTAGTAAAAACCTTAGGAACTAGATTTAAAAAAACATAGATTATGGAACATAAACCTATGGTAAAACTTGAAGTTAAGTATATAATAACATCCAAAAGTTTTTTTAAGATATATATTATGTGGTTTTCATAGTATTACATCCCTATCTAGATACTATAAGAGGACATGGTTCTTGAAAAGATATACCTGGGGTAATAACTTTGAAAAAATCACATTAACCTTGACTCGATCATTACTTAGTACATGACACCAAGACTTAATTAGAAAATAGTTAGACACTCTTGGGGGATATATATTTTTTAATTCAAATTTTAATTATAAACCATTATGAAATACTTGAAAATGTTTTTATGATTCAAAAAATTTCTCAAAGAAACCATGTTTTGGATTATGTGATTATCCATGCATAAATTTTTTAATTTATGTTATGTTTTTTAGTTATTTTAGGATTATACATTTCATTTCATAATAATATGATCTAATATAGTGTATTCAATTATTTATAAATATCACCTAGTAGAAGTAATGGTAACTATATAAATTCATGTACTATATATAGGGATTTCCCTTCTAAGAAGAATAATGAAGCTGTAGGTGGATATATTTCTAAAAATGATCAAATTATAACCATATTAATGAAACTGAATTAGGTAATGAGAAATAAATTTTCTTATATGGAGCATCATACTATCTCGCCATTATATGTAACAAAGTTATATTGCTTTATGTGTTAGAGACCTCCATCATTTAATCGGACAACAAATCCATTTTTAGTTGAGAAATGGATAAGTTTCTTATAGAATATATTTCTCTCTTTTGGAATCATTGAAAGGGAAAATGTTTTCATGGAATTTTATCATCTACAAGGATATATAGATAAATTGTGGTAATTTATTCAAAACACTAAGGATGATGAAAAATATAAAACATGGAATGTAATGATATTAAGTTACTATTCTGGGAAAATTATTTTCCTCATGATTAGGGAGTGGATATGGAGAAAAGATTCCTTAGTCAAAGATAAAGAGAAGATGAAAATGTTTCTAAGTGTGAAGCCAATTTTACAAGGTTATCAAGGCATCATACAGAATACATACAAAAACTAAATAGAATGATTGGCCATTTTTTATTTCCTTGAGATAATTGTTCAGAGGGAACTAGTCTTCCAAACATTCTCGTCAAATGAGGACATGGTATCATGTGGTATCAAGATAGATAGATAATTATCCAAGTATTATAGCTTATAAGGGATATAAGATAAGAAGATTATAGAAAATAAAAATATATATAAATGGAAGAAAGTAAATAAGGATTTACCCATGTGATAATTATAAAAAGAAACACCCTAGTACTTTCTTAAAGGGAATGAGAGTTTACTTCATGTGTTGAGAGAAAGTAAAATATGTGAATGGTTGTAAAGGAAAGAAAGAATCTTCCAATGTTCATTGTTTCAACTGTAAGGAGATGGGAATTTATGAAAATTTATTCCCTAAGCATCAAGGGAGTATACCTCAAAATAAGATAAGGGATCAAGGTCAGCTTATTCTATTACTGCAGATGAAGTAGAATTATTTATGTGGTTGTTTTTTGAATTCAATAATTGTGTAATAGGATTATTTTATTAGTGATATTCATTTCATAAGAACCATGAAACATATAAGCAGTGTATAGTAGTGTTTTTCTATAAGGATTTGAAGACACATGTTGAATGGTACTAAGAAAAGTGATTTAGTGGAAAGTTTATCTTTTTGGAAAACACATGATTTATAGAAGATAACCCGAAATATGTTATTGATGTTGAGATAATACTGATAAATATTTTTTTATGGAATATTATTGGGGACCTTGAAATTGGTTAGTGATTTTATGGTTTATGTTATCTTTACTAGTGTTTATTATATGTTTGGACTTATGTAATATACTCGACAACCTGAGATTTTTATTTTTGAAATCATGCATTTTTTCACCATGTTTTTATAGTGATCAAGGTATTTACATTTTTTTTAATGTGACATTAAGATAAACTTTACATTTACTTGGGAATATAATTGTTATTTAGTGAGATTCCTTCTAAATTTTTTGACTTTAAATTTGGTCAAACATATTTTGGAATAGTATTAATGTTAATAATTTATTAAATTGATTAGGTTGAATTTTGATAGTTACCATTTCTGTATTATAGATTAATTTATTATTTTGGACAAAGTTTTCTAACCATTTTAGTTTTATTAAGGATAGGGGGAATATCATGTTACTCTTTTATGGATCTTATGATCCGTTAAATGTTATTTTTAGTTATTTAGGAATAAAAAATTCATCTTTCATATTCATTTCCTAAAGTAAGAAATTAAGTGGAAATTGATTCAGTAATATATAAAGGATGAAATTATAACTATATTTTCTCGTGTTTTCTATCAAAATGTTAAAGGAATTCCTCATATTTAGGAAAATGATCCTAAAATAAATGTGTTATATCCTTACCATTATATTTGATTAATCAAATGGTATTTTAAATCTTCTCATATTTATGTTTTGGGGTTCATTAACATTCCATTTATCATTCATTATCTTATGATCAATGATCTTTTTCAGTCTCTATAATTTTTTACACTTTTCTTCAATTTCCATATCTTCACTTCCCACCAATGTTCTCCTACTTTGAAACCAAGTTATTTTTTATTCTAGATGACCTTTATATATACAGTTATCTCTTATCAATAATATTTTTTATTAAAAAATGTAAGGTGTGGGTTTCCAACAATGTTATTTTAAAATTTCAAACCCTTTATTACTAAGATCAAGATTAAATTGTGAGGACACCACTTATTTAAGGGGGATAGAATGTTACATCCTAAGATTTTAAAAGAGTAACATCATGTTTGATAGAAATAAACACCAAGAATAAATATAACACCACAATATTTAATGATATATTTATTTTAGAATTAATTCAATCTCTCTGATATCTTGTGATGCATGCAATAAAGGTTTTAAATGAAATATGATACTCTATTGAAATATTATTATTTAAAGATGACCATTATAACTTAGGAATTAAGTTATTGGTTATAAATAGGAATAAATAATTTATAAAAATTATAGGTTTTTCACAGTTATAAAATAAATTCAATGGTTATCTATGAATTAGAAATAAAATTAGAAATATTTGAAAGCAAAATATTTGTTTTCTAAAAAATATAAATTTTCTAAAAGGTGGTTCTGTTGTGCTTTGTGCACATAATCTAAAATTAGTTTTTTCCACTTTTATAAAATTTATAGGAAAAAATAAACTAAAATTTTAAAATATACATGTAAATAATATCTTTGGGTGAATTTTTGATAATTTTATGAAAATATTAATTTCTTGATGAATAGTGAAAAATTATAAATTTTATTAAAAATGCCTTTTTGTTTAAATTATTTAAATAGTTAAATTATATTTAATATTGTTTTTAAAGTAAATTACATCAATTAAAAATTAATTATCATGGTTAAGGTAAAAATGGGTTTATCGGGGGTTAAACTAAAAAAATAAGGGTTAAAATGGCCTAAAAATTTTCCAACACCCATTTTATCGGCATATTCAGACTTTATTACATATAATTTTTGATAATTTTGGAATGATAAAATGTTGTTATTACTTAATCTTTTCAAATATTTCATGTGAGTAATCTTCCTCACTTATAAAAGGCCACCCCTTATCCTCTCCATGTCATAAATAAAAAACCCTTTTGATCAGACATTACTAAAACAAATATCTTCCTTACTTACCTCCCCACATACTAGAGTCCTTAATTTTATGATGAAACCCTCCTACGAAGGCTTTAGGGATAAACCTAAATAAGATCTCCGAATAAGAGATAAAATTATTATTGAGCATTTTTATTTTATTCCTTCTTCCATGTCATTCAAATATTATTCACTCATGATAAAATAATAACACTATTATCTAACATTAATAATAATTTATTCTATTAATGGAATAAATTTTATCCATCACCACTTTGATCAAATGTATAATGAATATTTATATCATGTGTACAGTGGAATACTGCTTCACCAACCTGTAACACCCCAAGCTTCTACAATACGCTTCTCTTTGAATAATGTGATAGCGTGTGTTGTACGCAACACCGAGTTCTAACACACCATAACAAATCAAACTAGCCGTTATGAATAGTAATACCTACTTTTTGAAATTATATATATTTTATATTTCAAAATAGACTTAATTTTTGGATTCGGAATATCTAATTTTTCCTAAGGTGAAATTTTGGTACTTTTCGGATAACTTTAATATTTTGATGAATAGTGAAAATTACTAAATTTTAATTAAAAACATCTTTTTTAATCAAAATAATTAATAGTGATAAATTATCAAATTGAGAGGTTTTAAAGTATATTTAGAATATATTTTTTACCATTTAATACAATTTTGGTCATTGGACATAATTTTACAATTAAACCAGACATAAACAAGTGTCAATCTTTTGATAGTTGTTATCTCTTAAAAACACACTTTTTGTTTTAACAACGGGAATTAATTTTAAATTAATTTCTGCCTCTCCTGTGTTTTCAATTTGGAAAAATGGATTCCATATTTTCAATCAGGATGTTTAAATTGTGTAAATAGGTAACATTTATTTTTAGGAATTTTGAATAATTACTGCGGTAAATATTTTATTTACCATGGTAAAGGGTAAATCCGGTAAATAAGGGTTAACAAATAATATTATAATAATACTAAATTACCCTATAACATGTCCTAACCTTATTGTTTGATACATTTTCGACCATAGGCATCTTTGGGTCGATTTTGGGACCCCATGGAGCCACTTGTAGGTGATAGGGACACTTTATTTTAATTAAGTTAAAATGAATACAAAAATGACACAAGCATATATCTTTTAGAAAAACAATTTTTACATATGGTTATATATGTTGGATTTGAGATTTTAAATATTAATTAGAAAGATAAAAATATTTCCTACATAATGATAATTTATTTATAATTATTAGAGATTACATAATTTAATTTATTTATGACACAATGATGATGCAGTAATTTCCATAATAGTGAAAATTTAAAATAATTGATATTATAAATACCCAAATAAATATAATTTGAGACTTTTAATGAATTAAAATACTTTTCTAGGATAATATGACATATTATGATTGATTAAAGTAAATTTTTTCGAATTAATAAATCTGTTATGAGTTTCAAAAAAATCAACTATTGAATAGTGTCAAAATTGATATAAAAGAGTTTTTAAAACAAGTATTATATTATTAATTGATATTAAATTTTTAAAAATCTAAGGTTCGGCCAAGAGACTTATATCATGATTGTTTCATAATTAATGGACCACTTGGGGGTCTCTTGGATGTATATAGTAAGTTTATTAACCATATAATATAAAAATAAAAAGAGACATTGTAAAAGTGAAACTAATTAACTTAGAGTTAATACTTAAAGATAAGGTTAATATAAGTACCCAAACCTGTCTAAATTATATTGGTTGAGTTGTTGTAGACCCATCCCCACCTTAACATTTAAATAATAAACTTTGGAGCCATTAGAAACCGAATATGAATTTATTATAAATTAATATTTCTAGATTTTCCAAGGGTGCCCCTCACCCCTCTTATAAAAGGGAACTCCTCCTTATCATTTCTTAACACCTTCAAAGCCTTTTGGTTTGGCCAAACTCTGCCCATATACTCTCCCAAATTCCCTCACTACAACCTAGAGTCCTTAGTTTGATCATAAAGCCAACTTAAGGATCCCTTTTGATCAAATCAAAAGGAAGAAACCGAAGAAGAGGTAATGATTTCACCACCCTTTTCCAAGTTCCTTTCTTCTTCCACTTCTTCTTCCTTTATTGTTACCATTATAAAATAATAACTCCAGTATCATATATATACTGTGATGTTATTATAAATATGGTACAACCATATTCAGTATTATATCCACCCTTTTAATAACATGTCACCATACGTGCGTACGTACGGCTTACCGTCTCCACGTCGTGGTGTAATTGTTATTCAATATATTATTATTTGGATGGGTATAATAATGATGTGTAACTCATGTAAATAATTAATATAACATGTTAATTATTCTGTATATGTGATATACCATCCATTTATATATTATTTTAATATCAAAAGAATGATATTGTCGCTCGTGGGTACATACGGACTACCGTATCCACGAACGCGATGAGATTCATTCTCCATCGTATCCATTCAAGTATAATTATCATTTGATTATTTAAAAATGATGTTTAAGAACTTGATATCATTATGAATATGAATAATATACAACCTATCCATTAAAAACATGGCTTACATAACAAAACATATAAAAGAAAACGAGTAAGTTAACACCCGAAACAACGATAATACTAAGATATTATTAACAAAGCAATGTTAAAAGATCATATATGATATCATATGAATGAATATGATTCTTGTATAATTTAATAACAATTATTTCACTATTATACAGGAGGTTAACCTACCCCAACCAAGGAAAAGTCCAAGGTAAGGGTTATTTCACAATCTCTTCATTATCTGAGGTTGTTTATACGTAATAATCTACTGCGATCTCTTTATCATCCACATCCATGTTTCCTAAAAATGTATTTCAAAACATTTTTACTATTTAAAAGAATATGGGTTAAGGTCATTTATACCCTTTTTGACTTTTTATAAGAGGTTTATAAAGGAATCTTTCTGTCGTTTTCCAAACAAGGTGCTTTTTAACCTTTTCGAGAGGATTAAGGTAAGAATGTTTTTTTAACTTATACGGAGGGTGCAGCTATTTTCCGCTGTTATAAAACCTTCCAAGCTTCCCTTAAAATATTATAAGAATATTTTCAAAAAAATATATATTTTATATGGATCTTAAATGATTTCAAAATAAAAATAGATATTTCTCTAAAAAGAGTTTTGATCTCATCTATGTCAACATCCTTTGATGGATTTTACACTTATTTGAAGTTTATTTATTATGATACAAAACTTCTATATTGTATTGAAGGTTTTGTGATATTTTTGACTGTGGATGTGATATTTTTATACCATTCATAGCTTATGGTGAAAGTATTGACATTTTGTATGCTAGTTTTAATACGAATGTTTATGTTATGTTTAAACCTTTTCATATGGGAATGCATTGGACTTAATATGTGACGGGTAGAGCCCGCTATAGCTCCTCGATGCATCGGTAGGTCTCATGAGACAGACTAGTGTATTGGCACAAGGCCTTGGAAAAATATTATTTTTAGTCTTGGCACGAGGCCTTGGCAATGTGGTTATGATAGTCTGGCATTATGCATTCCATCATTATGAAAGTGGTTATTGATATTGCATGTGATTATTCGATTAGTAGAATATCAATGTGAATAAGTAAATGGCATTATATCATTTTACTTTTTTCCATACTATGTTTAAGTTCAAGTTTAAAAGGCTTTTGTTTTAGTAATGCATTGCCTTAAATGTTTATGCTTATTTTTGAAAGTTTCCACTATATTGTTATCCTTACTGGGCATTTGAGCTCACCCCTTTTCTATATTTTATTTTTCCCAGGGTATGAAGAAGTAAATTATGAATGACCTGCAGGGATAGTATGTGGGGTTATGAGTGTGGAATATGAAGAAAAGATGTTGTTGTAGTTTTCATTTTTATGATGTAATGTAAGACTTATGAATATATCTAGTGTTTCCAAGGCTACTAAACCAATCGGTCTATCGAGATTTTATCTTTCTTGTGATCATGCCAATGTTATGTAATAATGCACCGACTCTGATTAACTGGGGTCGGGGCGTTACAGTTGGTATCAGAGGAAGTTTAGTACAAACCTTGGAAGCTAGATTTAGATAAACTCTGATTAGAGCACGTAGACATAAGATGAACTTTGAGGATTAGTATAGAATAACTTCCTAGAATTTTGGTATTGTAGATATTTTGTGAGTTTTCCGAGCAATACATCCATGTCTGGATACGAGCAGGTAGAGGCGGCTCTGGCACAGATGTACCTAGGGGTAAAACCCGAAAACACCGCTTTGTGCTAGACTCGAATGGGAACTAGTGCATGACAATGGGCCTTGCTGCACTCTTGGTTACGACACTCCCAGGGGATATGCTTAGGATAACTCTCATTTTATTTACAAATCATTATGAAGGGTTTATGAGTATATACTTCCTCTAAGAAAACATTCTTATGATTATGGATTATATCCATAAATAGTTCAATTTATGTTAAGTGTTTTATAAATATGGGATTATGTATTTTGATTCATAAACTGATCTAGTTTATTCCATTGTTTAGAAATGGATCCTAGTGGAAGAAATGGAAACCGTATCAATGCACACACTCCATGTAGGGATTTCCCTCCTGCTCAATATAATTATAGTGGATCTGGTGATGCAACTGGTGCCGATCAGCTAATCACCATACTGGGACAACTCACTCAGGTTATGAATAATAACCTTACCCGTATGGAGCACCCTGATCCCCAGCATGGAGGATCAATGTTAGATCGATTCATGAGCCAACAACCACCAACGTTCAATGGGAGTAGAAATCCCTTAGTAGCTGAGCAATGGATAAATTCCCTAGAGAAAATATTTCAGGCTTTGGGGAGTAGTGAAAGGGAAAAAGTTATCATGGCAGTTTACCGCCTCACTAGAGATGCTGATCAATGGTGGTCATTGATTCAAAAAACGAAGGAAGATGATGAAGTATGAAATATGGAATGGAGAGAGTTCAAAGATATATTTTTAGAAAAATACTTTCCTCGTGACCATCGAGCAGATATGGAAAGGCAATTTCTGAGTCTGAGACAAAAGCAGGATGAGAATGTCACAAAGTATGAGGCTAACTTTACAAGGTTAGAAAGGTATGTTGGAGATTATATACATAACCCAAGAAGTAAGATTGGTCATTTATTTGATGGTTTAAAACCATTTCTCCGTCGAGCATTAGTCTCATAATCCTTCTCTTCGTATGAAGACATTGTCTCATGTGCTATCAAGACCGAAAAAGAATTCTCTAAGTCTTATGACTTTAAAGAAAAGAAAGAGAAGAAGAGACCTTCTGATCAATATGGGGATGGAAATAAGGGGAAGAATGGAAAGGTTGAATATCCATCCTGTGGTAAATGTGGGAAGAAACAACCTGGTACTTGCTTGAAGGGAATGGGAGTCTGTTACAAGTGTGGTGAAAAAGTCCACCAAGCTCGTGATTGAAAAGGGAAGAAGGAAGATACCAATGTTCAGTGCTACCATTGCAGGGAGATGGGGCATTATGCAAATGAATGTCCTAAGTGTCAGGAGAACTTACCTCAGAAAAGGCCAAGGGATCAAGGTCAAGCTTATTCTATCACTACTGCTGAGGTAGAAGCTCCGAAAGACGTGGTGGCAGGTAATTTAATGGTTTCCTCAAGTTTATAAAATGCATTATTTGATTCTGGATCATCGCATTGTTTCATATCTTCCCAGTTTTCTAAGAAAATTAGATATTTCCAATTTGATTTAACAAGGGAGTTGTCAGTTAAAACTCTTAAGGGAAGTATCATTGCAACAAAGTTTTGTGAATCAGTCCCCATTAGATCACATAAATGTTCTTTATCTGCTGATCTCATCGTAATACCTATGATTGAGTTTGATATAATCCTCGGTATGGACTGGCTTTCGGACTATGATGCGAAGATTTATTGTAAGAAGAAAGAGGTTACGATTCTTGATGATAATGTTAAGGAAAACCTTATCTTTAGAGCAGAATCGTCACCACCTAATTCTTATTCAGATCCACCCCCAGTAGCTCAACTAAATTCAATTATTGGGGAGTAAGAGAATGAAATAACTGTGTGTGAGGAAAGGAATGTTCAAATAAAGGATGTACCTGTTGTGAATGAATTTGTAGATGTATTTCCGGAATATTTACCTGGACATCCTCCAGACCAAGAAGTTGAGTTTTCCATTGATTTAATTCCTGGATCAAGGCCTATATCAAAGACCCCTTATATAATGGCCACTTTAGAATTAGTTGAACTAAAGAAACAACTAGAGGAATTGAGTAATAAAGGATTTATTCTCCCTAGTGTTTCTCCATGGGGATCCCCTATTCTTTTTGTTAAAAAGAAAGATGGATCTATGATGTTATGTATCGACTACAAGGAGATCAATGCTATAATGATAAAGAACAAGTATCCCCTACCTCGCATTGATGATTTATTTGACCAACTGCATGGAGCTCAATACTTTTAAAAGATTGACCTTCGATCTGGATACCATCAGTTGTGTGTAAAGAAGGAAGACATTCCGAAGACAGCATTTCGAACCAGGTACGGGCATTACGAGTTTACTGTAATGCCTTTTGGATTGACTAATGCACCCTCTGTATTCATGGATCTGATGAATAGAGTTTTCAAGTAGTATCTTGATGAATTTGTGGTGTTATTTATTGATGATATCTTGGTATACTCCAAAAGCTATGAAGATCATGAAAATCACTTGCGCATTATCCTGAAGTCTCTAAGAAGACGTGAATTATATGGGAAGTTTAGCAAGTTTGAATTCTGGCTTCATGAGATTTCGTTTCTTGGCCATATTGTCTCTAAAGATGGAATCTATGTTGATCCTTCGAAGACCAAGGCGAACCAAGAATGGCCAGAACCTACGAGTATAACTGAGGTACGTAGTTTTATTGGTTTGGCAGGTTATTATCGACGATTCGTCCAGAATTTTTCCTGATTGGCTAACCCATTAACAAAGCTCACAGGTAAAGGGGTTAAATTTTTTTGGAAAAAAGAGTGTGAAGAATGTTTAGAAGAACTGAAGATAACATTATTCAATGCTTCTGTATTGACTCTACCATCGGGGAATGATGGGTTCGTTATTTATAGTGATGCATCGAAGAAAGGACTTGGTTGTGTCCTTATGCAGAATGATAGGGTTATTGCCTATGCATCACGACAGTTGAAAATTCATGAACAAAACTATCCTACTCATGATCTCGAGTTAGAAGCTGTGATATTTTCTTTGAAGATATGGAGGCACTACCTCTATGGTGGAAAATATGAGATTTATACTGATCACAATAGTTTGAAGTATATTTTCTCACAAAAAGAACTCAACATGAGGCAAAGGAGATGGCTTGAATTACTCAAAGATTATGATTGTACGATACACTACTACCCGGGGAAAGAAAACAAGGTGGAAGATGCTTTGAGCAGAAAAGACCATGGAGTTTTGAACAATATGAGAATTGAAAGGGATCCAATTTTCATAGATCTAGTGAAGATGGATATGGGAATAACCAGGGAAGGTGAAACATCAATGCTTTTTCAAATGGTTACCAAACCATCTTTACTAGAAAGGATTAAGTGTTCTCTGACCGATGATGAAGAATTCTAAAAGAAGATTAAAGTTGTGAATGATCGGAGACTGAGAGACTTTGTGTATGAAGATGGAATGTTGAAATTTGGGAAGAGACTTTGTGTTCCCGATATACCTGATCTAAAAAGGGAATTGTTGGATGATGCTCATAGTTCCAATTTCTCTATACACCCTGCGAGCACCAAAATGTATAGAGATTTGAAGGAATATTTTTGGTGGGACAACATGAAGAGGGAGATTTCTAATTTTGTGTCAAGATGTATGGTTTGTCAACAAGTGAAAGATGGAAGGCAACATCCTGGAGGAGTCATGCAACCTCTTCCCATACCAGAGTGGAAATGGGACAATATTACGATGGACTTTGTCATGGGACTACCAAAGACTCCTAGAAGGAACGATGCAATATGGGTTATTGTTGATCGTCTTACCAAGTCAGCACATTTTCTTGCTATAAGAGAAGATCTACCCCTGGAATGTCTAGAAAGACTATATATTAATGAAGTTGTGAGACTTCATGGAGTACCCCTATCGATTTTTTCTGATCGTAATCCCCGTTTTACTTCAAGAGTTTGGAAAAGTCTTCAGAAATCCCTGGATACTGAACTTCATTTGAGCACTACTTACCACCCTCAGATAGAAGGACAATCAGAATGGACTATTCAAACCTTAGAAGACATGTTGAGATCTTGATCACTTGACTTTAAGGGTATGTGGGATCAGTATTTACCTCGGGTACAATTTTCCTATAACAATATCTTTCATTCGAGTATTCAGATGGCACCATATGAAGCGTTATATGGAAAGAGATGTCGTACACCAACCTATTGGGATGACGTTAGTGAAAGAAAACTTGTAGGCCCCAAACTAGTGGAGGAAACGATGGAAAAGGTGAAGGTAATCCAAAATCACATCAAAGCAGCTCAAAGTAGGCAGAAGAGCTATGCCGATAATCGAAGGAAGGATTTGGAATTTCAAGTCAGTGATCATGTTTTTCTGAAGGTATCTCTATGGAAGGGAGTCATACATTTTGGTAAGAAAGGTAAATTGAGTCCCAGGTACATCGGACCTTTAGAAATTCTAGAACGAATTAGGGTTGTAGCTTACCGATTGGCAATGCCACCAAGTCTCTCCAAAGTTCACGATGTGTTCCACGTATCTCTGTTGAGGAAATACATGCCTGACCCAACACATGTACTCACCTATGAAGAATTAGAACTGGAACCCGATCAGTCCTATTGTGAAGAGCCCGTCAGGATTCTTAATATGAGAGAACAAGTACTGAGAAACCGGACGACGCGTCTGGTAAAAGTTTTGTGGAGAAACCATAAGATGGAAGAGGCAACGTGCGAACCTGAGGAACTTATGATGAAGAACCACCCGAGTCTTTTCATACTGTAGTATTATAGAAATTTTGAGGACGAAATTATTTTAAGGAGGGGAGAATGTAACACCTCAAGCTTCTACGGTACGCTTCTCTTTGAATAATGTGATAGTGTGTGTTGTACGCAACACCGAGTTCTAACACACCATAACCAATCAAACTAGCTGTTATGAATATTAATACCTACTTTTTGAAATTATATATATTTTATATTTAAAAATGGACTTCATTTTTGGATTCGGAATATCGAATTTAGCCTAAGGTGAAATTTTGGTACTTTTCGGATAACTTTAATATTTTGATGAATAGTGAAAATTACTAAATTTTAATTAAAAACAACTTTTTTAATCAAAATAATTAATAGTGATAAATTACGAAATTGAGAGGTTTTAAAGTATATTTAGAATATATTTTTACCATTTAATACAATGTTGGTCATTGGACATAATTTCACAATTAAACCGGACATAAACATGTGTCAATCTTTTGATAGTTATTATCTCTTAAAAACACGCTTTTTGTTTTAACAACGGGAATTGATTTTAAATTAATTTCTGCTACTTATGTGTTTTGAATTTGGAAAAATTGATTCCATATTTGGAATCAGGATGTTTAAATTGTGTAAATAGGTAACATTTATTTTTAGGCATTTTGAATAATTACTGCGGTAAATATTTTATTTACCATGGTAAAAGGTAAATCCGGTAAATAAGGGTTAACAAAATAATATTATAATAATACTAAATTACCCTAGAACATGTCCTAACCTTATTGGTTGATACATGTTCGACCATAGGCATCTTTGGGTCGATTTTGGAACCCCATGGAGCCACTTGTAGGTGATAGGGACACATTATTTTAATTAAGTAAAAATATATACAAAAATGAGACAAGCATATATCTTTTAGAAAAACAATTTTTACATAGGGTTATATATGTTTGATTTTAGATTTTAAATAATCATTAGAAAGATAAAAATCTTTCCTACATAATGATATTTTATTTATAATCTTTAGAGATTAAATAATTTAATTTATTTATTACACAATGATGATGCAGTAAATACCATAATAGTGAAAATTTAAAATAATTGATATTATAAATACCCAAATAAATATAATTTGAGACTTTTAATGAATTAAAATAATTTTCTAGGATAATATGACATATTATGATTGATTTAATTATATTTTTTCGAAGTAATAAATCTGTTATGATTTTCAAAAAAAATCAACTATTGAATAGTGTCAAAATTGACATAAAAGAGTTTTTAAAACAAGTATTATATTATTAATTGATATTAAATTCCTAAAAATCTACGGTTCGTCCAAGAGACTTATATCATGATATTTTAGTCATTAATGGGCCAATTGGGGGTCGCTTAGATGTATATAGTAAGTTTATTAACCATATAATATAAAAATACAAAGAGACATTGTACAAGTGAAACTAATTAACTTAGAGTTAATACTTAAAGATAAGGTTAATATAAGTACCCAAACCAGTCTAAATTCTATTGGTTGAGTTTTTTTTGACCCATACCCACCTTAAAATTTAAATAATCAACTTTGGAGCCATTATAAACCGAATTTGAATTTATTATAAATTAATATTTCTAGCTTTTCCAAAGGTTCCCCTCACCCCTCTTATAAAAGGGCACTCCTCCTTCTCATTTCTTCACACCATAAAAGCCTTTTTTTCGGCCAAACTCTGCCCAAATACTCTCCCAACTTCCCTCACTACAACCTAGAGGCCTTAGTTTTATCATAAATCCAACCTATGGAGCCCTTTTGATCAAATCAAAAGGAAGAAACCGAAGAAGATGTAATGATTTCACCACCCTTTTCCAAGTTCCTTTCTTCTTCCACTTCTTCTTCCTTTATTGTTACCATTATAAAATAATAACTCCAGTATCATATATATACTGTGATGTTATTATAAATATAGTAAAACCATATTCAGTATTCTATCCACCCTTTGAATAACATGTCACCATACGTGCGTACGTGCGGCTTACCGTCTCCACGTCGTGGTGTAATTGTTATTCAATATATTATTATTGGGATGGGTATAATAATGATGTGTAACTCATGTAAATAATAAATATAACATGTTAATGATTCTGTATATATGATATACCATCCATTTATATATTATTTTAATATCAAAAGAATGATATTGTCGCTCATGCGTACGTACGGACTACCGTCTCCACGAACGCGATGAGATTCATTCTCTATCATATCAATTCAAGTATAATTATCATTTGATGATTTAAAAATGATGTTTAAGGACTTGATATCATTCTGGATATGAATGATATACAACCTATTCATTACAAACATGGATTACATAACAAAACATATAAAATAAAACGAGTAAGTTAACACCCGAAACAACGATAATACTAAGATATTATTAACAAAGCAATGTTAAAAGATCATATATGATATCATATGAATGCATATGATTATTTTATAATTTAATAACAATTATTTCACTATTATAAATGAGGTTAACCTACCCCAACCAAGTAAAAGTACAAGTTAAGGGTTATTTCACAATTTCTTCATTATCCAAGGTTGTTTATACGTAATAATCTGCTGGGATCTCTTTATCATCCACATCCATATTTCCTAAAAATTTATTTCAAAACATTTTTCCTATTTAAAAGAATATGGGTTAAGGTCATTTATACCCTTGTTTTACTTTTTATAAGAGGTTTATAAAGGAATCTTTCCATTGTTTTCCAAACAAGGTGCTTTTTAACCTTTTCGACATGATTAATGTAAGAATGTTTTTTTAACTTATACGGAGGGTGAGGCTATTTTCCGCTGTTATAAAATCTTCAAAGCTTAACTTAAAAGCTTATAAGAATATTTTCAAAGAAAATGTTTTATTTTATATGGCTCTTAAATGATTTCAAAATAAAAAGAGATATTTCTCTAAAAAGAGTTTTGATTTCATCTATGTCAACATCCTTTGATGGATTTTACGCTTATTTGAAGTTAATTTATTATGATACAAAACTTCTATATTGTATTGAAGGTTTTGTGATATGTTTGACTGTGGATGTGCTATTTTTATACCATTCATAGCTTATGGAGAAAGTATTGACATTTCGTATGCTAGTTTTAATACGAATGTTTATGTTATGTTTAAACCTTTTCATATGGGAATGCATTGGACTTAATATGTAACGGGTGGAGCCCACTATAGCTCCTCGATGCATCGGTAGGTCTCATGAGACAAACTAGTGTCTTGGCACAAGGCCTTGGCAAAATCTTATTTGTAGTCTTGGCACGAGGCCTTGGCTATGTGGTTATGATAGTCTGGCATTATGCATTCCATCATTATGAAAGTGGTTATTGATATTGCATGTGATTATTCGATTAGTAGAATATCCATGTGAATAAGTAAATGGCATTATATCATTTTACTTTTTCCATACTATGTTGAAGTTAAAGTTTAAAAGGCTTTTGTTTTAGTAATGCATTGTCTTAAATGTTTATGCTTGTTTTTGAAAGTTTCCACTATATTGTTATCCTTACTGGGAATTTGAGCTCACCCCTTTTCTATGTTTTATTTTTCCCAGGGTATGAAGAAATAAATTATGAATGACCTGCAGGGATAGTATGTGGGGTTATGAGTGTGGAATATGAAGAAAAGATGTTGTTGTAGTTTTCATTTTTATGATGTAATGTAACAATTATGAATATATCTAGTGTTTCCAAGGATACTATACCAATTGGTCTTTCGAGATTTGATCTTTCTTGTGATCATGCAAATGTTAAGTAATAATGCACCGACTCTGGGTAACTAGGGTCGGGGCATTACACAACCGATGTAATTATTTTTTCCATCCCCAACATTTAATGATGTATATAAAGATGTATTTAACATACTTAAATTATATTTATATAATTATTAAACTTATGTAATCATAATACCCCATATAACTTCTTAATTTAAATCCCATTGGGGATATGATAACAAAGCTCGTATGTATAGAGGACTACCACCTCGTGAAGTGATGTGATTCATTTTTCATTTATTCTTTACATGGAATATAGTAAGAATAAATATTATAAATATATGTTATATTTATGAACTAGAAATACTTATAGAAATATAATATCACATATTACTTCTTACCTTCTAATCCCTTGTGAAAATAATATCTTCACTCGTGTGTACTTGTGAACTATATCCTCCACATAGCGATTTGAAAATTTTTTATTTTATTTTTAAATTGATGGTAATAAAGATATATTTCAATAAAATAATATATATATATATAATTATTATTATTATTATTATGAAAATTTTAATTAAAATTTATTTCCCTTTCATTTCATCTTTTGATAAAAATGGAAACAACATTCATGAATATCTACGGCATACCATCTCCATGAACGATGCAATCCATTTTCTATCTCTAACTTTTATAGAATAGTATAATTAAAAATATTATGAATATATATTATATTTACATCATGGTTAAAATTTTTGATATTATTTAACCATAATAAAACTAAAAGTACTGAAATTACCAAATTGTAACATACATGAAAATCGAAGCAATTATCACATGAAATAGTGATTTTAACAAAAAAAATATTAATAAATAAAGCATAAAAGACTATAAGTAAATAATATATGGTATGAAATATATTATTATGGTTATTTAATATATTTATAATAAACCAATATTTATTATATAGGATGTTCGAGCATGTATGAAGAAAATTAGACCATAAGTAAGGGTTTCTCATCTCACTTTTACTTCATTGAGACATATGTCATATTCACAACTTATTCATTTGTATGGTGTATATAATTACTATTTTGATATTTTATATCAAGAATATATTTATATTCAAGTTATATAATGTTTCATTTGATTTTATTTCTTTTTGGGGCTCACTATTCCAAAGTTACCAAAGTGATAAGTTTTTATTTCACAATCTCATCATTATTCAGGATTGTTTATGTTTAGGTATCCCTTAGGGTAATAATTTGGTATTATTATATAAACCAATATATTTTAATCTCTTATTGTTATTAATTTAATTTTCATCTATTAATATAATTTTTCATCTTTTTGTACTTAATATTATTGATGAAATGTTTTTAATAAATGGAAGCATTATTTCTCTTTTAGGTTAAAAATGATTTTCCTTCCAAATCAATGTTTTCTAAAATTGTTTTCAAAAATGTGTATAACATTATCTAAATGATTTATTAATGAAATTTTTACCTATAATTTACTTTTTACTAAAAAAATTGAAATGAATCTTCATGTCATTTTCCAATCAAGGCCCATTTAGATTTATATAAAATATGAAAGGAATTTTTGTTTTATTGTGTATGTCGTGAACAGAATTTCATGCCATAATGAACACTTAATGTTTTAAATATTATTTATAAGTTTACAAAAATATTTTAAAAGAGAGATATTTTCAAAAAAAAAATTGTGTTCCAAAAGGTGGTTTTCCAAATGCAAAGGTTATTTTCCTCAAGAATGTTTTTAAGGATATTTTCCATGGTATTTCTATTCATCAATGAAATAAACACTTTATTGTACATATGATCCACTAGAGATATGTTGTATTAATTTCATCCTTATTCTTTATTTGGATGGTTTTTAGTCAGTTTGACTGATAATTTACAACTTTATTACCATTCACCATTTTACTCATATTGGTTTAAAATTATGTTAATTTTATTGGGGTATGTATTAACATTTCATATGTTAGTTTTGCAATGTTAATATTTATATTGATTATGTTTTTCTACTTTAATATGAGTAATGAAGTGGACTTATTAGGATACAAGAGGTTCCCAATTATATATACCCCTTTTATGCATCTACAGGTCTTATAAGACTGATTAGTTTTCTAAATTAGATGTGTTTTTACCCACATGTTTAAACTATATTGTAAATGGTCATGAAACTATGTTTTAGATGTCTATAATTATAAATTTCCTAATTTTAAGATTATTTATTGATTTAATATGTGATTATTTGATTTTTTAGAATATTAATGGTTTAGTTTTAAGGTCATGTGATTATTTATAAGGAATTATTTGATCATTGTTTATTCATTATATATTATGATCAAGTAATTGATTGAATGGAAGGTGTTTTAGTTATTTATCTTACCATATTAATTATTAATATTTATTTATGATAGCTTTAAATTTATGAATACCCTTATGGATCATTTGATCTCACCCATTTCTTATGTTTTATTTTCCCTAGGATACTAGGAATTTTTTATGATTGATAAGTAGGTATATGATAAGGGTAGATATGGAGTTATAAAAGAAAAAACTTTTTTAATGTTATGTTTTCAATTTTAATGTGAATTTAATGCCTTTATCAAGTATAGTAATGATAATAAACTGTTATTCCCTTTGGGATGTGTTTCCTTGTATCTTATACTAATGTAATAAAGTAACCACCGACTCTGGGCTATTAGGGTCAGGGTCTTTTTAGTCAATGAATTGTGAGTCAAAAAAATAATAAATCTTTTATTCACTAAACCTTGAAAATTATTATTTGTATTTATTTAAATCACTTATTATTTTGAATAACTTTTCATTAAATCATAGTAATCAACCAAACATGAATAAATATTATTTATTCTAACTTGTTAAATTCAAAATAACAATTTAACGAAGATTGTAGATACACTTAGATTCTTAATGTATAGGCCTATTTCATAGTGGAATTAGGTAAAGCATCCTAAATTCAGAGGTTAGTGCCCTAAAATATATCAAAGCTATAATCGATAAATAATTTAATGTTTCAATGATATAAAACCTCTTATGAATGGTTACCATGTAATATAATCCCTTTATCACAAACTCTCAAATCATATAGGTTTATTCATAATTTAATTAACCTATATACTTGATGTCACTTACATTGATTTTATAAAAAATGAACTCTATCATTAAAAATCATGAAAATGGATTTATGATGATAGTTTAACTCCCATTAAATTATGTGAGATATCAACCTATATCAAGGGATAGAAGGGATAAATCCATTCTCTCATTATCCATTATTGAAATGTCACTTATGAGGTACCCATCATATCCAACCTCAGAATGAGAATATGTTGTCATGGTATTCATTAATAAATCAATGTACAAGATTCAAGATATTAATTAATGATAATTTTAAATTCTAAAAAACAATATATTTGTTTGAAGATAATAACATCTCATAACACATTGAAATGTGTATTTCCTATGGTGAATCCATTCTTATAAACTCATATCTTGAATATTACCAAGGTAAAACCCATGATAATGTGTTTAAATATCTTATGATCATATAACTCCTAATATCCGATATTTTTTGTTTCCCATAAGATAATATGATTTTTCCAAAGAACTATATTCAATAATTTTATTGTGGAAGCTCTTAGTTTAAATTATAACAAGGAACTGTCATGACCATTCAGTGCGATATAAATTCTTAGTACATTATCACATAAAAATGTAATGAAAAAGAATAATAATGGTGTTATAAGAAGAATTAAAAATATAACACATATATTCAAGTATTAAAAAGGTTGATATTAGGGAGCCAACTCTAACAGACTCTCACTTGCAATAGATCCAACTGAAAAACATATCTTAGTTCACTATCACTGACATGGCACTCAAGACACTACTAATATAGATCCATAATCAAATTATTTTCCATATTTTTATTCATAGATACTCTACTCACTCCAACTTCATCACACTGAGAAAAATCATTCAATAGATGAAACTTTCTAAGTATGTTCTTTGTCCTCTAATGTAACCTTGTCTCTTTGGAAAGGTCCATTGCTACAGTGTTATCAATGTAAACTTTTATAGGTAATTAACTTATAGGAACCAAATAAAGATATTGGACAAATTTTTGAATCCAAACTAATTCCTTGGTTGTATTAGAAGCTGCAATATACTCAGACTCTAAGATAGAATTGTAGACAACTGATTTCTTTGAAATCTTTTGGGTTAAAGTTCCTCCATTAATACAAAACACATATCCAAATTATGAATTAATATAATTTAGATCTTTCTAAAAGCTATAATTTATATATCCCTTAATGACTAGTATATAATATCCTCTATACACCAAGAAAATATTCATATTTTACATCAGATACTTAAGGATAGCCTTAATAGAAGTCCCATAATGTTCTCCTAGATATTCTTAATATTTTTATGCCATGATAAAAGTATAGGAAACATAAATCCTAATACATAACATTGAATATGTGAGATATACTATCATAGAACTGAATGGGATATTACTCATTATATCTCTTAACTCTTATTTTTTAAGACACATTTTATTGGAAAGATGTATACCATGTTACATTGGAACCAATTACTTCTTGTATGGATCCATACAAAACCTCATCAGTATATGGAAAAATTATATACTTTAAATAATTCTAGGAATCCTCTTGGTTTTATTAGGCATGATCTTGATCCCTATAATGTAGGTTACTCCAATTAAGTCCTTCATAGAGAAGAAATTTCACAACCATGACTTAACTTATTGTAATGATGATATCTCATTTCAAATTTGTAATATATCATCAACATTTAATAAAATGAAAAAAACCATACTCCCACTAAATTGACTATAAAAACATGGAACGCATTCTTTATAGATGAAACAAAATTCATTTATAGCCTCATCAAACTAAACATTCCACGGTCTAGAATCTTTATTTAAGCCATTAATGGATCTCTACAACTTGTATATATTTTTATCATTATTTGGAGTCACAAAACCTTCTTGTTGTGTCATATACACATCCACCTAAAATTTACTATTCTGGAAATCAGTTAATATGTCCTTCAACCAAATCTCATAGTTAGAGAAATCTTCCATGGAAAGTAAACTTTTAGTGGATTTAAACACAGAAACTGGAGAAAATGTTTAATCTTATTCAATTACTTTACATTTAATAAACCCTATAGTAACTAGTCATGATTTATCGATATTTAAATTACCTATAATGTCCAACTTTCTCTTGAATACCCCTTTATACCCAATGGGATTTACATCAACTGGAAAATTGATTAGAATCCAAATTTTGTTTTTATATATGGGATACATCTCAAAATTCATGTCTTCTTTCTATATTATAGAGTCTATGATCTATAATACATACTTATAGGATATGGGATCATTATTATTAATCAATAATGAGTCACTATCAACAATGACTAGAAAATCATATCTCTCTTGCTCTCTTACCTCTTCAGCACTCCTTTGAAATACTTGTGTTTTAGGAACAACTTCTTCCATTTAGGCCTATGGATATTTTCTAGTACCAACTCTTATGTATCTTGAGTATAAATTTAATATAAGTTATTTTTACTCACAATATCCTCCTTGATAACATTTTCCCTCTTAAGAAATATGGCATGTATTGTGAAAATTAATTTATTTTCTAAGGGTTGTATAGATAGTATCCCAATGCTTTTATATGATGCCCTATAAATGTACACTTTGTGCATCAAGGTGCTAGTTTTTTATCAAGACTTATCATATTCCTCATAACCACATGCATGAATGTGTGAAAAAATAAGTTTCTTTCCAATTTATAACTTGAAGGGAATACTATTTTGTGTATTATTTGGTACTCAGTTTAGTAAATATGATGTTTTTTTAAATGAATTTACACAAAATGATGTTGTAAAGCGCGCAAGACTCATCATCAACCTCACTATGTCTAGTAATGTATTGTTACTCCTTTTACTAACATCATTCCACTATGTTGTATAAGGTAGAGTCTGCTGAGATAAAATCCCAAACTCTTATAGAAAATTTATAAACTCTTAGTTAAGATATTAAAAACCATGATCCGATAAAATTTTACATATTGTTGTAACAAAATGATTCTAAAAATATTTATTGAACTCCTTGAACTTATCAAACGATTCAAACTTATACTTCTACAAGTATATATAATCATACCTACTCAATTCATCAATAAAAGTTATAAATTATGAGAATCCACCTCTAAATTCTACATGAAAATTTCCACACACATCAGTGCATAACAATTATAGAATCTCTATGGCCCTTTCACCTTGAATAGTGAATGATGCTTTTGTCATATTTATGTATAAACAAGCATGGCATCTTTTAAGTGGTTTCATCTCAAAAAGAGTCTAAGTAACTATCTTTATAGATCTTTTTCGAAAGCTTCTATTTTACATAAACAAGATGGTGATTCTATAATTGGGTGTTAAATTAGTTTTTAATATTTGTTTCCTTGTCTATTTACAATATTTGGTTTTCATAATTTAACACATAAAGACCATTATTAAACTATTCCATAACATAACATGTGTTATCTTTATAAAAATAGAAACTCTTATTTATAAAAGTAAAAATTAATCCATTAATGTTTAAATAAGAAATAGATATGATGTTACTGGTAATAATAGTCACATAAAAACAATTATATAAAACTAGAATTAATCCTATTTTAAATTTGAGATGGTAGTCTCTAATGGATAGAGCATCCATCCTCACTCTATTGGCAGCCCTTAGATCCACATCACCACTGGAAACTTTTCAAAATCTACTCAGTTCCTATATTTAGACACAAATGTGAGAACTGTAAGTGGTATCTAATACCCAAAATATAGATATGGAAATATTAAACTTTATAATGAACATACTGAAACCTTACCCTGCTTCTTCGGCCGAGTTAAATTCCTTATCCAATGATCTTTTTTCCCACAAGAAAAACATGGTGCATCCTGATCATTTCTTTATCTTTGGATCTTCTATTTCTTAGAAGGATAGTACTCTTGGTCACTATACATGGAATAAGTATTTAACCCATTTTCCTTATTCGTCCTCTTCTTATTTACCATAAAGAACATGGTTTTTCCATGCCCCATGTATTTACTGACTTAATAAATAAGAGTAAAAAGTTATAAAAGTTTCTTCTCATTATTTATCATATTACAATTCATGAAAAAACTAAATAAGTTTTTAGGTAGTGAGGATATAATGATATTTTTTCATATATTATCAAGGATCTTAAAGTCTAAGATTTCTAGGTGCTAAATATATCCAATCATCTTGAGTACATGTGGCCTAGCTGGCACTGAAACTCCAATATTTCATGTTAATAGTGCATTGAATATCTTATATCTCTCTGATATCTCCTTCTCTTGATAGATATATTTAAGGTGATAAATGTTGTTAAACATATCCATATACTTATATTACATTAGAATATCATTGGTAATTTAGGATAGAATAAAACAATAGACATCCATTTCATCATACACAAGTTTTATATAGATAGATACTTCTTCATCACTATCCTATTTGGAAAGAAGCTTGGGAAATGGTGTTTCTAGCCTATATAATTTCAGTTCACAATGTATTATAACGTATAAGAAACTATACCATTATTAGAATCTCACATAGATGATAATATTATAATTATATAGAATAGATCATAGTAATATTGTCAAATTAATTTGATTTTTCATTTCATAAAATTAATAACAGATAATTAGTACTTGTATGATTATAAAATATATTAATAACTTTAAATTTAATTAAATTACATTAATCACACACTATTTTATAGAAACCTAATATCCCTCGCCATTAGTTTTAGAATATATTCCCACTTAGATATTCTAGCTAAAAGGATCCATATTCCGCTTCTCATAACCCAGACTTGGGATCGATAATTTATTTGAACGGTTTTTGGTAGGCATAACTTTCCAAATATATTACCTTGTAGTTCCTTGATCCATTTAGCGGACTCTCCAACCTTGAAATCCGGGTTAAATATTTTCACAATCATAGAATCTTCATTACACCAAGTCCTTCTTGGATAACAAACCCTTGATGTAGACCAAGGAAATTCAACCCAAAACTTTAAGCTAAAAGTCACATGATAATTGAAATCACACCATCTTGGGTTGGTCATGTAGTTTTAACTGTGAGGTTGATTCTAAATTAAGAAGATCAAGGTTATAACGACTTAATATTTTAGTTACAGGATTTTTATCTTTATTTTGAAATGATCATTTTATCGTTATCACATGCATTTTTATATTAATTTTATTTTACTTAAGTGATTAAACATATATGATAAAATTTATTCATAATATGATTATATTTTATTCCATATTTCATTATTATTAATTCATTTATTAGTTGATCATGTGTCATTCACAAACATAAATGATTAACCATGAAACCGATAGCAATAAAATATAAGTGGCATGATCATAAGAATATCTAATGGTCAGTTTATATAGAGAATGATAAACTAACCTTCATCCCTCCAAGAAAACATCCTAAACCACATCTTGTTTCATGCTGTAGAATTCTACCTTGGCTCTTATGTATCACCTAAAATGGTTTTTCCTCAACTAATAGACATATAAATCCTCTTATCACCTAGGAATTTTATCCTAACTTAAGATTTTACTCACACATAGGTGAGGGGATCCAATTGATTGGATAAAAGGGTTCACATTAAAGAAAATATAGGAACATATAAAGTTACATAATTAGTAGTAGGGTATGAAACACAAGCCATCAATTTTAATTTAATAATAATATAAAAAAACAAATATCATACATAGGGAGGTGGATGGATCTGACGACGGCGAGATTGGCTTTCCGGCGCTGTGATGATGGGAGGCGGATGGATCTGACGCCGATGCGATGGGCGTCCGCTTCGAGGAAGGCACGTGAATCGAGTTGAAGGGTGATGATGATGTTTAGTTTTTGAAATTTGAATTCGCGGTCTTCGGGAACCGGATACCCCTTAAACCGGCTTTTAAAAAAAATCCAAAAAAGTGATTTGCAGGCATGATTATCCACACAATGTGAAATGAGTATACATTTTCAATCTAGATATCAATTACTTTGTTCATTCATTAATTAAGATAATGTGTCATGAATTAATCCAATTAATTCAATTTATCTTAATTCTATCCAATAATCATTAACTCACCATCATCCTTAATTTTAAACAAATTAATTTCATTTACAATTAATTAATTACAAAAGTATACTTGAAGTAAATGGCATGTAATCACCCAAATCACCTATACATGTATATTTTGAATTTAACACATAAATTAATTCAATATATGATTATCAAGCCTATGATATATTATTTACAATAAAATAAATAACACATAGAACACATGTAAATATGTTAAAAAATATATTTAATTTTTCTCCCTACATTAAATAAGTACACTATCTGTAGAATACTACACAACATGTATTTTTTTACATGGGATGTACTATATTCTACTTATGTTCGTAGGATGTTCCTAGAGACTGGTTGTGTTGAATTTTGTGGATGAGCTTGAGGTATGTGGAATTTTGTTCATCTTAAATGGAATGTGGCCTCATATTTAAATTCCATGTCAACCTCTATTTTGTGTATCAGATACATGTCATTGTATGACACCTCCTGTTCTCAACCATGAAAAACCAAGGACCACACATCATGTACAGTGGTCGCGCGATGTGTAGTTCTTAAAACCATGTGACAGTTTTTCTATATAAACATTCTAATACCATTTTATTAGATATGACCAGATATATAAATATACAATATATAAACACTAATAAATGATGGGTATTTAAGAAATACACATCATATACTCTTATTTTTTCTAAGTAAAACCTTGGGCTCCACCAAATGGTGTTTTCTAATGTATCTTCATTTTAATCATAAATATTTACTAGTTATATAAGTGAGAAAGAATAAAAGAAGAGATTAAAAGGTCTATCTATTAAAAATGAATCTATTTAAACAAAAATAATACAAAAATGAATGAAACTAATAAATAAAAAATAAAAAATACAAATTAAACATGTGGATACTCTGATTCCATTTTTATGTTCAAAGAGCAGCAATAGTGTCTTTATATAATTTCAATATTTATTTTTTAGACATAATTTTTAAATAATATTAACTAAACATGATAAATAACCTCATGTCCAGTGAAAACAATAGATCACTTCATAATATAAAAATTCCAAGACCAGAAGAGGAGGATCTTCACATGTAATTGAAAATTAATTTATGAGTATGTATAGAATTTACTTAACTTGTAATTCTATCTCATTGATGATATGGTTGACTGGATTTTGTCATAATATCAATTCATTGCAAGATCCAAGTGTATAATCCCTCAAGTTTTGATCCACACAAGTACCACAATCTCTAAATGTCATTGTATAATCTTATGGTGATATCACAGTTGATCTTGATCACATGTGTTCTTCATGGTTGATCGAAGTAGAGTAATCCTTGAAGATGAAAGAACTCTTGATGTTCTCTCAATGGATTGAGAGAGGTGGAAGAGAGAGAACATTCTAGATACCTATATGTATCTCTAGGGCTTGAGAGAGTCTCTCTTTATTTGTTTTGCGCACCAAGAGTGATTATGAAAATTTATATAATTATAAATTTATTATGCAAGGTTTAGGGATGGAAAATTGAACACAATCCCTTTCCAAATTTATAACTTTTATTTAACCCCATGTCCAATAATAATGATATTATTATTAACTTTACATCTGAAACACTTTAAGAATATATATAAATATCATTTATACCATTTTTAATTTGACCATTAAGCTTGGTCTTCTTTCCCTCAATGAAATTTATTAACCCATGAATAATGACTATTTAATTAATAAATGACTTTCATTATTCATCAATAAATATAATAAATATTATATTTTCTAAACCTTGAGAATAAATATTTATCATTATTTAACTCACTTATTATTTTTAATAATATATTATTAAATCATAGTGATCAACCAAAACTCAATAATTTTTATTTATTCTACCTTTTTAAATTAAGTAATTTAATTTAACTGAGATTGTGGGTAAACTTAGTGTGTGACCCTCTAGGACTATTTCTTAGTGAAATTTGGATATACTAACTAAATTCCAAGGTTATCATTTCGAAACAATCTAAATAAAAAATAGAGAAATAAATTAATATCGTAATGGCATCCAAACTCTTATAAATGCTTACTATGTAATATAATCCCATTATCAAAATGTATCAAATCAAAAAGACTACATATTGGTGCCATCAACCTATATACTCTATGTCTCTTTCTATTTCTTTTAGAAATAAACTCACCCAATGAACACAATGTCCATGAATTTATCCAAGAAATTCTACTCCCTTCAAAGGGCCTATGATATCAACTTTCATTAAGGGACTGAAGAGATAAATCCTTTCTCGCACTATCCATTAATGTAATATCACTCATGATGCACCCAATTTACCCTACCTCAGTGTGAGTATATGTCATCATGGTTTTCAAAAATACATAAAATTAAATGAGTCATGATATCAATTAATGATAATATTAAATTCTAAGGGTCAATATATACATCTATAGAGAGGAAAATGTAATGAAACATGGAATGTGGACTTCCTATTGGAGGGTTTATTCTCATAACCTCCTATTTGGGAGATTAATATGGGAAAATACTATGAGATGGTGTCTTAATTTATTATGATCCACCAACCCCTACTAGACTTTATTTTTAATATCCCATTATACAATATAATACACCCATGGAACAATATTCAAGATAGCTATGGAGGAACCTCTTTATTCTCATCATAGTGGGGAACTACCATGACCTTTTAGTGTGATATATATTCTTAGTACATTATCACATACAAATTTTATGTAGGGTAATAATAATTATGTGATAATAAAAATTATAATTTAAAAAAAATCTTAAAATCACACATTTTTACCCTTAAAGTGAATATTTATTATTTTAAACAAAACATCATTAGTTTACCTTATAAAATAAATTATTTTCATGAAAAAATTATTATCAAGCATAGAAAAAATATTTTTGTGCCTTGGTACATCATCTTGATAAAACCCTTACAATAACACCTACAATAAACCTTATAAATGGAATAACCAACTCAATTAATTAAAACATAATTCTCTAGAAAACATAATCATTACTCAATGCATAGGAGAGAAATATTGAGATCACTCATCATCATAAAAAATGTAAAAGGACCATAAAATACATAAATCACATATAATATTTCATTTCTATCATAAAATTCATAAAATATTCTTTTGAAACAGCATGAAAATTCATTTTCAGTTTTCACATAAAATTAGAAAAATATACTTTTCTTTTCATAATATTTAATAAAAATTTCCAAACTATTTGGAAAAGTGTTTTATTTTAAAATAAAAAAAGAAATATTATAGATGAAACTTATTTAAGAATAATTTCCATGATGGTTGGAAAAAAATTTCATGTTGTATATCTTAAAAAACATTCTTTTCACACCTTCGGTGAAAAGTACCTCCTTTGGAAAATAGCAAGAAAATCTATTTTTTTAACATTTGTAAATAAAGTAAAAGGTAATAGAAAATTTATTTTATAAAAAATGTATGATTTAATAATATATTCCACAAAAAAACATATTAACACTATGTATGTGGATGAGAAATAGTTGGAATGAATACTTAGAAATGTTTAAAAAAATTTAAGGAAAATCTTATACCTTAAGACTGAATTGTATCATACATTATTTATCTTCCAAAATGATAAAATTATGTTAATTATTTAATTCATTAATAAACTTTTTCAAGTTTATTATTACTTTTATTTCACTTATATACATGTAATACTTAATTACCAAATCTGTTAAGATCATATTAGATGTTTGGGAACATTCCTCCTATAAGTCAGAAATGGATTTTGTTTGTTGACTATGGCCAATGGGTTCATTGTTCAATAATCTAAAGAATATTATTCATAGAATAATTATAATTTTTATACATTAAATACAATTTATAATTATCCATGAAAGGTTTAAAAGAAAAAATGAATCATATTGCTTCGTGGAGGTGGTAGTCCACACATACGCACAAAAAACGTCTTCATTTTTCAATTTATGGAAAGGTAATATAATATATGATATATTATATTTAAATAATTATAATTATATCAAAAATATAATATATATTAATTCAAAACATCTTGATAACCATCCTTGTGAGGCGGTGATGAAAAATGAAACACATCGCTTCACGGAGGTGGTAATATACTCATAAGCACGAGCGATTTTTCATTTCTCATAAGATGAAAAAGGAGATAAAATAAGTTATAACTTAATCATAATAAAATTTATTTTTATGAAATATATATTATTTTTTATTTTATTTTGGATAAATAATATTTTAAGGATTTATAAGAAGGAATAAAATTGAAATATGTTGGTTAGTACTTACAACTTCTCCTCAGATAACCTCTTTGGCTTACACTTTAATCCCTCTAAGTTTGGTATTTTGGTGAGACCCGAACCTCATGTACATGGATAGTTATTTTTGGGAGATATTTGGGTAGGTATTTTCTAATATGTAGTTCGTAAAAGGTGTTAGTAATAGATTAGAGGAGCTACCCTTTTATAAGTGAAGGGAGGGGAACCCTTGAAAAAATATAAAGTATTAAAATAATATAAATTAATTTTCATGTTAAAGTGAAAAAATATGAAATATTTGTAATATAATATGATTAGGAGTTTAAATGACCTCATAAAATAAATTTTTTACAAGCTTAGGTGATCTTTTCACCCTTATATATTATTTTTAATCCCTAGTTAACCCTTTTGACTATTAGCATCACATCAAATTTTTTTACTATATAATAGTCAAAAAAATTACTATTAAAGGAAAATTGAACCATAAGGGGATAATGGATGATATTATAGACCATATCCCATTAAATTGGATGAATATAATATTTTTATGAATTTTAAATCATTAAAAAGTATTATTTTACATAATTTACCATTAAAGTCATTTGTGTGACTATTCACACGGTTTGAGTTTAATTACATCAAGATAGTAATGATATTCCAATATAAAATTCTAAAACATCACTATTATTTTTTATTTATCTAAAAAGTTAATTTAAAATAATAATTCAACCAAATTATATTACTTTTTATTTTTTTTAAATAATTTAATTGATTTTTCTATTTTTTGAACAAACATTATGTCGACATTACATAAGCATTTAAAATAACTATTAAAAACTAAGATTTAAAAATAAATTACCATGATAGAAACATTAATATTTCAAATAAAGATTTATAACTAAATATAAACTCATTTTATCATTATGAAAAAATATTAGTGAAATTAAAACAAAGAGGGTGACATTTTTTTTATTCTTTACTTAAAATTATATTAAGGCCATTATCAAATGAAAGTGGAAATAAATTGAATTTTTTTAAATTGTGTATTTATGGTCATAAATAATATCCAATAAAATAATAACAAGAATTAGGGAGATTTTTAGGACCTTATATCATATTTTTATCCTTATTTTACCAATTTTAACCTTATTGAGATAACAAAAAAATTCTACAGTTACTAATCACAATTAAAAAAATAAAAGGGGACAATTTACCAAATTTAAAAATATTGATTCCAAATATGAAATCCATTTTTCATGTTTTATTTTATATAATCAGGATAAATCAATTTTAATATGAATTCATAAAATACAATGAGAAATTGTTTTTAGACAAATGCATTTTTATGAAAAAAATGATCTTCTGAAAAAATCATATATAATAAATATTCATATATAATTAATTATATTATTTATAATTAAATGATTATTATATTACTTTATTATCAAATTAAAAACATAATGGGACTTTTAAATTACTTTATTTAGTGCAAATAAATGATAGTTTTATAAAAAACGGTATCATTCACTATTTACTTAAAAACAAATACCATTATAAAATTCAAAAAAAAACACTCTAAATTATTTTTAATTAATGATATAAAAAATAAATTTAATTTTGTCAAATTAAAAATCTAAAATCTATAATTTAAACTTTTGAATAAAACTGTATAATGAATGCAACTCAAATTAGTTCGAAAAAAATGATTTTCCTTCTGATTGGAAAATTACATAAAGTGAATATAAATATATTAAAAAAATTCATGAATATTTATAAGGAATGAAATTTATATTTTATAAATATTACCTTGATTTTTATACTATATTAATTTTATAGGAATACATTTATGTGTTTTCTAAATAACTACTTAGACATCCACCTGAGCATGAGGTTGGGTTTTCCATTGATCTCAACCCTAAAGAAAAACCTATATCTAAGACTCCATATTGGATGGTCATAGTGATATTAGTGGAGATGAAAAAAAAACTATAGTATTTATGTGATATGGGACTTATACATCCTAGTGTTTCTCAATGGGGATCCCTTATTCTTTTTGTTTAGATAAATGTTTAGTCAATGTGGTTGTGCATCGATTATAGAGAAAAATGAAATTACTATGAAGAAAAAGTATCCTCTACAGACATTGATGACTAATTTAATCAAATTAAATGGGATAAATATTTTTAAAATATTGATCATCATTCTGGGTATCATCAATAGCATGTAAAGAAGTAATATTTTGTAAATAAGACATTTCATATGAGGTATATACATTTAAAATTTACATTATTTACTTTTAGATTGACTTATGCGCCAAATATTTTTATGGATATAATGAAAAATGTATTCAATTATTATCTTTATAATTTAATTATGGTGTTTATTTATGAAATCTAGGTAAACTATAAAATTTTTATGAGCATAAGATTAATTTTTGAAACATTCTTAAGACTCTGAGAAAATGAGTAATATTGGAAATTATAAAAAAATGTGAATTATGGTTTTAAGAAGTTTGTTTTCATGGATATGTTTTCTCAAATGCTAGAATATAATTTTACAATTCAAATAAAAAGTTAGTGATAGAGTTTCCAATGCTGAAGAATATAATTGGGGTTTATATTTTCATTGAATTAACATGTTACTGTAGATGATTTGTTCAAATATTTTCTTGATAGCTAACCTATTCACCTAGTTAACATATAAAGGGTTTGAGTTCATATGGTTATAATATTGTAAAGAAATTTTTAAAAAATTAAATAAGATATTGGTCAATGAACCAATATTGACTCTACCATCATGAATGGATGGATTTGTGATAAATAGTGATGCATCAAAGAAGGGACTTGGATGTGTCCATTTATAAAATGATAAATTTGTTGTATATGAATCATGTTAGTTAATGATTCATGAAACAAAATATCCAACCCATGATATTAAGTTAGAATTCGTGATCTTTTCATTAAATATATAGACACATTTCCTTTATGTTGAAAGATATGAAATATATATGAATCACAAATGTTTGAAATATAACTTCTCATATAAAATAGTTAACATGATGTAAAGGATATGGTTAAAACAACACATGGATTATGATTTCTTTATACACTACCATCCTTGGAAGGAAAATAAGAAGTTCGTTGCATTGTATAAAAAATATCATGGATTTTTGACTGAAATGAAGATTAAATAATATTTTTATTTATGTATTCAATAAATTTGGATATGGTAATAATTGAGAAAGGGGAAACGTCGCATCTATTTCAAATGATTTCAAAAAAATATTATTAGAGAATATAAAAGGTTCATATATTGATCATGATAATATTAAAAAGAAAATAAAAGTCTTCAATGATTGGAAGTTAGTTAAATTCATCTATGAAGATGGTATATTGAAATTTGAAAAGAAGATATATCTTCCATCGATGCCTAACAAGAAAATAGAATTATTAGATACACCGTAGTAGTTTTGAAATGTATTATTATTTAAAGGAATGATTTTTAAGGGATAATATGAAATGGTAAATTTCAAACTATGTATTAAGATTCTTGGTTTGTCAATAGTTAAAGGCTAAAGGAAAATATCCTAAATTAACCATGAAACCTCTACTTATTCCTATGTGTAAATTGGATGATATTACTATAGACATTGTAACTAGAATATCAAAGAGTCCTTGAAATAATGATAACATATTCATTATTTTTTATCACTATTCCAATTTCACACCTTTCTTCTATATAATATAATATCTACCTCTTGATCACCTCATGTAAATCTATATTAATAAAGTTGTAAAAATTTATGGTGAACCTATTTTTATTATATTTGATCATGATCTATAGTTTACATCAAAATTTTGGAAGACACTTCAGAAGTATTTTAACACAGAGCTATATTTAAGCACCACCTGTCATACTCAATCTGATAGTCAATCTGAAAGGAATATTTAAACAATATAAGGAATGTTGAGGTCATGATAACTTAACTTTAAAGGTATGTGATATTATTATTTACCTTTGGTGATATTTCCATATAAAAATAGCTTTCATTCATGCATTCAAATAGCACAATATAAATCATTTTATGTGTAATGTATCGGATTTTCCATTTATTATTTTTAAATATTATATGGAATTATATCGAGACCAGGCGTGAAGACGACAAATCATTCTGAGGTCAAGTGAGCCCGGAATGGTGGTTTGAACTTTTTAAGTTAAGTGAGTCGGTACTTGTGCGCGGTTGTGGCAGTTTCCAAATGGATGCCCGGATTAAAAATCTAAGCACACTATTGCATCCGAGACAACGAATTTATCTAAGAATGAGGCTAACCTCGACCGGCACGGGTCGAGGGAAAAAGTTAATTTTCAGAAGTTTTAATAAAAAAATAGTAAAATAAAATAAAATCTAAAGGTTTATTTTATTTTATGGAAGCAGCCGTTGTAGTGCGGTAAAAGGGCAGCTGTTTCCTTAATTAAATGTTGTGCCATAATGAAAAATAAATGGAAAGTTTGACTCTTTAATACGTAGTGACGGGACGTCTGTTTCCTTAACTAATGGCGCATCATAATGACTCAAGATTAGGCAAGTAGGAGTCATTAATATCACCTCGTAATTAAGTTCCAATCTTGTTTCCCTTTTTAAAGGGGTGAAAAATTGTTGATTATTGGAGACATTTGAGAGGAACCTCTCCCGAATCCGTGGTGCTTTGGATCAAACTCTTGGCGACGAACAACAACGGATCGAAGTCGAGAGTCGCTACGCCAACAATGTTCAAGGATCTCGACGACAACGGCAGTGCAGCGCCTTCATCAACGATAAATCATTTCAAAAGACATTGGTTTGTTATTTCAATTCCCTTTCCCCATTCATGAGTTTAAACCACGAATGTGGATCAACCACGAACAAGTTGATCCACGGATTTGTGCATTCTTTCATGAGGGATATTTTTTGGGTTGATTTTAGGGAATTGATCAATGCTTTATGTTGTTGTTGATTCTTTCTCTGTTGCCTATTAACGGGACTAGATCAACACCGTGACGAATGACAGAGGAGGTTTGTTCCTCAATTTGTTTATTTGGATTTCTTCCCCCTTCTTTCCTCGCTCATTCTTCATGTTCTTCATGGGGAGACGAGCAATGGATCATTTCACATCTGTTCTATGATGCAACAATCCCAAATCGAAGGTTCGACACCACAAAGACCTTGTGGAGGTGTGGCAATGATGGCTAATGATTAATCGGACCGAATCGGAAAGAGCGGTCTTCGAGCATTCTTCGTGCGGGAAAATTAAAACACATTTTCAGAGCCGATCGGAGGTCTGAAAACACCGAAAACGGCTTCATGGCATCGGGGCGACCAAAACCTAATGGTTTTGTGGCAATCAGATGGCTGGATCAATGATCAGAGTAGCACGGGAGGCGCGCCAGTGAAGAGCACCGCTTCTGGAAATTTACAGAATACACGACATGTACTTCCGAAGAACACGCCGTGTAGTACTGGCGGTGGCGGCTAGGGTTTCAGGGTCAGAGAAGAATAACACGGCATGTGACCCTGGTCACACAACATTTTGGACCTTCCCTGAAGCTTGGCATGTACTTTGGGTAGTACACGTACATGGGATGATCTACACGGATTTAGGGGACACGACATGTACAACTTGGCCGAAGCGGCTATGCGGGACTCGGCATGCAGCACGGGGTTGCGCAGACACAGGATGGAGTACACGACTGTGTACTCTATCACACGGCTAGGGGAGGCTAGCAGCACAGGTCACCCCGTGTGTGGATTACACTGGTTGGAGTACACGGGTTGATGACCGTGTACGGGCACATGGCCAAAGTACACGGAGCCAACCCTAGTTACCCAGAAACAGTGTGTACACCGTACTACACGCCGTGTACTTAGTTCTTCCTACATGACCAGCCTATGACACAGGCCGTTGTACACGGGTATTAACTGGGGTCAGACAACAGGGCGTGTATCTTTTCTACACACCATGTACTTTTTGGAAAACGGCATGGTCCTTTCATTCACTATACCTTGGACATCTTTCATTTAGGTTAGTGCCCCTTCTTCTCATTCCCTTGAAGGTCAGGCATCATTTCCAACTCAAGAGTATGATCCCTTCAGCAGGAATTTCTGTGATAGAGTCATAAATCCATCTGAGAGGCCTGGATTGAGATCCTCTATCCATTCTTGACCCTAGGTAGAGTCAGGCATCGATGTGACCAACCATACCAGGAGTTTATCCTCTACCTAGCTAGTGTATCACCTAACTGGTGAATCCATATGAGTCGCGGTATCCATAATGGCTCTGCAGTGATCCTCATATGTGTATCGTGATCTTTCACACTCAGGAGTGTGTCTCCCATAATGAGTGCTTCTATCTATCGTAACCTTTCCACTCAAGAGTGTGTATCCCGTAATGAGTGTAGTTATCTCTCGTGATGGTTCCCGACGAACAACACTTCTCAGATGAACTTCATCAAAGCTATAAGACTCGTGGAGTGTGTTCTCCCGGAACAAGTGCATCACGGAATCTTCAAACAGAATCCCTTACGGTGGTATGTGGTTGCGTGACTTATCTCTAGACCACAGGTCTAGGTTTTGAGTATATCTGGTTTTTTCTATTTGTTATGCATACATATAATATACATAGCTGACTTTACATTTACTTTGTATTTCTTTGTGGCTTTCAGGGTCCTCTACTGGCTTTGCCCGCACATCTGGTGTCTTGTGCAGACGAGCAGCCTTTTGAAAGAGTCCAGGGCGGACCAGGACAGGACCGAGCTCTCTGATTTCCCTACAGGCTGAGGCGTTCCTATGGATACAAGTAGCAGTCCCAGTACCTTTGTGCTTACAGGTTGGACTTTTCAGTTTTCAGACTCTTGTTTGTTTGTTTTTGGTGGGCTTGTATTTTTGCCCAGTTTACTTTTACAGTACTCTACCTTTTGTCATACTCTGTTGGTTGGGTTTAGTAGTATGCATTCATTCTTTTTTCCTTAGCATTTTATTTTACATTTCAGCATTTGTGGGCTTGAAGATGTGTGTGTGTGTGCAGGAACTTAGGCAATGCCTCCCATGTTAGTAATATGCCTACTCGGTGCTAGTCACCAGCCCCTGGCCTATTGGAGGCAGGCTTGGTGAGTCACGGCGCGGGCCCCACTGGGACGGGTCGTGACAGAGTGGTATCAGAGGTGGTCGGTTCTACCTTAGGACCAAGAGTCTGTGAGTTTGATTTGGGACAACAGTGTTGAGTTTTTCGGGTTCGGCTTTCAGGCTAGAGACCCTAGTGTTGGTGCGGCGGCCGACGTATCCATACACCAGGACTTTGATAACTTGTTTTTCAACTCGGTACACAAAAACACTGGTTGCAGGGAAATAAAAGGTACATGCATCATATAGGAATGGGTTGTGTTTTCCATGTCCTTTGTGTTAGCTATCCAGATATACTCATTGACCATGATAGATCTTGTTTCTTTACAGGATGCCTCCGCGACGCATACCCGCTAGGGTTTAATAGCACGATCAGGAGGATGACCCCCTCAGTGACGAGGCTTCGATACAGGGACCAGATCCCCATGCATTTCCACAAGGTGGTGCACCTGCTATACCACCACCAGTGGAGCAGCCATTGGTACCTGCAGTACCGACCGTTGAGGAGAACAGGCTTAGCGTGCTCCATGAGTTCCAGAAACGGAGACCCATTAGGTTCCGAGGCATGCCCGACCCTCAGGCTGCTGAGGACTGGCTTGAGTTGGTGACCAGGGTTTTTCGACTAGTGAGGACACCAGCAGACCAGATGGTGATGCTAAGAGCGAGCCTTCTTCAGGGTTCATCCGGACAATGGTGGATTTTGACCACAAATATAACGACCCATACTTTACATACATTGTTAATACTTCAAAATTGAAGCACACTTATTACAACATATGACAAAACCACAAAGGATCGTATAGGTATAGTGTCTTTAGAAACTGGGAAACATAAACAACTGGTTCATAAATCATCTACAGTGTCTCCCATTTATTTCATCATATCTAGGGTCCCTTTTAGTATATTCTACTTAATATCCATCTTCCTGACCTGGGGAAAAGAAAACATAAAAGGGTGAGCTCAAATGCTCAGTAAGGGCAAAATAAAAGGAAATAAAAATCATATCATATCTTTTTGAAAATCATATCCTGCAAAAGAGATCATAATATCTTAACATGGAATAAATCATAGAAGTGAAAATGAGATCCCCATAATCATAACATAAAACTTGAAACTTTGTGGCATGCACACATAATCATGGAAAATCATTTCTTGTTAGTCATGACTCATTACCAAGACTATCTTAGCGGACAAAGTCCATTTCTGAACCGAGTTCACTCCTCGTTTCAGTCCTATATCACTGAACCGAAATAACCTTCCATTCCAGCCATGTCTATCTCATGAGATATAAATCTTTACCCAATGAATTGGAGGGAGATATAGGTCCCACCCATATTATAATGAATCCTTTCTTATGTGTGCCACATAATCATAAATCATACATCATCGCATAACACATGTAACAAAAATGGGATTCTTGAAACATCATGACATCATAAAACAAATCATATAAGGTAAATGACTTCATAAAAATAATTCCCTCACAACATAATCAAATCAATGTAATAATAGGGATAAAAACAGAACCCTTTATTATCTTAGATGGAAAATAATTTTGATAAAACACTTGAACTCCATTCTTGAGGAAAATATCCTTTCTTCTTCAAAAACACTTTTCTTTTCTTAACATGTCATACAATTATAAACTAAAATAAGTTGATTAAAAAATAAACTTGAAAACTTTTAAAGGAAGCTTCTTGGAAATAATGTTTTAAGAATCCATTCATGCCATATAAGTTAAAAAAACATTCTTCGTACTTTTGTCGGAAAAGTCAAAAAGTACCTCGTACGAAAAACGACAAAATATTCCTTTCATTTCTTTTACTAAAAACTCACCGAAGGGTAAAAATGGATTTAAACAATTGTAGGTGGATGGAAATAATATTACATATTTATGAAACATGGATGTGGATGATAAAATACACCCCAGTAAATACTTACGAATAAACAATCTCGGATAAAAATGAGATTGTGATATTTCCCTTACCTTAGGTCTGATTTGCTTTGTACGTGTCCAAATCTCCTGTATAATGGTTTAAATAATGTTATTGACTTATTATAGAATGATACATATTTATATGATATCATATATGGTCATATTCTTAGCTTCTTGTTAGTAATATTTCATTGTTACTTGTTACTCGGGTCTTTATTGCCTTTTGTTCTTATGCGTGTTTTGCCGAATAAATTCTTATTCTTCTTTTAAGGTTATAGATACCTTATATCCAGAATGGTATTAGTGTAACATATATCATATTTATTCATTCAATTCATTTATATAATTACTATGTAATGATGATCATGTAGAACGAGTCGCATCACATCGTGGAGACGGTATTCCGTACGTACGCACGAGTGATGATATCGTTCCTATGATCGTGGAATTGTATTGGAGTATATATATATTATTTCAGTATAAATATTACTTTATAATAATAATAAATATTTACTCAGTACACCATTATACCCATCCTTGTAAGGTGATGGTGGAGAATAGATTACACCACGGCGTGGAGATGGTATTCCGTACGTACGCACGCGCGGTGATTTCATTTTTCCGTAGGATGGATAGAAGGTGAATTAGGGTTGTTTCATATTTATAATAACATATCAGTATTTAAGTAATACTGATGTTATTACTTTATCATGAAACAACTAAAGAAGAAGAAGTTTAAGAAGAAAGAAATTAAAAAGATCGGTAATGGATATTACCTCTTCTTTGGAACGCTTCTTTGAATCCTCCACTTAGGGAACTAATATTGGTCTTTTAAGAAGACCAGGACCTCTAGGATTATTCTAGGGAAGTGGAGAGGAGAAAATGGCAGGGTTTGGCCGAACTTGAGTGCTCAAATTGGTGTGAGGAGGAGGGGGAGGAGGTGCCCTTTTATAAGGGAGGAGAGGGGCACCTTAGGAATATCTCAAAATATTATTTTATATTAAAGTCAAAATCGGTATATAATGGTTCCCAAGGGTCTTATTTCGAAGCTAAAGTGGGGATGGGTCGAACTCCTATCAACCAATAGGATTTAGACAAGTTTAGGGTATTATTTTAACCTTATCAATTAGATTTAACTCTAAGTTAAATAATTTAACTTGTACCGTGTCTTTTTGTTTTCTTTCACTATATGGTTAATACACTTACTATAATATGCCAAACGAACCCCAAATTATTTATTATTAATATATATATCCTTATATAAGTCATTTGGCTGATCCTTAGATTTTTAGGAATAAAATAACAATTAATAATATAATATTTGATTTAAAAACTATTTTGTGTCAATTTTGACACTATTTGATATATGATTTTTGTGAAAGTCATAACAGAATTATATGTTCAAACCAAGTTGATTCAATCAACACTAATATATCATAGTAACCTATAAAATTAGTGTAATTCATAAAAAGTCTCAAATTACATTTAATTTGGTGTTTATAACATCAATTATGTCAATATTTCATAAATAAGATAATTACTGTATCATCATTGTGTCATAAATAAATTAAATTATTTAATGTTTAAAAATTATAAAGAAAATACCATTATTTAGTAAATCTTTTTATCTTTATAATGAATATTTATAGTCGAATTTATCTTATGTATAACCCCATATTCAAAATGATTTACTTATTAAACTTTGATTTTAACTATTTTAACCCTTCTTTAAATAAATTAATAATAAATGTCCTAATCTAACCCAAGTGGGCCTAAATGGTCATATTTTATTCCTAAGTTTGTTTGTGGTCGAATTAAACTTATCCAATAGAATGAGGACATGTGTTAGGGTAATAGTAATATCATATTTACCCTTATTTACTATTAACCGCGGTAAAAAAAGTAAAAAGTTACTATTCACCAAAAAATTATTTTTATCTCATTGAACCACATTTTACTTACTGATATCAACCGTGTCTGTCGGATTTTCGAAATTCCATTCACAGAAGCGGTAAAATTAAGTTTTATGCAAAATTCAGTTTTTAACCTACCACTTAGTGGTTTCACTATTCATCAAAAATTGAAAGTTTTTAGAAAAATACCAAAATTTCACCCTAGGCTAATTTCGGTATTCCGAATCCAAAAATGAAGTCCATTTTGAAAAATAAAATTTATAAAATTTCAAAAAGTGGTTATTACTATTCATTATAGCTAGTTTTAATAATATTTTAATAGCATATCGTTGTTTAGTGAAACTCGGTATTGCGTACGACGCAAGCTATCGAGGAAGGTCACGATTGCGTGTAAAGTAAGCCAAGCTGGTATGTAGTGAAAGATTCCTTTGATGATATATAAAAACAAAATATTACTCACAAAAATCTCGGGTGTTACATTCTACCCCCCTTAAAAATAATTTTGCCCTCGAAATTCGTCACTTTGTAACAAACAGATGAGGATACTTCTCCCTCATCATATCCTCAAGCTCCCATGTAGTTCTTCTAATTGGTGGTTCCTCCATAAAACTTTCACCAATCGAGTGGTCTTGTTTCGTATGACTTTTTCGCTACGATCCAGAATCTCTATCGGTTGTTCTTCATAAGAAAGATCTTGCTCCAGCGGTACAACTTCTGAGCTGAGTACATGTGAAGGATCAGGTATGTACTTTCTCAAGAGAGATACAAGGAACACATCGTGAACTTGAGAGAGATTCGGTGGAAGCGCCAATCGGTAAGCTACCTTTCCAACACGATCCAGTATTTATAAAGGACTGATATATCTAGGGCTCAACTTCCCCTTCTTTCCAAATCTCATAACCCTCTTCCAGGGAGATATTTGTAAGAACACTTTATCACCCACTTCAAACTCTAGGTCTTTTCTTCGGTTGTCGGCATAACTTTTCTGTCGACTCTGAGCTGCTCTTATGTGTTGTTGAATAGATCTGACCTTTTCTGCCATTTCATCAACGAGATCAGGTCCTAATAGCTTTCTTTCCCCAACTTCATCCCAGCAAGTTGGAGTCCTGCATTTCTTTCCATAGAGAGCCTCATAAGGAGCCATCTGAATACTGGAGTGAAAGCTATTATTATAAGAAAATTCCACCAAATGTAGGTGTTGATCCCAACCTCCTTTGAAATCCATAGAGAAAGCTCTCAACATATCTTCTAGGGTTTGAATTGTTCTCTCAGACTGACCGTCTGTCTGGGGATGATAAGCAGTGCTGAAACTCAACTCTGTATCCAGAGTATGCTGAAGACTTTGCCAGAACTTCGAGGTCAATCTCGGATCCCGATCAGATATAATAGAAATTCGTACTCCATGCAATCTTACCACTTCCTTTACATATATCCTGGAAAGCTGATCTAGAGAGAAATCCTCTCTAATAGCAATGAAGTGTGCAGACTTTGTAAGACGATCAACTATGACCCAAATAGCATTATTTCCTTTGGATGTTTTAGGAAGTCCTGTGACAAAGTCCATAGTGATTTTTTCCCATTTCCATTCGGGTATGGGTAATGGTTGTAACATCCCCTTAGACTTTTCTCTCTCAGCTTTAACTTGTTGACAAACCAAGCATCGAGAGACATATTCAGCAACATCTCTTTTCATGCCATCCCACCAGAAGTACTCTTTAAGGTCCCTATACATCTTCGTGCTTCCAGGATGAATAGATAATGAAGAACTATGAGCCTCATCCAGCAGCTCCTTCTTTAATTCAGGGATGGGAGGAACACAAACCCGATTCCTGAACTTTATTATCCCATCACAATCAAGGTTGAATTCAGGAACATTTCTCACCTTCTTTTGTAACTCGACATCTTCTTTTTGTGCCTCTTTAATCTTCACATGTATAGATGGTTGAACATTCATTTGAGAAAGATAAGATTTTTCCCCTTCCATTATAATTCCAAGATCCATCCTTTGTAAATCCATAAATATTGGATCTTTTGTGATCCTCGTCATGGATAAACTAGCATGTTCTTGTCGACTTAATGCATCCGCCACCTTGTTTGCTTTCCCAGGGTGGTAATGGATTGAGCAGTCATAATCCTTAATCAGCTCCAACCATCTTCTTTGACGCATATTCAACTCCTTTTGTGTGAAAATATACTTTAAACTTTTATGATCAGTATAAATATCACACCTTTCACCATAAAGGTAATGCCTCCAAATCTTTAATGAAAAGATTACAGCAGCCAACTCCAAATCATGTGTTGGGTAATTTTGCTCATGGATTTTCAACTGTCATGAGGCATAAGCTATCACCATATCATTTTGCATAAGAACACACCCCAATCCCTTCTTGGATGCATCAATGTAGATCACAAACCTTTCTCCACTACAAGGCAGTGTGAGCACAGGTGCACTGGATAACCTTCTTTTCAACTCCTTGAAATTCTCTTCACATTTTTCTGTCCAAACAAACTTAACTCCTTTCCGAGTGAACTTGGTGAGTGGATTAGATAATCATGAAAAATATTTTACAAAACGTCGATAATATCCAGCCAAACCAAGAAAACTTCGGATCTCAGTTACTGTTGTTGGTCTTGACCATCTTTCGATAACCTCTGTTTTTTCTGGATCCACAGATATCCCCTCTTTTGAGATTATGTGACCCAAAAATGCAACTTTTTGAAGCCAAAATTCACACTTGGTAAATTTGGCATAAAGCTTCTCCTTTCTCAGGGTCTTCAATATAATTCTCAAGTGATCTTCATGCTCTTCCTTTCTCTTTGAATAGACAAGAATATCGTCTATAAAGACTACCACAAATTGATCAAGATAGTCTCTAAAGACTCTATTCATTAGATCCATGAAGATAGCAGGGGAATTAGTAAGGCCAAATGGCATCACTATAAATTCATAGTGTCCATACCTTGTACGGAAAGCTGTCTTTGGTATATCCTCCCTTTTGACCCTTAATTTATGATACCCTGAACGAAGATCAATCTTGGAAAAGTATTGAGCTCCGCGTAGTTGGTCAAATAAATCATCAATGCGTGGGAGAGGATATTTGTTCTTGATAGAGATCTTGTTAAGTTCTCGATAATCAGTGCAGAGTCTCATTGATCCATCTTTCTTCTTAACAAATAGAACAGGTGCTCCCCAAGGAGACGCACTAGGGCGTATGAATCCCTTATCAAGATTCTCTTGGAGTTGCTTCTTCAATTCCTGCAACTCAATTGAGGCCATTCTATAAGGTGTCTTTGAAATAGGCAAAGCACCCGGTACGAGTTCTATTGAAAACTCAACTTCATGATTTGGTGGAAGACCTGGTAATTCCTCCGGAAAGACATCATCAAACTCCCGTACGATGGGAATATTCTTAATCGTAAGTTTCTCACCAACAATTTGAGATAAATAACCTTCATTTAGTGGAATCAAGACCCATAAGATGGAAGGAATTTCCACTGGAAGGTTATATTCATCCTTGCATCGATAGACGATCGTAGATTGATCTGGAATATGAAATGTGACTTCCCTTCTTTGGAAATTGATATGAGCTCCATGTAGATAAATCCAATACATGCCAAGAATCACATCAAATTCCACTAAAGTAAGGATCACAAGATTTGCAGGAAGCACTTTCCCACAAACTTCGATCGGAGAAGAATTATAAACTTTTGATGCGACTGTTGTGCCATTAGGTGTTGTCACAGCTAACTCAACATCTAATTGTTGAGGTAATACGGTGATACCCTTAGAAAATTTTTTAGAAATAAAAGAGTGGGTGGATCCAGAATCGAATAAAACATTTTCTACTTTAGAGTGGATGGTAAGTGTACCTTTCACCACTTAGTTATCGTACTCCACATCGCTGATAGAAATTGCATGTGACTTTCCGTTGTCTTTAGCCTTAAGATTTTGTTGACGTCGACCATCATCATCAACCCTTGGATTTGGGCATTGATTGGCATAATTCCCCATCTCCTTGCACTTGAAACATTGAAGTGTAGTAGGTTCATTCTGTGTATCCCTTCCTTTGTTTGCATCATTAGACATCTTCTTCCCATTATCGCGGCATTCAAATGCCGGATGACCTTCCTTTCCACATTTGAAACATTTACTTGTCCCTTTAAGACAACTCCCTTCATGTTTCTTTCCACACTTTGAGAATAAGGGAAAGCTCATATTCTTTTCAATGTTCTCTTTAGATTTTCCTTTGAATTCCATCTTCCTCTTCTTATCAAACCCATGTGACTGATGGGTTACTTTAATCTTCATCTCGACTTTGAGAGCACATCGAATGATTTCCTCGTAGCTATTGAAGTCCCTTATGGCTAACGCCCTTCGAAGACTTGGTTTTAAGCCACTAAAGAATCGATCGATCTTACTCTTAGGTTGGATAATAATACCAGAAGCGTACCTTGCAAGTCTTGTAAAATTTGATTCATAGGTACCAACAGATTCATCATCCCTTTGCTTTAGTTCAAGAAACTCTTTCTCCATCTTTGTTCGGAGAATACGAGGGAAGTACTTATTGAAAAATAAGTTCTTGAACTCGTCCCATTCCATAGACTCAATTTCATCCCTTTGACTCGTATTCTTAATAAGATTCCACCATTGATCAGCATCTCCTTCCAAACGATACACTGCTAGGATGACTTTATCATGTTCAGAACATTGAAGAACTGAAAATATCTTTTCAGTAGTACTAATCCATTGTTCAGCAACTAATGGATCAGTAGACCCATTGAAAGAAGGTGGACGCTGCCTCATGAAGGATTCAACATAATGTTGCTCCTTCCATTGCTCGTTTGGAAGTCCTGCATGATTCATAGCTTGAAAAAGTTATGTGAGCATGGCTACAAGATTTTTCATTCCATCTCCCATATCATTTGGTTGCTCAGGGGTACAATCATTTCATTGCCCATCACATTCCGCATTAACACGGTTCCTTCGGGTTCCAGCCATTGACTAAAACCAAGAAGAATAGTGTGAGCAACACTAATTATAATAGGAAAACCACATAATAAAGGATAAAATTTCACACTTAAGGTATTATCCTAGGGTATTCATGGCCATTTCTAAAACACTAAGATTGTGTTCTATGCTTAGACTTATCCTTAGGGTTCTTACTAAGGATTTCACATCCTAGTCTCCAAAGGCTGACTATACCTTTCCTCTGATACCAACTATAACGACTCATACTTTACATACATTGTTAATACTTTAAAATTGAAGCACACTTATTACAACATATGACAAAACCACAAAGGACCGTATAGGTATAGTGTCTTTAGAAACTGGGAAACATAAACAACTGGTTCATAAATCTTCTATAGTGTCTCCATTTATTTCATCATATCTAGGGTCCCTTTTAGCATATTCTACTTAATATCCATCTTCCTGACCTGGGGAAAAGAAAACATAAAAGGATGAGCTCAAATGCTCAGCAAGGGCAAAAAAAAGGAAATAAAAATCATATCATATCTTTTTGAAAATCATATCCTGCAAAAGAGATCATAATATCTTAACATGGAATAAATCATAGAAGTGAAAATGAGATCCCCATAATCATAACATAAAACTTGAAACTTTGTGGAATGCACACATAATCATGGAAAATCATTTCTTGTTAGTCATGACTCATTGCCAAGACTATCTTAGCGGACAAAGTCCATTTCTGAACCGAGTTCACTCCTCGTTTCAGTCCTGTATCACTGAACCAAAATAACCTTCTGTTCCAGCCATGTCTATCTCATGAGATATAAATCTTTACCCAATGCATTTGAGGGAGATATAGGTCCCACCTATCTTATAATGAATCCTTTCTTATGTGTGCCACATAATCATAAATCATACATCATCGCATAACACATGTAACAAAAATGGGATTCTTGAAACATCATGACATCATAAAACAAATCATATAAGGTAAATGACTTCATAAAAATAATTCCCTCACAACATAATCAAATCAATGTAATAATAGGGATAAAAACAGAACCCTTTATTATCTTAGATGGAAAATAATTTTGATAAAACACTTGAACTCCATTCTTGAGGAAAATATATTTTCTTCTACAAAAACACTTTTCTTTTATTAACATGTCATAAAATTATAAAATAAAATAAGTTGATTAAAAATAAACTTGAAAACTTGTGAAGGAAGCTTCTTGGAAATAATGTTTTAAGAATCCATTCATGCCGTATAAGTTAAAAAAACATTCTTCGTACTTTTGTCGGAAAAGTCAAAAACTACCTCGTACGAAAAACGACAAAAGATTCCTTTAATTTCTTTTACTAAAAACTCACCGAAGGGTAAAAATGGATTTAAACAATTGTAGGTGGATGGAAATAATATTACATATTTATGAAACATGGATGTGGATGATAAAATACACCCCAGTAAATACTTACGAATAAACAATCTCGGATAAAAATGAGATTGTGATATTTCCTTTACCTTAGGTCGGATTTGCTTTGTACGTGTCCGAAGCTCCTGTATAATGGTTTAAATAATGTTATTGACTTATTCCAGAATCATACATATTTATATGATATCATATATGGTCATATTCTTAGCTTCTTGTTAGTAATATTTCATTGTTACTTGTTACTCGGGTCTTTATTGCCTTTTGTTCTTATGCGTGTTTTGCCGAATAAATCCTTATTCTTCTTTTAAGGTTATAGATACCTTATATCCAGAATGGTATTAGTGTAACATATATCATATTTATTCATTCAATTCATTTATATAATTACTATGTAATGATGATCATGTAGAACGAGTCGCATCACATCGTGGAGACGGTATTCCGTACGTACGCACGAGTGATGATATCGTTCCTATGATCGTGGAATTGTATTGGAGTATATATATATTATTTAAGTATAAATATTAGTTTATAATAATCATAAATAGTTACTCATTACACCATTATACCCATCCTTGTAAGGTGATGGTGTAAAATAGATTACACCACGGCGTGGAGACGGTATTCCGTACGTACGCACACGCGGTGATTTCATTTTTCCGTAGGATGGATAGAACGTGAATTAGGGTTGTTTAATATTTATAATAACATATAAGTATGTAAGTAATACTGATGTTATTACTTTATCATGAAACAACTAAAGAAGAAGAAGTTGAAGAAGAAAGAAATTGAAAAGATCGGTAATGGATATTACCTCTTCTTTGGAACGCTTCTTTGAATCCTCCACTTAGGGAACTAAGAATGGTCTTTGAAGAAGACCAGGACCTCTAGGATTATTCTAGGGAAGTGGATAGGAGAAAATGGCATGGTTTGTCCTAACTTGAGTGCTCAAATTTGTGTGAGGAGGTGGGGGAGGAGGTGCCCTTTTATAAGGGAGGAGAGGGGCACCTTAGGAATATATCAAAATATTATTTTATATTAAAGTAAAAATCGGTATATAATGGTTCCAAAGGGTCTTATTTAGAAGCTGAAGTGGGTATGGGTCGAAATACTATCAACCAATAGGATTTAGACAAGTTTAGGGTATTATTTTAACCTTATCAATTAGATTTAACTCTAAGTTAAATAATTTAACTTTTACCGTGTCTTTTTGTTTTCTTTCACTATATGGTTAATACACTTACTATAATATGCCAAAAGAACCCCAAATTATTTATTATTAATATATATATCCTTATCTAAGTCATTTGGCCTATCCTTAGATTTTTAGGAATAAAATAATAATTAATAATATAATATTTGATTTAAAAACTATTTTGTGTCAATTTTGACACTATTTGATATATGATTTTTGTGAAAGTCATAAAAAAATTTTATGTTCTAACAAAGTTGATTACATCAACACTAATATATCATAGTAACCTAGAAAATTATTGTAATTCATAAAAAGTCTCAAATTACATTTATTTTTGTGTTTATAACATCAATTATGTCAATATTTCATAAATAAGATAATTACTGCATCATCATTGTGTCATAAATAAATTAAATTATTTTATGTTTAAAAATTATAAATAAAATACCATTATGTAGGAAATCTTTTTATCTTTATAATTAATATTTATAGTCGAATTTATCTTATGTATAACCCCATATTAAAAATGATTTACTTATTAAACTTTGATTTTAACTATTTTAACCCTTCTTTAAATAAATTAATAATAAATGTCCTAATCTAACCCAAGTGGGCCTAAATGGTCATATTTTATTCCTAAGTTTGTTTTTGGTCGAATTAAACTTATCCAATAGAATTAGGACATGTGTTAGGGTAATAGTAATATCATATTTACCCCTATTTACTATTAACCGCGGTAAAAAAAAGTAAAAAGTTACTATTCACCAAAAAATTATTTTTATCTCATTGAACCACATTTTACTTACTGATATGAACCGTGTCTATCGGAGTTTCGAAATTCCATTCACAGAAGCGGTAAAATTATGTTTTATGCAAAATTCATTTTTTAACCTACCACTTAGTGGTTTCACTATTCATCAAAAATTGAAAGTTTTTAGAAAAATACCAAAATTTCACCCTAGGCTAATTTCGGTATTCCAAATCCAAAAATGAAGTCCATTTTGAAAAATAAAATTTATAAAATTTCAAAAAGTGGTTATTACTATTCATAACGGCTAGTTTTAATAATATTTTAATAGCATATCGTTGTTTAGTGAAACTCGGTATTGCGTACGACGCAAGCTACCGAGGAAGGTCGCGATTGCATGTAAAGTAAGCCAAGCTAGTATGTAGTGAAAGATTCCTTTGATGATATATAAAAACAAAATTTTACTCATAAAAATCTCAGGTGTTACAACACAGACTCATAATGAGGAGACTCTTTCGTGGACGGAGTTTGATCGACTCTTTCGGGAGGAGTTCTCTCCGGTTACGCTGAGAGTTGTATGCATACAGGAGCTTCTTCAGCTTCAGATGGGAAGTATGACAGTAGCTGACTATTCATCTAGGTTCACCAACCTCGCCAGGTACTCGATGGATATGGTCAAGGATCAGTACTTCAGAGATCGGACCTTTGAACGAGGTCTATGGCTTGAAATCTGATCTAGTGTCGTGCCTCTATGAATTCCCACTTATGGTGGAGTTCTTGAGTGGGCAATGGTGATCGAGATCTTCTTAGAGGAGCAAAGACAGTCGCCGGCAGTCAGCAGCAGGCAGACAGGTGTAGAGACCCCGGCAGCAGGGAGCCGACGTCAGGCACAGGGATCTGGATGTGGGAAACATCTTAGGAGGACCTAGGATAGGGGATCGAAAATCCAGGGCTCTTAGGCTAGATCGAGTCAGCCTAGGGAGAAGCGATGCTACGCATGTGACGGTAGGGGACATCTTGCTAGAGATTTCCCGACCCGTCGAGCTGCTGACAGTGAAGCAGTGGATGGACCACCGAGGAAGAGGTAGAGAACAGAGCAGGCAGACCCGCCAGGCGGCGGATGTGGCAGAGGAGCAGGGAGAGCTTCAGGTGGTGGCATATGCTTTGACCTACTTCCACCACCACCCCCAGGAGGTCCGCACCAGGCTCAGGGAGCTGGGGGACAGGGGCGAGGACAGCTGCATGCAGTCAAGGCATATGACCAAGGGGCTCCAGGGATGATTTGATGTACGATTTGTGTCTTTTATACCTTAGCTGTTGTACTCATAGACACAGGTTCCAGTCATTCTTTTATAGTCACATGTCTTGTACAAAACCTCAAGATTCCGGTAGAATCATTGACTTGATCCTTATGCTTGGAGACACCTACGGGAGGAGACTCGATGATCGCGCACCTTTGCAGACAGTGTGATCTTACCCTTGGAGGTGAGAGTTTCGGTTGGAACCTCTTGGTGGTAGCGTCGAGGCCTTATGATGTCATTCTTGGTATGGATTGGTTATATTCAGTCCATGCCCAGATTGACTATTTTAGGCGAAGGGTGCGGTGTGTCCGCCGTGATGGAACGAGGTTTTCCTTTATCAGAGAAAGGGAAACCCAAGAAGCACAGAATGGGAACATGCATAGGAGGGTGAAACCGATCACTCATGAGTTGGCTAGCCTTACCCTCGGAGTAGTAGATGTTGTGAGCTCTCAGTTTCCAGAAGTGGTGGCGGAGTATGAGGAAGTCTTTCCCAAAGATGTTCTAGGATTACCTCCCCACCAGGAAATTGAATTCTACATCGACTTACACCCCGGGACGACACTGATATCCTCATCGGCATATCAGATGTATCCTGCAGAGCTTCGCGAGATGAGGGTGTAGTTTGAGGATTTGCAGAGCAAGGGTTTCGTGAGACCCAGCATTTCATGCTGGGTAGCCCCGGTCTTGTTTTCCAAGAAGGCCGACGGGAGTTTGAGATTGTGCATGGATTACTGGTGCATGAACCAGGTGATGGTGAAGAACATGTATCCACTTCCGAGAATCGATGACCTCTTCGATCAGCTAAGAGGGGAACAGTGGTTCTTGAAGGTTGACCTTCGATCAGGCTATCACCAGCTACGAGTGCGGGATGAGGATATACCGAAGACGGATTTTAGATGTCGCTACGGTCACTATGAGTACTTACTTATTCCTTTTGGCGTGATGAATTCCCCCACAGTGTTCATGGGGCTGATGAACCAGATCTTCCAGCCGTACGTGGACCAGTTCGTGGTGGTCTTCATCGACAACATCCTTGTGTACTCGTCGTCAGAGGAGGAGCACGTGAGACACCTGCGGATGGTTCTAGATGTACTCCGGGAGCACCAGATTTATGGAAATCTCTCGAAGTGTTAGTTCTAGATTCAGGAGGTCCACTTTCTGGGACATGTCATCTTAGCAGATGGAGTTTATGTTGACCCAGCCAAGGTGGAGGCTGTATTAGCATGGGAGCCACCTCAGAGCATGACAGAGGTGTGGAGATTCCTTGGGTTGGAAGGGTATTGTCGGAGGTTCATTCCTGACTTCTCTCGGATATCAGAACTGATGACATCCTTGACCAGGAAGGGGAAACCCTTCGTATGGACGGATAAGTTCCAACAGGCTTTCGACAAGTTGAGACAGAGTTTGACGAGCACCCCAGTCTTGAGATTGCCTGAGGAGGGTGTCGAGAACGTAGTTTTCTGTGACATATCAGGGACTGGGCTCAGCTGCATCCTGATGTAGTGGCATGTAGTGATTACATATGGTTCACGCTAGCTTAGGCCACATGAGCAGAGCTATGCGACCCATGATCTCGAGTTGGCAGCGGTAGTCTTCGCATTGAATATGTGGTGACACTACCTTATGGGCGAGCGATTTATTATCTACTCTGACCACAAGATCCTCAAGTACATCTTCTCATAGAAGGATCTAAATCTGAGGTAGAGGCGTTGGCTAGATTTCCTCCAGGACTATGATTTTGAGATTATCTATACTCTTGGAAAGGGGAACAAGGTGGAAGATGCCCTTAGCAGAAGGTCGAGCTCACAGCTGTTGAGTGAGGCGACACAACAGTTAGCTGCATTACAGTTATCCTTCGTGGATGGAGAGGTTACAACTTACCTATACTCGATGGTTGTCACCCCTCCACTCCTACAGTGAGTTAGGGAGGTACATCTTGGGGATGTCGACTATGTGGCTTTACGTGCTCATTTATCCATAGGACAAACTCTTTATGGATATTCACAAGGTGGGGAGAACATACTTCTTTTCATAGGACGCACTGTTCTACTAGTGGCATTGCAGGAGGAGGTCCTGAGGGAGTTTCATACATCCCCTTTGGAGGTACATCCTGGAGTTTCAAAGATGTACCGGGACCTTTGACGGTAGTTCTGGTGGTCAGGAATGAAGAATGCAGTAGAAGAGTTCGTTTCTCGATGCCTCGCATGCCAGCAGGTGAAGGTTGAGCACCAGGTTCCAGTGGGATTAGATCACCCCCTGGAAGTCCCAGAGTGGAAGTGGGATGGAATATCAATGGACTTCATGATGAGCTTACCACAGATGTCCTAGGGGCATGATTCCATCTGGGTGATCGTTGACCGACTCACCAAGTCGGCCCACTTCTTAGCTATCAGGGAGCAGAGTTCCGTAGAGAGCTTGGGACGCCTCTATGTGCAAGAGATACTTCTTCTTCATGGAGTTACCTTGACTATAGTCTCATAATGAGATGCCCGCTTCACATCCCGGCTATGGAAGGGATTGTAGGAGGCTTTTGGGACTCTGCTACGCTTGAGCATAGAATTTCATCCCCAGACGGATGGTCAGATGGAGAGAACCATTCAGGTTCTGGAGGATATGTTGTAAGCCTGTATCTTGGACTTTGCTCACAGTTGGGAGGACCACATACCACTGGTGGAGTTTGTGTACAACAACAGCTACCACTCCACCATTGTCATGGCACCGTTTGAGGCCTTGTATAGGAGACCATGTCGGTCACCGCTTTGCTGGACCGACCCCGGAGAGTCAGCACTCATGGGTCCAGAGTTAGTGCGAGCTACCACAGAGAAGGTGGAGGTCATCCTAGAGTGTATGAAGACTACACAGAGCCGGCAGAAGTCTTATGCTGACAGGTGATGGAGACCTCTGGGGTTCGAAGAGGGAGACCATGTATTTATTTGGGTCTCACCTCGACGAGGGTTGCCGAGATTTGGCCGAGGTTGCAAGCTATCTCCGAGGTTTATCTGACCTTTCAAGATTCTATGCAGAGTTGGAGAGGTGGCCTACCGCCTAGCTCTACCGTCACAGTTGCATCGGGTACATGATGTCTTCCACGTGTCGCAGCTGAGGAGGTACGTGCATGACCCATCGCATGTCATCGACTGTGGTGAGCTGGACATCGAGGATGGAGTGACCATTGCTGAGTACCTGGTGGAGATTGAGGATCGGCAGGAGAGGATCCTTCGTGGGTGATCGATTCCCTTGTTGCGCGTCCGGTGGCAGCATGGGAATCTTTAGGAGAGCACGTGGGAGCAGGAGGCTCAGATCCGTGCCTAGTACCCACATCTTTTTGAGTAGCCCTTGTTTTGGCTTTTCGGGGACGTAAAACCCCAAGGTGGGGAGAATGTAATGTCTCAGATTTTCCGTTTATTATTTTTAAAAATTATATGGAATTATTTTGAGACAGGGCGTGAAGAACACACATCATTCCGAGGTCTAGTGAGCCCAGAATGGTGGTTTGAACTTTTTAAGTTAAGTGAGTTGGCACTTGTTTGTGGTTGTTGGAGTTTCCAAATGGATGCCCGGATTAAAAATATGAGCACACTGTTGCATCCGGGACAACAACTTTACCTAAGAATGAGGCTAACCTCGACTGGCATGGGTCGAGGGAAAAAGTTAATTTTCATACATTTTAATAAATAAAAAATAAAAAATAAAAATCTAAATGTTTATTTTATTTTATGGAAACAACCACTGTAGCGCGGTAAAAGGACAGTTGTTTCCTTAATTAAATTATGTGTCATAATGAAAAATAAATGGAAAGTTTGACTCTTTAATACGCAGTGACGGGATGTCTGTTTCCTTAACTAATGGTGCGTCATAATGACGTGGGATTAGGCAAATAGGAGTCATTAATATCGTCATTTAATTAAGTTCCAATATTGTTTCCCTTTTTAAAGTGGTGAATAATTTTTGATCGTTGGCGATGTTTGAGAGGAACCGCTGCTGAATCTGCGGCACGTTGGAGCAAACTCTCGGCGACGAACGACGACGGATCGAAGTCGAGAATCGCTAAGCCAACAACGTTGAAGGATCTCGATGACAACGGCAGTGTGAAGCCTTCATCAACGATCGATCCTTTCAAAAGGTAGGGGTTTGTTATATCAATTCCCTTTCCCCGTTTTTGAGTATAAACCACGAACGCGGGTCAACCACGAACAAGTTGATCCGCGGATTCGTGGTTCTTGCGGGAGGGATTTTCTTTGGGATGATTTTGGGGAATTGTTCCATGCTTTATGTTGTTGTTAATTCTGGATCTGTTGCCTATTAATGGGAGCGGATCAACACCATGACGAACAATGGAGGAGGTTCATTCCTCAATTTGTTTATTTGGATTTCTTCCTCCTTCTTTCCTCGCGCATTCTTCACGTTCTTCATGGGGCGATGAACAACGGATAGTTTCACATCCGTTCTGCGATGCAACAATCCCAAATCGAAGGTTCGACACTGCAATGACCTTGTGGAGGTGCGGCGCCGATGGCGGAAGATGAATTGGACCGGATTGGGAAGAGCGTTCTTCGAGAGTTCTTCATGAGGGAATATAAAAACATGTTTTCGGAGCCGATCGGAGGTCCGAAAACACTGGAAGCGGCTTCGTGGAATCGGGGCGACCAAAACCTGAAGGTTTCGTGGCAATCGAATGGCTGGATTAATGATCGGAGTAGCACGGGAGGCATGCCGGTGAAGAGCGCCTTTTCTGGAAATTTCTAGAATACACGGAGTGTACTTCCGAAGAACACGTCGTGTAGTACTGGTGGTGGTGGCTAGGGTTTCGGGGTCAGAGGAGAATCACACGTCGTGTGACCCTCGTCACACGGCGTGTTGGACCTTCCCCAAAGCTTGGCATGTACTTTGGGTAGTACACAAAAATGGGAATTTTACACAGCTTCAGGCGACACGGCATGTACAACTTGGCAGAAGCGGCTACGTAGGGCTTGGCATGCATCTCAGGGATACGCGGACACGGGATGGAGTACACGACCGTGTACTCCATCACATGGCCAGGCAAGGCCAGTAGCGCGGGTCACCCCGTGTGCGGATTATATGGGTTGGAGTAAACTGGTTGAGGACCGTGTACGAGCACATGGCCAGAGTACACGGAGCCAACCCTAGTTACCCAGACACGGCGTGTACACCATACTACATGTCGTGTACTTAGTTTTTCCTACATGACCAGCCTATGAGACAGGCCGTTGTACATGGGCAGTACCTGGGGTCAGACAACACGGCGTGTATCTTTTCTACACGTCGTGTACTTTTTGGAAAACGGCACGGTCCTTTAGTTCACCATACCTTGGACATATTTTGTTTGGATTAGTGCTTCTTCTTATCATTCCCCTAAAGGTTAGGAATCATTTCCCACTTAGGAGTATGATCCCTTCAGCAGGACTTTATGTGATAGAGTCAGGAATCCATCTGAGATGCCCGGATCGAGATCCTCTATCCATTCTTGACCCTAGGTAGATTCAGGCATCGACGTGACCAAACTTACCGGGCATTGATCCTCTACCTAGATGGTGTATCACCTAACTGGTGAATCCAGATGAGTTGCGGTATCCTCCAAGGCCCTGGCAGTGATCCACATCTGTGTATCGTGGTCTTTCCCACTCAAGAGTGTGTCTCCCATAATGAGTGCTTCTATCTGTCATAACCTTTCCGCTCAGGATTTTGTCTCCTATAATGAGTGTATCTATCTCTCGTGATGGTTCCCGAAGAACAACACTTCTTGGACGGATGTCATCAGAGCTATAAGACTTGTGGAGTGTGTTCTCCCGGAATGAGTGCATCATAGAATCTTCGAACAGAATCCCTTACGGGGGTATGCGGTTGCGTGACTTATCTCTAGACCACAGGTCTAGGTTTTTAGTATATCTGGTTTGTTCTATATGTTCTGCATACATATACTATACGTAGCTGACTGTACCTTTACTTTGTATTGCTTTGTGGTTTTCGGGGTCCTCTACTGAGTATTGTTATACTCACCCTTGCACGGGCTTTTCCCACACGTCTGGTGTCTTGTGCGGACGAGCATCCTTTTGACAGAGTCCAGGGTGGACCAGGACAGGACCGAGCTTTCTGAGTTCCCTACAGGCCGAGGCGTTCCTACGGCTATGAGCATCAGCCCCAGTAACATTGTGCTTATAGGTTGGACTTTGCTGTTTTCAGACTCTTGTTTATTTATTTTTGTTGGGCTTGTATTTTGGCCCAGTTTACTTTTACAGTACTCTACCTTTCGTCGTACTATGTTGGTTGGATTTAGTTGTATGCATGCATTCTTTTTCCTTATCATTTGTTTTTACATTTCAGTATTTCTGGGCTTGAAGATGTGTGTGTGTGTACAGGTACTTAGGCAATGCCTCCCATGTTAGTAATATGCCTACCCGGTGCTAGTCACCAGTCCCTGGCCTATTGGAGGTGGGCTTGGGGATTCACGGTGTGGGCCCCACTGGGACGGGTCGTGACAGTATGGTAAGATGTTTAATACTCTAAATTTTTTGGATGAAGTTGTTGAAAGTAAGTTTGTAGGACCAAGTCTCTTAGATAAGACAATAGTGAAAGTATAGGATGTTTAGAATCATATTAAGGAAAATCAAAGTAGTCAAAAAAGTTATATCAGTAACTTAAGGATAGATATATAATTTCAAGTTTATGGTCATTTTTTCTTGAAGGTATATTAAATTAATGGTGTTAAAAAGTTCTAAAATAAAGGGACACTAATCCCTATGTGCATCAGGACTTTTGAAATGATAGAAAGAATTGGAGAAATAGATTTCCATTTTTCGATGTCACCTAGAATATCTATAGTTCATGATGTGTTCCATATCTCATTATTAAGGAAGTAAATACTAGACCCAATGAATTTTATCACTACTAAATAAATATAATTGGAACTTGATTTATCTTTTAGTGAAGTTCCATTCCAGATTCGTAGTACTAGAGGACAATTTTTGTGGAATCGGACGACTCGATAGGTGAAGATACTTTGGAGAAATAAAAAAATAGAAGAGGTAATATGTAAACCTGAAGAAGTTATGATGAATAAATACCCATATATATTCATGAGGGGATATATTTGTAAATTTCAAGGATTAAGGTTTTTAAGGTGGGAGAATTTAACACATGATCTTCAATTATAGTAAACATTTCTTTCTAAATAAAAAATAGTATAATGCACGTAGATTTATTCAAGAATGTGATAAAAACATAAATTACCAAATTTTATAAAATTAATTTGATAAAATGAATTTTTTTGTAATATATTTTTTCGAAATTATCTTTGAGAGAATTTGTTATATTTTTTAGATAAATTTAATGTTTGGCTAAGTAGTGAAAATTACTGATTTTACAAAAACTGTCACTTTTATTACATTATAATAATATAAGAATAAAATGAATGTTTATGAAACCTTTATATATATATATATAATAATTATTATAATTCATATAATAATATATTTCTAAACTTATAAAAATATTATTAACATTTTGAAAATTTAAGTATTGTTTGTGTTCGAATAAAAAAATTAGTTATTCTAATTTAACAAAGTATTTATAAGATTCCTTTCAATTTTGGTTTACTGTAAAAGAAAAATAATTCTAATATGATTTCAAATTATAAAATTAATTCTATTCTAATCAACATTATACTTTATTTTTGTAAAATCATTTTTATACTAAAAATAAACATTTTTGTAAAAATGGTTTTTGTTGCATTTTGCGAACATATGTTAAAAGTAATTTTTAATAATTCTAGAAATAGAATCTAAAATTGGATTCAATATTTTGAATTAAAATAATTAATATTAGTTAATAAGGTAAACTAAATTTTTCATCATAATCAATAGTAAAAATAAAAAAAATTATCATGGAAATGGTCAAAAGGGTTTACGGGGGGGGAGTCAACTAAGTGATAAGGGTAAAAATTTCATATAAAATTTATTAATATTACTTGATAAAGTTATTTTGAACTTATATTATCTTAAATTTAAATTACTATCTATTTTTTTCAATTTAATAAGAAAATTACTTTATATTATTTTAATTTTTTAAGTAATTCCATGTGTGTCCCTCCCATGACTTATAAAGGGAACCTCTTAAACACTCTTATTCACAAACTATGAGCCTTATATATTACCAAATACCAACCCAAAATACCTAATAGATTAATTAAATTAATTATTGAGATTATTTTATTACCCTAAGACCATCCTAATATGGATTAAGGTTTAAACAAAAGGAGGTCTCTCAAAGAAGAGGTAATCATCTTACTCGACTCTTTAAAAGTTTATTTCTTCTTATAATTACTATAAATATGTTTTATTTATCCTAAAATAATGATCCCAGTGTCATAAATATACTAATATTTTATTATTATTATGTTAAAACCATTTTACACCTCATTTCCATCAAATGGGAAATGAAAGTATTGCACTTGTGTAGGTGTGGACTACCACCTCCACATAGTGATAAGATTAATTTTTCATCACCACCTAAAATTCATAGATATAAGTTTGGATTTAATAAATATATATGATATTTAAGATATAATGTTTATTTTTGAATGAAAAAAAAATATTATTTTTATTTATTTCTTTATTTTTTAGGAAATGAAAACATCATTCACACGTGCGTATGGACTACTATCATTATAAAAAATATAATTCATTTTTTATCCATAGATTTTGTATATGGATATTAAATTTTTATATAATTAATATATATTATATATAAATAATTATTGTAATTATTTATATGATGTAAAAATGATCAATATGGAAGGACCCTAACTACCAAATTGAAACATACGTGAAAACTAAAGTTAAAAAAACTTGAAATGATGATGATAATGAAAAAAAATTATGAATATGTGATAATGTGTTAAATTAAACCATGTATAATATTATATGAATGAATATGATTCTATTATTTAATTATTGTATATTTAAATTTATTATACATGAGTTTAAAATCACTTACAAAAAATTCATACCTAAGGTAAGGATTTTGTGATACAGTCTCACTAATTACCGAAATTGTTTATGCCTAAATTTTTTATAATGAAATTAAATAATATATATCTAATAAATATAATTTTTGTCTAATTTTTTATTTATATATATTTAAATATATCCTTTAATTTTCCTCTCTCTAATTAATCAAAATTTTGAATGAATATTTTTAATAAAAACTTACACTTTTTTATTAGATCATAAAAATTTCTCTTCCATTTCTATATTTTCTTCGAAATGTTTTAAATAATATTTTTAATATTATCCAATGTTTTTTTAAGTCAGGGTTACACATGTTAAACAATATATAAAAAGGTTTAAAAATAATCCTTTCTATATTTTATGATTGAGGAACTTTTTACCAAATGTGTGAATGAAACCAATGGTTTAACATTTATCATATGAGAAAAATTTCTAACTTTCATGACTATTTTTTTACCTTGAATATTAATTTACTTGTTTTCATGGTTATTTTCAATGAAAATTTTTTCCCTGATATTCTGGAATTTTTAAGATCTTAAATAAGTGGTTTCAAAATGAAAAGAATATTTTCGTCAAAAATGTTCTAGTGATCTTTTAAGAGTATTTTCATCTATGTCAACATCCTTTAATAAATATTATACTTTATTAGGGATATAATCTAATGATACCATCCACCATATTACTCTATATAGATTATGATCATGTTGCTATAGTGATTAACTGGGGGAAATACTAACATTTTTCCATGATAGTTTTTCAATATAAATGTTTATATTTATTATGTGTATACTTATTATTTATTTATTTCATATAATTAATGAATTGGAATTAATAAGTGCTGATATGATTTTTTATCACCCCTAAATGTATTGGTAGGTCTCATGAGACAAAATAGTTTCTATATTTGGCATACACCTTACCAATTTATGTATAATGTCTTATCATTAGGCCTTGACGGTAAGATAATGATGAATGGAATTATGCATTCTATAATTATAGAATTATTTATTGTTATCCATGTGATTATTTATATTCTATGTCACCCTTGGATATATTCCACTTCTATGGTGTTTTTTAGGTGTAATATTTTTTATTTTTTATCTCTATCATATTATTAAATATTTATTTATCCTTTTATATAATTTTTTGTATGATTTCCCTTACAAAGTATCTGATCTCAACATTTTTTATTTTTTTTCTTTCCCCGTGTTAAAAATGAATGGATATATAAATGATTTTATTGATATACTTGAAAAATTTATAAACCTATCACTGGGATTTTAAGTTGTATTTCACCTTTGTAAATGTAATTTTATAACCATATGTGTTTCTAGACTCCTGATACTGTTATACTATTTGATCCATTAGGATAAAATATCATTTATTATGTTCCAAAATTGTAATACAACCAATACCTCCAACTTAATATATTTAGGGTGTTACAAAACCCATTGGTCTAATAATACTAGAGGAAGAAATTAAAATTATCCCTAAGATCTATTAAAACTATATTTTTATAGGCACTAGATTTCCGTTTTTCAATCCATGCTCCTATGGGCTCAAGGAGTCAAACATTGAGTTGGTGTCTCTAATAACTCATCAAATTTATTTTATAAAATAAAGTATTAGAATACTAGAAAAGATATAGACATCTATTTTGAATATAAAGGACATACTAGTTAGTGAAATTATACTCTCTTACAAAGAGGTGCTTCTAAATTTGAGTTGGCATTATCAGACACTGCACCATTAGCTAGAATCGGCCCATCTCAATCATTGGATTCACCATGATAATGATAATAATCTGTCCCAATATTGAATTTGAATCTCTTAAATTTTGGTGATATTGAATATTCCTAGGGTAAGTCATTCTCTTCCAATAATTCAATTAGAAAGTAACCCATTAAAGAAATATATCGTGATGAATTCTTTTCTAAGGAAAAGGCTATAGATTATATATAAGTGTAACTAGATGGTGAAAATATAAATTATATATTTTACTTCCTCCACCCATAAATATACTAATCCTAATATTATTAAAGAATAAGATATATCATGCCTCCTGTATAACCTTTAGGTGAGGTTAAAATACCATAATTACTGACACATGTTGTATGTTAGGTATGTCAATCATATTAATAAATGTAATGTAAAATGTCAAAAATATTGATTTTATTTCTCTTATAATAGTATAAAACTATAAATATAATAGATAGTGTGAAAGTATTTAACTTTCTTTTTTGATAACCATAAGGTTACCTACAAAATCGTCGAAGAATAGTCCCCCCATGTAGCATCCACGGATGAGGAGGTAAGCTACACTATTTGACACCCCCTTATTCATCACCAAATATAACCAAAGATATTTAATATAGATCCCCATTTGAAGCACCTATATGAAGTTATTTTCAAAATCATTACTATTGGTGTCTCCCCAAACTCATGGCCTGAAGATATTATTCATCTCACTCTATATTATTCCCCCTTATCTAAATATCAAAATAGGTTAGCTTAGTGAGAAATACATGTTTATAGAATCATGAATAATTATTCCTAAATATATAATTTTATTCCAAATTCAAAGAAACAAAAAATTATCAATACCAAAGCCCATCCTGTATGGCACTTAACTACATAAAACAACCCTTATCACACCTCCTTAAATGGAACAACATATAGTTTATACTACATTTTATTAAACTAGATAGCCTAAAACTGCATGGTATGAATAATTCTTTGTCACACCATGACTTTGGATACTCTTTTATTTTTCCTTTTATTACTCTTGGGTCTCTTGTTTGTGGTTTGGGTTTGAGTCATGATCAAAATATTTGGGTTTTTGAGTTTTTGGGTGGTTTTCAAGGCATAGAATGGTTACCACATGGTTATTAGTAACCGTGTGTCTTGGTCTTACAGAAGGTGTATGTTAAAATTATTCAACTGCACATCCAACATATGGACATATGGTATGTCCCAGGTAATCGTGCACTATTTATTCTTTAGACAAAGAGGTACACACTGTTACTTCATAGTTTGTAAAATCATGCCACAAAATTGTGTTGTCATTCCATGTCATTAAAAATACTATTTTCTCCCTCCCCCTCTCTTATTTTAGCCCATTTTTGGACCCCTCCTCACTCATCTGACCTAGAAACACCAATAGGCCCTCCCACACCCCTCTCTCTTTCTCTTCATCCTCCATATAATCTCTTTGATGGTTTTATGGTTATGTTTCTTTAATTTTTCGCCATTTTATTCCCTCTTTATCTTCTCCTCTTGGATTATTAGGTTTTCCATTGGGGGATTTCTTCTTGGATGAACCCTATGGTTAGGGTTGGATAAATTTTTGGTTATTTCTTGTGGCTAGGGTGTGTGGATCATCTAGAAGGCTCACTTCTTCCTCTCTTTAGAGTTTTATCCCATCCTTACATGTTTGAGGTAGGTGTTTCCAATTTTATCCTTTCTGAAACTCTTCATGGAACTTTTTTGTTTTCGACTAATTATTATATTTCATTAGAAACTCTAATAAATCTATTTATTGATTAAAATGGTGATTTCATGTTGTTATAATTTACTAAAAATAGGTTGTCAAGGATATTTATGTGAAATTCCTAGGGTTTTGGCACCTAGGATGTTATTTTTTAAACGTTGTTATTATTATAAAGTGAAATTGGGGGGTTTTATAAAATATTTATCTTTCATTGTGTTTTGATGGTATGGGTTATTCATTAATTTAGTTTGGTGTATAGATTTTGGTGATGATATTGCATGGAATTTGTAATAAAATGTTTTGTAAGGGGTTTTGTGGTTTCAATGAGATTATTTGGGTTCTTTAAATAATGTTTGTGGTTGGATGTGGTTTTAAAGAAAATGGTGGATTTTATGGAAATGTTTTTTGAGTTCCCTCTTGGTTTTTGGGTATCCCAATAGATGTTTTCACATCCATGGGTGCACTATGTGGACACATGGATACATCTTCAAATGAATATGGTGTTTTAAATTGTTTTTTAATGAAACCTTGGTTTCCTAAAATGAACAATATTTTATAAATATTGTTGGGAACTTAGTATGATCTCTAAAGATGAATTTAAATTTGTTCCTCATGGTTTGGAATGTTTGGCTTAAAACATGTTCTGTTGTGTTTTTTGAAAATGTAAAGACTTGTTTGGTAGTTTTCAAGTGTTTGGGTGTGTGTTTGGAACTTAAATCCCCATTTGTAATTGTAAATATAAAAGACGTGTTTTAGTGATGTTTTGGTTTTTCTTTTATTTATGTAGATATAAATTCCTACTTGTAACTCCCAACTCAAATGTGATGTTTGTGTTAAATTTTATAAAGGATTGTGTTTTTTAAAATGTGTATGTGTGCCTATTTGGAAACCCCAAGTGTTTTGTGAAATGATTTAAAAATTTATTGGTATGGAGGCCCAGTTGACACATTATATGATGTGAAATGTATATGTGTGAATATGGGGCACCTTTATAGGATTGATTTTCCATCATGGGTTATCGTATATTAGTGTATGTGTTTGGGGTAAGAAAGTATATTGGCGGCATGTAAGATGAGTCATTCATGTGTTCTCCTCCTACTTACACAGTATTATTATTACCACTATGGTTTCCCGGGTGTCTTTTAGATGATTGAGTGAGGATTTCTTTCTATCCCTAATAAGAATGGTTAGTACCCTCCTATAGTGGTAGATGGTCCATCAGGGATGTTCCAATAGTGATTCTTGGTTAGGGAAGTTAGTTGGTTATGAACTTAGGGGCTTCACCATAGGCCAGTAGGTGGTTCCAAACCGAGTACGTCAAGGGGTCTTTGAGGGATGTTTTGGATCACCCATTGTTGTTATTATTCGTATTTCTTGTTAACTTTCTACTGAATTAGTTTCAAATTTTCACTATTGTCTATTTTTCGGAATATCCATGGCATTCATTATTTTTATTTTTCATTGTAAAATGGTAATCGATTTTGAAAATGGTTTGTGGCGTGTGTTGGATTTTAAAAATGAGAGGGTGGTATTGTTTAGTAAAATGTGAAAACCATTATTTTTATAATTATATTTCAAACTGGTGTTAAGGGACTATTTTGGAAAATAAAATGCTTTAATTCTGTGGTTTATCTTTGTCATTCCTACTGAGAATTTAGGTGCTCACGCCTACTTTATATTTTCAGTTTCAATTTCCATTTTTCGTAGGTTTTCTTGGTTCGACTACTCGTTGTTGGAGCAAGGTTGGTATTGTGGTTGGAGGTGACCAATATGTCACATGTAGATCTCTTTTTTTGTAGTTATTTTTTAGTTTTTTATTTATTTTATGTTTTTTTATTATGTTGTTGTATCTGCTTCTGGATCAACTTGTGTATTTATTTGATATTAGTTGTCAGTTCTTACTGTGTGCTCTGTTTGTTTGGTCTTTTTATGTGATCCTTGTTTATTGGACTGAAATCATTCCCACTCAATATATATTTTATTCCCCAAACTATTTTACATCCCATTGGTATCGAGAAATCCCTTCGAGCTATGTCGCGGACCAGCTCGGGTGATTGGTTCAAGGTCAACCTGGGTTGATCTATGAAAAAATGGTATTAGAGACACATTATTGTTATTTTGGGAGTTCAGTAGAAGTATATTAGGATTGTTTTGAATCATAAGTTAGGTGTGTTAGGAGTATCACAAACTCTTTATCACACTGATCTTTGAGTTACCAGTGTTAGTCCGAGGTTTGAGTATTTTTCTTGGGTTTTTTTGGATTGAGGGATGACCATTGAGGTGTACCAATGTCCTGTTGTGACCTCACAAGGAGTAAGGGCCCATGTGGAGTCCAATTTCCCAATTCAAGGTCCTCTTAGTGTTATTCCTTACTTGGGGAATATTCCACTACCAAGTCGCTGGGTTAGGCATAGTTACTAGTTCCTCATTCACGTAGTTCATTATTGGTTGTATTTTATATTGGTTTTGGTTGGTGTATGTGTATGTTGAAAATGAAAATTTATTTTTAAATGGAAAATATATATTAAAAATTAAGGTGTTTTCCTCAAATGGTTTTAAACTGAAAAAGTGGGTTTTAAAATTGAAATCATTTTGGGTTTGAGAATGTGGATTTGGTGTGAGCCTTGGTGTTCCTTATAGACATTTTCGTCTTTGTTGGGTACGTATGAAAATTTTATAGGGGAACTTTTACATGGATGATTTGGATGCAAATGGATGGACGCACACGAAATGGTTCATAGGATGACATGGGTGGGGTTTTGGAATCCTTGGTATGACTTGGTTTTCCTAAAATGGACTTGAATGAGAAGATGATTTCGGGAATTGTCCTTGGAAGAAGTTAATTTTAAAATTTAAAAGGAAGTGTTGGTTTTTAAAAGGGAATTGGATTTTGGGAATTGGATTTGGTTTAAAAAGATACTTTCAGTATTTTCAAAGTGGTTGGGGAATGTGAAGATTTTAAAAATTAATATGAAATGGAATTTTTTTTAAAGATTTGTTTTGTTATTCTTGAGTAGGTTTGGATTTTTGGTCGATTTTTTTGAGCTTAGGGTGTTCTTTTCAATTATATTTTTTCATAATATCGGTTTTTATTATGTTCCTCATGTTGTTCAGAGTATGCTACCCAAAAAGGTCCCTATGTTTCCAATGAGTCATGTCCAGTTTATGGTTCTTTTTAGGTGTCGCCTATTCTTTGAAATGATAGAGGATCATTAGAGTAATTGAAGTGGTTTAAAGGAATTAAATCATGTCTTTGGGATGTTGGTAACTCCTGAGGTTCTTAAAGTCCATGTTGTTTCGGGTTTTTTTGGGGTTTAGTTGTGGATAAGTGGAGGTTGGATGTCTCATTGTCATTGGAATTTGGGGTGTAGTTGGTGGTGGTCAGCTTTTGTGATGGTTCCTCGTCTAGTGAGGAGCACATGCCATAGGAACCTCTCTATAAGAAGCTATCCTTGTTGGTTCTAACATCTAGTTTGTCATACCACTTTCTGGTGTTCCATTGGTGTGGACGGTTTGGGCATTCCAAGTTGTCTTGTCGTATCCCTCTAAAAATGTACCATCATTGTGGTCATTTGAATCATCGAGAGAAAGAAGGATTTGGGACCGGAGGATTCTAATGCCTAACTATGAGGTAGGATATGCTTCATCCATTAGATACCCAGCCACAAGTCTCAGGGTGAAGCTCGCACACTGTCAGGAGACTCCAAATGTGTTTGAAACCTTAGGTCATTTTTCATTTTAAGGGATTGGGATGGAAATATCCAAAGTTTCCTTCTTCTATTCTTATCATCTTTCTAGGTTCATCCTCATTGTGGTTGTGTGATGAGCTTGTTCTACCATAATCCAAGAGAACTTATCTACTCTAAATTTCACTTTCGATCATTTTTATTCCTTGAGGGGTGTTGGACCCGTGAATGAACGGGCCCGTTATGGTTTTGGGTTTAATTTTAGTGGTTCTAATTAGGAATATGTTTGGGTTTTTTTGAGTTTATGGGTGGTGTTTATGGTCCCTTCCTTAGTCTGGGTGCATTTCCTTGTGTTTTCCTATAATATTGAGTGGTCAGTCGAAATGAATAGTTCTCAATTCTGGTAGTGTTGTTATCCACCCTTGTGTGGATAATTTTTGTTCTTGTAGGAATTTTCTTTATTCTAGAATCCAAATATTTTTGGTTGCTTCATGATAGGTTTTCTTCATGGGTCCTGGTGGTGGCATTGTTCTGTTAGCATTGAGGAATTGGGTCGAGTTTGGGCTAGGAATTCCCTTGTTCCTAGTTATGTTTAATAATTATTTTGGTTGGTGTGGGTGTTTTTGATCAAATTTATAATCATTGGGTTATCGGGTATTTTTGTAGTTATATTTACATTTAAGTCTCAGTGGTGTTGTTTAGTTCATGTGGATGAATTAAATAATTTCGGTTTGGGAGTTCTTGTGTCCGCCCCTATATGGGGTCATGTGTACATGTTTCAGAGTTTCCATGTTAGTGGAATAATTATTGTGGGGAGAACCCTCATGTGTTCTCCCCTCAATCTCGGGATGAGTTTTTCCTTGAATCAGTCGGGTGTGACCTTTGGAGAGTATGTTCATCCCAAGAATCATAGTTTTCCTTGGTTTTCTTGGGCATGAACTCAAGCTTTGGTTAACTATCGACTTGGTGACTTTATGGGGGAATAAAGTGTTTGTGGTGGAGATAATTTCCACACACCAACCTCGGATAGTACTTTATGTTATCCTTTTATTAGTCTTGGGTCTCTTGGTTGAGGTTTGGGTTTGATTCCCACTCAAAATTTTTGGTTTTTGGAGTTTCTAGGTGGTTTTCTAGGTGGAGCATGATTATCGAACGGTTAATAGTAATTTTGTACCCCTGTAATGTGGAAGGTGTAGGTTGGACAGAATTGACCACATAGCCAGCGCATGATCGTGAGGTAAGTCCCAAGTAATCATGCACCATTTCTTTTTTTACAGAGAGCTCTGCATGGTTTCTTCATAATTTGGAAAACAGTGCGTCCAAACCGTGTGGTCATGCCAGGTCATTGAAAATCATATTTTTTCTCCCTCCCTCTCTCCTATTTTAGCCCATTTTTTAGGATCAGCCTCCCTCCTATGACCTAGGCACACTATGGGGTCCTACCACATCCCTCTCTCATGCTCTCCATCCTCCATGGAAGGTCTTTCAAGGTTCCAAGGTTAGTTTTCTTTAATTTTTTTCCATTTTCTTCACTTTTTCTCTTACCCTCTTTGATTCTTGGGTTTTCCTTGGGGGTATTTCTTCTTGGTCGAACCCTAGGGTTATGGATGGATAATTTTTGGGTGATTTCTTATGGCTAGGGTGTGTGGATCATCTATAGGGATCATTTCTTCCTCTCCTTAGAGTTTTATCCCATGCACACATGTTTAAGGTAGATATTTCCAACATTTCCCTTTTCGGGACTCTCTATTGGCACTTTTGGGTTTTCAATTAATTTTTAAATGTTATTCTCACCTCTAATATACCTATGAATTTATGTGAATGGTGATTTTATGTTGTTAGAATTTACTAAAAATAGTTTTTCAAGGATATCAATGTGAAATGTCAAGGGTTTCGACACCTAGGGTGTTATTTTGTAAATTTTATTGTTCTTATAAACTTAAATTATGGGGTTTATGAAATGTTTATCTTTTATTGTGTTGTGATGGTATGGTTTGTTCATGAATTTATTTTGGTTTATAGATTTTGGTGATGATATAGCATGGAATTTGTATTAAAAAATTTTGGAAGGGGTTTTTGGGTTCAATGAGATGATTTGGGTTCTTTAAATAATGTGTGTGGTTGAATGTGGTTTCTAAGAAAATGGTAGATTTTGTGTAAATGTTTTCTGAGTTCCCTCTTGGTTGGTTGGTGTTCCGTTAGATGTTGGAACATACATGGGTGCACTAGGTTGACACATGGATGCATCTTCAAATGAATATGGTGTTTTAAATTGGTGTTTTCTTGAAATAATGGTTTCCTAAATGGTAAATATTTTATAAATGTTGTTGGGTCCTTCTATGGTCTCTAAAGATGTATTTAAATGTGTTCCTCAAGGTTTGGCATGTTTGGACTTGAAATGTGTTTCAATGTGTTTTTGAAAAGGGTAAATTCCCATTTGGTAGTTATGAAGTTTTTGGGTGTGTTTTTGGAACTTAAGGTCCCTCTTGGAATTGTAAATATAAAACAGGTTTCTAAGTGATGTTTTGGAAATGGGTTTAGTTATGTTGAGATAAAGTCATGTAGGGAACTTCCAACTCAAAGGCGGTGTTTTTTTTACTTTTATAAAGGATTGTGTTTTGGAAAATGTGTGTGTGTGCTCATTTGGATACCTCAAGTGTTTTGTGAAATGATTGGAATATTTATTAGAATGGAATATCGGTTGGCACCTTGTATGATGTGAAATGTATATATGTGTATACGGGGCACCTTTATAGGAGGTATTTTCCTTCATGGGTTATTGTATATTGGTGTATGTGTTTGGGTTAGAGAAGTGTGGTGGCGGCAAGTAAGATGAGTCACGCATGTGTTGGACTCCTACTTACATAGTATTATTATTACCATTGTGGGTTCCCATACATCTTTTATATGATCAAGTTATGGTTTTTTACTGAACCTAATTAGATGTTTTAGTACCCTCTTAGAGTTATAGGTTGGCCAGCAGGGATGTTCCACTAATGAGGCCATGTTAGGGCAGCTAGTTTGTTATAAACTTAAGGGCTTCACCATACGCTAATAGGTGGTTCCGAATTGAGTATGTACAGGGGTCTTCTAGGGATGTTTAGGATCACCCATGGTTATTATTATTTGTATTTATTGTTTAATTGTTTTGAATTAGTTTCCATTTTTCACTGTTATTTATTTTTAATCTTATCCCTAGAATTAATTATTTTGAATTTTCATTATAAAATGGTATTCAATTTTAAAAATGGAATGTGGTGTGTGTTGGATTTTAAAAATGGGAGGGTGGTATTGTTTAGTAAAATTTAAAAACCCCTTATTTTTATAATTTTATTTTAAACTAGTGTAAAAGAAATGTTTTGGGAAATAAAACTCTTGGATTCCATGGTTTATCAATGGAACTACTACTGAGCATTTCGTTTCCCACACCTACTTTATCTTTTTAGTTGAAGGTTTTATTTTTCTTAGGTTCTCTTAGTTCATATTCCCTTTGTTAGAGAAGGGTTTTTCTTGTGGTTGGAGGTGACCAAGAGGTCACATGGAGATCTTGTTGGTGTAGTTCAGTTTTTGTTTTGTATTTAGTTTCAGTTTTTTTTATTGTATAGTTGTATCTGTATCTGGACTAGCTTGTGTTTTTATTTTCAATTAGTTGTCAGTTCTTTCTACATTATCTATATGTCTTATTTGTTTATTTAATCCTGGTTTATTATGATGAAATCATTCCTAATCGATCTATATTTGATTACCTATACTAGTTTCCATCCCATGAGGATTTGGAACACCCTTCAGGCCATGTCTTGGATCAGATCGGGTGATCGATTCAGGTTCAACCTTGGTTGGTTCATGAAAAAATGGTATCAAATCCAGGTTATTGTTATTTTTTGTGTTTGTTAGAAGGAGATTAATACAATTTGGACTCGGGAGTTAGGTTTGGGAAGAGTGTTGTGAAATATTTCTGACACTGATCCTTGAGTTACTAGGGGTAGTCCGGGGTTTGAGTATTTTTTCTTCGGTTGTTTTGGATTAAGGGATGAAAATGAAAATGAATCGGTGTCATGTTGTGGCCTCACATGAATTAGTGGCCCATGTTGAGTCCAAATTCCTAGTTCAACTTCCTCTTAGTGTTATTCCTTACATGGGCCATAGACTACTACCATGTCGGTGGGTTATGCATAGGAACTAGTTCCTCATTCTGGTAGTTCTTTGTTGGTTGTGTTTCGTCTTTCTTTTGGTTGGTGTGTGTGTGTATTGAAAATGAAAGTGGATTTTTAAATGGAGAATAGTTTGAAAAATGGAGGTGTTTTCTCAAATGGTTTTAAAATTTAAAAGTGTTTTTAAAATTGAAATCATGTTGGGTTTTAGAATGTTGATTGGGTGAGACCCTTGGTATTCCATATGGGCATTTTCATGTATGTAGGATACATAAAAAAGTGTGGGGGAGCTTTTTTGTGAATGATGTGGATGTAAATGGATGAAAAAACATGTAACAATTCATAGGATTCCATGGGTAGGATTTTGGAATCAAAGTAATGACTTGGTTATTCTGAAATGGATTTGAATGAGAAGATTAATTTGAGAATTGTCCTGGGAAGAAAGTAGTTAAAAAATTTAAAAGTGTTGGTTTTTTAAAAGGGAAATGAATTTTTGGAATTGGATTTAGTTTAAAAAGAGTTTTTCAATATTTTTAAAGTGGCAGGGGAATATTGAGATTTTGAAAATTTATATGAAATGGGATTTTTGAAAGGATGTTTTTTTTCTTGAGTTTGTTTGGATTCCAACATTATTTTTTTGAGCTTGGGGTGTTTCTTTTTATTGTATTTTAGATTGATTCTAGTTTCTTCTTATATTTCTCATGTTTTTTAGAGTATTCCATGTAGAGACCCGAATCTTGACGTACATGGACATTACATTACTTTTGCAGAATACTTAGTACATAACAAAAACACACACACAAGGATCATAATAGTTTAGTGTCTTTGGAAACTCGGAACGTAATCTTCTAATCGTGGTGAAAGATATTCAATATCTCCCATAAAGATCTTCCCTTTTTTTATACCTAAAACCTTTCTTTATATCCTGGGGAAGAGAAAACATAAAAGGGTGAGCTCAAATGCTCAGCAAGGGCAAATAAAGGAAATAAAAATCATATCATATCTTTTTGAAAATCATAACCTGCAAAAGAGATCATAATATCTTAACATGGAACAAATCATAAAAGTGAAAATGAGATCCCCATAATCATAACATGAAACTTGAAACTTTTTGGCATGCACACATAATCATGGAAAATCATTTCTTGTTAGTCATGACTCATTGCCAAGACTATCTTAGTGGACAAAGTCCCTTTCTGAATCGAGTCACCCTCGTTTCAGTCCTATTTCACTGAACCAGTATAACCTACCATTCCAGCCATGTCTATCTCATGAGATATGAAATCTTTACCCAATGCATTGGAGGGAGATATAGGTCCCACCCATCTTATAATGAATCCTTTCTTATGTGTGCCACATAATCATAAATCATACATCATCGCATAACACATGTAACAAAAATGGGATTCTTGAAACATCATGACATCATAAAACAAATCATATAAGGTAAATGACTTCATAAAAATAATTCCCTCACAACATAATCAAATCAATGTAATAATAGAGATAAAAACATAACCCTATATTATCTTAGATGGAAAATAATTTTGATAAAACATTTGAACTCCATTCTTGAGGAAAATATCCTTTCTTCTTCAAAAACACTTTTCTTTTCTTGACATGTCATACAATTATAAACTAAAAGAAGTTGATTAAAAATAAACTTTAAAACTTATAAAGGAAGCTTCTTGGAAATAATGTTTTAAAAATCCATTCTTTCCGTATAAGTTAAAAAAAACATTCTTCGTACTTTTGTCGGAAAAGTCAAAAAGTACCTCGTACGAAAAACGACAAAAGATTCCTTTCATATATTTTACTAAAAACTCACCGAAGGGTAAAATTGGATATAAACTATTGTAGAAGGATGGAAATAATATTACATATTTAGGGAACATGGATATGGATGATAAAATACACCCAAGTAATTACCAAAGTAAAAACAATCTCGGATAAAAGTGAGATTGTGATATTTCCCTTACCTTAGGTCCGATTTGCTTTGTATGTGTCCGAAGCTCCTGTATAATGGTTTAAATAATGTTATTGACTTATTCCAGAATCATACATATTGATATGATATCATATATGGTTATATTCTTAGCTTCTTGTTAGTAATATTTCATTGTTACTTGTTACTCGGGTCCTTATTGCCTTTTGTTTTTATGCGTGTTTTGCCGAATAAATTCTTATTATTCTTTTAAGGTTATAGATACCTTATATCCAGAATGGTATTAGTGTAACATATATCATATTTATTCATTCAATTCATTTATATAATTACTATGTAATGATGATCATGTAGAACGAGTCGCATCACATCGTGGAGACGGTATTCCGTACGTACGCACGAGTGATGATATCGTTCCTATGATCGTGGAATTGTATTTGAGTATATATATATTATTTCAGTATCAATATTACATTATAATAATCATAAATAGTTACTAATTACACCATTATACCCATCCTTGTATGGTGATGGTGGAAAATAGATTACACCACGGCGTGGAGACGGTATTCCGTACGTACGCACGCGCGGTGATTTCATTTTTCCGTAGGATGGATAGAAGGTGAATTAGGTTTGTTTCATATTTATAATAACATATCAGTATGTAAGAAATACTGATGTTATTATTTTATAATGAAACAACTAAAGAAGAAGAAGTTGAAGAAGAAAGGAATTGAAAAGATCGGTAATGGATATTACCTCTTCTTTGGAACGCCTCTTTGAATCCTCCACTTAGGGAACTAAGATTGGTCTTTGAAAAAGACCAGGACCTCAAGGATTATTCTAGGGAAGTGGAGAGGAGAAAATGGAAGGGTTTGGCCGAGCTTGAGTGCTCAAATTGGTGTGAGGAGGAGGGGGAGGAGGTGTCCTTTTATAAGGGGGGAGAGGGGCACCTTAGGAATACCTCAAAATATTATTTTATATTAATGTCAAAATCGGTTTATAATGGTTCCAAAGGGTCTTATTTCGAAGATAAAGTGGGGAAGGGTCAAAATCCTATCAACCAATATGATTTAGACAAGTTTAGGGTATTATTTTAACCTTATCAATTAGATTTAACTCTAAGTTAAATAATTTAACTTTTACCGTGTCTTTTTGTTTTCTTTCACTATATGGTTAATACACTTACTATAACATGCCAAACGAACCCCAAATTGTTTATTATTAATATATATATCTTTATCTAAGTCATTTGGCCGAACCTTAGATTTTTAGGAATAAAATAACAATTAATAATATAATATTTGATTTAAAAACTATTTTGTGTCAATTTTGACACTATTTGATATATGATTTTTCTGAAAGTCATAACAGAATTATATGTTCGAACCAAGTTGATTAAATAAACATTAATATATCATAGTAACCTAGAAAATTAGTGTAATTCATAAAAAGTCTCAAATTACATTCATTTGATCATTTATAACATCAATTATGTTAATATTTCCTTAAAAGGGTAATTACTGCATCATCGTTGTGTCATAAATAAATTAATTTATTTAAAGTCTAAAAATTATAAATAAACTATCATTATATAGGAAATATTTTTAGCTTTCTAATGAATATTTATAGTCGAATTTATCTTATGTATAACCCCATATTAAAAATGATGTACTTATTAAACTTTGATTTTAACTATTTTAACCCTTCTTTAAATAAATTAATAATAAATGTCCTAATCTAACCCAAGTGGGCCTAAATGGTCATATTTTATTCCTAAGTTTGTTTTTGGTCGAATTAAACTTATCCAATAGAATTAGGACATGTGTTAGGGTAATAGTAATATCATTTTTACCCTTAGTTACCCTATTTACTATTAACCGCGGTAAAAAAAAGTAAAAAGTTACTATTCACCAAAAAATTATTTTTATCTCATTGAACCACATTTTACTTACTGATATCAACCGTGTTTGTCGGATTTTCTAAATTCCATTCACAGAAGCGGTAAAATTATGTTTTAGGAAAAATTCAGTTTTTAACCTACCACTTAGTGGTTTCACTATTCATCAAAAATTGAAAGTTTTCAGAAAAATACCAAAATTTCACCCTAGGCTAATTTCGGTATTCCGAATCCAAAAATGAAGTCCATTTTGAAAAATAAAATTTATAAAATTTCAAAAAGTGGTTATTATTATTCATAACGGCTAGTTTTAATAATATTTCAATAGCATATCGTTGTTTAGTGAAACTCGGTATTGCGTACGACGCAAGCTATCGAGGAAGGTCGCGATTGCGTGTAAAGCAAGCCAAGCAAGTGTTGTGTAGAAAAAGATTTCTTTGATAACATAAAAGTCTCGGGTGTTACATTCTACCCCCCTTAAAAATAATTTCTCCCTTGAAATTCGTCGGGGTTATAAATGGTTTACTATTCGAAAGTTTCTTTAATAGAAACCCACATCGTAAAAAGGAATACCAAAACTTGTCTTTAAAAACTAAAGTATGAAATGTAACGATTACCCAAATAAACTAATCACTGGGTTTCCACATAGGTGAAAATATGGATATGGAAGAAAAATCTAACCATCATGTTTTGATGGAGAGTGGTAGAGAACATGGCTATAGAAAAGCCAACAATCACAAATCCATAAATTTGTGACGATCTAGGGTACCATCCGATTAATCAGGTATAAGATCACTAGGACAACATTTTTGGTTTTCAAGATCATTTCCCTAAAGTTGAAAATTTTAATTAGAATAAATAATTTCTTTATTTTGGTACAATCTCACTGTTGTTCATGCCTTGAACAATTTCCACTTCATCTCTTAAATAAATGAAGTTGAATTTTTTATTCGTGAAGTGTTAGTATGACATGTCATTCCATCTGTCTCAAACAAAAGGCTAGAAAAAATTATATACATAAGTCGATCTATAGTGAGATTAATCACATATGGTTCCTAAAATGGACTTATACTTCATATATCATACTGCTTAATATAATAAAACTAGTTTCTACTAAACAGGGACTTCCTGTAGGCCAGTGGTAGGCGATAAAGGCCAGTCGCACTTCGGTTGTGGGTTCGATTCCCACAGCCTTGTCCGAAGCGATGGGTTGTCGCCCGTCCTGCTGGTTGTCCTTTTTCTAAAACTATATTACTATAACATCCCATCAATAATATCAAAAAAACTTCTATCCTTAAACAATACTAACTTATGTCCAACATAATCCATTCCAATCTTTAGGCTTATCCATAATACTGCAGTCCACTCTCATAACATAGTGAAAACGATTACCAGAGATTTAATACCATCGTTGATCCCCATATATCATAAGATATATCTTGTTGGTCACATTCCAAACATTCAAAGGCCTTAATCTTGTACTCTCTTGAATACCCATTGAACCTTATTGAAAACATGAATTCTATTAAAAGTTAACTCTTTCCGCATACCAAAATCCTCAAATTTCTATATACTCAAACCATGATATCACTTAGCCCTTATATTAATCATGAGCTCATGAATACTATCAAGCATTTAATTTTCTCCTTATCCCTTCATTATGCGCATATCATCTACATTCCAAAAATATCTGAATAACCTTTCATGGATACTGGTAACATTAATCAGACAACAGTGTAACAATCCTTACATGTCTCTTTATTCTACAGTACCATGAGATTACTTATACAACATTACACATGATAAACATGTAATCTACATTCTTAAACCATTGACCGAGCTTCAACAATTCTTTCATCTCACATATCATTTGTAGTCTCTTCATCATCATCCACATAAATACTTCCCATACGACCATACTGATTATCTTCATGAGACTTTCCCTTAGGGCATTGGTTTGCATAATGCCCGCACATTCCACATTTAAAACATTTAACCATTGTTGATGTCATAGCAATACCATTATCCTCATCCATGGTGTTAACTGAACCTTTTCCTTTGCATTTACTTTCCTTGTGTCCTTCTTTTCCACACCCAAAGCATCTTCCAGTTCCTTTGAAACATTCTACTTGATGCCTCTTCCCACATGATTTACATAGGGGAAATTGAACTTTCTTTCCTCTATGATCATCATGAAACTCCATCTTTCTCTTATTAGCCGAGTCAGGAAACTTACCAAATTTTACTTTATTGATCATATTATGAGATTGCTGATTCGGCATAATAATGATGTCTGGACTTCCAAATCCCATTTCATTATGAAGAATATCATTCCATTTTCCATCATATCCTCCATTATCGTGAATCATCTTGTTTCCAGCCATTTTCTAAAACCCAAAAAAATAGTGTGAGAGGAAAAAATCATGCAAGGGAAAACAACATAACAAAGGGGGAGTACCTTCAATATCTAACATATTAGGTTTAATTCTATGATCGTTAGCGTAGTTCTAGTACTATAACCTATACGTATACTTAACCTTAGGGACATCCCTAGACATACCGTAGAAATATCTCTAGGGATCTCACTAACGTTTTCGCATCCTAGTTTCCAAAGGTTGACTAAACCTTTCCTCTGATACCAACTGTAGAGACCCGAAGCTTGACGTACATGGAAATTACATTACTTTTGCGGAATACTTAGTACATAACAAAAACACACACATAAGGATCGTAATAGTTTAGTGTCTTTGGAAACTCGGAACGTAATCTTCTAATCGTGGTGAAAGATCTTCAATATCTCCCATAAAGATATTCCCTTTTTTTATACCTAAAACCTTTCTTTATATCCTGGGGAAAAGAAAACATAAAAGGGTGAGCTCAAATGCTCAGCAAGGGAAAATAAAGGAAATAAAAATCATATCATATCTTTTTGAAAATCATAACCTGCAAAAGAGATCATAATATCTTAACATGGAACAAATCATAGAAGTGAAAATGAGATCCCCATAATCATAACATGAAACTTGAAACTTTGTGGCATGCACACATAATCATGGAAAATCATTTCTTGTTAGTCATGACTCATTGCCAAGACTATCTTAGTGGACAAAGTCCCTTTCTGAATCGAGTCACCCTCGTTTCAGTCCTGTTTCACTGAACTAGTATAACCTACCATTCCAGCCATGTCTATCTCATGAGATATGAAATCTTTACCCAATGCATTGGAGGGAGATATAGGTCCCACCCATCTTATAATGAATCCTTTCTTATGTGTGCCACATAATCATAAATCATACATCATCGCATAACACATGTAACAAAAATGGGATTCTTGAAACATCATGACATCATAAAACAAATCATATAAGGTAAATGACTTCATAAAAATAATTCCATCACAACATAATCAAATCAATGTAATAATAGATATAAAAACATAACCCTATATTATATTATATGGAAAATAATTTTGATAAAACATTTGAACTCCATTCTTGAGGAAAATATCCTTTATTCTTCAAAAACACTTTTCTTTTCTTGACATGTCATACAATTATAAACTAAAATAAGTTGATTAAAAATAAACTTTAAAACTTATAAAGGAAGCTTCTTGGAAATAATGTTTTAAAAATCCATTCTTTCCGTATAAGTTAAAAAAAACATTCTTCGTACTTTTGTCAGAAAAGTCAAAAAGTACCTCGTACGAAAAACGACAAAAGATTCCTTTCATATCTTTTACTAAAAACTCACCTAAGGGTAAAATTGGATATAAACTATTGTATAAGGATGGAAATAATATTTCATATTTAGGGAACATGTATATGGATGATAAAATACACCCAAGTAATTACCAAAGTAAAAACAATCTCGGATAAAAGTGAGATTGTGATATTTCCCTTACCTTAGGTCCGATTTGCTTTGTACGTGTCCGAAGCTCCTGTATAATGTTTTAAATAATGTTATTGACTTATTCCAGAATCATACATATTGATATGATATCATATATGGTTATATTCTTAGCTTCTTGTTAGTAATATTTCATTGTTACTTGTTACTCGGGTCCTTATTGCCTTTTGTTTTTATGCGTGTTTTGCCGAATAAATTCTTATTATTATTTTAGGGTTATAGATACCTTATATCCAGAATGGTATTAGTGTAACATATATCATATTTATTCATTCAATTCATTTATATAATTACTATGTATTGATGATCATGTAGAACGAGTCGCATCACATCGTGGAGACGGTATTCCGTACGTACGCACGAGTGATGATATCGTTCCTATGATCGTGGAATTGTATTTGAGTATATATATATTATTTCAGTATCAATATTACATTATAATAATCATAAATAGTTACTCATTACACCATTATACCCATCCTTTTATGGTGATGGTGGAAAATAGATTACACCACGGCGTGGAGACGGTATTCCGTACGTACGCACGCGCGGTGATTTCATTTTTCCGTAGGATGGATAGAAGGTGAATTAGGTTTGTTTCATATTTATAATAACATATCAGTATGTAAGTAATACTGATGTTATTATTTTATAATGAAACAACTAAAGAATAAGAAGTTGAAGAAGAAAGAAATTGAAAAGATCGGTAATGGATATTACCTCTTCTTTGGAACGCCTCTTTGAATCCTCCACTTAGGGAACTAAGATTGGTCTTTGAAAAAGACCAGGACCTCAAGGATTATTCTAGGGAAGTGTAGAGGAGAAAATGGCAGGGGTTGGCCGAGCTTGAGTGCTCAAATTGGTGTGAGGAGGAGGGGGAGGAGGTGTCCTTTTATAAGGGAGGAGAGGGGCACCTTAGGAATACCTCAAAATATTATTTTATATTATTGTCAAAATCAGTTTATAATGGTTCCAAAGGGTCTTATTTCGAAGATAAAGTGGGGAAGGGTCTAAATCCTATCAACCAATAGGATTTAGATAAGTTTAGGGTATTATTTTAACCTTATCAATTAGATTTAACTCTAAGTTAAATAATTTAACTTTTACCGTGTCTTTTTGTTTTCTTTCACTATATGGTTAATACACTTACTATAACATGCCAAACGATCCCCAAATTGTTTATTATTAATATATATATCTTTATCTAAGTCATTTGGCCGAACCTTAGATTTTTAGGAATAAAATAACAATTAATAATATAATATTTGATTTAAAAACTATTTTGTGTCAATTTTGACACTATTTGATATATGATTTTTCTGAAAGTCATAACAGAATTATATGTTCTAACCAAGTTGATTAAATCGACATTAATATATCATAGTAACCTATAAAATTAGTGTAATTCATAAAAAGTCTCAAATTACATTCATTTGAGCATTTATAACATCAATTATGTTAATATTTCCTTAAAAGGGTAATTACTACATCATCGTTGTGTCATAAATAAATTAATTTATTTAAAGTCTAAAAATTAAAAATAAAATATAATTATGTAGGAAATATTTTTGGCTTTCTAATGAATATTTATAGTTGAATTTATCTTATATATAACCCCATATTAAAAATGATTTACTTATTAAACTTTGATTTTAACTATTTTAACCCTTCTTTAAATAAATTAATAATAAATGTCCTAATCTAACCCAAGTGGGCCTAAATGGTCATATTTTATTCCTAAGTTTTTTTTTGGTCGAATTAAACTTATCCAATAGAATTAGGACATGTGTTAGGGTAATAGTAATATCATTTTTACCCTTAGTTACCCTATTTACTATTAACCGCGGTAAAAAAAAGTAAAAAGTTACTATTCACCAAAAAATTATTTTTATCTCATTGAACCACATTTTACTTACTGATATCAACCATGTCTGTAGGATTTTCGAAATTCCATTCACAGAAGCGGTAAAATTAAGTTTTATGCAAAATTCAGTTTTTAACCTACCACTTAGTGGTTTCACTATTCATCAAAAATTGAAAGTTTTCAGAAAAATACCAAAATTTCACCCTAGGCTAATTTCGGTATTCCGAATCCAAAAATGAAGTCCATTTTGAAAAATAAAATTTATAAAATTTCAAAAAGTGGTTATTATTATTCATAACGGCTAGTTTTAATAATATTTTAATAGCATATCATTGTTTAGTGAAACACGGTATTGCGTACGACGCAAGCTATCGAGGAAGGTCACGATTGCGTGTAAAGAAAGCCAAGCAAGTGTTGTGTAGAAAAAGATTCCTTTGATAACATAAAAGTCTCGGGTGTTACATGCCAACCAAAAAGTTTCCTAATTTTTCCAATGATTCTTCCTAGTATCCCATTATTTTCATTTGTAACCTGTTATTTGAAGTTGTATAGGATTGTTAGAGCCAGTGAAGTGGTTTAAAGGAAGTAGAATATGTATTTGGGTTGTTGGGATCTCTCGAGGTTATTAAAGTTCATGACATTTTAGTTTTTTTAAGGGTCTATTTTTGGATCATTGGAGGTTGTACGTCTCATCATCATTAGAATTTGGGGTGTAGTTGGTGGTCATCGTCTTCTATGAGGGTTCCCTATCTAGAGAGGATCACCTTCTAGAAAAACTTATCTATAAAAAAGTTATCTATGTTGGTTCTAACATCTGATTTTTCAGACCACTTTCTAGTGTGCTATTTGTATGGGAGATTTGGGTATTCCAATCCATCTTGCCGCATCCCACTGAAAACATACCACTGTTTTGGTTGTTTCAATCATTGGAAGGAAGAAGGATTTGGGACCATAGGATTCTAATGCCTTACTGTGAGGCAAGAGATGATTGATTCATTAGATCCCCAGCCACAAGTCTCAGGGTGAAGCCCACTCATAGTCAAGAGTCACCAAGGGTGTGTGAAACCTTGGCTTGGTTTTCATTTTAAGAAATTGGTATGGAAATATCCAATGTTTCTTTGTTCTATTCTTTTCATCATTGTTGGTTCATCCTTGTTGTGTTGGTGTGATGAGCTCATTCTATCATAATTTAATCGGCCTTATCTTTTCCAAATTTGGATTTTTATTATTCATATTCCTTAATGGGTGTTGGTCCAGTGAATTAATGGAACCATTATGGTTTCCGGTTTAATTTTAGTTTTTCTCGTTAGGTATATGTTTTTTTTTTTGAGTTAATGGGCAGTGTTTCTAGGCCTTCTTTAGTTTGGGTGCCTTTCCATAAGTTTTCCTCTAATGTTGAGAAGTCAATTGGAGTGAATATTTTTCAATTATGGTAGTGTTTTTATTCACCCTTATGCGGAGGGTTTTGGTTCTTTTAGGGATTTTCTCTATTCTAGCATCCCAATATGCCGAGTTTCTTTATGATAGGTTTTCTTCTTGAGTACTAGTGGTGGAATTATTTCATTAGTATCAAGGATGTGGGTTTAGTTCGATCTAGGAATTACCTAGTTCCTGGTTATGGTCAAGATTTATTTCAGTTGGTGTGGTAGGTGTTGAGCTAATTACTCATCCTTAGGTTATTGGGTCTTATTGTAGTAAGATTTTTTTTAAGTATCATGGGTGTTTTTGGTCCATTTCAATGAATTAAATGAGTTTTTTTTGGGAGTTCTTTTGTCCCCCCCCCTATTTGGGGTTGTGTGTTCAGGTTTTAGGGTTTCCATGTTAGTGGAATTCTTGTGGTGGGTAGAACCCTCCCATGTTATCCCCTCAATCTCAGTTTGTGGTTTTCCTTGAATTGGTTGGATGTGACATATGGAGAGTAAGTTCATCCCAGGATTCGCGGTTTTCATTGGTTTAGTAGGGAATGAACTTGATCCTTGGTTAACTATCGACTTGATGACTTTCTGGGGGTATAAATTATTGGTGGTGGGGATAATTTTCACACCCTAGCCTATGATACTCTTTTATTTTACCCTTTTATTAGTATTGGGTCTCTTAGTTGAAGTTCATATTTTATTCCCAGTCAAAATTTTTTATTTTTGGAGTTTTCAGGTGGTTTTATAAGTGGAGAATGGTTACCACATGGTTAGTAGTAACCATGCGGCCCGATCGTTTGGTAGGTGAAGGTTGAACAGAACTGATCGCATCGCTAGAACACCACTATTTGGTAAGTCCCAGGTAATCATGCACCATTTCTTATTTAGAAAAATAGGTATTCACGGTTATCGTGCGGTTTGTAAAACTATGTGTCCAAACTGTATGGTCATGCCAAGTCATTAAAAATCTTATTTTCCTCTATCCATCTATCCTATTTTATCCCATTTTCATGCTCCTCCTCCCTCCTCTAACCTAGTAACACTAGGGGGTCCTCCCACACCCCTCTCCCTTTCCCTCCATCCTCCATGGAAGTTCTTTGAAGTTTCCATGGTTAGGTTTCTTTATTTTTTTCATTTTCTTCCCTCTTTCTCTTCCCCTCTTAGATTATGGGGTTTTCCATTGGTAGAATTCTTCTTGGATAAACTCTAGGGTTAGGGTTGGATAATTTTTGGGTGATTTCATATGGCTAGGGTGTGTGGATCACTCGTAGAGCTCGGTTTTTCCTCTCCTTGGAGTGTTATCCCATCCGCACATGTTTGAGGTAGGCATTTCCAACTTTTCCCTATCTGGAACTCTCCATGGGAACTTTTTTGTTTTAAATTAATTTTTAAATTCCATTTTCACCTCTAATATAACTATGTTTTATTGATATTGGTGACTTCATGTTGTTATAATTTACTAAAAATAGATTTTCAAGGATATTTATGTGAAGCTCCTAGGGTTTCGGCACCTAGGATATTATTTTTTAGACAATATTGTTCTTATAAAGTGAAATTTTGGGTTTTTATGAAATTATTAGATTTCATTGTATTTTTATGGAATGGTTTTTTAGTGAATTTAGTTTGGTGTGTAGATTTTGGTGATGATATAGCATGTCATTTTTATTAAAAAAATGGAAGGGGTTTTGTGGTTTCAATGAGATGATTTTGGTTCTTTAAATAATGTGTGTGGTTGGATGTGGTTTCAAAGAAAATGGTGGATTTTGTGGAAATAGTGTTTGAGTTCCCTCTTGTTTGTTAAAAGTTCCATTGGATGTTGTCACATCCATGGGTTCACTAGGTGTACACATGGATGCATCTTCCAAATAAGATAGTGTTTTAAATTGGTGCTTTCTTGAAACCTTGGTTTTATAAATGTTCAATATTTTATGTATGTTTTTGGGTCCTTTTATAGTCTCTTAATATAGATTTAATTGTTTTCCTCATGTTTTGTCATATTGGGCCTTGAAACGTGTTTTGGTGTGTTTTCAAAAAGGGTAAATGCGCTTTTGGTAGTTGTGAAGTGTTTGGGTGTGTGTGTGGATCTTAAGGTAATGTTTGGAATTGTAAATATAAAATTAGTGTTTTAGTGATGTTTTGGTAATTCTTTTAGTTATTTTAAGATAAATGCATTTTTGGAACTTCTAACTCAAATGTGATTTTTTTGTTAACTTTTAGAAAGGATTGTGTTTTGGAAAATGTGTGTTTGTTCCGATTTGGAAACCTCAAGTGTTTTTTGAAATCATATGAACATTTATTGGTATGGTGGCCACATTGGCACCTTCTATGATGTGAAATGTATATGTGTTTGTATACGGGTCACCTTTATAGGAGGTATTTCCCTTCATAGGTTATCGTATATTGGTGTTTGTGTTTGGGGTAGGCAAGTGCAGTGGTGTCATGTTAGATGAGTCACACGTGCGTTGGCCAACTACTTACATTGTATTATTATTACCAACGTGGGTTCCTGGGCTTATTTTATATGATCAAGTGGTGGTTTATTGTTAGCCCTGATTGGAAGTTTTATTACCCTCCTAGATTTGTAGATAGGCCAGCAGGTATGTGCCAATAGTGAGGCTAGGTTAGGGCAGCTAGTTGGTTATTGACTTAGGGGATTCACCATATGCCAGAAGCTGTTTTCGAACCAAGAACATCTATGGGTCTTATAAGTATGTTTAAGATCAACCATGGTTATTATTATTTGTATTTCTTGTTTAATTTCTATTGAATTAATTTCTAGTTTTTATTGTCATCTTTTTTTTAAATAGACCTGTCATTCATTATTTTGAGTTTTCATTATAAAATGGTAATTGGATTTAAAAATAGTATGTGGAGTGTGTTGGATTTTAAAAATGGGAGAGATGTATTGTTTAGTAATATGTGAAAAACCTTATTTTTAAAAGTGTATTTCAAACTAGTGTTAATGTAATGTTTTCAGAAAGTAAATGTTTGGATTTTGTGGTCTATCTTTCGAATTACTACTGAGCTTTTCGGTGCTCACAACTACTTTATCTTTTCAGTTGTAAGTGCCATTTTTCTTAGGTTCTCCTGATTCAGCTAATATTTGTTGGAGTATGGTTGTTCTTGTGGTTGCAGGTGATCAATAGGTTACATGGAGATATTATTGGTGTAGTTAAATTTTAGGTTTTTATTTATTTTGTATTTTTTATTGTGTAGTTGTATTTGTATCTGGATCATCTTGTGTATTTATTTTTGTTCTATTGTTGGTTCTTACTGCATGCCCTATTTGTATGGTTTGGTTATTTGTCCCTAGTTTAATAGCCCAAAATCATTCCCACTTGATCTATATTTGATGTTCAACACTAGTTTCCAGTCTGTGGGGATAGGGAATTCCCTTTAGGCCTTGTTGTAGATCGGCTTGGGTGACCGATTCAGGGTCGACCCAGGTTGGTTTGTGACATTATTTCAGGACCTTAAAATACATGAAATGTGTTATTATTCTTAGATGATATTAAATTACATAGAATGGTAATAATTTCATTACCATAAAATGAATGAAACACAATCCTCAACACATGATGCTTAATTATATATTCTATAATCCATAATATATGATGTTAGACTATGTATCCTACATTTTCTTATATATTATACAAATCTACATATATAAATTCAAAATTAAAAACCCTTACATTGATACTATCACCTGAATTCATGTCTTGGTTCAAAATACTTTTTTGAAATCTAAAAATAGAAGAAAACATGATCATCTTTAAAACATGATCTTAAAATAAAATACAATATACCTCATGTGTATAATATTGATCTGTGTTATGATTTTGGGATTACCAATGTTCATATTGAGTTTTCCTTGTCCCTAATTCATGGATGTAATCCTATTTATTTTATCCCTCACATTTTATATGTAATAATTCCCTTTCTCTTTATAATACACATCCGTATTCATTGATCCATTTTTACACCAAGATCTTCCATTTAGGGAATCATATGATGATGGAAACAAGTTCCCATTTTTTGGTTTTAATGACACATAACCTCAACTAGTTTTATAATAAATCATTTTTTATCATTAAAATCATTGAACAAAAAAATATCTTATACATAAGTATAAAGTTTAAAAACACTCATTTATTTAAAAAAACAATTTCTATGTGTTATGTGTGTTTAATTTAAATAAAATTTTGTCATATTTATGAAATTAATTAGATTAAATGGGGGATAAATTTTTATGAAAAATGTTTAAATTTTGGGGTAAGGTTCCTCTTATATTTTGATTAATAAAATAATTTACATTATTCATATTTTATTAAAAGTAATAAGTGTTGAAAAGAATAATCTAAAGTGGCTCTAATTTTCTTAAGTTTTCATGACCTTTAGACCTTATAGAAACTCTTTGTTAGGTTTTAATGTCTAAAACACAAGTATCACCAACAATAACACACCTAACTCACCTAGATTTCATAAACTTCCATTCCTACCCCTTACTTAACATTCTTTTGCATGAAAAGTTCTATTTCCTTCACTTATTAAAGAAGACCACTTCCACTGCTTCCATACGTCACCTACCATTCGAATTAATTGATGAATATTGAACCATTATTTCATCCTATAACCCTCTATAATGTACCATATCATTTGTTCACACTTAATTAGCCTACTCCTTTCATTTACAAGGATAGTTTCAAGGAAAATATAAGTCTCCAACATGAGTGTTTCTTCTTATTAGTGTTTCTTTTTCTAAATTTTTATTATATTTATCTTATATATATCCATTAAAATAATGGTCTAAATTTCATTTATATAATAAATATTAATTATATTTATTTAAAAAAATTATCCATCCTTATGCATCCACTAATAAAAACATAATCGTTGATCATGAATTGTGTGGAATACTGCCTCCACGAAGCGATGCAGTTAATTTTTTAACATTGGCTCTTAGATATGGTATCAAGGATTGGTTTTTTGAATGATTGTTTTTTTATCTCAAATTTAAAATTATTAAATTATTACCTTTTACATTTACCATCATTTCATTCATTCGTTAAGGAATGAGATCGTTAATCATGCATATGTGTGGGTTGTCGCCTCCATGAATGATGTGTCTTATTTTACTTAACCACCTAAAATGGATGGACCTAAAAGTGTAATTAATAAAATAATATTATTTTTATAATGTTTTAATGATTATAAAATGATATATCATTTTATTTTCTACCTCTCTACCATTTTATGTAAAATAAAAGTGTTGATTGTGTGTGTGCCAGGATTATTGTCTCCATGTAGATACACGTTTTTTTTTCATTACGTCCAATCGTAGATAAATTAAAAAATTATTTTTGTTTAAAAAAATTTATTTACAAAAAATATTATATTCTATTGGTTTTGAATATATTTTAAAAATAAACTTAACCATGGTCAAAATTCAAATAAATTCACATAAAAATCAATCGAACCACCTTGACTAACTAACATGAGTGGAAGTGATTTAATAAATAGGAAACTTATTATCATAAGTATAACTTTTCATATTTGTAATAGATTAATAAGGTTATTATTATGGTTTTCAATAAACTTTATTTTATTATTCAGGAAGTTAAGTATAAGTGTATAACACTTTCAAACAGTAGTAAGGGGTTGGTCTCAAAAATCCCTTCTTTGAGACACTTGTCCTTTTATGCACATAATTTTTTAAAATAATCAATATACTACCAATTAGATATTTAATATAATTTATTATAATTATGAATTTTATTTTAACTTCAAATTCCATCTATTATTCTTCAAATTTCTTTTTATTATATTTTTCTTAAGCATAAATTGTTTTGTCTCAAACCCCCTTTATTGAGACACATTTTTATTTATACAAAAATTTACATTTATATTGAATATATGCTTCCCAATTGATGTTATCATGAAATATATTTTATTCTTGATATTTTAGGTTCATTTTCAGTACCTTTCTCCTTAAAGGGTTTTGATCAAAATGTTACTTAATTCAAAGATGTTTTCTTAACTCAAGTTCATTTTCCATGAGTCATGAATTCTCTTCTTGAACATAATATTACAATTATCATTTTTTCTACCATTTCCTTTTAAATAAGTTTTATTTCATTTCCCTTTATGAAAATTAATCCCTTTCATCAAAATGTGTCTCTTTGGGGGATCACATACTTCTGCAAAATGTATCACTGAAAGGAATGATTCACATAATAATTGCACTACTATTTTTCTTTAATATCCATGTTTTAACTATAAAAATTATTTTTATAATATTTAAAGTGAAATTAATAATTCTCTTCACCTTTTATCAATAAAAGGTTTTAATATTATTTTTATTATGTCAGTTTCATGATGTTTTCTTAATGGATTTTCAATTTTTTCAACATGATTACTTTTAAAAAATCTTCTAATGTAATATTTTAAGATGTTAAAACTTATATTATTTATATATACTTTTAAAAATATAATTTTAAACTACCTTGAATTTATTTAAAAAATATTTTTTAATTTAAGTCTTAAATATTTCTATATGGGTCACTTTAAACCAAAACCTATGTAATTTTACATGTTTATTTTTGAATGTATCTTTCCACCAATTTTTTGTTTTCAAAGAGACTTACACTCCATGTTTTTATGTTTTTAAAAAAGGTAATTATTATTCTCATAGTCCAATAAAATATTCCTTTAAAATAGTTTTCAAATTAAAAGGGAAGTTATTATTTTTAAATAATGTTTTCTAATGATTATAAGATTGTTCTTCATCTATTTTGTATTCTTGATCAAGGGTATTCTTCAAATGATACCATCGACCTTATTTATATGGATAGATTATGAAATTATTTTTTACAATAATGGTATAATCCATCACTAACTTTTCCTTTATTGATTGACTATATTTATAGGCATGATTTGCATCTAATTATTTTTCTCTGTGAATACCCTATGTTCCACTACTTGATTGAAGTGTGTTCACCTAGGTTCCCAATACATCATTAGATTGTGTAAAGTGTTTCATAAACCCTTTATACATTTCCTATATGGCGTAAATACCATATGTGTAATCATATTTGTTGAGAAGTATTTACCTATAATTATTCTTAATTTAATTTGATTCCATTATATTTTATATAGATTTATCATGTGTTGTTTACTGATGAAATCATGAATGATTTCTTATGGAACCAATTGAAAAGGATATAAAAACCATTTTATTTTCTTGTATTATTATGATATGTTGATTAAAATCATATGAAACACTTATGTATGATTTTTCATTATGATTTATGTTCCCAAATAACGCTCTAATGAATTATTTAATGTTAATTTCTCAAGATAATCAATATAAGCGATTAGGGAGTAAACATAATCTTTTTTGATGGCCTAGGGAGTAATCCTTGGAATATGATGACGTCTTGGGGATAAATCCTTAGCATATGATGATATCTGAGAGAATAATCCTTGGCATATGATGATGATTACCTAGGGAGTAATCCTTGGTATATGCTTATGATATCATGTTTATGTTGTTTCCACATTCTTTGGATTCCTTGATTTTATGTTATGATCTTTTTTAATCCATTTCTTTATGATGTTACCTATTTATTCTATTCTCTTAAGATTATGATCATTCTCATTTTGAAATCACACTATGACTTATGTATCTCATGTTATTCTTTATTATCTTTTTTACCCTTACTAGAAATTTAATCTCACCCCTTCTTATGTGTCCATTTCCCTAGGATATGAAAAAAAGTATTCGGTATGCTTATCCTAGAAGAGTATCTTTTGTGCAGATTTTTTTACAACATTGAAAAGCATTTTGGATTTACTAGCCTCTTATATAGTGGAAAAAAGTTCCAATCTATTGAGAAGACATTATATTTAGTATGTAATTATTTTTTCAAAAAATTAAATGTTGTAAGTTATGTGTTTTCAGTACCAGATACAGGAGTGAAGGTCCAGGGGAACTATAGTTGGTATTAGAGGAATTTTTAGATAAATTTAGAGGTTATGTTTTATTAGTTAAGGATGATTTAATATTTAGGAATGAAATAAATGTTTGATGAGTTGAGTATGATATTGTTTTAAATATTAGATATAAACTTTTAGTTTGAAATTTTTGAATACATTATTATTTTTTAGGGATTCAAATAAGATTGATTTATTTAAAACTCTATGTATATGACTAAGTATAGGAAAAAAACTCCTAGAATTTTTGGAAATTAGATATTTTATGGTTTCTAAATAAATTCAACTATTTTTAGATACAACAAGTGGTTGTGGTTTTACCACATATTAATCTAGGAGTAATAACCCTGAAAATAGTTGGTTGAGTATATCTCATCCATCATTCTGGTGCATGGTGAATGGGCACTTACCGTTCACCTAGTTTAATATTCCCAGGGGATATTCTTGGGTAAATTCACATTCTCTTTAAAATCCATTATGAAGGATTAAAAAATATTATTTTATATAAGTTATCTAGATTAGAGAACCTATTAGTAAAATGACTATTGAAAATCTAGATTTAAGCTAAAAAACTCATAAGTAAGACTATGCACATCATTTATATATTATTTAGTCTAAGATCATAATTTCCCCTTTTTTAATTTAACAATGTAAGTATTATCATACCTAAACATTCTTTTAAAGTAACAAATAGAGAGAGGAGGAACTAAGTCAACAATAGATGCAATGGTAGTGAGGTGACTACCTTGACCTACAATATATTGGGATAAGAATTTGGACTTGAAATATTATTATTATTCCAAATCAACTATCAAAAATTATGATTACCAAAGTGAACATACTTGAATTCCCAACAACACCAAAGAAGAGAAGGATGATGTCTCAAGAAAAACCTGGGTGACGAAGAAGAAGAGGGAAGAAAGATATAATTATCTTCATGTCAAAAATATGGGACGAAACACATTAGGTAATGTCTCGAAGGAATGATAAAATCTTTTATGTATGGAAAAGGAAGACATAAAACATCTAGCTATAGAGGTAAAATAAATCATTTAGTTGACTAGATGGAGAAATAATATTTATCTTCTGGTTCTACTTAAGATATTAATATAGATATTTCATTTTACTTTTTTTGAATTCATGTCTATATTTTAAATATAATTAATATTTTTATAAAAAAATTAAAGTTTAAAATTTATTTAAGAGGGATATAATGTAACATCATCATATTTCAGTGTATATAATTTCTTCTAAATAATATTGAGTTTGATATATTTTTAAAGACAAAATAAAAGAAAGATCATGGTACATTATTAAATTAAAGAAATAATATTTAAAATATCATTGTGATAACATTTAATATATCTATATATAATATAAAATATTTATGTTATTTAAATTAGGAAATTTATATGAAATTATATTAGAAAAAATTAATGGTTTAGAATGTCTTTTAAAAAAAAGTAATTGATCTCTATATTTTGTATTTTCTATTAAAAGTTAAGTAAATAATTTTTAGAAAAAAATAATTACATAAAATTAACTCCATTTTTAAATTTATAATATCAAAATATACTTAGTATGAATTTTTTATTATTTTCTGAAAATATAATTTTTTTGATAAAAAATGTTGTTTTTACAAAAATTATAATTTTCATGACTTTAAAAATAAATTATAATGACATAAAAGTTCATAAAACCATTTAAATAGTCAAATATAAAATTAATTACTAAAATTATACATTTTAAAATATTATTTTAAATTATAAAACTCTTGTCTAACATTTTAGAACTAAATTAAAAGGTTAATTTAATAAATAAATAAAATTATATATTGTATTCTAATTAAATTTTATTGAAATCAGGCTATGGTTTGATTTAAATGTCACACAAGCTTAATTTTTTTATAAAAATTTAATTCTTTATATGAAAATTTGTAACAAGAAAAGAAATTATCTTATACATAAGTTTAAAGTTTGAAAACTCTTTTTATTTTCAAAAAAAATTGTGTTATGTGTTTTTAATTTAAAATAAAATTTTCATATATTTATGAAATTAATTATATTAAATTGAGGATAAATTTTTATTCATCACATATAACTTTTTTGTGAACGATCCTATAATATTTTTAGTGATAAAATAATTTACGTGATTAATATTTAATTCAGGATAATAAGTGTTAAAATGATTAATCTAAAGTGGATCAAATTTTCCTAAGATTACATTACCTTTAGAACTATAAACCATTTTTTAGGTTGTAAATTATTACCCTCATTTCTCACCAACCATACCACACCTAACTCACCTAAATTTCATTCACTTCCATTCTTATCTCTTACTTAACATTCTTTTCCATGAAAAGTGCATTTTTCTTCACTTATAAAAGGGACAACTTACACTATTTACATACCTCACCTATCATTTTAATTACTTGTTGGAAATATACCCATTATTGTATCCTATAAACGCCTCCCATGACCCATATTTTTTTTATACCCTTTATTATCCTAATCCCTTAATTTCCAAGGAGAGTTCTAAGAAACATCTAAGTTTTGAACATTAGTGTTTCTTCTTCTTAGTCAATATTTTTTGAAAAAATTATTATTATTATCTTCCATAAATAAATTAATATAATATAATTAGTATAATTTAAATTCATAAGATTAATTATATTTATTTAATAATAATTATCCATTCCCATGAATCCACTATGAAAAACAAATGCATAAATCATGTGTTGTACACACTACCACCTCCACGATCCAATGCGGATCATTTTTTATGATTGTATCTTATGAATGGTATAAATGATAGGGTTAATGAATAATTATGTTTTTAATTTTACTTAAAAAAAATTAAAATGATCACTTTTTTACTTTTACTATCATTTTATCCAACCATTAAGGAATGAGATAGTTAATCATGCCAATGTGTGTCCTACCACCTCCATTAACGGGTCTTATTTGTATTTTCCACATAACATGGATGGAAATAAAATTTTAATTAATAAAATAATATAGTTTTTATGACATAATTATTTTCAGTAAATGATAAATCATTTTACTTTCTACCCCCTCCCATTTTACGGAAAATAAATGTGTCGATTGTGTGTGTGTGTGTTGATTACCACCTCTATGTAGCGATGTGTTTTGTTTTCCATTTCCCCCAATCATGGATGAATTTTAAAATTATTTTTATGTATAGAAATGATTTTTACATCACTATTTATATTTTTTAGGTTGTGAACCTATTTTAAAAATAAAATTAAACATTATCAACATGCCAAGAGATTCATGTAAAAATCAACTGAACTACCTCGAGTAACCGACATGAGTGGAAACTATTTAATAAATAAGAAAATTATGATGATAATTAGACCTTTGTAAATTAATTATAGATGAAAAGTGTTATTATTAAAGTTTTTAATAAACCTAATTTTATTATTCAGGATGTTAAGTGCAAGTGAATAACTCTTTAGGACAATGGTAAGTGTTTCATCTCAAAACTTCCTTATTTGAGACACGTGTTATTTTATGCACCTAATATTATTTATATGGTTTATATACTACCAATTGGATATTTAATATCATTTATTTTCCTTATTAATTGTCTTTTAACTTTAACTTCAATCTATCCTTATTTCAATGGATTTTTATTAAAATGTTCTTAAGTGGTAAGTTACTTTTTTCTCAAACTCCCTTCATTGGGAATGTTTTATTTTATAGACCAATTTAATTTTATATGGTTCATATTATTCCTAATTTATATGTTATCATGAAATATTTTTAATCCATGAAATTTTATGTTCATATTAAATACCTTTCTACTTCAAGGGGTTTGATCAAAATGTTACTCAATTCTAAAAAAAATATCTCATGTTCTTTTTTCCATGAGTCTTGAATTTTATTCTTGACTTTGATCTTACAAGTCCCAATAATCATACCATTTTCTTTTAAATAAGTTTTATTTCCTTTAAATTTTAGGAAATTAATTCCTTTCATTAAAATATTTGCCTTTGGTGGATCATGTTCTCTTTCAAAATACTTCAGTGAAATGAATGATTCCCAACCTAATCATGAAACACTTTTTCTTTCATATCTATGTTTTACCTATAAAAATTATTTTATATAGTATATAAAGTAAAAATTATACATATATTCGCATATTATCAATAAAAAAATTTAATATCCTATTTATTATGTGGGTTTCACTAATTGGTTTTAACCAATTTTAAATGATTTCCACATAATTATTTTTAAAAAAAAATTCTTCTAAATTAATGTTTTATAATGTTCCAAAATTATTCATTTTAAAAAAAATTTACAAAAAATTATTTTTAAATTACCTTGAATTTATAAAAATAATTAAAAGTAAATATTTTAATTGTCTCTATTCGGGTAATTTTCAACCAAAAAGAATCTCTTTTACATGTTTCCATGTGAACGTATCTTTTTTATGCCTTTGTAATTTTTTAAGAGACATCATCTCTACATTTTCATGTTGTAAAAAAAATAAATGTTTATAATAATGTTTTAATAAAATATTCCTTTTAAAAAAATTCAAATAAAAAGTGAAATTGTTATTTTTTTTAAAAAAAATTATTAATGATTCTAAGTGTGTTCATCATCAATATGGTATGCTTGATCAAGGGTATTACTCAAATGATACCATCTACCATATTATTTTGTATGGATTATTAAATAATTTTTTAAATCTATGGTATGATCCATCAATACATATTTATTTAATAATTATCCAATTATATAGGCCTGATTTACTTCCAATTTTTTCCTATGTAAATTCATTATATTACACTACTTAATTAAAGGGTGTTCACCTAGATGTCAAATACATCGATTGATTGGGGATATTGTTTTCTAATAGATATATAAATTTACTATATGGTATAAATAAAATATTAATATTCATATTAATATTTTTTGAGTGGTGTTTACATAGAATGATTCATAAATTTATTAGATACCAATTTATTTTCCATAGGTTTATCATGTCATGTTTATTTATGCCTCCTTTGGGAACCACTTGAAAAGGATATAAAACCCATTTTATTTCCATTAGGATTTATGATTTTATTCATTTAAATAATGTTCACACATATGTATGACTTTTCATTATGATGGGTCCACCCAGATAGTGCTCAAATGCATTAGATAATGTTAATGTCTTATGAGAAGCTTTGTGTCTGATTATGTAGTAATTTTAATCCTTTTTTACAACCTATGGAGTAATATTTGGAATATTATGATGGCATGGGGAGTAATCCTTGTAATGTGATGATGGACTAGGGATTAATCCTTGGAATATGATGATGATGTCCTAGGGAGTAATCCTTGGCATATACTTATGATATCAAGTTTATATAGTTTCCACATTCCAATTATTTCATGCCCTTATGTTATGATCATTTTATAATACATGTATTTATGATATAATATCTTTATTCCATACTCTAACTATTATGATCGATGTCATTATAATATCAGTTTATTCCTCATGCCTCTCTTGTTATGATTTATTTTCATGTTTACCCTTACTAAGCATTTAAGCTCACCCCTTCTTATGTTTCCCTTTCCCTGGGTTATGAATTACTATATTAGGTATACTTATACTAGAAGATTATCTTGTGTGGAGAATTTTTGGGTGATTTTGAATACCTATTATGGATTTACTAGCTTTTGATATAAGGGTAAAAAAAGTTTTCATGTGTTTAGAAGAGTTTAGATTTAGTAGTTTAGGATTGTGATTACTCTCTAAGACACTAAACTAAAAGTCCATTGGTTTTAAAATGTGAGAAATATATTGTGAGAATATATGTGTAACAAATAAATTATTGTAATTTATCTATTTTCGATACAGGATTCAAGAGCACAGGTCCCAGGGCACTACACATCCAATAGGTCATGGGCTGGTGACTAGCACCGAGTAGATGTGTCTCATAATATGGAAGGCCTTAACCCATATCAACATATAATAAATTCATATCCCCAATGAATAAAATAACAATTATAATATATATATATATATAGTTTAATAATATAAAACAAAAGTAATAGAACCAAAATACAAGTACATCCCCACATAATCAAGTATGAAAGAGATTTACATCAAAAACACATCTAAAATGGTTAGATACAAGACACTAGAAAACTAATCCTCACCGCAAATAATATTAGAATGATCTAAACTCCCAAAAAATCATCACCACCAAAGAAAACCTCCATGCTCCATCATGAATTTCCATGAATCACCGAACATCAACCCCAAATAATCCACACCATCTACATGTCCACCAAGACCACATCTGATGTTTTTCACCATCTGCATACAGACAATCATCTATGGGCACAAATCCCACAAAGGGTAAGAAAATAACGAATCTAATAACACTAAAGAGTCAATAAGTCTAGAAGTTGATTTCTAGCTATATGAAACAACTCAATGGAAACACATGGGTCACCATAGATACTCAGGTCCCAAAGGAATATAAATTGATCAGTATCTATAACCACTACACCATTTATAGAACCCATATAGGGGATACTTCTCACCACTAAAACATATTCATCAGTAAAGGGAACATTACACCCTCTATTCCTTCAATACCATTTCACTTGATCAAGTATCCAAACTACCAATATTAAGAAACCCATGTAACCTTATAGTAACCATTGTAGAGGATCATGAACCCAAGTAACTAGGGGGATACCAACTCTAATGGAAGATACCAAACCTGAATGAGATCTTTTACAAGGTTAATACCAACTCCATAGATAGAGGTTCCATGAATAGAATATGTGGGGGGGAATAACCAGCCCTATCTAATCCTATAGTATTGGATCTCAACTATAACTAACTAGTGGAATAACTGACCCTACCTAAGGATGGTGGGGTAACCTATTCCCTGACACAAATATGCATCCATTGAGGGTGGAAAACTCTTAAAATGCTCTGATCACCATTCTTGAAACCCCAGTGTCAGCCTTATGAGGCTAAATTTGATATATTTTTATAATGATGTAACATCAAGGCTTGGATTCTACTAAACAAATGCCCCAATCCAATTTTCCATGTGAACATAGGAGTGCCTCCTCATACACCAAAGTTATCCAACTATCAGTTGGGGTATAAGGTGGTATTGTAAAAAGGATATACCCCCGTATTAGAGTGAAAAATATCAATGTAAAAATCCAAGCATCATATATATCGACGTATGTGTAAATATTAAAAAAATATCAATATCTCAAATAAACTGTAAATAAAATATGAAAAATATAACATGAATGTACAACTAATGAAATTTAGTAAGGATCAAATAGGAATAACCAGAATACAACTAATGTCCCATTGGGATAGCTACATAATATACCATAATAAAATGAAAACTAAGAAAATGTATCTATTATATCTTTGTGTTAAACCTAATCCAGTATTTTGATACCATTCGATCAATCAGACTCGATCATGAAAAACTCAACATGGGTCTCAGCCCAAACCTCTAATTATAGTAAACATGTGAGAGTTTCTCATGTACCCATGTAGATTGGTGTCCTAAAAAGGTTTTGAGTACAACTCAATATACTTCCACCAACTATGAATTGAGAAATACCATCCATAGAAATAGTGTATCTAGATAAAAAATGGAATAAGTAAATAATATATAAAAGGAGATATATTTTAAAACATATATTTATAGATTAACCCAATTTCCCTTGGGTATTGAGTGACACCCAGACCAACCAAACCTGTATCGACCCCGAAAATAATCTAAGTTATAAAAAAGGGGTAAAACATATTATAACCACGTAGGATACCATCCATGCAAAGGGAATTTACCTAGAACCTTAAACCTGTACTAAAATAAATTATTCTTGGATCCTAGGCCCAGCACCTCAACTATGGATAAAACTATAGGTACTAATACACAACATCATATCCAATATCATAAACCATGGGCATGGAATGTCATGTCCAACTTTCTAAACCTCATATGTGGAATTCCATGTTAGACATATGCAACCACTCCTATGGAGTGTCATGTCTAACTCTTTATACCTAGGATTTGGATTATCATGCAGACATCTGGAACCATACCTATGCATCATCATTTCGAACTCTCTAAACCTCATATATAGAGCATCATGTTAGACATCTTGAACTAAAAAACATAACAGTAGGGTATAAAGCCGTGTTCTAGTGCCTAAACCATCCCATCATTCCTCAAATACTAAGGATCAACATCTTAACCTTTCAAAACACCAAAAGGTTAATCAGAAACCCCACTTTATGACCATAATCATTTACCATGGTATCAATGGGTCTTTAACACCAAACATGTCTTGGACTACTAATATAACACCCTAATGTTTTACAAATGAATTTATTATATAATGAATTCAAAACTAAGTCTATGTGAAAAAAGAACTTTGATATTTATAGGATATAGTTATAACCGGGCCATTATATATAAGTTTTTCACTTTTTTGTTTTGAATTTCAAAAAACTAAAATACATGGTTTCAATAAGTAATATATTTAGAGTCTGATAGATCAACTTACATTTTTTGTGAATAGTAACATACCCTTATGAATAGGAATAGTAATATGATCCTTATGAATATTAAATCATATTTTTATTTTATTTTATTAATTTTATAAGGTAATGAGATCTTGATTAATTTTTCAAGGTGATATAAAATGAATTATTGTTTTAAAAGTGTTATTTTTTGAATAAATTGTGATTTTATTTAAAAATTAAATTAATCAGATTTATAAAATTATTTTCCAAAAATGGAGAACATTTTTGAATTTATAACATTGATATTATGTTCCACTGAATTTAGGATAATTTTATAAAATACTTTAGTTTTTTTTTTTGAATAGTAAATATACAGTTTTGAGTTTTCAGTATGATTAATGACGTCATAATGATGTAATAATTGATATAAAATTATAGTAGACTTTTGTGAATTAAAATATCATATTATGTGTCCCAAATGGAAATAACATGGTCAAATACCATGGGAAAGCCTATGGTTATTCAAATACCATAAATGAGGTGTCTTTGAAATTAATAAAAAACTCCCTCTCTTTTACTGTAAAAACCCACCCATTACTTTGTTTTTTCATTAAAAATTCATAATCCTAGAATATATGGTATTTTTACCTCCATAAGATTCCTTCAAAGGTTTCATGAAGCCCCCAAGGTCTAAACCTTCAAGTTTTAGGAGTTACTCTACAAGGTAAGGGAATCTACCACCCTTCTCTTTTTCAAGCACTATTTTTATGTTATTCTCTTTTAATTTGAATAGGATTATGTTGGGATATTTCATTACTTATCCTCCTTACTGTACAAATAATTTAATAATTATTAAATACCCCTTTTTATCTTATCAAAATATTTTATAAATTTTTAAGTGACACTGTTAGGGTGTCGAATTTGTGTAAGGGATTTCACAACATCTCCTTTTCTTTCAAGTTCCTTTATTTTCTTTTTCTCTCCTAAAATCCCTTAATAAAAAAGGTATGATAACTCAATTAACATACATATACTATAATTTTGTTATTATAATGTAATACTTTATCATTAAATCTCTTATGTCCTCCTTATATATATATAAATGAAAACATCGTCTGAGATGTGTTAATGTATCACATTCAAGGATGAAGGTTTTCAATTTCAATTACTATATCCATGGATTTAAATGAAACCATTTTTACTGTTTAAATAAACTATAATATTTTTATTATAACCTATTAAATGTTTGGGAACCAGTATACGTACAAAATACTAATTCATACAACAAACTAGTGTGTAACAATCGAGATATCACCAAAATAATATAAATGGTTATCACTGATGTTATATCTAATAAATCATCCTCATACCATGTAACCAAGTGATATATATAACCATTCACACTTATGTATTTTTATAAATAATGTATAAGTTCAATTCTGGAGAATTATATCTATTCAAAATGAATATCCATACTCTTATAATAAAGTAAACTGATCATGCAATCTAGGAAACAAACACTCTGGAACGACTTAATTCAATATTATAACTTATCAATAAGGAAATAAAAGAACTTAATAAAAATTTAATTAATAATATATATGTATATAATGTTCTTACGTAGTTAATTATTGGATTTAATTTGATTATCTTGGACATTAAGGTCAAGTTCAGAATACTTTCGGACAAAAGATAAGGCTTTTCTACCAGAACCTCCATTTTCTTTTGGGTTACTATTATCCTCTACTAAACTCAATTAAATTCTTATTTATTCTTATTTACTACTAATAAATTATTTTTTAATGTTATATATAATTTTACCAACTATAATATTTCTTTATTGTATGATGATTTAAATGTTTTAAAATTATATTTGTAAAATTATTCTTGAAATACAGGCCTGTTTCAAGGGAACTTCTCGAATTCTTACCTATGTTCAAGTATGCTATGTAATATATTTTTATCCACCATTTTTTTTATAAAATAACTCATTTTATTATGAGAAAACTATATTATTTCAATTGTTGTTTTATACTAATATTTTTCCAAAAGAACTCTTCTTTTCAAAGTAAAAGAGTATTTATCTCAAGAATTACTCAATGATTTTATAAGAGTAATTTTATCTATTTCAAAAATATTTTTGAATATTATTAAGACTAATATTTTATGATATCATCTACCATATTTTATTGAATTTTTTATTATTATTATGACTATGTATGTTCTATCTTGAAATAATTATCCATACTACTCAGAATTTTTAGTGTTTATGTGTATAGATTGGGGAAAGTTATTCCATATATTCATGTTGTTGATGTTTATATCCTTTCATATGAAGAATTAATTGGACTTATCAAGTGATGGTAGGGACCCACTATATCCTCTTGATACATTTGTAGGTATCATGAGACAAAACAAATGTAGACTTAGCCTAAGCCTTTCACATTTTCAGATATAGTTTTAGCTGAGGCCATAATCATTTTCAAATGACTTGGCTGAGGCCTTGATGATATATTTCAGAATGATCGTAATTATTAATTTCCCTAATTATTAAACAAGTTATTTATAATCCATGGGTTTATTTGACTAGTAGAATACCCATGAATATGCATTATTATGGAATTATTTATTCAGTCCTTATTCCTTCCGTAATATGTTCAAGTTCCTTTTTAAAGGAATGTGTTTTCAGTTATTAGATATGCCTAGTGTTTAGGTTTTTTATAATTTATTCTATATTACTTACCATTAATTAGTACCTAATATCACCACTTTCTTAAGTTTTATTTTTTCCCAAGTGGTGAAGATGAATATTATGAATGACTTTCAAGGATAATATAGAAGTTTGTGTGTGATTCAATAAAAGTTGATATATTGAATTTTCTCTCAAGTTGTAAAATTTAACTTATGTATGTATCTACTTTTACAAAACTACTAAACTAATTAATTCCTTCTGGATTCTACTTTATTATAATTATTCCAATTTAATGAAATAACGCACTGGCTCTAGGAAACTGGGTTCGGGTCTTTACTGTTGGTATCAGAGAAATTTTAGTAGAAAACATGGAAACTATATTTTGAAAATGTAGATTTGGGAACAAAACCATAATATAGTCTTTGAGTATCAACATACATGAACATCCTTAATTTTTTAAGGAATATATTATGTGGATATTTCTATCAAATACATCGATGTATGGATACTACAAGTGGAAGTGGTTTTGGAACAGATGTACATGGAAGTAACAACTCTGATAAGGAGTTTCGGGCTTGACCTAGGGTATCCTAGTACACAAAAATGGTCCTTAATGCACACCTAGTTTGACACTCTTGGGGGATTTGCTTAAGATAATTCACATTTTCTTTACAAACCATTATGAACGAATTAAAAGTAAATTTTTACTTAAAGAAACCATGTTTATGATTATGAGTTTAGATATGAATAGGATTTCAATTTATGCTAAGTATATTTCTAAGTGGGTATTATACATTAAGATTCACAACCTAATCTAGTGTTTTCCATTATTTAGAAATGGACCCAAGTGGAAGGAATGGAAATTTCATGAACGCGTGTATCCCTAGTATGTGTTTTCTTCTTTCGGAAGACAATGATGATGTTATTGGAGCTGAAACGGGTGTTGAGTAGCTTATTAATCTATTGGGATAGCTGATTTAGTTTATGAACAATAACCTTACCCATATAGAGAATCATGATCCATAATGTAGAGGATAAATGTTAGACTACTTTATGTGGCAACAACCTCAATAATTCAATGGGAATACGATCTCATTTGTAGCTGAGCAGAGGATAAGTTCCCTATATAATATATTTCTTACTTTGGGGTGTAAAAAAAGAGAGAAGTTTATCATGGTAGTTTATCGTCTATTAAGATATGCAAATAAATAGTGGGAATTGATTCAAAACACTAAGGAGGAGGAATAAATAGAAGAAATAAAATAGAGGGAATTTATGGAATATTAATAGAAAAATATTTTCCTCAAAAACAACGAGAATATATAGAGAGAGAATTCTTGAGTCTCAGACATAAAGAGGATTAAAATATTTCAAAGTATGAAGCTAACTTTACATGGTTAGCAAGGCATGTTGCAGACTATATATGTAATACAAGGAGAAATATTGATCAATTATTTGATGGTTTAAAATCATTCCTATTAAGGGCACTAATCTCCCAAAGTTTCTCAAAATACAACGAAATTGTCTCATGTGATATCAATATAGAGAAATAATTCTCTAAGTCTTATGAATTTAAGGGAAAACAAGAGAAGAAGATGGTAGAATTGGATAGAATGGATAAAGGGAGGAATAAAAAAGGGGAATTTTCTAACATGTGATACTATAATTATAGGTAGATGGGGCACTATGATAATGATTTCAAGGGGAATAAAGAAATTTTAAATATTAAATGCTATATTTATAGGGATATGTGGAACTATGCTAATGATTATTCAAAGCGTCAAGGAAATGGGACTCAGAAAAGTCCAAGAGAGCAAGTCTAAGCTTATGTGATAACAACTACTGAGATTGAAATTCCTAATGATGTGGTGAAAGGTACTTTAATCATTTCCTCAAACTTAGCTAATGTTTTATTTGATTATGGATCATTTCATTCTTTTATATCTTCCTAGTTTTCCAATAAAATTAGATATTTCCAATTGTATTTAATAAAGTAGTTGTCAATCAAAACTCATAAGGGAAGTATCATTGCAACAAATATTTGTCGATCAATCCCCCTTATGAAACATAAATGTGCCTTATTTGCTAAATTTATCATCATATCCATGATCAACTTTGATATAATCCTCAGTATGGATTGTATTTCACATTACGATGCAAAAAATATATTTCAATAATAAGGATGTTGAAAAAATAGAATGATGTAGAATATCTTATCTTTAGTAAAAAAATAACATCATCTTATTCTTATCTAGATCCACCCCTAGTATCTCTACATAATAAAATTCTTGGTGATTATTAGAACACAATATGAGTGGGTGAGGAAAGAAATATTCAAATTGATAATTTACCTATTTTTCAAGAATATATTGTTGTTTTTTCAGAGGATTTACCTGGACACCCTCCAAAGTAAGAAGTTGAATTCTCTATTGATTTAACTCTTGGTTCAAGGCCTATATCAAAGACTCCTTATAGAATGGACACTTTGGAATTATTATCACTGAAGAAAAAACTATAGGAATTGATTGATAAAGTATTTATTCACCCTAGTGTTTCTCCATGGGGATCCCCTGTTCTTTTTGTTAAAAAAAGCTGGATCTATGAGGTTGTGCATTAAATATAGGTAGTTCAATTAAATTTCAATAAATAACAAGTATCACCTACATTGAATTGATGATTTATTTTATCAAATTCATGAATCCCAATATTTTCTAAAGATTTAACTTCAATCTGGATATCATCAGTTTCATGTGAGGAAGGAAGAAATTATAAAGACAGCATTTCGAACCAGGTATGGGCATTATGAGTTTATAGTAATTCCTTTTGAAATTATTAATGAACCCCCTATTTTCTTGGATATAATTAATATAGTTTTCAATGAATATATTGATGACTTTTTTTTAAACGTTATTCATGATATCATGGTATACTCCAAATTCTACGAGGATCATTTGAATCACTTACGCATTATTCTAAAGCCCCTTAGAATAAAAGAGTTATATGGGATGTTTAGCAAGTGTGAATTCTAGCTTAAAATAGTTTCTTTTCATGGCCATATTGTCTCTATAGATGGAATCTGAGTTGATACTAAAAATAAAAAGGTAGTTCAAGAATGGAATACTCCAACAAACATAACTGAGGTACGTAGTATTAATGGTTTATCATGTTATTATCAGTTTTTTGTTCATAAATTCACTCGATTATCCAACCTGTTAACTAAGCTTACTCATAAAGGGGTTAAGTTCATGTGGAAAAAATAATGTGAAGAATATTTTGAAGAATTTAAGAGGATATTATTGAATGATCTGATCTTGACTATACCATCAGGTAATGGTGGATTTTTTATCTATAGTGATGCATCAAAGAAATGACTTGGATGTGTCTTAATGTGGAATGATAGAGTTATTTCCTATGCATAAAGGCAGTTAAAAATCATGAATAGAACTATCAAACTCATGATCTTGGGTTGGAAGTTGTAATATGTTCTTTGAATATATAGATACTTTATCTTTATGGTGAAATATATGAGATATATACTGATTACAAGAGCTTGAAATACATTTTCTCACAAAAAGAACTCAACATGAGGCAAAGGAGATTGATTAATTTACTCAAGGATTATGATTGTTCCATGAACTAACACCCAGGAAAGAAAAATAAGTTATCTGGTGGATTGAGTAGGAAGGATCATGTAATTATAAACAAAATGAGAATTGACAAGGATCCTATGTATATGGATATAGAGAGTATAGATATGGGAATCATAAAATAAGGTGAAACATCATTACTTTTTCAATTTGTTTCCCAACCATATTTATTAGAAAAGATTAAAAGTTCTCAACTTGATGATGAGAATATTCAAAAAAACTTAATGTTTTGAATGATGGTAATTTGGAAGAATTCATATATGGATATGGAATTCTGATATTTGGGAAGATGATTTGTATTCCTGCTATACCCGAGCTAAAAAGGTATTTATTGGATACTGCCCACAGTTAGATTTTTTCTATACATCCTATTAGAACTAAGATGTATAGAGATTTGATGGAACATTTATGGGGGGAAACATGTAGAGGTAAATTGCTAATTATGTATCAAGATGTTTAATTTTTCAATAGGTGAAGGCTGAAAGACAACATCCTAGATGAGTCGTGCAACCTTTACCTATTCTTACATGGAATTGGGATGAAATCACCATGGATTTTTTTCACTAGGTTACATAAATATCCATGAAATAATGATGTAATATGGGTAATTGTTCATCAACTTACAAAATCTGCACATATCCTCGCTACAAGGGAGGATTTTCCACTGCAGCATCTTGAACGACTCTATATCAATAAAGTTGTAAGACTTCATGAAGAACCTATTTAAAAAGTATCTGATCATGATCCTCGATTTATATTGAAATTCTAGAAAATTCTTTAGAAATAATTGGACACCAAGCTTTGTTTGAGTACTACTTATCACCCCCAAAACTGATGGGTAGTCAGAAAGGGTGATCCAAACTTTAGAAGACATGTTGAGATCATTCCCGTTCAACGTTAAAGGTATGTCTGATTAGTATTTACCCTTGGTGGAGTTTTCCTACAATAATATTTTCCATTATAGTATTCAAATGGCACCATATAAATCATTGTATGGAAAGAGATTTCGCACACCAACATGTTGGGATGAAGTTGGTGAAATAAAGCTTGTGGGCCCAAAGCTTGTGGAGGAAACAACAGAAATGGTTAAGACTATTCAACCCCATATCAAAATAGCTAAAATTATGAAAAATATTTATACTAATAATTGAAGGAAGGATTTGGAATTTCAATAGGGATACCAGGTTTTCTTAAAAGTATCTCCATGGAAGGGTGTTATAAGATTTAGAAAGAATGGGAAACTGATCCCTAGGTACATAGGCCCTTTTGAAATTTTAGAGGGAATTGAAGTTATGTATTTTCAATTAAAAACACCTCCTACACTTTCTAATATTCACAATGTGTTCTATGTCTCATTATTGAGAAAGTACATGCTATACCCAACACGTGTACCCACATATTAAGGAATATAATTGGAACCTGACTTATCTTACTATGAAGAGACTATCCATGTTATGAAAACTAAAGAATATGTATTGAGGAATAAAACAACTCTGTTGGTAAAAGTAATTTTGAAAAATCAAAAAATTAAAGAGGTGGTGTGGGATCCTAAGGAACTTATGATAAGACCTACCCAAATATTTTTATAAGGTAACATTTTGGTAATTTCGAGGAAGAAATTTTTTTAAGGGGGGAAGAACGTAACACCCTAAGTTTTTACAAATGAATTTAGTATAGAATGAATTCAAAACTAATTCTATGAGAAAAAACACTTTGATATATGTAGTAGATAGTTATAACCTTTAGATATAATTTCACCGCTTCTGTGTTTTGAATTTCAAAAAACTGACATACACGGTTGCGATCAGTAAGATATTTAGAGTCAGATAGGATCAAATTACATTTTTGGTAGTAACATACTCTTACGAATAGTAATATTACTCTTATGAATATTAAATAATATTATTTTATTATTTTATTATGTTTATAAGATAATGATATCTTGATTAATTTTTCAAGGTGATATAAAATGAATTATAATGTAAAATTGTTATTTTTTGAATAAATTATGATTTTATATTAAAAATAAATAAATCATATTTTAAAAATTATTTTCTAAAAATGGATTTCATTTTTGAATTCATAACTTCAATATTAGGTTATGCTAAATTTATGAGAATTTTATAAAATACTTTAGTTTTTCGTGAATAGTAAAAATACAGTTTTGAGTTTTCGTTATGATTAATGACATCATAATGATGTAATAATTAATATAAAATTCTTTTCAAATTTTATACATTAAAATAATATATGATGTGTCCCAAGTGGACAATACCATGGTCAAGACCATGGTTTTTCAAATACCTCTACTGAGGTGTCCTTTGAAATTAATAAAAATATCCCCCTCTTTTACTATAAATACCCACCCATTCCTTAATTTTATTTCATTAAAAATTAATTATCATAAAATATTTGGTGGTTTTACCTACATAGGAGTCCTCCCAAGTTTTCCTCAATCCCCCAAGGTCCCAACCTTCATGTTTTAGGAGTTTCTCTAAAAGGTAATGGAATCTACCACCCTTCCCTTTTTCAAGCACTCTTTTTATGTTATTATCTTTTAATTTCAATTGGATTATGTTTTGATGTGTCATTAAATATCCCACTTACTTTACATATTATGTAATAAATACTAGGTACACCTTTTTCTATCATAAAAATATTTTATGAATTTTGAAGTGACGTCGTTAGGCTGCCGAATTTTCATAAGGGATTTCTCAACTTCTCTTTTTCTTTCAAGTTCCATTATTTTCTTTTTCTCTACTCAACTAACCTCATCCAAATGTAATGATAAATCTAATAAATTACATTTGATATAATATTTTTATGATATTGTAATAATTCATCATCATCTCTCTTTTCCCCTCCTTATATACAAAAAAATGAAAACACTGTCTGAGATGTGTTAATTTATCGCATTCAAGGAAGATAGGTTTTCAGTTTCTATTACCATATTAATGGATGGTCATAAAACCATTTTTATTTTTTAACCAGACTATAATATTTTTTTATAACCTATTCAATGTTTTGTAAACAGTATATATACATGATACTAATTCATATGACAAACTAGTTTGTAACAATTGAGAAATTGCCACAATAATCTAAATGGTTATCTATAATGTTCTATGTAATAAATCATCCTCATACCATGTAACCAAGTAATATATATAACAATTTCCACTATTTTATGTTCATAAATAATATATAAGATCAATTTTGTAGAATTATATCCATGCTATATGAACTTCCATACTCTTATAATCAAGTAAAGTGATTATGCAATCAAGGAAACGAACACTCTGGAACGATGGAATTCAATCTTATAACTTATAAATAATAACATAAATGAACATAATAGAAATTTAATTAATAATATATATATATATGTATATAATGTTCTTAAATGTTTAATTAATGGATTTAATTTGATTATCTAAGATATTAAGTTCAAGTGCAGAATACTTTCAGACATAATGTAGGGATTTTCTACCTGAACCTCCATTTTCATTCAGGTTACTCTTATCCTCTACTTACCTGAATTAAATTATTATTTATTCTTATTTATTCCTCATAAATTATTTTTTAATTTTCTATTCAAGTGTACCAACCAGAATCCTTATTTATTTTATGGGGATTTACATGTTTTAAATGGGTCTTCCAAAAAATTCTTCCCGAAATACAAGCTTGTTTCAACGGAACTCCTTGAATTCTTACCTATTTTCAATTAAACTCTATAATATGTTTTTAGCAACCATTAATTTTATAAAATCATTAATTTTATTATGATAAAACTATATTATTTAAATTTTGTTTTTATAGAAAAAAATCCAAAATAACTCTTTTTTCAAAGTAAAAGAGTATTTATCTCAAGAATTACTCGATGATTTTATAAGAGTAATTTTATCTATTTAAACACTCTTGTTGAATATTATTGGGACTAAAATTTTATGATATAATATACTATATTTTATTTAATGGTTTATCATTAGTTTGACTATGGATTTTATATCTTGAAACCATTCTTCATACAACTCAGAATGGTTAGTGTTTATGTGTATAGATTGGGTAAAGTTATTCTTTATGTTCTTGTTGTTTATGTTTATCCCCTTTCATATCAGTAATGCATTGGACATATAAAGTGATGGGTGGGGACAACTATAGCCCCTTGATGCATTGTTAGGTATCATGAGACAAAATGTTTATGGACTTGACGGAGGCCTTTCCCATTTTTAGATATGATTTTGACCTAGGCCTTATTCATTTTCAGATGTCTTGGCTGAGGCCTTGATGGTATATTTTAGAATGTACAAAGTTATGCATTTCCATAATTATGAAACAATATTTGATAGTCCATAGGGTTATTAAAATAGTATAATACCCATGATTATGATTTATTATGGAATTATTTATTCTTCCCTTATTCCTACCATAATAGCTTCATGTTTTTTTTAAAGGAATGTGTTTTCAGTTATTCACCATGCCTAGTGTTTGTGTTTTTTATAACTTCTATAGTCTTACTTACCCTTACTGAGCATAATATCTCACCCCTTTCTTTATTTTTCCCTAAGTGGTGAAGTTAAATATTATGAATTACTTTCAAGGATAATCTCGGAGTTTATGTGTGATTCAAAAGATGTTAATATGTTGAATTACCTTTCAAGTTATAATGTTGAACTTATGTATATATTTGGTTTTCCAAAACTACTAAACTAATTTGTTACTTTAGGATACAAATTTCTTGTAATTATGCCAATGTAATGAAATAAGGCACTGCCTCTGGGAAACTAGGGCCAGATATTTACAACTGATCCATATTTACACATCAAAATATCATTCAATTAATATTTATAATATGGCTGAATATCACCCTTCTATTTAAAACATTTTTAATCCAACATTAAAACATGGATCTTTCTCTTTAACGTCTAAAAAAATTCAAAAGCCTTTTTTCCATAAAATACCATTAAAAAAGTCATTAAAAAGTTTCTCTGAATGGGAAACCGCCAAATCATTTCAAAATAATATTTGAAATCCTTCTATAAACCCTTTTTAAAAAAACGTGGAGGTCAACACCTCAATTTAAAATGAAATACAATTTAAAACATAGTTGTTAACTATTAAAAATCCAAGCCATGTCAAAACCAAATTCACATGGGTAAAAACATCTCTAGATCCTCATAGTAATTTAAAAAAACAAGTACCTAAAACATTTCATTCTCAATGTTTGGAATGCCCCATGGGTGTATATAGGTTCAATCTCATAATAACCAAAGGATCCAATGAGGTCCATGGATGGTCTAAGGAATTAATCTAATACCCAAAACTACTAAATCAAACCATGGGATAAAACACTCATACCATTATCTTTAAGTAACTTACCTCATACATATGTAATTAAATTAACATGACTATGGGTAAAGATCTTAGAACACCTACCCCATCAATAAAACTTTCCATAACACTTAAACGTTTAGAGACCTTACCAAGGCCCATCCAAGCCTAATACAACTCATATCTATCAAAATGATATTTTCTTAACAACCCAATCTTTAACCCCATACTAAATATCAAAAATTAATTAATTATAACAATTATAATTAATTAATGTATTAAACCCCAACTCAACATATTGTCAAAAAAACTCATCTAGTGCTCACCTCTAATCAAAACTTCATGAGTTCACTATGGGTGGTCCCAATAGACTACCAACACCATTATTAATAAAATCAGTAAGATGAAATACCATTATAACTATCAATTAAAATAAATTCATTAAGTAAAACCTAATAAAATTCACTATGAATGCATACCTTAACAAAACATCATACAATAATGTGTAAAAAACGTCTCAGGATCTCCTATTAACCATCCAACCAAAATCTAAATGAAAAATGGATGATTCAACCATGATCTAATTGAATCAACTTAAAAACCATAACTAAATAACACGTAAATTAGAGAGGATGAATAAAGAATAGGGAAGAGGTTATTGGAGGTTGATACTAATCTAAAAAACACACAGATATTTCCATGAACACACCCCCCTAATCAAGGGTTAGAGGAGTAAGAGTTTGAGAGAACCCATGGTCCATGAACTCCAAATGGGGGAGGAATAGGGGTGGTTTATTAATTCTCCTATGTGTATTTTGGTTATTTCCCCCATTAAATAAAATTCGGAGTAGCTATGCAGTTTGGAAACATAGTTTTTCAAAATATACACCAATTTTGAACCTTTCACTAGGTATTAAAAAATGATTCACATGATTAATCTATATGTTTAAAAAAATATGCACCAACCAACCTATCGAAAATACCTCCCCTCTATATAAATTCGTATGGTTTTTCTAAATTTGTGCATAGATCGTGTGTTGTTCCTCGAGCTCTCCACCACCTTGCACGATTTCTCCTTAGTATTGAATGATTTTCCACATATCATGCTCTAACCATGTAACATAATCGTTCTAAGTTCAAAATGAACTTAAAACACCCAGAGCATTGGGTATCACCGGGTTCCTCCTAAACTGTGCACACAAATTATGCACCCTATCCAAAAAACTCTAAATTTATTGAAACATAACCCAAATCTTCTGAGTCTCAACCTAAAACCCAAGCTAACTTTTTATCCTCATTCCTAATATAAAAACATAATTTTAAGGCATCATAATATCATAATTCCATTATGATTATTGATTCAAAGTTTGACCCATATAGTAAAATAAAATTCAAATTCCTTTTAAAATTTCCCACTCGTACGAATGTGAGATATTACAATCTCACCAAAGTAATGCTTATCATCCCTATGAATTATCATTGGTTATCTATCCACAACACCTAAAATAAATTAGTAATGTGTTATAACAAATATCCTTATTCAGTTTCAAAATGGCCAAAATAAAACCAAGGAAAAACTTCCTACTCAAGTCACTCCACTGACCAAAACCTGATCCAATGCCAATTGTCAAAATTGAAAAACCAAGATGTCACTTACTTAGACACATCCAATATAAACACTAATCATTTGATCCCTCGATCACTCATCAGAGATATTATTCTCTCTACTATAAGATTCATCTTATAACCACCAACTTCCAATGCATGAAACCTATTCCATTATAAAATAGCAATAGAACCTCGAACTCACGCTCCCATAACATAGCAAGAATAGTTCCCAACTTAGCATGCCCAACATCCCTAATAACTCTTACCAAAATGAAAATGGTTTCCCATTATCAAAAACCAATTTGAGTAGACAAATTCCCATCATCCTTTCATAAACTAATAAAAATTGTCTTTTTCTCAATGTTTGGGTTTACTATCCACGACATGATTACCTACAAGATATAGTTTGAAACTTACCACGTTTTTTTCATATATTAAACCAAGTCAAGGTATCCTTGGCTGAATAATCCCAAAAATCCTAGCTCCAACTTTTGGTTGGTCACCACCTCACCTGATAATGATGACCTCATGGAGAGAGGCATTCCATTTCCACCCAAACATTCCCATTAGATTTTATACTTGATTTATATAGACTCCAAGGTCAGATCCAACTCTGACTCAATCCATCATCATTCACAATGACACCACCGGTTCACCTCCTATAAAACACCACAGATTACATTATAGAACCACTTCAATCCTAATTACATCACTCAACTTGACCATCCACCAAAATTGATTTCCTATTAGAACTCATTATAGAAATTAGTTATGAACCTCATTAGTTTTCCAATGGGATCATAGTTCCACCATGACTAATCCATGGATAGTTCTACACACCTATGACCCTTCTAGCATGAGGGTCTCACCTCAATGACTAATACGTCACTCCCCATATAGGAGTTTCATTATCACCTCCTCACTTAGTAAAACTCAATCACCACGGTACATGTTACATTCAATTCCAACCTAAGAATTGGACTTGGCCATCTCTATCTCATCGGAGTGGAAAAACAAAGCATCAAATATCACTCATTCCTATATTCCAAGAATGATAATAATTGAATCCACTAACATCTAGTCAATCACAAGAACCTTATTCATAGATGGTCGATGGTGCACTTCCCACCATATGGATCCATTTACACCACTCCATGAGTGAAACCTCTAAAGAGACCTTTCATCATACCAAAAAATGTATTTAGATAGCTTAGAATGTAGTTCTTTCTCTCTCATAATACTTGGTATTATGTTAAGATGTTGGTTGTTATCACCTCTAAACTAGAATTACACTAATATGTTGTTGATGAATACCACCAAAAACTCATTCATTTATAATGTCACCTCTAATTGAAAGGATATTTAAAACCTAATTAAAGTCCATATTCCTCCCTACTCACAAGTGTATCATCACACCCACATCAGTTCTCATCCCACTCACTATTATCTACTTAAATCAAGAACCTCGGGAAAATGCTCCCATAAAATTTGAACCACAATACAAATGACACGGTGTGTCACAACATGTTCATGCCCCCTATATCCCATTAACACTTAACCCTTACACACTCTTTTTTAACCCAAATTCATAACCTGTATACGAATCTAGAAAGTAATATATCATGAAAACTTGACTCACAAGCCCTATCCACTAGACATACCTTCCTCACACGCCCACTCTCCCAATAAAGATCCCCCTTGGTGATTTCCAAAACCAAATAAAACTCACCTAGAAAAATAAAATTACACAATCAATTATGTCTAAATCGTCATTCAAAAGTCCCACTAAGTTCATTTACACTCAAAATAAATTCCTGAAGATGCATCCAGAGCCAATCAATCCAGACACCTAACTGTTCCTCCCCTAATATACCACATATTCTATTAAATCATCAGTACTCCAATTGATTTTAATCTCAAGGAAACCATACATATCCATGTGAAACATACCAAATCCCTCTTTAAGGGTCTCTTTATCCACATCTAGAACCTATTCACGCATCTTTGAATGCACCAGGTCTACCTCACATATACGGTCCCTGCCCAAAATAGCCTGAACACCTAGAACCACATACTCCAAAGATACTCCTATACTATAGGTTCAACTCATGAACATCATCCACACTCTGTATGCACAACTATTACTCAGATAGTCACTTGAGTGATCCTTCCCCTATAGAAACCAACCACAAATCTAAAGCACTTACACACAAGTTCTCCCTCTCCAAAAAAATCATTCAACACACATAAACACTATACTAGGATTGACCCATCATGAACCATTGTCAAAAGTCTCAAAACATACACATGTTCCTCATTCACCAAAATAAACACACAACATGGTTGGACCCTCTCATGAATCACCCTAAAAGTCACATGGCTCTAACTCCCTAAATTAGAGTCACATAAAAACGGTCACTATACTATCCCACCTAGCCCTACCGATTAAGTATCATGTTGATCACTTGGTATAACCACTTAGGTCTATGATAGCACAAAAAATAGACAAATCATGAGGCAAAAAACACACTCCCATTCCAACATCACATGACATCAACATGTAAAAGTACTCATCTCTAGAGTATCACATATCTAAGGAATCATATTCCAAACCAACCGCTAATAACTAGGTAACCCATCCTCTTCAAGAATATTTACATAAAACAATTCTATGTAAGATTGGTCCACACAACCAACCTCAAATAAAAACCACCCACATGGGGTCTAATGGTTATACACCTATGTCCAGATAACCCATTAGGTTCACCACACCAATTATGTATGAGGACCACATCAGTTTCTTTGTTGCCAATAATATCACCATAGATCCTCATAACCTTCCATTACAAAGATATACATGTTCAAGTTGGTCCCAACTAAGTTGAATTCCACCAAATACTTATAAAAAAATGTTATTCTATAAGTTTTTGACACTTTAAACAACCGGTCCCCTAAAATTAGAAAAATAATACACTAGTAGGTTTATAGCATGTTGATCCCACATTTCTACCATGATGCATGACACACCTCTTGGATTTATAGGGAAAGATTAAAAGAAATCACAAGACACTTTACAATGGTCCAAGATACATAAATCCATTATAAATAATCAAATCCAAAAAACATGTACATTTATCGAACTACAAACAAAGTAAACTATAACATCATATATCATAACAGTAATCATAGCGCTGGTAACCTAGACTTCCTACCAGAATAGGTGTTTATAGTGCATATGTTCGACATCCATCATAGGATCTAAACATATTCTAATATATATAGTATACCAAAACCAAAATAGTAAAATAATAGGAAAGTAACTTCTCTGATACCACTTTGTAACATCTTATCTTGAATTCCACTAAATCAATGCCCCGAGCTAATTTTCCACATGACCTCAGTTGCACCTCCTCATATTCTACAGGCTTCTGACTAATAGTGGGGTTATATGGTAGAACTATGAGAATATTATACCCCCATATCATAGTTTACAATATAAATATAAATACCCAAGAATCATACATATCAGAGTGAGTGAAAAGAATAAATACATACTAATATATAAAAAAACTAGAAATAGAAGATGATAAATATAACATTGTTATATAGATAATTAAATAAATTAACGTCCAAAAATACATAGCATATATACAACATACTTCCCACTAGGAAGGTTACATAACATTCCACAATAATATAAAAACAAAGTAAAGGGATTTACTACATCTTTAATTTGAACCTCATCAAGTATCTCGATACCATTTAAGATATCCTACTTAGTCATTTTGAACTAAACATGGGTCTCATACCAATATTATGCATCAAATAAATATATGAGAGATACTCAAGTACCCATGTGTAGTGGAGTAATGATCAGTGTTTGAGTATAACTTAGTAGGCCACTATCAATGGTGTCTAAAGTAAATAATAGTCATAGAAAAAGAGTATAAAGATAAATAGTAGGATAAGTAAACATTAAAGTATAGGAGATACATTTTAAAACAACCATTTATCAATTAACCTATTTTCCATTTGGTTCTGAGTAACACATGGGTCAACAAAAACATCATTGACACAAACCAATCATCTAAGTCATAAAACAAAGGAGTGAAACATAATTTAAACTGCATAGGATACCATCTATTCCTAGAGATTCTACCTGGAACCTTAGACCTAGTATTTAAATCAATTTTTCCTTAATCATCATGTCAATACATTATCTTTAAGGAATATATCTCATTCACATATAATTACATTAACAAAACTATGGGTAACTCTATTAGACCGCCTACCTCATCAACAAATATTTATATAACATTTCCAATCCTAGAGGCCTTACTAAGGCCAATCCATGCCTCCTATGAACTCCTCATCGTCCAAATGATATTTCCTTAACCACCTAATATTTACCCTCATAATAAATATCAAAATTTAATCAATTATAAAAATTATAATTAATTTATTCATTCATTAAACCCCAAACCAATTTTTTTGCGCCTAGTGTTTCATTTTTTTCAACGATATGTCAATATGTGTTTGTTAAGATGGTGATGAGAGGTGGTTATTCCTAGATAAAATTTTTGGATTCATTTTATAACATTGTGTTTCATGCTTCAACAATTCTCCATGTTTAATATGATAATTTTTTGAGCATGTCTTTAATTCTTAAAGACATGTTCCTAGGAGTTAACACATTGTTTAAAACAATTGAAATCCATGTACAAAATAATTTTATGAAGAATAATTGAATAAAACCTTGAATTGTGTTTTAATTTGTGAGGATATGAAGAGGATTTTATGAAAAATATAAGTTTATATATAATTTTTATCATGGAGATTAATTGATATGAGAAGAGGAGTTTTTTTGGATCTTTTTTGTGATGGATTTGTAATTAATTTAATATTTAGTTTATTTTAAGTAATTTTTAATGGAGGCCTTATTAAAAAAGTGGTCAGTCCTTTAGGTATCCAAGGATAGCTTGACCTTATCCATATGTAGGACTTGAAGTCCATCCATAGACAAAGGAACCATCCCAGGGTAACTTGTGGATGATAGGAGAGTGATCCTATTTATAATTCCTGCAAAGGACATTACGCTACGTAGAGAATATGGAAGGAGTGTTGGTGCCACCATGTGGGGCATCTCAGTGGTAGGGAGAGCCATTATGAGGTGATACTAGAGGGATCAGGGTTTATTTTTGGTCCATGGAAGACCTCAATTGTTATACCATGGCCCATAAAATTCTAAAACTAATTTAGCACAATTTTGGGGTAGTTATTGTTCCCACTTAATTAAAATGATGTATATAATAGGTTTCATCATATTGAGTGAATATGAGCCATCTAATTGATCTCTTCGATCTTCTTCAACCTACGAATTTATCTAAGGATATCTAGTATCCAACAATACTGACTAAACCACCAACTGATCAATTATAGAAATCATTTTAAGATCAATCCAACATTATGAGTCTTCGAATCATCATTCATGAAGCTTTACTTCATACAGGTGGTAAATCAACATAAGAACAGTTGGTCAAACTGCAAAAACAATTATAGGAGGCCTCTTGAATGAACAATCACCATGGATATGTTCGATCTTTATTGAAAATTATTTTCACATGTTTATAAAATAATTCACATGAGTAAATCACCACAAAGTAGAAGCATGTTCGCAAAGAAAAAACACCATGTATTTCATTGTCTCTTAACTTGTGGTTTAAAGGTGTAAAAACTAATAACTTTGGAAATTTTTATCATTCTTAGATATTGAATAAAATCTAGGATTTGATTCGGTGATTAAATGAGGATGAGGTGGTGAAAAGAAGATACTTAGAGAGAGAAAATGTTCATAAACATATCAGTTGAAAGTATCATTCTTTGATGATGAGGTGGTGAAAGTATCGTTCTTTGAGGTGTTTAAAAGAAGATACTTTGTCTCTTTATAAATATTGCAGTAAGAAGTCAAGGGGAGCTATCGATACTTTGAGAGAGCTATTTTTTACACAGGAAAACATTGCACCGTGAACAGCTTCTATTTCACAAAAAGGAATCCCTCTATGTGATAATTTTATGTAAAGGATAATAAGGAATCCACAATCATAAAACATTTTCATATCACACTCATAGTGCTTTGTGAAGAACAAGGTTCCACAAATCAAGAAAAATTACATAATACCCCTACGCATATATCTTATGGTGTTTTCATGAATGTTTTTTAGGAACCTAAAAATAGTGAACGCATACACTATAACTTGTGAATAAGAGCTTTCATGCATCAAAGTATTTTACCCATTTGGGTTTTTATGCATGAAGGAAGAAGGATATTGAACTGGAAGGAGAATACCAAACACTTAAGATCTTCATTTGTTTGAAGGTTTAAACCCCTTGTATGAAGGATGTTAATTTGAGAAGGAAGGATAAACAATTGAGGTACACTATGAACAGTGCATGTATTCATATGAATTCTCATGCACACATGATTATAATTAAAGGAATTGTATCTAAAAAACAGTGTCACTAAAAAATATTTCACTTTTTCCAATAGAGACGTATCTATTTGTAAAAGTTCATTTTCTGTTAGTAAAACGTTTTACCAACATATATGTCCCTATCACTAAACTGTTGGTAAAAACTCTGTCGCTAAATGTTTTTGCAACAAATAAAATAGTTTTGTTGCAATTAAAATAATACCAATAGATAATATATATGTTGGTAAAAGTTCTTAGCAATAGGTTTTGATAACAAATTTATCTTTTGGTAATAATATTACCAATTTATTATTATTTTTATAAAATAAATTTAAATAAAAATTATAAATTTTTATTATTAGTAAAATTTAATATTTTATTTATTAATTTATCATATATAATATATATTTTTTAATTATTAAAACGAAAACTAGTTTAACACATTTAAAATTAGGCAATAACTAATTATATTAATAATGAAATTTATTAAAAATATACAATTTTGGATCCCCACCATGAACAATCATGGACAACCCTTCCCACCACCACCCCCAATACAATTTTGTTCTATAATTCTAGCCACCACACTAGACCCCCCAAACAAGATCAACCACCCCAGTAGCTCAAGACCATCATCTCCATTGACTCCAATACCGGCCCATCCATATCAGATATTTCCCCACCCCTTTCATGTCGGCTCAAGCCCCATCCATGCCATCTATGGTTTATGACAGCTCATCCATATCCATCTCTAGTCTATTCCAGCTCAAGCTCCAGCCCATCCATGTCTGCTCTAGTCTATGCCAACTCCATCCCCATCCCCATTCATGCCAACTCTACTATATAAACAAACAGATGAGAAAATAGATGAGAAAAAACCTCATATGGAGTTGAGGGAGGTACACAAACAAGTGACATAAATAGCTTACCCCAAATGGATAATGTTCATACCTACACAACAAGGAATAAACATTTTTGTTGAACTTTCTCCAATTGTGTTGAACTTATTTTTGACTTTCAAAAAAAGTATTACCTGCACAACAAGGAAACAATCATTTAAATACAACTTTTTATTTAACGAATAATTCATTAAAACAAGAAGAGTAACATAAAATGAAACCAAAAATCCAACAAGAAATACAAGTAGAATGGACAAAAAACTAGAATAAAATAAAGTACATGAAGAAAAATTTTGAGTAGGAAAAAAAGGAAACAAAAAAGTATAAGAGAATAGGGGGACAAGAATCTAGAGGCAGTAAAATATATTAAAAGACCAAAAAAATATGGTCAAGAAAATGAATACAGAACAAGCTGGATGATGGAGTTAAAATAATAAACAATATAAATCATTTGAAGAAAAAAAAAACAACTGGAATTCCATATTAGATTTTTGATTGGGTATCATTTCGAGGGTGGAGGAAAAGAGGGTGTAATGAGTAGTGACTATGGCATTGGTAATGTTACTTCTGTAAATAATTTCAAAATTGTGAAAAAAGTAAATAATGAAAACATGAAGTAAAAGGTCAGTTGACTCCAAATGAAACCCTCAAAAGCACAAAATATAAAGGTTCCCATTAATGAAATTATTGAATATGTTTATTGGTAAGATACTAGAGGATTCCACCAATATTATAGGGAAATAAATTTGATTCCCCTCTCTTCTGAATATAATAAACATCCAATTTTATACCCCCAAGGAGGACCTTATTCCTCTAATGCTACTTTGTTCTCCTAAATCCTATTTTTATCAAGGCTATTTTACTTACTCAGTTTTATTATATCCTACAGATTTATCTTCTAATTTCCATGATAATTCCATCAACCAAATTGATCAAAGATAAAAAGAAACTAGTTAATGATCTTTAATGGAATGTGCACAAAAATGTGACTACATAAAAAACTGTGAATAAATTAACAGTTGGAAAAAACACATCAGAATATCAAACTGTGATACAAATCCACCTCTATAAAGCAATTAAGGATACTAAAAAAAATAAAATATCATGGGCTGAGGAATCAGCTTACCAATCAGATTCTAAAGGCTACCTAGGATACCTAACCTCAAATAAAATGATATGTACCTATAAAACTTTCCATTGGAATGCCAAAAAAATAACCTGTGAATCAAGTAAAAGACAAGAAGACTTACAATGATGGGTCACATAACTCATTGGTACACAAAACTAGATGATCCCTTCAACTAGAACTTGAATATGAATGCTCAATCTACTACACATCAGTGTATTATTCACATGACCTACTAGAAATGATGATGAGAAAACTAAAATAGATACTAGATTCCAAAGATAATGAAATGAGAACTCTAAAACATATTCCATATTCTAGATTTCATGTAACAGCCCAAGATTTTATAAAAAATATTCTTTTTAATTTTATTAATGTCTTGTGTTGTACGCTACACCAAAAGGAGCTTGCACAACACGCATCCTTGACTTGCCTTGCATTACACGCAATCGCGACCTTCCTCGATAGCGTGTGTAATACGCAATACCGAGTTTCACTAAACAACGATATGCTATTAAAATATTATTAAAACTAGCCGGTATGAATAGTAATAACCAATTTTTAAAATTCTGTAAATCTTATTTTTCAAAATGAACTTCATTTTTGGATTCGGAGTATCGAATTTAGCCTAAGGTGAAATTTTGGTACATTTCGGATAACTTTCATATTCTGATGAATAGTGAAAATTACAAAAAAACAACTTTTTTAATCAAAATAATTAATAGTGATAAATTATTAATTGGAGTAGTTTTAAAGTATATTTAGAATATATTTTTACAATTTAATACAATGTTGGTCATTGGATGTAATTTCACATTTAAACCAGACATAATCAAGTGTCAATCTTTTGATAGATATTGTTTCTTAAAAACACGCTATTTGTTTTAACAGCGGGATTTAATTATAAAAATTAATTAATGCAACTTTTATGTTATGAATTTGGTAAAATAGACTTCATTTTTTAATTCGGAATATGAAATATAGCTTAGGATGAAATTTTGGCATTGTTCTGAAAAACATCAATTTTTGATGAATAGTGAAACTACTAAGTGGTAGTTAAAAAACTGAATTTTTCATAAAACTTAATTTTACCGCTTCTGTGAATGGAATTTCAAAAATCCGAGATACACGGTTGATGTCAGTAAGTAAAATGTGGTTCAATGAGATGAAAATAATTTTTGGTGAATAGTAACTTTTTACTTTTATTTACCACGGTTAAAAGTAAATAGGGTAATTAAGGGTAAGAATGATATTAATATTACCCTAACACATGTCCTAATTCTATTGGATAAGTATATCTCGACCAAAAACAACCTTAAGTGTAAAATATTATCATTTAGGCCCACTTGGATTAGATTAGGACATTTATTATTATTTAATTCAAAGAAGAGTTAAAAGAGTTAAAATCAAAGTTTATTCACTAAAACATTTTTAATATGGGGTTATACATAAGATAAATTCGACTATAAATATTCATTAGAAAGCTAAAACGATTTACTACATAATGATATTTTATTTATAATTTTTAGACTTTAAATAAATTAATTTATTTATGACACAATGATGATGCAGTAATTACCCTTTTAAGGAAATATTAACATAATTGATGTTATAAATACTCAAATGAATGTAATTTGAGACTTTTTATGAATTCCAGTAATTTTATAGGTTACTATGATATATTAGTGTTGATTTAATCAACTTGGTTCGAACATATAATTCTGTTATGACTTTTAAAAAATCATATATCAAATAGTGTCAAAATTGACACAAAATAGTTTTTAAATCAAATATTATATTATTAATTGTTATTTTATTCCTAAAAATCTAAGGTTCGGCCAAATGACTTAGATAAGGATATATATATTAATAATAAACAATTTAGGGTTCGTTTGGCATGTTATAGTAAGTGTATTAACCATATAGTGAAAGAAAACAAAAAGACACGGTAAAAGTTAAATTATTTAACTTAGAGTTAAATCTAATTGATAAGGTTAAAATAAGAACCTAAACTTGTCTAAATCCTATTGGTTGATAGGATTTCGACCCATACCCACTTTAGCTTCGAAATAAGACCCTTTGGAACCATTATAAACCGATTTTTACTTTAATATAAAATAATATTTTGAGATATTCCTAAGGTGCCCCTCTCCTCCCTTATAAAAGGGCACCTCCTCCCCCTCCTCCTCACACCAATTTGAGCACTCAAGCTCGGCCAACCCCTGCCAAAATCTCTTCTCCACTTCCCTAGCAACATCCTAGAGGTTCTGGTATTCCTCAAAGACCAATTTTAGTTCCCTAAGAGGAGGTCTCCAAAAGGCGCTTCAAAGAAGAGGTAATTACCGTTACCAATTCTTTCATCTTTATTTCTTCTTCCACTTCTTCTTCTTAGGTTGTTTCATTATGAAGTAATAACATCAGTATCACTCATATACTGATATGTTATTATAAGTATGAAACAACCCTATTTCACCATCTATCCATCCTACGGAAAATGAAATCACCGCGCGTGCGTACGTACGGAATACCGTCTCCACGCCGTGGTGTAATCTATTTTCCACCACCACCTTACATGGATGGTTATAATGGTGTAAAGAATAACTATAAATTCTTATTACAACATCATATTGATTCTGATATATTGTATAATCCACTCCAATTCAATTCAATATTTATAGAAATGATATCATCGCTCGTGCGTACGTACGGACTACCGTCTCCACGACGCGATGAGATTCATTCTCCATGTTAACCATTTAAGAATGATTATAAAGTATATATAAGAAATAATAATGAAATATATGACATTATAAAGCTACTGTATTTATGTATATATATACATATGTATGTCATCTACTTACTTCCATTTCAAGACAATAAGGAAAGGAAAACAACGTTCATGCGTACGTACGGACTACCGTCTCCATGAACGGTGTTTTTCATTTTATTTATCTACCTATTATATATATATATATATACTAAATATATATGATATATAAATCATATTTTATATTCTGGAAGTAAGTAAATCATGATATATGTAATAATGATGTCAAGAACAACAAGTCAAAACACCTACGATAAATGAAACGATTTTACCCAAAACGCTTCTTTAACATGGAATTTACAAAAGAACGGGTAATATAATGTCATAAGTGAACCATATATGATATCATAACAATGAATATGATTCTGTAATAAGTCAATAACATGATTTAAATCATTATACAGGAGGTTCGGACACTTACAAAGCAAGTCGGACCTAAGGTAAGGGAAATATCACAATCTCATTTTTATCCGAGATTGTTTATTCGTAAGTATTTACTGAGGTGTATTTTATCATCCACATCCATGTTTAATCAATATGCAATATTGTTTCCATCCACTTACAATAGTTTAAATCCAATTTTACCCTTCGGTGAGTTTTTAGTAAAGAATATGAAAGGAATCTTTTGTCGTTTTTTTCGTACGAGGTACTTTTTGACTTTTCCGACAAAAGTACGAAGAATGTTTTTTTAACTTATACGGCCTGAATGGATTTTTAAAACATTATTTCCAAGAAACTTCCTTTACAAGTTTTCATGTTTATTTTTAATCAACTTCTTTTATTTTAAATTCGTATGACATGTTATGAAAGGAAAAATGTTTTTGAAGAAGAAAGGATATTTTCCTCAAGAATGGAGTTCAAGTATTTTATCAAAATTATTTTCCATCTAAGATAATAAAAGGGTTCTGTTTTTATCCCTATTATTACATTGGTTTGATCATGTTGTGATGGAAATATTTTTATGAATTCCTTTATCTTATATGAATTGCTTTATGATGTCATGTTGTTTAAGAATCCCATTTTTATTACATGGGTTATGCGATGAAGTATGATTTATGATTATGTGGCACACATAAGAAAGGATTAATTATAAGATGGGTGGGACCTATATCTCCCTCCAATGCATTGGGTAAATATTTTATATCTCATGAGATAGACAGGGCTGGAACGGTAGGTTATACCGGTTCAGTGAAACAGGACTGAAACGAGGGTTACTCGATTCAGAAAGGGACTTTGTCCACTAAGATAGTCTTGGCAATTAGTCTTGACTAACAAGAAATGATTCTCTATGATTATGTGTGTATGCCACAAAGTTTCATGTTTTAAGTTATGATTATTGGGATTACTTTTTCACTGCCATGATTTGTCCCATGATTATGAAATTATGCTCTCTTTTGCAGGTTATGATTTCCAAAATGTTATGTTCTTATGAATATGATGTGATTGATATTTATTTTGTTTACCCTTACTGAGCATTTGAGCTCACCCTTTTATGTTTTCTTTTCCCCAGGATATAAAGAAAGGTTTTAGGTTAAAAAAAAGGAAGATCTTTATGGGAGATTTTGAAGATCTTTCACCACGATTAGAAGATTACGTTCCGAGTTTCCAAAGACACTAAACTATTACGATCCTTGTGTGTGTGTTTTTGTTATGTACTAAGTATTCCGAAAATGTAATGTAATGTCAATGTACGTCAAGCTTCGGGTCTTTACAGTTGGTATCAGAGGAAAGGTTTAGTCAACTTTTGGAAACTAGGATGCGAAAACATTAGTGAGATCCCTAGAGTTATTTCTAAGGTATGTCTAGGGATGTCCCTAAGGATAAGTATACATATAGGATATATTCCTAGAACTATGGTAACGATATTAGAATAAACCTAAGAAGTTAGGTATTGAGGATACTTTCACTTTACTATGTTGTTTTCTCTAGCATGATTTTTGATTCTCACAAAATTATTTTTGTGTTTTAGTTAATGGAGGGAACCAAAAGGAATTCAGTTAACATTGAATCCAATGGACAAATTGGTGACTATGAGCAACAAAATTGTGTAATGCCTAGAGAGAAAGATGTTGTGATTATGCCGAATAAATCATCGCGATATATGATTTACAAGGTGAAATTTAGTGGTATGCCTAATTCATCAAAGAAGAGGAAGATAGACTATTATGCATGTTCGCATGTTGAGGAGCATAAAGAAAGGAAGATTGAGATTTCTAAAGAAGGGAAGAAGAACCATGAGGAATACCTCAAATGGAGGGACCGATGTTATCTGTGTGGAGAAAAGGGTCATAGAGTGACAGACTGTTATGGAGTTCAATGTCTTATTTGTGGAGAACATGGGCATTACCCAACTCAATGCCCTGACCTAAAAAGTTACTTCTAAATCAAGGAAGGACTTATTCCAGGATAATCATTGATGTGGATGGACTGAAGTGTTTTGGTATTCAAGAATAATGTTGTTGAGGTACTTTTATGGTGTGTTGAAATATTTAAGTATTGGTCTATTGTGGTTTTCAATAATTTTAAGGTACCGGTAACTATGAAAAGTGATTCAAATATTTTGGAAAGTAGATGATAAGTGCATAATGAAAGGATAAGAAGATAATGAGATGTTTGATTGTATTCATGAGCTCATGATTGATATAATGACTAAGTGATATCATGGTTTGAGTATATAGAATTCTGAGGATTTTGGTATGTGGAAAGTGTTAACTTTTAACTGAATTCATGTTTTCACTAAGGTATTCAAGAGAATACATGATTAAGGACTTTGAATGTTTAGAATGTGACCAACAAAACATATCTTATGATATATGGGGATCGACGATAGTGTTAAATCTCTGGTAATTGTTTTCACTATGTTATGAGAGTGGACTGCAGTATTATGGATAAGCCTAAAGATTGGAATGGATTATGTTGGACATAAGTTAGTATTGTTTAAGGATAGAAGTTTTCTCGATATTATTGATGGGATGTTATAGTAATATAGTTTTAGAAAAAGGACAACCTGCAGGACGGGCGACAGCCCATCGCGTCGGACAAGGCTGTGGGAATCGAACCCACAACCAAAGTGCGACTGGCCTTTATCGCCTACCACTGGCCTACAGGAAGTCCCGGTTTAGTAGAAACTAGTTTTATTATATTAAGCAGTATGATATATGAATTATAAATCCATTTTTGGAACTATATATGATTAATCTCACTATAGATCGACTTATGTATATAATTTTTGCTAACCTTTTGTTTGAGACAGATGGAATGACCCGTCATTCTATCACATGATCTGCTAACACTTCACGAATAACAAATTCAACTTCATTTATTTAAGAGATGAAGTGGAAATTGTTCTAGGCACGAACAATAGTGAGATTGTACCAAAATAAAGAAAGTATTTATTCCAATTCAAATTTTCAACTTTAGGGAAATGATCTTGAAAACAAAAAATGTTGTCCTAGTGATCTTATACCTGATGAATCGGATGGTACCTTAGATCGTCACAAATTTATGGATTTGTGATTATTGGCTTTTCCATAGCCATGTTCTCTACCACTCTCCATCAGAACATGATGGTTAGATTTCTCTTCCATATCCATATTTTCACCTATGTGGAAACCCAATGATTAGTTTATTTGGGTAACCGTTACGTTTCATACTTTTGTTTTTAAAGATTGGTTTTTATATTCCTTTTTACGATGTGGGTTTCTATTAATGAAACTTTCAAATAGTAAACCATTTATAACCCCGACGAATTTCGAGGGCGAAATTCATTTTAAGGGGGTTAGAATGTAACAGCCCAAGATTTTATAAAAAATATTCTTTTTAATTTTATTAATGTCTTGTGTTGTACGCTACACCAAAAGGAGCTTGCACAACACGCATCCTTGACTTGCCTTGCATTACACGCAATCGCGACCTTCCTCGATAGCGTGTGTAATACGCAATACCGAGTTTCACTAAACAACGATATGCTATTAAAATATTATTAAAACTAGCCGGTATGAATAGTAATAACCACTTTTTAAAATTCTGTAAATCTTATTTTTCAAAATGAACTTCATTTTTGGATTCGGAGTATCGAATTTAGCCTAAGGTGAAATTTTGGTACATTTCGGATAACTTTCATATTCTGATGAATAGTGAAAATTACAAAAAAACAACTTTTTTAATCGAAATAATTAATAGTGATAAATTATTAATTGGAATAGTTTTAAAGTATATTTAGAATATATTTTTAAAATTTAATACAATGTTGGTCATTGGATGTAATTTCACATTTAAACCAGACATAATCAAGTGTCAATCTTTTGATAGATATTGTTTCTTAAAAACACGCTATTTGTTTTAACAGCGGGATTTAATTATAAAAATTAATTAATGCAACTTTTATGTTATTAATTTGGTAAAATAGACTTCATTTTTGAATTCGGAATATGAAATATATCTTAGGATGAAATTTTGGCATTGTTCTGAAAAACATCAATTTTTGATGAATAATGAAACTACTAAGTGGTAGTTAAAAAACTGAATTTTTCATAAAAATTAATTTTCCCGCTTCTGTGAATGGAATTTCAAAAATCCGAGAGACATGGTTGATGTCAGTAAGTAAAATGTGGTTCAATGAGATGAAAATAATTTTTGGTGAATAATAACTTTTTACTTTTATTTACCACGGTTAAAAGTAAATAGGGTAATTAAGGGTAAGAATGATATTAATATTACCCTAACACATGTCCTAATTCTATTGGACAAGTGTATCTCGACCAAAAACAACCTTAAGTGTAAAATATTATCATTTAGGCCCACTTGGATTAGATTAGGACATTTATTATTATTTAATTCAAAGAAGAGTTAAAAGAGTTAAAATCAAAGTTTATTCACTAAAACATTTTTAATATGGGGTTATACATAAGATAAATTCGACTATAAATATTCACTAGAAAGATAAAAAGATTTAATACATAATGATATTTTATTTATAATTTTTAGACTTTAAATAAATTAATTTATTTATGACACAATGATGATGCAGTAATTACCCTTTTAAGGAAATATTAACATAATTGATGTTATAAATACTCAAATGAATGTAATTTGAGACTTTTTATGAATTCCACTAATTTTCTAGGTTACTATGATATATTAGTGTTGATTTAATCAACTTGGTTAGAACATATAATTCTGTTATGACTTTCACAAAAATCATATATCAAATAGTGTCAAAATTGACACAAAATAGTTTTTAAATCAAATATTATATTATTAATTGTTATTTTATTCCTAAAAATCTAAGGTTCGGCAAAATGACTTAGATAAGGATATATATATTAATAATAAACAATTTAGGGTTCGTTTGGCATGTTATAGTAAGTGTATTAACCATATAGTGAAAGAAAACAAAAAGACACTATAAAAGTTAAATTATTTAACTTAGAGTTAAATCTAATTGATAAGGTTCAAATAAGAACCTAAACTTGTCTAAATCCTATTGGTTAATAGGATTTCGACCCATCCCCACTTTAGCTTCGAAATAAGACCCTTTGGAACCATTATAAACCGATTTTTACTTTAATATAAAATAATATTTTGAGATATTCCTAAGGTGCCCCTCTCCTCCCTTATAAAAGGGCACCTCCTCCCCCTCCTCCTCACACCAATTTGAGCACTCAAGCTCGGCCAACCCCTGCCAAAATCTCTTCTCCACTTCCCTAGAAACATCCTAGAGGTTCTGGTCTTCCTCAAAGACCAATTTTAGTTCCCTAAGAGGAGGTCTCCAAAAGGCGCTTCAAAGAAGAGGTAATTACCGTTACCAATTCTTTCATCTTTATTTCTTCTTCCACTTCTTCTTCTTAGGTTGTTTCATTATGAAGTAATAACATCAGTATCACTAATATACTGATATGTTATTATAAGTATGAAACAACCCTATTTCACCATCTATCCATCCTACGGAAAAAGAAATCACCGCGCGTGCGTACGTACGGAATACCGTCTCCACACCGTGGTGTAATCTATTTTCCACCACCACCTTACATGGATGGGTATAATGGTGTAAAGAATAACTATACATTCTTATTACAACATCATATTGATTCTGATATATTGTATAATCCACTCCAATTCAATTCAATATTTATAGAAATGATATCATCACTCGTGCGTACGTATGGACTACCGTCTCCACGACGCGATGAGATTCATTCTCCATGTTAACCATTTAAGAATGATTATAAAGTATATATAAGAAATAATAATGAAATATATGACATTATAAAGCTACTGGATTTATGTATATATATACATATGTATGTCATCTACTTACTTCCATTTCAAGACAATAAGGAAAGGAAAACAACGTTCATGCGTACGTACGGACTACCGTCTCCATGAACGGTGTTTTTCATTTTATTTATCTACCTATTATATATATATATATACTGAATATATATGATATATAAATCATATTTTATATTCTGGAAGTAAGTAAATCATGATATATGTAATAATTATGTCAAAAACAACAAGTCAAAACACCTACGATAAATGAAACGATTTTACCCAAAACGCTTCTTTAACATGGAATTTACAAAAGAACGGGTAATATAATGTCATAAGTGAACCATATATGATATCATAACAATGAATATGATTCTGTAATAAGTCAATAACATGATTTAAATCATTATACAGGAGGTTCGGACACTTACAAAGCAAGTCGGACCTAAGGTAAGGGAAATATCACAATCTCATTTTTATCCGAGATTGTTTATTCGTAAGTATTTACTAAGGTGTATTTTATCATCCACATCCATGTTTCATCAATATGAAATATTGTTTCCATCCACTTACAATAGTTTAAATCCAATTTTACCCTTTGGTGAGTTTTTAGTAAAGAATATTAAAGGAATCTTTTGTCGTTTTTTTCGTACGAGGTACTTTTTGACTTTTCCGACAAAAGTACGAAGAATGTTTTTTTTAACTTATACGGCCTGAATGGATTTTTAAAACATTATTTCCAAGAAACCTCCTTTACAAGTTTTCAAGTTTATTTTTAATCAACTTTTTTTATTTTAAATTCGTATGACATGTTATGAAAGGAAAAATGTTTTTGAAGAAGAAAGGATATTTTCCTCAAGAATGGAGTTCAAGTATTTTATCAAAATTATTTTCCATCTAAGATAATAAAAGGGTTCTGTTTTTATCCCTATTATTACATTGGTTTGATCATGTTGTGATGGAAATATTTTTATGAATTCCTTTATCTTATATGAATTGCTTTATGATGTCATGTTGTTTAAGAATCCCATTTTTATTACATGGGTTATGCGATGAAGTATGATTTATGATTATGTGGCACACATAAGAAAGGATTCATTATAAGATGGGTGGGACCTATATCTCCCTCCAATGCATTGGGCAAAGATTTTATATCTCGTGAGATAGACAGGGCTGGAATGGTAGGTTATACCGGTTCAGTGAAACAGGACTAAAATGAGGGTTACTCGATTCAGAAAGGGACTTTGTCCACTAAGATAGTCTTGGCAATTAGTCTTGACTAACAAGAAATGATTCTCTAAGATTATGTGTGTATGCCACAAAGTTTCATGTTTTAAGTTATGATTATTGGGATTACTTTTTCACTGCCATGATTTATCCCATGATTATGAAATTATGCTCTCTTTTGCAGGTTATGATTTCCAAAATGTTATGTTCTTATGAATACGATGTGATTGATATTTATTTTGTTTACCCTTACTGAGAATTTGAGCTCACCCTTTTATGTTTTCTTTTCCCCAGGATATAAAAAAAGGTTTTAGGTTAAAAAAAGGAAGATCTTTATGGGAGATTTTGAAGATCTTTCACCACGATTAGATGATTACGTTCCGAGTTTCCAAAGACACTAAACTATTACGATCCTTGTGTGTGTGTTTTTGTTATGTACTAAGTATTCCGAAAATGTAATGTAATGTCAATGTACGTCAAGCTTCGGGTCTTTACATTTCACACACAGGCCATGGGTGCAATCTAGGTGGAATCCAGACTGTGTTTGTAAAGTGGAACACTAAGAAACCTATATGAAAAGTATGTGAGGGGATATATTTCATAAACATAAATTCACATTGTATTTATACAAATTAAAAATATGCATAGGTTTAAAAATATACCCTCTTCCCAATAATTGTAGTATATTTTGTAATTACTCTCATCAGATTTAACTAGTCCATATTTCATCTTTCCAATGGTTCTCTATAGTAGGGTAATTGATTAATAAGGAGAAAGAGAGGTGAATGTACCTTTTTTCCTGATACTGTTTTTCCCTTTACCTTCTAGTTGGAAAATTTATGTCAATATAGATTCATCCATCTAATAAACTATACAGGTACATGTTCAGAAAGTATCATCTTGTGGGCAGGACATCCAGCATCTTCTCCATGGCCTCATACCTCCCCTTCTGAACCTAGAAATGTTTCACCACTGGCCAGACCATGTGGGTCTGGCCTTCTTTGCTCATTCTCTCCCAATAATTAAAATTCCATATTTCACAAACTGTACATGGATTCTAGATTTCACACACACTAAGAAACACACCTTCCTTCTACTTATATTGCACACATGGATGAGGCATAGATTGCATAAATGAACAAGGCATTAATATATTGTTAGTGAGAACACTAAAACAGATTCTATATTTTAAACCAAGGCATTATAAAGAGGTGAGGGGAATTAAGATGTTAGTGAGAACCCTAAAATGGTAAGGAGGCATCAATATATTACCCTAAACATGTGGTATCGACTACTCCACAGATTCCATGACCAACTATGGATGAAGTAACACCTTCCAGCTCTTCATGATACACTTTATCAAGGCATAAAAGTAATTCCACATGTCTATGTCAACATCTCCGACAACTATATTCATTTCCTCCACAAGAGGTAGAGGAATCTACAAGAAAAAACACTAGTAGAAAATGACATCATTCTTGTATTATTATCATCAACGGTCACATTGAAAATGTGTTTAATAAAACAATCAATTTTTATGATACATGTCAATGTGAATGATTATGTTTTAATGCTTCGACTATTGAAGAGTTTCATTGGTACAAAATTTACTAGCCAATTTAGGGATCTCATATCAGATTTAGCACTCGATACTATGAAAACAGTTGGTGTGGACCTTTGTCAAGGTTTTCAATATATTGACATTATGTATATAAAGATTGAAAAATTATTGCATCCAATTATAGGATTCAAAGGTTCTTAAAGGTGTAATGTTCGACAAGGACTTTTTTACCCCTGATAAAATGAGAAAAGACTTTGTTACCACCAAAAAATGGGAAAAGGGTTGTGTACCCCTGCATATTTCTTCTTGACTTTCCTCTAGAGTATAAGAATTTGAAAACAAAAAAAATGTAGAGTTGGTGAGAGAAGATGCTTTGGGGTATGAAAAATGAAAGTGCATTTAGAATCTTGACAATGACATACAAATAGAAAAGTAGAAACTAGGTTTGGCTATAAACGAGATAGGGTTGAGTGATTTGGAATGCCATTACTTAAGAAAATCACAGGTCAGTGTTGTCATATGATTGAGAAAAGAATACAACAAGGTAGTACAGGCTTGTGGAATTTTTTTTAAATATACCCAATAAACATAAAGTATCCTATGTGGGAATAAAAGATAATATTTTTTAGGTCAAGTGGATCAATGACCGGTTTTTTCTTTCATCGTGGACCGTTTGGATCCAAAAGCTTGCACCGTTCTTCTAAAGGGTGTTATAAAAGATCTTATAAATAAATTTTAAAGGAATTTTTATGTTTTTATACCCTAGGATGAAACATTATCCAGAATCCAAAGTTGATACCTGGTGGTAGTGCTACTGGGATTACCATGTATTCAACTTTGAATTTGAAGAGCTCATTTATTGAAAGCATTGAGAAGTGGACTTATGAAGTTATTGATATTTATTTTGAGGCATTACACATAACCCTAGCATAAAAAATTGGTGTTAATGTGATTAGGACTATGAATTCCCTACAAGTAAAGTATGTAAAAAGTGAAAATACATGGATTGGAAAAGATGGGTGTACGGGTGTCAGTGCGGGTGTCAGTGCGGGTGTAATTGCTGACATGAAAGGACACAAGATATGGGGTTCTTATAACCTAAAGTCGCAAAAGACATGGAATGTTTTCAAAGAAAATTTTGTTTGAAAAAATATGGAAAATAACAATTACATGCCAAACTTGAATAATGCAGTGCGTATCAGGCGAGTGTAGTGAATATGAGACTTAATGTTTCCAATTCTGGGAAACCATAACACTATGATATAATCATCTAAAAACTCCATGAAGAACATCATATAGGACATACTCTATCATCCTTGCATTACTTCCATCAAAATTAAATCAAACTAACTCTCCTCCAGCATTTACACCACTTTAATGACCACCTCTGATGCACTGTGCATACAACCCCTAATACCTAAAAGAACACTCTGAAATGAGATAAAAATATCCAATAAAAAATAACTAAAAAAATAAAATAGAACCGGAGAAAAAAGTTGTGCCCATCATAATCTTATAATAAAAAATCTAGAGAATAAGATGTCATCATCCCCAATGCCCCACCACAAAGTACCATAATTAACATGAATGAGAATTCATAACAGAAAAAAAAAGCAATTAATGTGAATAAAACCTTGACAATCAAAGAAGAAATTGGAATGAAACAAAAATTTTGTGACATAAAAATCTGAATCACTATTAAGATTCCCATTTTCTATGAAAAATAGAGGAGATACACCTTCTTTTAAATCAATAGCTTTCTGAACACATGTTCCTCACCATGAACTGACCTGCCAAAGAAGAAAAATCCATCCCAAAATCACATCCATATTCATTTTTCAGTGTATTATTTTTTAGTAAAAAAACTTGTGAACCAAAAATAAAGATCCCAGTAGTGGAAACTAACATGTCCAAATCAACTCGTTCAATAGCCATTTGAGACAGAAAAAAATAACCTCCAACAAACAACAGCTCCATCACATCCACCCACCAAATACATAGTGAAAAACATAATAATAGAAATGACTTTCCAACCCTTCACTGCTAGGGAGCATGACCATGAAGAAGCAACATGTTCCCATTGGATCAAGATGGACAGACCAACACCGGCCTGGGCTCAGAGGGTCATCTTTAAGACCTATATAGAACACTAGAGATGACACATGAATCCACTCTTAATTATAGGGGGGTCTAATTTGGTTGAAACATAAATTGACATACCCTGAAGGGAAAAAGAGAAATGGAAGATCAACTCCAGTCGAGGGTCAATCCAAGATGATGAGTAATAAACCCTAAAAATAAAACACCAACAGAAACCTAAACAACACCAAAATCGCCATACAAGACCGACCCTATATAGAATAAAATTCAAAAAGAAGAAAGTTTCACTAAACATGAGTGAAGAGATAACCAAGAAATAAGTGGAAATCCATGGGAGGGATATCCTTTATTGGGGAGAATAGAGATTAACCGGGTTTTGGGTGTAGGAATAGATCACCGGTGAGAAGGTGTTGGGAGATAAATAAGTGGAGAGAATGAAGGCACATGGAAGACACAAGGATTAGGGTATGTGAGGGTAGTGGGAGGTGAGGTGGGGCGGCGAGAGGTGAGGCGGGGAGGAAGGAGGCACGGCGGGGCGACAGAGCAGCGGTGCAGGAAGACACGAGGATTGGGGGATTAGGGTTGCGTTTTTTAAAAAAGTATATTAATGTTTATTAAATAAATAATATTGAAAAATATAAAAAAAAATTAGAGAAAATTTAATAACAGTATTGAAAAATATAAAAACATATAATATTTCAAGAAATTATAAAACTAAAATAAATTGTGATATATTTTAATAAAAGCCCCGAAAAAAATTTACTTCGGTCATAAAAATAATACACACACACACACACTATGTTTTTCTTAATTTATTATTGATATAATATTTTTTTTGTTATTGTATGGTTTATTGTAACATTTTTTATTGGCGGAAAAATATTTGTTGGTAATAATAATTATTCATAACAGATTCATGTGTTAGTAAAAACAATGTTGGTATTATTATGCTAAATCAATAGATTCAACTGTTGGTAAATGATATGTTGGTATTAAACAACCAATACCAATAGATATATCTATTGGTAAAATTAAGTGTTGATATCAAAAATTAATATCAATAAAACATAATATCTGTTGGAAATGATCATTTTTTTCAACAGATATATTATCTGTCAATAAATTTCTGTTGGTATAAGCCATTTTTTGTAGTGTGTGTTTGTGAAAAGAAACAAAGAAGAAAGTGAGTGCATGAATGTAAATCAATTTCATGCACATTAATTTAGAAACAAATTGAACTTTGTATTGTAAGATCGCATGAATACGTACCAATATTAAGATACCCAAAACAATATTTTTGGATGCCATGAAATCCATGCATGAATAATATTTGAATAATTAAATAAGAATCAATTGAGAATTTTCAAGTCCAAACTTACATCAAATATTGAAGAACATTGTTTGAATTTCTTGTACATATTATCGTGAAGTTGGGACTTCAATTAGGAGGAAGAATCAACCTAATATTTTTTTCATTGAGGCAACTCATGATCACAGGTGATTAGAATTATTGAGAAAGACAAACAGACCTAACCAGTGGTTGTTTAATGTAACAACCCAAAGTTTTATCAATGGAATTTACCTTCTTATAATTATTTCATATATTATAAACAACATAAAATACCTTTTATAAAACAATATAAACTTTTTAAATGATGAATTAAGGAAATAAGAGGTATTGTTAGAAACTAAGGAACCTAAACTGATGGAATGGTAACTTGACACATGGAATAGTAACTTGACCATTAGGAACAATAATCTGTCCAATATAATAGTAACATCACCTATGAAATTATAAATAAAATTTAAGTATCTTATGATTTAGAATATGATATATTTATTTCATGTTGTAATAAATAAACATTTTAGAAATGATAAATTAAGTGTTGGTATTTTTTTAAGTTATAAATATTTCATTACAATTTTATTATTAGTTTTATGATTTAAAAGAAATTATTTTCATAAAATTTATTCATGAATTTTTATTTTTTTTCTTATGATTATAAGATTATTTTTTGAGACCTTAAATAATTTTTCAAAGTGTCGTAAAACGAGTTATAATTTTAAAATCAGTATTTTTCAAATAAATTGTAATTTTATTTAAAAACCAAATTTATCATATTTATAAAAAAAATTCATAAAATGGGGTTAATTTTTAAATCTTTCTTGTCAAAAAATGGTTACGATGAGTTTTTGGGATTTTTCTAAACTAGTGGAATTTTTATTGAATGGTGAAATACGGTAATTAATGGTATATAACAAATGCATGAATTATTGAGGAATAAATTATTTATGTATGATGTAATCCCATAATATCAAACTATACTTAAATATTTAAATATATTTACTGATAAGGTTTAAAATATGCATAGTTATGAGCAAAAATGATAAACTAATGAATAAAATAATCAAAAAACACCCATCTCCTCCCCTATAAATACCACCCCTCACCACCTCTTCTCCTCACAGCTCCAAAGCCTTAATATTTGTCCAATTTCATCCCAATACTCTTCTGAATCCTCTCCCCAATTTCCAAGGTCCATTGGTCTCAACAAAATATCAAAACAAATCTCCCTAAGGAGGTTCTCAAGGAGAAGAATTCAAGAGGTAAAATCTTGTCTTTTATTTTAATTTTTCCCATTTTTCTTTTCTTTTATTATTATCTCCTAATCTCCTACTATCCAAGTATAAATATAAATCTATTATATTACATATACTATAATATTATTATGTGAATTAAATAATCTATCATGAAACCTCTTCTCATCTCCCTTTTATTCTAAAAATAGAAACATCATCGGTGAGGTGTTGTTTTATCACCTTAAAGGACGACAAGTTTTCCTTTTCTTTTACCTCCTTCAAGGATGGTATTAAAAACATTATAATGGTTGAAAAAGATTTTAAAATTTATTTTATAACTTTTTTATGTTTTGGAACTAACATATATATGTAATATTAAATAATTAAACAAAACTAGTTCCTTGTGATTGAAAACCATCCAAATTAATCTAAATGATTATAATTAACATTTTATCTAATGAATCATTCCCATATATGAAAAAATATATATATAAAAGAAAAATTAAACTTTTTAAATTCATTAAAAATATATAATATCAATTCTGGATTATTATCTCCATTTTACATAACCTTCCATATAAACACTCTAGAATGATGAAATTGAACACTATAACCCATCAAAATGGCCATACAAGAAATTAATAAAATTATAATAAATAAAATACAAGTAGAATAAACTTTTTATTTATTAATTAATGAATCTAATTTTACTACTCAGGATATTAAAATGAATAAATCATTCAGACATAAGGAAAGGGGATTCTTGAACCCAATTTCCTTTTTTGGGTTATTCGTCTTTCATGCCAAATTTTAGTGTGTATGTTATTTGATATAACTAAAATATAATTTATTATTTCCAAAATTTTATTTTATGGGATATAAATGTTTCCAATATAATTTTATGACAAATTCAAATATTTTTCCAAAATAACTCTTCTTTATAAAATCACACCTTTTACTTCTCTTGAGTTTCCTTCTTATTCACTCAAAATTGGGGATTCTTATACCATATATGTTATTCCATTTTTATTTTTGTGAACCCAAAAGTTTTTTCATGAATTTATGATTTATGTAATTACCATAAAACCCATTTCTTTTCCATGGGTTATTTTATGTCTAATATTGGAATACGTTCAAAGTGGAATGCATGATTATATAAATGTTATGATGTGACGGGTGTGCTAGAAAATATATAATGCTCCAATGAATTGGTTAATGTGATGTATCTCATGAGATAATTTTAAATATGAATTAATACGATGTTATCTTTGTTCACAATTATGATGTTATGATTATGCACATATGTTATGCATGAACATGATACTGGCTTTGTTCACAACATTGTGTGGTATTTTACCACTAAGACATGATGTTTCATTTTTTTGAATTTTAACATTATAATACTTCATCTAATTCTTCCTATCATAATTATTATGATGATTCAATACTTATGTTATATTTATGATTATTATACTCACCCATGTTATATTTATCATTTTCTTATATATCCTCTTACTGGGATTTAAGCTCACACATTTCTATGATGTATATCCTCAGGTGACTACTTGTACTAAAGAGTACATGAGGTCCACTAAGAATCAATAGAAGAAGAAATTAAATAATTTTAATGTTTTATTATGAAAATGTTATGTATGGTCATAATTTTCCCAATACACTAAACCTTTGGAGCCTATTTTTGTAAAAAAAATTATGTTGTTTATATTTAGAATGGTGTAATAGTAATGTAAGAAAAATTAGGGTCATTATAGTTGTTGTTATAGAATAGTTTAGTTAATTTGGGAATTAATATTATAGAACATTAGTGACAACCCTTAGTATGAGACTAAGTATATGAAAGCACCCAAGAATCTTTATTTTTGAAAAATTATAAACATAAGGATCCCAAAAAATATAACTTTAGAGTTAATTTCATAAATGAATAAATTATTTATTCATGACTTGTTGACTTGTGTTTTTTTCAAACCTTTTCTATTATATAAAATAGTGGGAATGAGAAGAAACCAGCCCAAAAACCCGTGTCAGGGACACCACAATGATCACCCGAGTAACATCACCAATTCCTTAGGAGGTGGAGTTCAAAATTTCATAGTGATTCTTACCTAACTATCTCTGTCTATCAGTAATAAACTGAGCAATATAGAACATCCAACTTCCCATAATAGGGAGAAATTGGCTATCCAATATTTTATGCAGAAATAACCATCGATGTTTAGTGGATATTTTGATCCACTAGTCGTAGAATAGTGGGTCATATCAGTAGAAAATATCTTTTTTGTGATTCACTATTCTGAGAAGGAGAAGGTGACACTAGTCATTTTTTATATTGATAGGAAGGTTGATTAATGGTGGGAGTTGATTAAGAACACCAAGCCAAAGGATGAAATTGAATATATATATTGAGAAGACTTTAAGAAAATATTTATGAAAAAGTATTTTCCTTGAAATATTCATAAAAATATGGAGAGATAATTCTTAGAGATGAAGAAAAGGTAAGGTGAATCTATCATGGGTTACAAAGAAAACATCACAATTATTTCAAGGTATTCCTCAGGGTTTGTTATCAATAATGATATAAAATTTTATATATTCTTTAGTGGTTTAAAACTACACCTTCAAAAGGTTATAGCTATTCTAGAATTAGGGAGATAATAAGAAGTTATTCTATGTGCTCTCAAAGTGAAGATAGAGTTTTAGATAATTGTCCCATGGTTATAGAGATAATAAAGGAAATATTGAGTTTCTAGCTATGGGCTTTAATAAAAAATGTGAAAAGAAAACTCAACCACTCACATTTCAAAAATTTGGGAAGAATTATAATGGGAATTGAATCAAATGGATGTATAAATGATTTCATTGTGGGAGAGAAGTCCACCATGTTCATTAATGTTGAAGAGACATGAGGAAGCTAGAAAATGTGATGAAGTAAAGGAGATAACCACCCATAGTCCGATTCTTAAACTATATGTCGAAACTGAACTATGTAAGATAGTGTACTAAAACTTAAGTCCTTGAGGTTAATCAGCATCAACACCCACAAAATCCTAAGTAGCAAGGGAAATATTATTCCATCACTACTACAGAGGTGGATCCTGACAATGATGTGGTGATAGGTACACTGGTTATTTATTCAAGAATAGAAAAATTATTATTTGATTCTAGTTCTATGAATTCTTTCATATCTAATAGGTTTAGTAGAACTATACAAACACCACCTCAAAATATGAAGGTTGGGTTATCTATGAAAATATAAAATGGGGAAATTATTGGATTCAAATTATATCCTACCCTTTTAATTTTTGTGTAACTAACCTCTTAAAAATCATTTATTGATTATTTTGGTGGATTTTGATGCTATATTGGGAATGGATTGGATATCCTTATATAAATCCAACCTTAACTATTGGGAAAGGGAGATCACTCTTCACATCCCAAGACATCCTCCAATTATGTATAAGTGTAAGGATGAGGATGATTATCCTTTAGAATTATTGTCTCAAGTGTGGATATTATTGCATTATGGAAAATTATATCTGGCTCAAATGATTAAGGTCACACTAGTAGAAAAAATGGTTTTTAACATTGGTTTTTATTTATTTTTAACATTGGTTTTTAACTAAATTTGAAGTTTCCGTGGTAAAAAATATTCCTTTTTACGTTGTTTTTTGTAAACCGCGTCAAAAACAAATTAGATTTGTTTTTTTGCGTCGGTTTGGTAAAAAACTGATGCCAAAAAACTCATCTGTATCATTTTTGGTGTTGGTTTCTATAAAACTGACACCAAAAAGTAAAAAAATAGTTTTGTCTTCGGTTCTTGAAAAAAACCAGCACCATAAATGAAAAAATATATTTTTGGTGTCGGTTTTTACAAAAACTAGGGCCAAAAATTAATTTTTTTCCTATGTTTTAGAGCATTTTTAAAGCTTTTATTTGACTGGTCGGGGAGTTAAAACGGAGTTACAGATCAAAAGTTATGGCTGTCGGAATTTGAACATGTTAATGTTTCTATTGATACCACTCATTTCAAAGAAAACATGATAAACATGAATTAAAATGATTTACACCAAAATAAATAAAATAAACATAATACTTCAAACATACTTCAATTATTTTAGTAGCTTCCATCGAAATGATATGTTATTTATCATCATATCTCTTATATTTAGGGTAGAACTCATGCAATAATAAAAACGGTGATTGATAAATAAATTTACACCATGGTTGGTAAATCTCATTTGAATGTTTTATATTTTTAACTTGATAATAAGAGTTAATCATCATTATAAGAAAGCTAATTGAGTTGTTTAGAAATTAAGGATAATAATAATAAAGAAAATAAATAAATAGAATAGGAACTGTATTAAAATTAATGATTGAAGTCATGTTGAAAACATGATTGAATCGAAGAGGTTTAAAATGATGAATGAAGGAGAAAATTGATTTATATATAGTAAATGAAAATATTTTCGATTGTGTTGTATGAAAATGTAGGTGGAATTTTAAAAAGTTAAATGCACGTTGTGAAAAAAAATTGAAATTCTGATACCGTGTATTGGAAAATACTCTTTGGCGTCAGTTTTGTTTGAAACTGACACAAAATAGGATTTACATTGGTCTTTTGATGAGGTTTTTTTTGAAAACCGATGCCAAAATGCCAATCAATATCATTTTTTGTGTCGGTTTTTAAATAAACTGATTCTAAAAAGTTAAAAAATATATTTTTCGCATCGTTTTTTTTACAAAACGACGAAAAAACGTAAAAAAATATTTTTGGCATCGGTTTTTAAATAAATATATTCTAAAAATTTAAAAATAAAAAAATTTTCTTTTCTGTTTTTTTAAAATCCGACTCCAAAATCAAAAAAAAAAGTTTTGGCATCGATTTTTAAAAAATGTGTAAAACCAAAAAAAAATGTTTTGGCATCTATTTTTATGAAAACTGACACAAAAAAATTAAAAAATAATAATAATTTTTTAGAGAATTCCTTATGCTTCAATTTTTCTAGTCGTTTAGCTAAAACAGAGTTACGGATTAAAAGTTATGACCTCTGAAAGTTTGAGTTTTTTAAGACTTCTCTTAGAGAAGATCAAATTCTAATATCCATGAATTTTAATCCGTAAATCATTTTTTTCTCCATGACTAGTAAAATAAAATATTAGATAATTATTTAAAACATTTTATACTTAGTTTTTAATTTTTGGAATCGGTTCTCATAAAAACTGATGCCAAATTTTTTTTAGTTTTCACGTCAATTTTTTTAGAAACCGACGCCAAAACATTTTTTTCTTAGTTTTTGGCGTCTGTTCTTTTAAAAAATAATGCAAAAAATTCTAGGAAACATTTTTTTGATGGTTTAAAAGAAACCAATGTCAAATTAATGATGTTTAAAATCATTTTTCTGCTAGTGTAAATGAGTGAATTGTGATTGAAGACATTCCCATTGTGAGGGAATACACTAATGTGTTCCCTACAGAATTGTCTAGTCTTCCTCCTCACTGAGAGGTTGAGTTATCAATTGAAATTAATTGTTGATACTTTCTGATATCATAGACACCTTATAGAATGGCCACCATTGATTTGTAGGAGATAAGGAAGCAATTACAAGAAAATCAAGACAAGGGCTTTATATGCCCGAGTGTTTCACCATGGGGTGTACTAGTCCTCTTTTTCAATAAATAGGATGGATCGATGTGATTATGAATTTATTATTATGAGCTCAAAAAAATCACAATAAATAAAAATTATCTACTTTCATGGATAGATGACTTATTTAATCAACTGTGGGGCTGAATTATTTTTCTAAGGTCAACCTTCAGTCGGGATATCATCAATTAAAGGTGATGAAGGAAGATTTTCCAAATACTACCTTTCAAACAAGGTACAGAAACTATGGGATCATAATGATGCCTTCCAGACTCACTAATTCTCTATCAAAATTCATGGAATTAATGGATATGGTATTTAGATATTACCTCAACAAATTTTTGGTAGTCTTTATTGATGATATTCTAATATAATCCAAGAGAAAGGAGGAACATGAGGAGTATTTGAATACTATTCTAAAGACCTTTAAAAGGTATAATCTATATGAAAAGTATAGTAAATGTGAGTTTTGGATAGAGGAAGTATCTTTCTTGGGGACTGTTATCACCAGAAAAGGAATATCTGAAGACCCTTCCAGGACAATGGAAATCAAAGAGTGGCCCATCCCAATATATGTAACAAATATATGTGGTTTCCTTGGTCTAGCTAGGTATTATCAGTGATTTTTTAATAAATTAACCCAATTATCAAACCCACTAACCAAGCTAACTTGGAAGGGAGAAAAACATTTCTGGGCCGGTGAATGTGAAGACTGCATCAAAGAGTTAAAAAAGAGGCTTATCACTATGCATGTAATCACACTTCCGACAAGTGAGTAAATCATTGTGATATATAGTGGTGACTCTAAGAAGGTATTAAGATTTTTTATTAATGAAAAATGATATATTTATAGCCTATACCTCAAGGATGTAGAAAAATCATGATCCAAACTATCCCATGTGTGATCTAGAGTTAGCGGTTGTGATCTTCATGTTAAAAATATAATGGCATTATCTATATGGTGAGACATTTGAAATATATACTAATCATAAGAGACATAAATATATATTCATATAGAAAGATGTTAATATGTTCTAGAAAATATGGTTAGATCTCATCAAGTATTATTATTTCTCAATCCACTACCATCCTAGCAAAGTGAATAAATTAGTAGATTCTCTAAGTTTAAAGGATCCTGCAAAATTATCAATGATGAGAATTGAGAAGGATCCAATATTCTTATATTTTCAAAGGATGGAAATAAGAATAATTAAGGAATTAATTTCATAAATCCTTTCTCAATTTATTTCTAAACCATCTCTCATGTAGAAAATAAATGATGCACAAATAAATGGTGTGTAGATTCAAAATTAGGTGGAAGCCATGAGAAAGGTGAAATCCTCGTACTTCAAAATTTATGAGGAATGAGTTGTAGGATTTGGTTCAAGACTATGTGCACCATCCATTCTATAGATAAAGAAAGAGATTCTGAGTGATTCACAGATCTTAACCTTATCTATTCACCTAGAGAGCAAAAAGATGTATAGATATCTCTGAGAGAACTATTGGTGGGACAATATAAAAAATGAGATGTTGAATATACATCAATGTGCCTGGAATGTCAGAAAGTAAAGGCTAAAAGGATAAATTTTAAGGGGTTGATGAAAGTATTACCCATACCAATGTGGAAATGGGAAAACATCACCATATACGTTGTCACCATACTTCCAAATATATCCAGAGGAAACAATGTTATATGGTTTTTTTTGGATCATCTTAAAAAGATAGCTCACTTTATCACAATTCAAGAGGACTTATCACTATATCAACTTGCATGGATATAAATTAGAGAAGTGGAAAGACTATATGGAGTAACCCTATTTATTGTATCCGATCGAGATTTGAGATTCACCTCTAGGTATTATAAAAGTCTCCAACATGATCCAAACACTGAGCTAAACTTCAGTACGACTTATCGTTCCAAACCTGATGATCAATTTGAGTGAACTATAAAAAAATAAGAAGACATATTGAGAGCATTTTCTATGGACTTTAAAGGAATATGGGACCAACATCTGCCTCTATTCTTGTTGTCTTACAATAAAATTTTCCACTTTAGCATCCAAATGGATTCATATAAAGCTCTTTATAGGAAAAGATACATAATACCAGTATGCTAGGATGAAGTTAGTGAACATAAGATGTTAGGACCTGTAATGCTTGAAGAAATGTTATATAAGGTGAAAACTATTACTCAAAACCTCAAGGCATCTCAAAAACTTTAAAATATCTATGCATACAATTGTTGGCAGAACCAAGAGTTTAAGGCTAGATACACGGTGTTCCTATGAATATCCCTATGGAATTGGATCATGTGATTCAGGACGAAAGGAAATCTGAGCCCTTGGTACATTCTCCCCTTTGAGATTCTTGATCGTATTGGAGCTATAGCCTATCGACTAGCACTTCCACCAACAATGTCTCAATTACATGATGTATTAAATGTATCTCTCTTGAAAAAATACATACCATATCCCTCACATGTACTAAATACAAAGGTGGTACAGTTGGAAAATAATCTCTCTTACGAGGAGTAGCTAGTGAAGAACTTGAACCGTAGAGATAAAGTTCTAAACAATAAGACTAATAACCTAGTTAAATTATAATATAATAATCATAAGTAATAATAGGCCACATGGGAACTATAGGAAGTGATTAGGGACAAATACCCTCATATGTTTATGTAAAATGAAATTTCAAGGGAGAAATTTCATATGTGGGGAATAATGTAAGAACCCAAAAGTTTATCAATGGAAATTACCTTATTATAAATAATTTATATAGTATAAACCACATAAAATACCTTTGAGAATACAATAAAAACTTTATAAATTAAAAATTAATGAAATAAGATGCATTTCTAGGAATTAAAGAACCTATACTGATGGAATAGTAACTTGACCCTTGGAATAGTAACATGACCATTGGGAATAGTAATCCATCCGGTAGAATTGTAACCTCACCTATGAAATTATAAATAAAATTTAGGTATCTTATGAATGAGAATATGATATATTTATTTCATGATATAAGTAAATAAACTTTTTAGAAATGACAAATTAAGTGTTGGTATTTTTGTAAGTTATAAATATTTAATTATAATTTTATAATTAATTTTATGATTTAAAATAAAATTTATTTTCATAAAATTTATTAATAAATTACCATTTTTTGTATTTCTATAAAAAGATAATTTTATGATACCTTAAATAGTTTTTCAAAGTATCATAAAATCAGTTAAAATTTTAAAGTCATTATTTTTTGAAAAAAATGATGATTTTATTTAAAAAATAAATTTATTATATTTAGATAATTATATTCATAAAAATCAGTACATTTTTGAATTATAAACATTGAAAAATGGTGTGGGTAAATTTTTGGTATTTTTCTAAAATAGTTGAAATTTTGGTGAATAGTGGAATACTATAATTTACAGTATTTAACAAATACATAAATTATCGAGTCATAGATGATGTATGTCTGATGTAATACCATAATATCTAACTATCCTTAATTATTTCAATATATTTAGTGATAATTTTCATACTATTCAAATTCTTGAGAAAAAATAATAAACTCATAAATAAAATAATCAAAAAACACAACTCTCCTCCCCTATAAATATCACACCTCGCCAACTTTTCTCCTCACAACTCCAAAACCATGAAAATTGTCCAATTTATACCCAATAAACTTCCCAAGCCTATCCCACACTTAAAAAACATTTTTTTTTTCTCAAAATAAAACCAAAACCAATCTCTCTAAGGAGGTTCTCAATGAGAATAATTCAAGAGGTAAAATCATCTTTCTTTTCTTTTAATTTTATTTCATTTTTCTTTTCATTTATTATTCTCTCCAAATATCCCCTTATAAAAGTGGAATTATAACTACAGTATCTTACATATACTATAATGTTATTATTTTAATTTAATATTCTATTATCAAACATCTTACCCATCCCTTTTATTCTAAAAATGGAAACATCATCTATGAAGTGTTGTTTTATCGCCTTTATGGACGACAAGTTATCATTTTTCTTTAATGACTACAAGGATGGTCTTAAAAATATTATAATGGTTGAAAAATATTGTAAAATTTATTTTGTAACTTTTTTATGTTATAGAACTAATATATATACATAATATTAAATAGTAAAATAAAACAAGTTCGTTGTGATCAAAAAACAGCCAAATTAATCTAAATGATTATCATTAAAATTTTATCTAATGAATAATCAAAATATATGGATATATATATATATAAAAGACAAGTTAAGCTTTTTTAAGTTTATTAATAACATATAATATCAATTTTGAATAATTATCCCCATTTTGCATAATCTTTCATACATGTTTACAAGTGAAAATATCATGAAAATAAGGAAAACAAACACTCCCAAATGATTAAATTGAACACTATAACTCATAAAAATCACCATAAATTAACTTAATAAAATTATAATGAATAAAATACATGTATAATAGGTTCTGTATTTATTAATTAAGGAATAAAATTTTATTACCTAGAATATTAATGTGAAGAAAGCATTCAGACATAAGGTAAGAGGATTCTCGAACCCAATTTCCTTTCTTTGGGTTATTCCTCTTTCATTCCAGATTTCAATGGGATGTTCATTAATATTCCTAAAATATAATTTATTTTTTATTACCTTTTCTTTTCTAGGATATACATGTTTCCAGTATGATTTTATGACAAATGAAAATATTTTTCCAAAACAACTCTTCTCTCTAAAAAACACACCTTTTACTTATCTTCATATTGTTTTTTCTTAACTCAAGATTGATTATTCTTATACCAAGTTTTTATTCTATTTTTATTTTTTTTAACACCATATTTTTTCAGGAATTTGTTCTTTATGAAATTGTCATGAAACTCAATTCCTTTACATGGGTTAGTTTATGTCTAAGATTGATATATGTTCTAAGTTGCATTCATGATTATGTAAATTTTATAATGTGACGGGTGCTCCTAGAATTATATACTGCTCAAGTTTATTGGATAATGTGATGTATCTCATGATATAATGTGAAATATGAATGAACATGATGATATCTTTGTTCATAATGATGATTTTATGATTATAAATATATTTAAATCATTAACATGATGCAAGATTTGTTCACAATTATGTGTGGTAGTTGACCACTAAGACGTGATGTTACATTTTTATGTGTTTCCACATTCCATTCCTTTATCTAATGATTCCTATCATAATTATTATTATGATAAAATGTTTATTTTATGTGGCTAATGATTATATTCACCCATGTTATATTGATTTATGTTCTTATTTGTCCCCTTAGTGGGCTTTTAGATCACCCCTTTCTTTGATGTATATCCTCATGTGAATACTTGTACTAAGGAGTACGTGAGGTCCACTAAGATTCTAGATAATAATTAATTAAATAATTTTTATGTTTTATTATGAAAATTTTATGTATGGTCCTAATTTTCCCAAGACACGAAACCTTTGGATCCTAGTTTTGTTACTTTTTTATGTTGTTTATCTTGAAAATGATGTAATAGTAATGTAATAAAAATTAGGGTCTCTATATTGTAGGTACTTGAATAGGTACACAAGTATGTCAGATCCTATAAGATTGTGTAGGAATATTACAGATCATCCTACAATATATCAAGACTTTATCAAAGTTGAAATCTTTTGGTTAGTTCCTGGAGAAGTAGAAGTCTTCTGGTTGGATCATGGAGTAGGAGGAGTATCTTGGTTAGAGTTAGAGAAAAATTATTTTAGTTGGATCTTTAATAAAATGGATTCTATTAGTTGAAGGTATATAATTGTAATCACATGTTTTATAGAGAAGAATTTGTGTTGGGGGACCAACATGGCAAGGAGTTAGTCTTTGTACTGAACCTTGTAAATATAGTGTGTTTCCCTCTCTATTACTACTACTTCACATGAAGTGATATTTATAGTTAATAATGTGTGTATTGATAACCTTTAAAATCTTGAGAGGTTTATTTTGAAAGATAGTGAATTTGTAAAAATAAAACACTAATTTTCCCTCCCCTCTGAGTGGTCAATCCAACATGGGGTACTACAAGTGGTATCAGAGCATAGGTCACCTATAAATATCCAAGAGAGTATTTATGAAGATAAGATTTTATGAAATGAGTGGTAAACCATATATAGATATTTATTCCAAGACTCATAAGAACAATAATAAAATGCATTCAAGGAAGATTAAGAAGATTCTTAGTGTAAATGTAGAGACAACTCAAATAGGTGGTAATCTGAAAATTAAAACCTGAAATAATTCTTTCAATTATGAGTTTTCTAATGAAGCATACTCAAGATATGATAATGATGTATCACTTAATGATAATATTTTTGAATTTAAAGAGAATATAAAGAAACACCCAAAATATATTTTAAATTGTATTATTGTAGTTTCCAAGTCAAGTCAGAATAAAAAATTACAATTGGAAGAAGAATATTATTTCTTGAAAGATTCATTAGCTAAAAGGGTTGACATATTCAACGCTCTCACAAAACATGTGAAATCAAAATAAGAAACAATTTATCTTTTCAGTGAAATATATGCTAAATCTGTTTAATAATTTAAATAAGTGTTTTTGAGAAAGAATTCATTGATATTGTGTTTGTAGAATCTTTCCATGCATTTAGAAAATTGAAAAAAGTTTCTGTGGTTGTAAAATCTGATCAACTAGGGAGAAATAAAATAGGGTAAAGGATCCTAACATTTATTTAAAAGAATCAAAAAAATGAAAGAAGAACAAATGAAGATTCTAATAGAGGAATAGAAATCTAAGTTGAGATCAGATGAGTATGAGAAGAACTCTCTCCACATGAAGTTCTTAGATCTAGAGGTGAGATTAAAGAATCAAGAATCACCACAAGCTGGAACTTCCCATATTGTTGTGAAAAGATATTTTTTTACACAATTGTTCTCAAGAGATCATGAACCTAAGAAGAGCATGAAATAATTATCTAATCAAAAGTCAACATCAATTAAAAAGTTGGTATCCCATAACCCAAAAAATGTTTTATGTACTAATGATGTTTCAAGTGCCAGTACAAGTATTAAACCAAACTCTATAAAATTATGGATGGTGAAAAATACTGTTAAATCCATCAAATCAAGAGAGGATGTGAAAAGAATCATGAGTAATTGAACCCTAATAAGTGTCTCAAAGAGTGGTGGTTTCGTTTGTAGAGACCCAAAGCTTAACGTATATAGAAATTACATTACTTTTCCAAAATACTTAATACATGACAAAAACAGATGCCCAAACACCGTATTAGTTTAGTGTCTCTGGAAACTCAGAATATAATCTTCTAATCATGGTGAAAGATCTTCAACACCTCTCATAAAGATCTTCCCCTTTGGTTTTCTTACCTAAGACCTTTCTTTATATCATGGGGAAAAGAAAACATAAAAAGGGTGAGCTCAAATTCTCAGTAAGGGTAAACCTAGAGAACTTAAAAACAATCCATAAACATTTGAACATAAAAACATGAACATAAAACATCAAAATCATGAGTAATGACATAAATCTTGGCAGTGCATAAGGAATAGATCATAAAGCAACATTAACCATGATAAAATAGCATGGAAATAAAACATGTAATTATGGAAACACATTAAGCACATGATATGATTTCCATAGTACCCAAGTCATTGTTTCCAAGACCATCATAGTGGACAAATTCCCTTTCTGAATCGAGTTCACTCCTCGTTCCAATCCTGTATCACTAAACCAGATTAAATTTCCATTCCATTAATGTATATATTATGAGATATAAATCTTTACCCAATGCATTAAAGGGATATATATGTCCCACCCATCTCATAATGAAATCATTCTTACTTGTTCCACATAAATCATTCACCATAACCCAAAGAATAAAATGGTTTTCATAAATATCATCCCATCATAACGTAATCCTTATAAAACAAATGGATATCATTTCATAATAAGAAGAATAAAACCATGTAAATAATAAATAAATTATTCTAGAAACATAATCATACTAAATAATTTCATATTAGATGGAAAATAGTTTTGACAAAACACTTGAAATGAATTCTTGAGGAAAATATCCTTTCTTCTTCAAAATCATTTTCTTTTCAAAAAATGACATTCAATTTTAAAATAAAATGATTTTATTGAAAATAATAATGAAATATTTTAGAGGATTCTTCATTAAAATTAGGCTTTATAAAACTGTAAAAATCCATTCATTTTGTATAAGTTAAAAAAACATTCTTCTCGTACTTTTTCCAAAAAAGTAAAAAAGTTTCTCTTATGGTAAATAAAAGAAAGATTCCTTCCATAACACAATGTAAAAGTAAAAGAGGGGTAAAAATGAATTTAAAAATACATGTAAGTATATTAAACACTTTATGAAAAACATTTTTATGGACATGGATGAAAAATATTACCCCAGTAAATACTTACGTATAAGCAATCTCGGATAAAAATGAGATTTGAAAAAATATCCCTTACCTTATGTCCAATTTCTTTTGTATATGAACTAGACCCATGCATAGTGTGTTTAAACATATTATTAACTTGTAACATAACCATAATAATATTTATGTCATCATATATGATTCACTTACGACTTTATATTACCCGTTCATTTGTCAATTCCATGTTAAAGTAGCGTTTTGGGTAAAATTGATTCATTTATCGTCTATGTTTTGACTTGTAATTATTCATATGATTACTTAGACCATGATTACTTAATTATAGAATTTAAAACATGATTTATATATAATATATATTCAGAATATACACATATATAATAGATCAATAAATGGAAAGAAATACACCGTTCATGAAAACGTTAGGTCGTACGTATGCTTGAACGCTGTTTTCATTTCCTTGTTAAATTGAATGGAAGTAAGTAAATAACATATAAATAAGTAAATTATCATTAATATGTCATATATTTCATGATTATTTAATATATATACTTTATAATCATTCTTTAATGGTTAACTTGGAGAATGAATCTCATCACATCGTGGAGACGGTAATTCGTACGTACGCACGAGCGATGATACCATTCTCATAATTATTGAATGGAATTAGATTGGATGATATAATATCTCATAATTAGTATCATGTTATAATAACCATATATATATTTATTCTTTACACCATTATACTCATCCACGTAAGTTGGTGGTGGAAAAACAGATTACACCACGGCGTGGAGACGGTATTCCATACGTACGCACGCGCGGTGATTTCGTTTTCTATAGGATGGAGAGAAGGTGAAATTGGGTTGTTTCATATTTATAATAACATATAATTGTATTATTTATAATTATTTTATTACTTTATAATTAAACAACTAAAGAAGAAAAGGTAAAATAATAAATAAACATGATAGAATCGGTAAAAGAGATTACCTCTTCTTCGATATGCCTCCTCTTAACCTCCACTTAGGGCACTAAAGTTGGTCTAGGAAGAAGACAGGGACCTCTATTAGTTTTATATGGAAGTGGAGAAGATACCTTTTTAGGGGTTTTCCAAGCTTGAAGGCTCAAAGTGGTGTGAGGAGGAGAGGGAGGAGGTGCCCTTTTATAAGGGAAGAGGGGGGCACTTTTGGAAACCTCCAAAATATTAGTTTATAATAAACTCAAACCCCACTTAAAAACTTTCCAAGTGACTAAAATTAGTATATTAGGTAATATAGGGTTTTAATATCATCAACCAATAAAATTTATACATGTTGGGAAATTATTTTAAACCTTATCAATTTGATTTATCCTTATTTAATTTATTTACTCTTATTTGTGGTAATAATATTCAAAATTTTAAATTGTTATAAATAATTACTTATGTGTTTTTAATTATCCATAATTGGGTAATTTATGAAATTTTAGTGTAAATAAATTTCAATTTATAATTTTTAAATATTATGTGATTTTTAAACATTTTAATAATATGTTATTTTTATAAAATAACAATAGTGTTAATTTTGACACTATTCATTTATTTGAATTTAAATAAAATCCACACAGAGGATATATTCGAAAAAAAAAATTTATATATTCCTAACATGTCATATTAATCTAGAAAATTTGTGTAGAACATTAATTAGTTCATATAATGTTTATTTTAATATTTATAAAACCATTTATTTGATATTTCTCTTAATAAAACAATTACTACATCATTTTTTTATAATCATTTAATATACTTATTATTTGCATAAAAATTAAAAATAATATCCTATGATTAATATAAATATAATAAATTTCATAATAATATTTTTACTCTAATTTATCATCTTAAAATCACAACATTTAAATTATTATATTTATTAAATTATGAAGATGACATCTTTGACATCATTTAAAATAAAATAATATAAAAGTCCTAATCTATTTTAAAAGGCTAAAAATAGTCCACAAATTTACCCTTGTATGATTAGGGTATATATATACTCTACCAATAATTTTTTGTCAAGTTTCTGGTCCTTTTTATAGGTATTATTATTTAAATAAAAACTATATTATTAATTTTTCACTAAATAAATAATTTCTACATCATTAATGTATAAGCCATTAAGGTAATTAAGTATTTCTTAAAAATTAAAAATAAATTACCATGATAAAGAAAAACATTTTATATTTAAAAAGAGTATTTATAATAGAAATTATATTCTTTATAACCTTATATTAAAAATAATATAATTATTAAAGTTTGAGTGAGACATATTTCACTTCCTTTAAAATAAAATAAATTAAAGGTCTTAATCACATCCAAGTGGGTTCCAATGGATTCCATTTCGACCCAAATATACCTTAGTACGAAATATAATCATCCAATTATATTAATACAAGTTTTAGGGTAATTTTATAATATTATTTTTACACTTAATTACCTAATTTACCTTTAACTGTGGTAAATAAAATTTACCGTAGTTACTATTCATATGCCCAAAAATAAAAATTAGTCTATTAACATAATTTGGACCTAATGATTCCAAATATAAAATCTATTTTTCCAAATTCAAACCATATAAGTTTTAGTAATTAATTTAAAATTAATTCCATTGTCAAAAAAATGGGTTTTTGTTTAAAACATTGCAAAAGATTGAATTGATTTAACCTACGAATTCAATGTAAAATCAATTCTAATGACATACATTATATTAAAGGGTAAAAAGATATTCTATTTATACATTAAAATAGTTTACTATTATAATTTAACCATATAAATTTTCTTGATTAAAAAAATTGTTTTTAAGTAAAATTTAGCGTGTTTTTACTATTCATCACAATAAGAATGTTGTCAGAAAAATATCAAAATATTATCCAATGTAAATTTTTATATCCTGATTCAAAAAAATAAGTTTATTTTGTAAAATTGAACTTATAAACTTGTCAAAAATTATATTTAAAATTGGTGACCCATCAAAAGGCGGCGAAACTGCATTTTTTGAAAAATACTTATTTTACCCGAAAAATTTATTTCGTTCTCAGACCATGTTCTAGAAAATGTGTAAGATGAATAAAAATGTTATAAAATTTAAAATTTATTTAATACTATTCATAATAGCTAGTTTATAATAATATTTTAATAATATATCGGTGTTTAGTGAAACTTGGTATTGCGTACAACACACGCTATCGAGGAAGTTCATGATTGCGTGTAATGCAATCCAAGTCAGGGTTGCGTGTAGTGAAAGACTCCTTTGTTGTTGCGTATAATAGAATCCAACCATATTTCATTTATAAATTGAATATATATATATATATACACTCAATGTTAGGTAGAATAACTACTATCAAACGAACTTGAAATTGTGTGTAACACGATCCAAGAATATTATTGTGTATACTGCAAGCTAATACGGTGTTGCGTATAGTGCAAGATAATCTTAGTGTAGCATAAAACATAAGATATGAAAGAAATTAAAAATAATATATCTCATAAAATCTCGGGGTGTTACATCGTTCATAAGCATTAAGGTTCACAATCTATGAAATTTAAACAGACTACACCTCAAAAGAAAATAATAAGGTACTTATTCTATTGTTCGTATTACTGGGAGTTTAGGAATAAGGAATTGGAATTTTGACATAAAATATCAATTTATAAGGATAAAAAAAGGCCTGTATTAAGGGGGATAAAATCTAAAGGAAATAGAGTGCATTCACCATTGAAGAGAAATCCACAAAAATAACAAAGGTGACAAGTCATCCTTGGGTTGTAAACAAAACAATATGACTATTAAACCAATAGTTACTAAGAAGAAAAATGAGATATCATATACTATATCAAAGGGATAATGAAATTTAAATCCATGTGAAAACTCCAAACAAGCCGTCAACATTCCCATATATATTCTTATGATTTTCCAGCTAATTTTGAGAAATTGTGAAAGTTATAAGAACAAGTAAAAGATAGTGCTAAAGGAAAAAATGAAGATTTCACATGAAGAATAAAAATTCCATGAGTGGTTTTCAACAAATGAACACTTGTATATTAAATAAGTTCTGTGTGAGACATGTAATAAAGCTATACACGATGTAGTAAGATGTTTAATTACATTTTTCAGCACAAGAAGAAGTCGTGAAGATAGTGAATCTTGCATTTGGAGATTCATATGATTTTTTTTCTAAATAAATAACCATCTCACATAATGAATTATTGGGACTGATAAGATATATTTTACCAAAGGATAAATCATATTTGGAAATAATATGTGGAAGCATGAGTATTAGAGAAATTATAGAAACTTGGTTGAGAAAAATATCTCAACCTTGATGTTCACATTGAGAAACAAGTAAGGTACCTTCTTATTCCCTTATATATGAATGATTTTGTACTAACATCTAGGGAATTGAAGAATATAGTTTAATCCCTCTAGGGGGATCATTGGTTTGATAAATATCATAAATATTCACTACATAGTGAATGTGGAACTTGAAAACAACTTTATAAAATTAGAAGATGAGGTTTTCAAATCAAAATTACTTACATCATTCTTAATTATTTTTATCAAAATTAAGTTGGAGTTCATGGTTGATGAAAAAATTAGATAAAGGTGGAGATTTATCTTTACACCTGAACATTCTGATGTGTTTGTTGAAGTGTGTGCAGAATTTAGCATTTCATTGAAAATATAATTATTCGCAATCCCTTGGATGAGAATTGAGACATTATGAGAATGATTTTACAATCATGGTTGATTATAGACAGAGTTGAAAACTTTGGTCATATCTATCTTATTTTCTACATCAAGTGAACCTAAGTAGACTTAGAGTTGATTTAATAAAGTCTATTTTCTAAGAGAACCATTTGATGTCATCCCTCTCTCAAAGGTATTCAAAAAATAATCTTCAGAGGAAGGAGAAGATGTTTTTGGGAAAACCCCCACTTTTCTTTTTTATTGGATTTCCAATAAGGGGGAGAAAATTTTGAGCACACATATTGACTCCTCAAAAGTGTTATAAAGTGTTATTTACAAAAAAAATACATAGTGGAGACTATCAGGATCCGTGTTGCATTTTTTTTCAATGATATGTCAATATGTGTTTGGTAAGATGATTCTGAGAAGTGGTGATTCCTGTAGAATTGTTATATATCCATTTTATGGCATTTTATGTCACACTTACACAGTCTACATGCTTAATATAATGATTGTTTGAATTGATATTTAATTCTTAAAAGCTTGTTTGAAAGAGTTAGCACATTGTTTAAAACATGTGAAATCCATTAAAAAAATTGCATGAAGAAGAATTGAAGAAACCAAAGAATTGTGTGTTAATTCATGAGGATATGAAGAGGAGGCCATGAAAGAATATAAGTTCATATATAATTGTTCCATGGTGATTAGTTTAGAAAAAAAGAGTTGGTTGGATATTTTTGAGGATGGCTTTATAATTCATTCAATACTTAGTTTATTCTAAGTAATTTTTAATAGAGGTATTATTAAAAAAGTTGAGATCCAACTAAGAATCCAAGGTCAGCTCGATCCCAGCCATATGTGGGACCTAAAGATCAACCATGGTGGAGGTAACCATCCTAGGATGACCAACTGGTGGCAGGAGAGATGTCTCGTGTATAAGGCTTATAGAGGACAATGTGCCACACAAAGTGCATGGAAGAAGCGATTTAGGACAACACAAGAATGGTTATTGTTCCCGCGTCATTAAAATGACGCATATAATATGCACTATCGAATTGAGTGGATCTAAGCCATTTGATTGATCTCTTTGATTGTATTTGACGTCTGTCTTTATCCAAGGATATCCAATATGTGTAGAACCAGCTAAACCATTGATTGATTTATTCTAGCCATCTTTTTAAGATCAATCTGACATGATGAGTCTTTCAATCATCATGTATGCATCTACACTTTTCATGCATGTGATAACTCAAAGATATAAAAATTGTACAAACTGAAAACATAGTTTCAGAAGTCTGATCGAACAACGTCATGCTAGAAATTAACATCATATAACAGGAATTAAAAAACAAATTCCCTAAATAGGGTACTTGGGAAATTATTTCCCAATGTAACCCATTTTTCTCTTGCTTGAGAAAAATATTTTTCAAAATGAGGTTCTTGTTTCTTCCTCCCACATAAAATTTGGATACTTTGGTAACTAGTTTCTCAAGTACCATATTTAGGAAATATGTTTTTTACATTCCTATTAAACGATAAAAATTTCCCCCGAACAACCGATCACCATGTAGATGTTCGATCTTTCTTGAAAATCAATTGCACATGTTTATAAAAACATGCATGTGAGAAAATAACCATAAAGGAGTAGCCCATTAATGAAGAAAAAACACCATGTATTTTGGTGTCTCTAAAATCATGGTTTGAAGGTGTCAATGTGGAGAACTTGGGCTCTTTATATTGGACCTCATCATGGAATAAAATCATATATTTGATTTAGTGATTAAACAGGGATGAGGTGGTGCAAGGCAGATACATTTTTCCAATAAGTACTGCAGCAAGCATCTAAGGAGTGATGTCGATACTTTGATAGAGCTCTCATTTTTTCAGAGAAAAATCGAGCACCTTGAACAGCTTCAGTTTCTGAAAAATGAATCCCTATGCCTGATAGTTTTACATGAAGGAGTAGAAGGAATCCTCAGGAACACAACATTTACATAGCACACTCCTAGTGCTTTGCGAAGAACGGGGTTCTTCTAAGAAACCGAGATGATATGATACCCCTAATTGTATATCTTCTGGTGTTTCCATGAACACTTTTGAGGAACCTCTAGAGAGTGTACACATACATTGTGTCTCGCAAATAAGAGCTTATGTGCATCAAAATCTTTTACTCATTTGGGATTGCATGAAAGAAATAAAAAATACATTGAGCGTGAAGGATAAGCCCATGCACTTATGATCTTCATTTTCATGAATGTGTAAACACCATACGTGAAGTATTTTAATTTGAGAAGGTAGCATACATACGCATGGCACAATGTGAATAGTGTGTGTATTTTTATGCATGCCCATGAACACGTGATTGGCATTAAATGAATTAGACCTAAACAAACAATAAGTGTGTGTGTGCGCGCAAAGAAACAAAGAATAAAGTGAGTGTGTGTACATCAATTTCATGCACATACATTGAAAAAAAAAAGTTCAAGTCGTATTGTATGCTTATATGAATATGTACCAACATTGAGACACCCAAAACAAGATTTTTGAATGCCATGCAATCTATGCATGAAGTATATTTTAATAATTCAAGAAGAAGCAATTGATATTGTGAAAGTATAAACATTCATAAAATATTTAAGGACTTTTTTTTCACTACTTGGACATATTATAATGAAGACAATACTTCATGAAGAAGGAAGAATCATCCCAAGCTTTGTTGCACTGAGGAAAATGGTCATCACAGGTGATCAGAATTATTCAGAAAGACAAACATACCTGACCAGTGGTTGTTGAAGGTACTTGAATAGGTACATGAGCAAGTCAGATCTTATAAGCTCTTGGATAAATATTATAGATCATTCTATAGTGTATTAATCCTTCATCAAATGTGAAGTATTCTGGTTGGTGCTGGGAGCAGTTGAAGTCTTCAGGTTGGATCTTGGAGCAGAAGGAGTCTCTAAGTTGGAGCCAGAGCAAAAGTATTTCAATTGGAACTATAAGAAAAAATGTCTCTCGGTTGGAGCCAGATCATTGTAATAACTTTTTTTATAGTGAAGAATCCATGTTGGGGAACAACATGTCAAGGAGTAGGTATTTATACTAAACCTTGTAAATATTATATGTTTCTCTCTCTATTACTACTATTACACATAAAGTGATATTGAGACTTAATATTGAGTGGATCGAGAAACTTTAAATGTTCTAGAGGTTGAAATTGAAAGAAAGGGAATTCATAAAAATAAACCACTAAATCACCCCTCCCCTCTTTGTGGTCAATCCGGTTGGGGCACTATAGATGTAATGCTAGAAAACTCACTAGGAAATTACCTCTTATCAAAACTCTAGACAACTACCATGGGTGGTCCACAACAGACTCTAAACACCATTCCTAGGTAAATCCTTTACCGTTAAACAATCAATTAAAATTAATTCAATAAGTTAAACCTTTGAAAATTCACCATAAACTCATACATTAACAAAACATCACACAGTAATGTGTGGAAGTCATCCTGATATCACCTCTACACCATCCAACCAAAATCCCCACGAGAAACGGACGATTCCACCATGCTCTAGTGGAATGATCAAAAAAACCTAAACCAAAGAACTCAAAAATTGGAGAGGAGGAAGATATAATATGGAAGAGGTTTTTTAAGGGTGATAATAACCTCAAAAACACCCAAATGTTTCCATGAACACACCCCCAACTAAAGGGTTGGAGAAGGCGGGAGGGGTTGGGAGTACCCCTGGTCCATGTACATCTAATGGGGGTGGAAGAGGGGGGAGTAACTTAAAAATATGATGGGGTATTTTGGTCATTTCCCTCATTAAACACAACCACAAATGCCGGAAAGGGAAGCACTCAAGTTTTATCATGCTAATAAGAAAGTGCTGATAAAAGAGGTACTTTTATCAGTGCTAGAGAAAAACGCTGATAAATCTACCCTATATCAGTGCTAATATTAGTGTAGATAAATTCCCCCCTTTATCAGCACTAATAATAGCACTGATAAAAAAATTTAATGGAAAATATTATTAATTTATATAAAAATATTTTAATTATATTCAAAAATAATGTTTATATGTATATATTAAATAAAAAATGCATGTTTGTTATGTTTATTATGTTTATGTTTTATTTATGTTTATTATGTTTATTAGTTTTAGTTATATATTTATTATATATTTATTATACTATATGTTTATAATATTATATATAAATACTTTTTAATATATATATATACATATACAAATACTTATTATATATATATTTATTTATTTATTTATTTATTTATTTAAATAAATTTATATTTCCACATGAATATGTCAACTGATGCGTACGTTCATATTATCATGAATATATGTTCATTTTTTACCCAAATGTTGGCCATATATACTATATTACTATATATTCTTGGTGTATTCATTCATTTCCTATATATATGAAGCTTTATCTTCTCATAAATACTTAAAATCACAATAAATATATTTAAACAAACAATAAATGTATTTATTATATTTAAAAATATTAATATTTATTAATATATAATTATATACATTTGAAATATATTATATATAGTTATAATTATATATAACTAATTAAATATAAATATGTTTAAATTATTATAAAATTACAAAATATTTTTTTAAATGATAAATATATATTTATGAATACATTTTGAATATATTTATTTATAAATATATGTCTTTAATGAATATATACATAGAAAAAGATATATATATATATACATATAAATATATATATATTTAAATACTAGTGAAATTAAAATTAAAATTAATATATCAATTTATTTATATATATATATAATTATAATTTAAATTATAAAATTATATTTATATTTAATTATAATTTATACACAAACACAAACATAAAGATGGGCCTTTATCAGCGCTAAAAAAGCACTTATAAAGTCATGTTTTATCAGTGCATTCAATTGTAGCGCTGATAAAACATACTTTTATCAGCGCTTTTTAGCGCTGATAAATATGGGCCATTAGCAGCGCTAAAAGTCGATGATAAAGACATGTTTTATCACCGCTTTCAATTGTAGCACTCATAAAACATACTTTTATCAGCGCTTTTTATCTAGCACTGATAAAAGTGTCTCTAGGTTTTATAAATAAACCTTAAGTTTCTTCCCCTTTCTCACACCCCTCATACTCTCGGGGAAGCCAATCCTTGTCGTCGCTTCCACCACCACCGCCTCCTCTCCTACATCCTCTCCAGCCTCCTCCTCCTCCTTGGCTTCTGACTCCTCCTCTATCGCAAGCTGAACTTCGCCACGTTGATCTCCTCTATCGCACCTCTCCTCCACAAGTGGCTCTCCTCTGTCGCACCTATCCTTCGTCATGGATCTCCTCCACCATTTCCTCTCCTCTATTGCACCTCTTCTACACCATGAATACACCTCCATCATGTGCTGAACCACACCTCCACGGTTAGTTTTCTCCTCTTTCTCATTGGGTTCGCTTATTACAGTTTGATATTGAAAGTGATGTTGTGAATTGTATGGGCTAAACTCCCCACTAAAAATCGTGGTCATTGGGGGTCCTTGTTTGCACACTAGTTATATTTGGTAAAATTCAATTTTCTTATACCATTTTTTTAATTTATTTATTTAAAAATCTTCAATGCATTGTGGGTTTTCATCATGGTTATTTTAAAAAATTCAAAAAAAATCCATACATTAAATAAATTATTATCCACTCCAATTTTTTATTAATCTTATGTATTTTTCATTATTATATTATTAAATATTTATTTGAAAATTAAATGAATTCAAAGTGTTTTCACCTCTTTTATATTAAACATTATGTATTTTTTATGTTTCTATTATAAAAATTATTTTTAAAAGTAAAATTTTTCAAAGTATTTCAACTTCATTTACTAAAAACATTATAAATTTCTCAATTTTCCATTATCGATGAATGTTTTTATCAATTAACATCTATGATCTTACTCCAAATCTTCTTTAAGAACCTAAACCACCAACTATGTCTCGTTCCCCATCAAAAAACATCCACATGATATGTCCCAACTATAACTCCCCAAACTAAATCACCAGGACTGAGCCGAAGTGTCACATGACCTCATGTATGCTTCCCTGTACAAAATATGTTTCAAAATAGTGGTGAGGGAATAAGTGGAATTTTGGGGATACTATCCCCTTGTTAAATCATAATAATTAGAGTACATAATAGTATAAATAATAATCAAAGTAAAATTTAGAACCTAAAAGGAAAAATAAGATCATATAACAAAAATGTCAACCCATGCTATAAAAATATGACATACAATATCCTGCACAACAAGTCAATATGTCCTAATATGTGGTAGAGCTGTAAACAATAAACAAGGAAAAAAAATAAATAAATTGGTATCTCTATAAGGATCCTGGAGTCTATCTTGATATCATCTCAATTAACATATTCCTCCAGTATAATTTCCCTAAGCAGGGCCACTACCCTCATCTGAAATTCAGGATAAAGAACTATGCACACACACTGAGATGCCTGTGTAGGGTGTGAGTATAAAACATAGAAGTAAACCATTTATATGTTCTTAAAATAATTTAAATATTTATATATAAGTGTATATGTTGATAATAAATTAAATTCAAAAGTTAAAAAATATCATGTTGAGTCATCGTGTGTTAACCGGGCTACCACGAACCCCAACCCTACTAGATTTGACTCCATATTAGAAGAAAAGTTGTATATGGTTTCCATGAATCTCATAATAGTCCATATGAATAATTTAAGTATCATAATTGGTCATAATTCTATCATGACTTAATTCAATCCATAAGTCCATCATGGCTCACCAATTATCACAAGTCAAGCCATAAAGCCATAATGCCCCCACCAACTATCTCAAGTCAAGCCACAAGTCCATCATTCCTTGCTTCTAGTACCAGGTCACGTCATAAGGATATCATGTCCCAATATTTTTCATTCAATACCCCACCATAATCATCATGTTTCATGTTTCACATTCTTCCCCTCCAAGGGATTAACCAAGTCATGAAGGGTCTATATGTCACTATGATACCAGATAACATAAGTCTAAATCAACACACATATATAAAAATAAAATCCATAAAAAAGTAAATTATTGAGCTATACACATGAATAAACATTTCAAATTAAGAGAGGTATCATGGGTCACACACACACACAAAATCATGTCTTATTAAGAGAGGTCTCTTGGGTCACACACACAAGAATTTCATACCAATAAAAGTGTTATGGTAACACACATAAACACACAATAATTTTTTATCATAAAATTATATATAATTTCTATAACATAGAAAGGAACTTTCTACTTTAAGAGTATCAAATCATAACATCATGGTTCTCCAACGAAAACAAGCTCGAACACCAAAGATCCTTATAACAAACCCCAAATCACCACATAAGGATTCAAGAGTGAAGATACAAGAAGAATATCATGTCAAGGGATAATATTGGTTTATACTTATCCAAAAATATCCAGCATAATGATCAGATCTAGATAATTCTGATAAAAATCTAGAAAAAAATGTATTTATACCTTCTTTTTATTTGAATATAGAAGGAGTCATATTAGATCATGTCAAAATTACTAAATATGATCATAACATTTAGGATCATGGGTATTTCATAAGGAGAATAGAGAAGTTCTTATATAAATAAGAAGAATGGAGGGAAAAGAAATCTATTACCTTGAAATACCTAGGACTAACATATATAGATCTAATAGAAATGCTCTATAGAGGGAATGAATTTACCAATAATAACCACTAGAGTCCCTGCGTTTGATATCCCTAGGTATAAGAGGAAGAATGAGGGGTTTTAGGGAGGTCTTGAGTTAAAAAATCCAATTTTTGGATTAATTAATCCCACATCAATAGATTTACTACAAACAACTCGCACATCGGGTCCCTCTCATGCTCACAAGCAATAATACCAAGTTTTCTAACTTTACCAAGTGTAGATGTCTAAATAAAACTTAATTATGATTTGTCACATGATTCAACCCATGAACTAAGTGACAAACCATACTATCTCCCTTCACCAAGTTCCTATAACAACCCAAGCCCCGCTCTATAGTTTGGAATCATTGATTCATTCTTTATCTCCTCTAATTGATACCCTTACATGAGTATCTATCATCTACCAGTGAAACTCAGCCACTTAAGTGCATACACAAAACCAACCACCTCTACCTATGGGTTGGGTTCACCTACACACCACTCTCAATGTTCACTATGAAATCCCATAATTACCAAAACATAAGTATGAACATATCTCATTTTCAGCTAAATATTGACACTCATAATCATTTCCAACAACTCCCATACAAGCTCACATCACTGAACCCAATGGAATAACTCAAGGACCCATCCACTTACCCATACATAAATCTTACACTTTGACTCTCCACATCCTCACATGGGCTTTTTAGTGACCAAAAAAATTATAGGATTTTCATGAACCATAACTAATAATTAATCAAATTACAAACTATCAAGATGAGCTAACACCCACAATGAATTTCCAAACTTGGATTTCATTACCCCACTACTCATCCCTTGATAGGTCATAGATAATTCCCCAAACGAACTTATTGTCTCACACACCTAAAACACCATGACTTAGGGGTCTCTTATTTCCCACATTACAGAGGCCTTTCCCCATGAATACATTATGTATTTTTCAAGTTTGAATTATTAAGGATTATATTAAAATTAAACATTTTAAAGTATTTTTACTTCTCATTTTTAAAACCATTGTGTATATTTAATAACTTTTTGTTATGAACTATTTATAATAATGTTTTCAACAGTAATCTATTTCCCTTAAAATTTTAAATATAATTTTTACTTCAATTTTTTAAAAAGTTATTGTGAAAAGGTTTTTTTTCAATTATATTTATCTTCTTAGGATTATTTTCCATGTAGTGATATTTTAGTGATAATTTATATGTTATTATGATATGATTTATTTTGAAAAATGAGAATTATAATATTATATGAATTTTTAAGTTCATGTTATGTGATTTTTTTTGAATTATTTAAGAAAATAATTATTTTTCCATTTCCAGCAGTCTTCCCACTATTTCTCTTTTATCTCCCCCATCCCTCTTCTCTTATCAATTTCTCTTAGGTTTCTAATTTTCCCAAGAACTAATATTTATTTTTCATGAGGATTTAGGGCATTAGGTTTTTTAAATGTTTTCCATGGAAGGTGACATGTTGTGTATTGGTTACCATTAGGTTTAAAGTAAGTTTTTCTTTTAACTTCCTTTATTTTAAAATTTATGGAATGTGTATACTTTATAAATTTATTTTCAATTAAATTATAGTAATGTATGGGTTCTTGGGTGAAATTATAAATTTATTTCTTAAATTATAGGCTTGACATGAGGGGTTTTTTATAATAATTCCATGTACTATTTTTTAATTAGATTAAATCTCATGAAAATAATACTTGAAAAGTTTCATAAGGGTTATTTAAATGTTTTTATAGTTAATTTAGCTTATGCCTTTTTGGTTTTTGAAAGGAATTTTCCATGTTCTTGGAAAATGTTTTGGAAAGAAAAAATGTATTTTTTCAAGTCCTTCTAAAATAATTGAAATGATGAGAATTTAAATAAGGGGAGTGAGACTCTACATAAAAAAGTTGGTTTTCATGTAAAGACCCATTTTTCACTTTAAAAAGTAAATGGTTTATTTCTCATGTGACCCTCAATGATTTCCCGTACACTTTTTTCACCAGTTATGGGTTATTGATAAATTATATGATGGATGTATGATTTGAAAAGGGGATATTATATGTGATGGTGTTAGAGGTGAGGTGTGAGAAATTTTTTTGGTAATTATCTTGATTTCTTTCTCACCTCCATGGTTGTTTGTTTATAGTAACTTGGGTGTCTATGTGGGAGGTCTTGATTCATGCCACCCTAGTTTGTACACACACTTTTATTTTCCCCCTAGTTGTGTTTTAGACAAGGATAGTGGTAAGGTTCCATTATGATGAGTTAAGTGTGGTTTAATTGGGTGGATCATGTTATTTTTTGATGCAACATATATCAGATGTTGTTCTATGTAGTTATAGTGTTGTTTTGGATCACTACACACTAGTACCTAGGGTATATCCCATGACATTTTTCCTTGATCATTGGTTCTATATAGAGGATTAAATTATTATATTGACTAAATCCCCCTTATGCTTGTTTTATTAGTGTAACTATTAATATTAGTTTTCTATACTATGATATTTTTCCTTGATCACATGGTTTTCTTCTTCATTATGAATTTATTTTCTCCTATTGATATGGGTTCTTTATGAGATAATGGTTGTTTGATTTTCAAGTGGAAAACAAATTTATGTATTATGAGACGGGTAGTACCTATATTTCCCACCAATGCATTGGATAAAAGATTATATGTCATTATGTATAAATTTTATGTGAATAGGTTAGTAAGTCTATAGGTTCAAAAAGGGTGAGTGTGATTACGTTAAAATCTAATCATAATAATACATGTGAATAAGTTAGCAAGTTGTTATGTTCACAGGTGAGTGTGATAGTGTTAATCTCTAATAAAACATTTAAATTTGAATATGGTTTTGAGTATCCATTAGGGGGTTGGAACACCAGAAAAGGAGTTCACTCACCAGTGATGGGTTGGCCAGTCCATAAGGATGATGGGAGGAACACTGAAAACTAGTGTTCAGAGATAGATTGGGGGTTTCATGAGACATATAAGGTATGCGGCCACCAATGATTTTCCATGGATAGACAGAGGGAAGTGACAATGACATCTAGTGATTTTTTAGAGGTCCAATTTTAAAACAATTCATGTGTTTTGTAATGTTTCTTAAAAAATTATATGTGTTCAACATACCCTTTTTGGTTTTAAATTACTTTAAAAATGTTTAAAAAAGAATTGGGGTTTTGATAAGGATTTTTGGACCTAATTGGTTTATTTTAAAAAAAAATTGTTATTTTAAAAAAGAATTTGTGTAAATGGTTGGTTTTTTAATGGGATTTCAACTATTATTTTATAAATAGTTTTCAAAGGAGATTTAAAGTCTACAAATTTTTTAGCCTTGGTTAATTTTTATATCAAGGTTTTGTGTATTTATTTTGTTAAATATTAATATCACCAAATAAAATAGGATGGATATGAATAAAGAATGGATGCATAACAATCATCTGAGAAAAGATTAAAAAAGATTGAGTGAAAGTGTTCATCAAGTTTGAAAAAGATCATGCATATGATCCTTCTCAAATCCTTTGTCCATGTTTATGCTATTGTTATTCAAGACAAGTTAGTCCATTAGAGTTAGAAGAACACTTGATCCTTCATAGAATTGATCGAAGTTATAAATGTTGGAATAAACATGGGGTAAAAGAGAATGTAGCTAGTGACTAGGATAACGCTGCATTTTGTGGATCATTTGATATGATTACAAGTATGTACAATGAAGAAGACCATATTGAGGATGTGATTATAGATGTTCATGATTGTGAAGATCTTATTAAGGAAATGACTGATATATTTGAAGATGAACTTCATGATTTCCCAAAAATTTTTGAGTAGTTAAAGAGTTGTGAAAAGATTTCATTGTATGATGGTTGCACTAAATATATAGCATTATCATTCATACTGAAGTTGTATAATATAAAAGCAAGAAATAGATGGAGTTATGTCGATTTTATGGAATTACTTTCTCTCTTGAATGACATGATCCAAAAAGATAATGAGTTCCGGAGCTAAAAATATGATGCCAAACAAATATTATACTTGATGGTTATGATCTCTGAAGAATACATGCATGACCGAATGACTATATACTATTTCAAAAGGACCACAAATCACTTAGGGGATGCCAAAAGTGTCGTTCTTCTCGATACAAGAAAGATGAATATGGTCCTATGAAAGTTACATTGTACTTTCCAATCATTACAAGGTTTGGGAGCCTATATGGAAGTGAGGAGATTGTAGGGAAATTGATCTATAATGCAGAAAAAATAAATAAAGATGGAAAACTATGTCATCCAGCAGACTCTCCTTAGTGGAAGAGAATTGATCATGAGTATCCTAACATTGTAAATGATCTAAGAAACCAGTTTATTATGTTATTTGCCGATGGAGTGAATCCTTTTGGTTTTCGAAGCATCACTCACAGTACATGGCCAGTAATTTTGGTAAATTATAACTTTCCACCATGGTTATGCATGAAATGAAAACACATCATGTTATATGTGCCTATATTAGGACCAAAACAACTGAGAAATGATTTTGATGTTTATTTGGCTCCACTGATCGAGGATTTGAAATTATTGTAGGATGCAGGTGCTATGATGTATGATGCCTATAGAAACGAAGATTTCACATTGAGATCTATGTTGTATGGGATTATAAATGAATTTCCTACTTATGGAAATTTTTCAGGATATAGAATTAAAGAAACTCTTATGTTTCCCATCTGAGAACAAGTTACACAATTAATTAGGTTGAAACAATCATCGAAAACTGTGTTTCTAGGACATCCCGGATTTCTAAACCAAAGACATAAGTACCAATCTTGCATGACATCATTCGATGGAAGTTTAGAAGAATGTACACCACTATCTCCACTAATAGGTGATCAACTATTTGATAAAGTTAAATATGTGGACATTGCTTTTGGAAAACCATTTTCGAAAAACCTTATTAAAACCGATTGGAAAAATAAATCAATTTTTTTTTGAGTTACCATACTAGAATTTTTTGTATGTCAGACAGTTTCTTGATGTTATGCATATTGAAAATAATGTATGTGATAGTGTCATCAGCATGTTTCTAAATTCACCCAGAAAAACAAAGGATGGAATTAAGGCTAGGTTGTACATGGTTGACATGGAAATACAAGAAGAGTTAGAACCAATGAAGGGTAAAAAAACATGTCTTCCTACTACTACTTACACTCTTTCCAAGCAAGAGAGATATCAGTTTTAAAACTTCTTGAATGATGTAAAGGTTCTGTAGGGGTATTCATCAATTATCAAGAACATCGTTTCAATGACCGATTTAAAGTTAAAGGGTCTGAAATCACATGACTTCTATGTTTTTATGAAAGATATAATTCTTATAACTTTGCATTTCATTTTTCCCAAGAATGTCCATTATACATTAACAAAGATCTGTCTCTTCTTCAAATCTATATGCAGCGAAGTTATATACCTAGAAAAATTGTCAAGTATGAAAATAGAAATTTTCATCATATTATGTGAATTGGAAATGTTCTTCCTACCTACATTCTTTGATATTATGGTTCCTTTTATGGTTCACCTAGTGAGAGAGATTCAGTTATGTGGTCCTGTGCACTATAGATGGATGTACCCCATTGAATGGTATATGAATATTTTGAAAGGGTATATCAAAAATAAAAGTTGGTAAGAGGATTGTATTGCAGAGTGATATATTGTTGAGGAAGACATTGAATTCTATACCAAATACCTGTATGGTGGGAAAAGAATTGTTCAAATGAAATCTAGTCACACTAGGAGACTTGTAGGTGAAAGAATTTCTGGAAAGGAGGTCATCACAATCAATATTATAGATTAGGAATAGGAAAACCTTTATATTTTGAATAACTGTTTAGACATTGACCCATATGTTGAAACCCACAAAAAAATTCTTAGGCATTCAAATCAATCAAGGGATGAAAATGGATATCAAATAAACATAATAAATAGTTTATAGGATGGTTTCAGTACCATATTTTTAAGGATTCAAATGAAAATCCAGACTCAATTTCAGATCAACTTTGATGGCTAGCCATAGGACCAAGTGTGTACATATTATCTTACAATACTTATATAATTAATGGTTATACATTATATACTAATGAACATGATGAAGACAGTTCCAAACAGAATAGTGGAGTTACAATTGTGGCTAATGTGATGCATGTTTTTTGTGATGAGGAAAAAAATCTAATTTATGTGAATATGTCATATTTTGGCATCATCAAAAAAATATAGGAGTTGGATTATATGAGATTTTGAGTGACAATTTTTCAATGCAAGTGGGTTGATAAGAGAAATTATGTAAAAATATATGATTTGGGATTTATGAAAGTTGGTTTCAGTCAGTAATGGTACAAAGACGAACCATTTATAATGGAATCATAGGCAGTACAAGTATTTTATGTTCTAGATCCCGCAAACCAAAACTGGTCAATTGTTCTGTTATCGACCAAAACAACTAAAGATTCAGATAAAAATTTAATAGAGGATGACCCATTCATTGGGATGTCACAATCATTTCACAACATTCCCTGTGTAGACGGAATTTTTTATGTCAAAGGAGAACACAATGAATGGATTTTGATAGTAGATTGAGGGTTTAAATCCCTTCAAACATTAAAAAAATATATTTCAGTAATCAGGTTATATTTTTTTCTAGTATACATCATGTTACTTTATGTTAATATCTGTTCGTTGTTGATTTTTTGTTATCTAAATTAAATGTTAAAACACTTTTGCAGATAATGACTTCTGCACATGATATTGCTCCAAATTCCCATGCACAACAGGTTTCTCAACCTACTGATGCTCGTAATGCAGACGAACAATAGGTTTCTAAACCTATTGCCTTATGTTAATATTTTTTCATTGCTGCTATAATGTTATATAAATTAAATGTTAAACCACTTTTGTAGATAATGAATTGTGTATGTGATGATTCTCCCAATCCCTAGGAACAACAGGTTTCTCAACTTGTTGTTTCTCACAGTGTAGAAGAACAACAAGTTTCTCAACCTGTTGTTGCTCCCAGTGCACAGGTACAACCACCATCTTCACATTCTGATGCTAGCCCTCTGAAGCTAATGGAATATACTCATAATGGTGGATATTAGGAAATTAAAGGTGAAAAAAACACTGAAAATAAAAAAAAAATAAGACCACGATAGATTGGCGATATTAGAAAAAATAATTAAGGATAGAGAGAAAGGCATCAAATAATAGATTGGATGGAATAAGTGGTGCCAACATGTTAACCCCAACAAGTCCATGTTTAGCAATTAGATTGTAATCATTACTCAGCAATGTGTGGTGATTGATGTAACTTTATGGCACCATATTGTGGCTGATATTAAGACACTAATGTGGGGAGATGTTATGGTAACAATATGATATCATTTTTTAATTTACTAAAAATTAAATAATGAAACATTGACTTAAACTTCATCATCTCTTACAGAGTGAATTTATAGTAGATGAATCGCACAAAGACTATGTTTTTAGGGTATTTAGAAGGATTCAAAGGGTTTTTTCCACACTTTTAATGAAATATCATCTTAATATGATGATGGGAAAATAAAACTGCACTCACCTTTTATTTATGAACACCTGATAACCCAAGCATCGTGGGATGCGTTTACTATCCATCATGCAAAGCAGTATTTTTAGGTACATTGTTTCTGGTAATACATTGTTTGATGGTACGTGTATTCATCACTTTGATTGACAGTGTTTTATTCATGAAACAACAACTGAGTGCTGAAAATAAACAATGGGCATCAAAACCAGCATACCCCTACCATAAGTCAAGTATGGGGTACACATCACTTGAAAAAAATTGGTACGTATTCTAAATCTACCATAATACATTTATGTGACATAAAAAAACAATATAACTTTGTTCTTTTATTAATATGTAGCTTGAAGAGTGAAAATCCATAGCCACTTACATCCCACATCATGTGCTATGGAAGGAGGTGTGTGTAACTAAAGATGGAACACTAATAGATGAAAACCCACAAAAAGTGTGGGAAACATGTGTAAGTATGTCATAATAAAAAATTGAATTAAATGTTTATTAAATAACAATTAATACACATTTTCCTATATTTTATATCTGACATAGTCATAAGAATCAACAACACCCACAATGGATGTAGACATACTTTCAGTGGCCTTGAAGCAGCCAGAAAAGTATGGTTGCGTCAGAGGTGCGGTTTTTGGGTTGACAACCCAAACATATTTTGATAAAAAAACAAGTGGACGATAAAACTGAGTAAACGAAAAAGATAATATAAACGTTAGCTATGTTTCAATAAGAATTACAATACCATAGAGAGATGATAGAAAGTTTAATGGGGGGAAAAGATAAGAAACAACTCAAGAACAACTCGCACGTAAAGATCTCGCCCCACCCCCACCAGTTTTGAGGCGATCCATTCCCTTAAAAAACAATTCTAAACTGAGGTAGTCAATTTTATAAAAAAAAAATCTGTGAAATTTGAATCTGATATACACTAGAAACTAATACCTTTACTGTATTGATATTCTATAGGGTAAAAATGACTATGATTTATATCTATAAACACCCACCCACCGCCTTGTAGTGAGGGCTATAGTGTTCAATATCAAGAACGATGTGCTACACAATAGGCCACTTTTGATAATCATGTTAAAGTGTCAGTTAATGTATCCCTAGATCTGAGTGTCAAGCTATCTATTCCAAATGATGATACAGATATTGATACGATCAAACAAGCTCTTGGAACATTCATCGCATGACTATCACATCTTGTAAAAAACATGTCGAAAATGAGGTATTAATTTCCAATTTAATTTTCAAACTAAACTTAAACATTTGATGAAAAAATGTTTGAACTAATGCATGTATTATAGATGGAAAAATGGAAGGGAGTGAAATGAAATACCGCTTCAAAACAATCACAAGGATCAACCTACCAATCAAAACAATCTACCCAAACCACCTTAAGCCCCTCCCCTAGTTTTATATTCACATTTATTATCATTGAAGGCTCGTGTGGATACGAATTTGAAATATGGTTGTAATCACATAATTGATTTTGAAGTAAATATGTATGGAGGTGAAGATCCAGACTTTATTGGTGTTGAGAGTGCAACTGAAATCCTCAACTATGATTGGTTAGGCAGCTCATTTGTAAATGTTTACATGAGGTATGTTTTCATGATTTGATTTTCCAAAAGATGATATACTATGATAATTATGACTAAATGCATTTCATATTTTTTATAGGTGTATATATGAAAAACAATTGAAGGTATTTACCAATGAACAAAAATTTGGACTCATTATTCCTCATGTCACATATACAGAACAAGAAGACATAACTTCCAATAAAGAGGGTGAAATAGTTGCAAGACTGCTCAAATCGTTTAAAATTAAAATTATAGATGATAAACTCTTCTAAAAAGAAACAATGTAGGGGTAAAACCCTACAATTTAATCATATAAAATATATTTTAATTTCTTTTATTACTTATTCTTTTTTTTGTTCTTAGGTTGCATTGGATTCTCATTGCGGTCAATTTGGATACTCCAAAGAATTATTTTTTGGATTCAATGCATGGATATCCAACAAACTCACTGCACATGATGGCGTTTGTCAATTTTTACTACACTAAATCCAACATTTTTGAACTAAACATCTAGTTATATAATTTATATTTTCTTTTAATGATAATTATATTATGATAGGGTGGTGCGTGAATATCGTCTACATCATGGAATAAGGCTTGAGGAAAAGGACAAGAAACCTGCAAAGTACTATGGATGGATAATTATCAGGTTATATATAATAATATTTCACTACCCAAACACAAATAATAAATTACTTATTTTTCTCAATGTTTCATCTATTCCTGAAACAAACAAATGGTAAAGACTGTGGTTATTATGTTTAAAAATTTATGAACAGCATCCCTGAAGAGTTATTTTCAAAGATAATTTCTATTTAATTTAAAATACTTATTAGTCCTTTGTGTATTTATATTTTTTCAGTACTACCATGACTGCCGAAAACAGTCATGTTCACAAGATGATGTAGATATGATTAGAAATGAATGTTCAGCATACCTGATGGAAGAATGTACAAATATATAATAGAGATGGTAAACTTCTCAGATAATTTTGACTTTAATAATATTGTCTACCTTATCTTTCTCTTTTTTGACGATAATATTGTGATTTTTATGGGCTAAAAACCCCCGTTAAAAATCATGGCCATTGGTGTTCCTTGTTTGAAAACTAAATGAACTGCATGTTAATTGGTTTTTTAAAAGAAATTAGTGGTCCTCATTTATAGGGTATGTGTGTTGTTGATAGACCACAAAAGATAACAAGTATCTATAAGGGTTTTCCCCATCCCTTGAGTTCTTTATGACATCTTGAGATATAATGGGCACAGGAGTTTACTCCACTCTTCTAGTTTTCAAAAACTAGAAGTTTTTTTCTTCAAAAAAATATCAATTCAATCTTCAATATTGGTAGTTCCACTCTTTAGTCAACCTAGTGAAGAAACAGCTGTCATATATTCATCTGGAGGTTCTGAATATTTGATAGTTGGTTCTTCACTGGGCTGACTAAATCTATGCTATAGAAGGATTATGTTATTCCGTGTTAACCATACATGGATAAAAGTTTTTTCCATAATCGTTCTAAATTGGGTAGATTGAGCATAATGAGCAGTTCAGGTATCTTTTTTAGGTTTCAGAGGCAAGGTTGCATTGATTTTCAGGAAGAAAAATGTACATAAAATTTGTTTTGATACTGTAAGACAACAATCCATGAGTCATTTGTGATGTGTAGGAATCAATTGTACCTCAATATGATGCACAATGTCATCAGTATGACTCGAAATGTGTCTTTATTTAAAATTGAAATTAATTCAAGTAAAAAAACACAACTAACATACTGAAAAATAAGGAAATTCATTCTGATTGTTTTGATACTTTAGTAAAATGATCTATCAGTTATTTTTGATGTGTAAGAATCAATTGAACCTCAATATGATGCACAGTGTCACCGGAATGACTCCAAACATGTCGTGTTATTTAAAATTGACAGTAATTCAAGTAAAAAAACACAACTGACATACTAAAAACTGATAAAACAAATTTGTATTTTTTTTATATGTTAGGATAATGATTCATGAATTAGTTGTGATGTGTAGGAAACAACCCCACCTCAATCTGAAAAATGGTGTGACCAGTATGACTAAAATTTTCCCATATCAGTTCAAAATTGAGATTTTAGTTCAAAACGTATCACTCACTGAAAACAAAGAAAATGATCTCCAATTGTCTTCCAAATTAAAGACAGAAATTTGTAAGTACTTTTTGATGTGTATGAAGCATTCTCATGTCAAACCGACATACGATGCGACTGGTATGACTCAAATTGCATGTTTTCAGTTTGAAATGACATTTTAGTAAAAAACATAATTGACATACTAAAAACTGAGTAAATGAATTTAGATTGTTTTTATAGTTTAGGAAAGTAATCTATCAGACATTTTTGATGTGTAGGAATCAACCTAAACTCAATAAGATGCACAGTGTGACAGGTATAACTTCAAATGTGTCTTGTTATTTTAATTTGACATTAATTCAAGTAAAAAACACAACTAACATACTGAAAACCAAGAAAATGCATTCATATTGTTTTGATACTTTAGGAAAACAATCCATGAGTCATTTTTGATGTGTAGGAATCAACCCCACCTCAATATTATGCGTTTTGTGATCAGTGTGACTAAAAGTGTCTGTTATGAGTTTAAAATTGAAATTTTAGTTCAAAAAATATCACTCACTGAAAATAAAGAAAACACACTCTGATTTTCTTCCAAATTAAGTACAGTGATTCATAAGTCATTTTTGATGTGTATCAAGTTGTCTCACATCAAACCGATGCACGATGCGACCGGTATGACTCAAATTGCATGTTTTTAGTTTGAAATGACATTTTAGTAAAAAAACACAACTGACATACTGAAAACTAAGTAAATGCATTCATATTGTTTTTATAGTTTAGGAAAACGATCTATTAATCATTTGTGACATGTAGGAATCAACCACACCTCAATCTGATGCATAGTGTCACTGGTATGGCTCCAAATGTGTCTTGTTATTTTGAATTGAAATTAATTCAAATAAAAAACACAATTGACATAATAAAAACTGAGAAAACGCATTTAGATTGTTTTTATATTTTAGGAAAATGATCCATTACTTAGTTTTTATGTGTATAAATCAACCCCACCCCAATCCAACAAACAGTGTGACCAGTATAACTAAAATTGTTTGCTATTAGTTTAAATTTGACATTTTTACTCAAAACGTGTCACCCACTGAAAACCAAGAAAACACACTCTAATTGTCTTCCAAATTAAGGAAAGTGATTTTTAATTCCTTTGTGTCATGTATGAAGTAGTCTCACATCAAACTAATGCACGATGTAACCGGTATGACTCAAATTGCATGCTTTTTGTTTGAAATGACATTTTAGTAAGAAACACAACTGACATACTGAAACTAGAGTAAATTCATTCCGATTGTTTTGATATTTTAGGAAAATGATATATAAATCATTTGTGATGTCTAGAAATCAACCACACCTAAATCTGATGCACGATGTCAGTGTTATGACTCCAAATGTGTCTTGTTATTTAAAATTGACATTAATTCATGTAAAAACACAACTGACGTACTGAAAACCAAGCAAACACAATTGGAATGTTTCGATATTTTAGTAAAACAATCCATGAGTTAGTTGTGACATATCGGAATCAACCCCAACTCAATATAATTAATGGTGTTATCGGTATGACTAAAAGTGTCTATTATCAGTTTAAAATTGACATTTTAACTCAAAATATGTCACTCACTAAAAACCAAGAAAACATACTTCGATTGTCTTCCAAATTAAGGAAAAAAATTTGTAAGTCATTTTTTTGTGCATGAAGTAGTATCATGTCAAATTGATGCATGATGTAATCGGTATGACTCAAATTGCATGTTTTTTTTAAATGACATTTTAGTAAAAAACACAAGTGACATACTGAAAACCAAGGAAATGCATTCCAATTGTTTTGATTCTTTAGTAAAATGATACCTCAGTCATTTTTGACGTGTAGGAATCAAATCCACCTCAATACGACGCACAGTGTGATCGGTATAACTCCAAATGTGTCATTTTTATTAAAAATTGACATTTTTAATGTATTCTTCATATTAATGTTTAATTTATTTCTTTATAGTATTACTAACATAATATTTTTTTTCTTATATAGGTGGAACCTTTCTATTGAGTTGGGATGATTTTTTCAGAAACTATTACCATCAGAGGACATTTTTTAGATGGGACCACAAACATCAAAAGAGAAAACATTAATTTCTTTAATTTTTTGTTGGATAATTGTAAATGTAATTTTATAAAAAAATTAAAAATTTATATAGAAGTGGTTTTTAGTATATACCATGAGTGAATTTTTTTGTATCCATGATGTCAATTAAATTTATATAGCATTGTTTTTCAAACCTTTGTGTGCACTGCTTGTTTTTTCATCATCTGCATCATGTATGTGGTTCTTTTGTATATACTGTAAGAACCCATACCTTCTTTTTAGGTATGTTTTCCTTTTCTAGTCATCTTTGGGAAAAATAGGAGAATCTATAAATTTTCCAAGTACACCCCGTGTACTTTCTATGTACACGCCGTGTACTTTTTTGCCGCGTAAGGCCGTGTGTTGGCCGTGTCCGGGCCACACACACGGTGTGTAGGGGTGATGTGGAGGCTGCCTAATGTGGTGTATGGAAAAACCTAGTACATGTCATTTACTCTAAAAGTACATGCCATGTACTTTCTTTTTTTTCATTAAATGGACCGGGGTTGCGACTTAACCCCGAATACATCTTCTTCTCCAGCTTCTTCAACCGAGAGTGAGGATACGACCACAGATCTTCTTCGAGCCACTGATCTGTCACCTGTTGTCCGAATCGAACATCTTCAGTTGCAATAGAATCGCAGTGGTGAGTTCTTAGTTCCTCTTTGGCCACGTTTCCTGATTCTTTCTCTTATGAGAGTTATCTGAGGTTGAACATTTTAGATGTTTTTGCAGATCTACTTCGTTATAGGCCGATTCATAGGCCGAGGTTCAAGTATATCGATCTTCTAGGATCGAGGTAGGTGGTTTGATGCCTTACGATGAATATCTTTGTGTTTTTGTGCAAAAGTGTCGGATTCCCATGTATCGGGTATCTCGGGTTAGGGTTTTGATCCTGATTTATTATCTACCTTAGATTGCTTGTATGCTTGAGGTTATTAGATGAATAATATATGCTTGTTGCATGTTTTAGGATCACCCCATGGGTGTTATCCTTGTTTGGATATTTATCATTATTTGACACCATTTTCCTGTAAGGAAAACCTTATTTCAATTGCTAGTTTGCTTGTTATAACTGATTACATGTATTTCCTACTGTTTACATGCTTTTGATGCATTGTAGCTATTATAAAAGTAGTTTTTGAACTTACTTAGGGCTTCTAACAGTCGATTACGCATGACTAGACTACTCAGGGCTGTGGTAACCTGGTGCGGTAGACTAAAGATAGAATTGACAATTCAGGGCTTCCCTAGAGAGTCTGTTATAAATTAGTATTGTTCTCAAGACCTGTCGGAATTGGATTTTGTGCTTCCTTAGAGTGTCCTTAGTGACGTATCGAGACTATAGGGGGAATTATACGTAAGTGCTTCCTCGTAGATTTTATAGCTTTTGTTGCAAGGCCACATGGGAATTGAGGGTGAGTGCTTCCCAGAATGTTTCTGCCTTTTTATGATTACTTGACTATAGGGGTCGGCTAGTTTGAGCCACCCAGAGAGTCAGTGTGAATTTTTTGGTTGGTTGTGATGAGTCCACCATTCAAATGAACAAGCTTGTGTTTTGTACTGCTTGTAGTTTAGGTAGTCTCCTGAGATACCTTTTGTGTTACTTTCTATTCTTTGGGAATATAGAGTTGTTGCTAGATTTGTTGGGTAATAAGTAAATGACTAAATTAAATTACTAAATAAATGAAATGGATATTTTTAGGATTTTTTACTTTAGTTTACTCCTATTTCTCTACTGCTTTTATTTCATTTACTTTTGCTATATTACTCACTGAAAATAGGTCATAGATCTTGTGGTGATTTCCTACTGGGATTAGTCTCACACCCTATTTGGGTCCTGATTTTTGGCCCAAACAGGTTATATGGTTGTAGGTGTGGATAATTATTGTGGCCCTTCTACTTCAGGTACTTGATTACGGGTTGAAGATGGAGAGCATATGACTGAGCCTAGGCTTGCGATGCTGCTGGAGTTTTTGTTTACTTTTAGTACCTTGTTCTTAGTTGTATTTCAGCACGTTGTTGTGTTTGCGGATTTCCTTAGATACTTGTACCTGCTGCATCATTATCATCATTATTATATTATACATTGTTTCCGCTATTTAGTTTCAGTTGTTTTATGTTGTTTACAGCTTTCGTTGTTGTCTGTTATTTCCTCTCCATTGTATACTTTACCAAATGAGGTCATAGTTTCCCCAATGACTCACCAAGGCCCTCACTGCTAGTCATCAGCCTCTGGAGTTTATGGAAATGCACTTGAGGTCATGTGGAAAACCGGGTACAGGGCACCAGTTGAGTGGTTCCGAATTCGGGTCGTTACAAAGTGGTATCAGAGGCAGGTTCTTTTCTTTTCTTTTCTATTGACTTACTGTTTCGCGACATTAGAAAGGGATAGGACAGAATAGGTAAATGGTAAATATCTATGACAGGGTGTTCTAGAGCCCGTGTATAGGGAAAAATCCAGGTTACCTCGAATATTTCAATTTTCAAGTTTTGCAAATGTTATAGTTTAATTGACTTCACCATTGGGTGGTGCACTTGTTTTGTGTTGTTACTGTTTATATGATTGTGGTTCTATTTTGTTGTAACCCGATGAGATGAGGGTATTCCATATCATGCATAATATAGGCACTTTTTAAGAGATCACATGTCATGAATTTTGTCAATCCATCTAGATTGCATTAGAAATTTCATGATATTTTGATAGAAATTGTGATAGAAAATGCATGTTGTTGTGATAGCTAATGTGATAGAATACCTGCTATGTTGATAGGGAATCTTTGTTTAGAGATTCTTTATCATGGACTCCAAACTTTGGTCTTAGAGGTGTTATGGGACCTTGAGGATCGTAATTTGGTGGACCGTGAGTTGTTATACTGTTTACTTGTTATATGCATGGTTATGATGCCAAGATTTGATTCGTGGGGAGTATGGGCCCCCACAGATCAGAATTTGGAACCTTAACGCGTGTTTCTCTGTGTTTTCTGGGCTCCGGTGCAGTTCTGAGGCTACTTTCCAGAAAAACCTAGAATACACAACGTGTACTTCATGAATACACACCGTGTAGTTTTTATCCATGTCACTGACCGTGTGGGCAGGGACACGGGGTTGTGAAAGTTTTTGTAGGAACACGTTGTGTACTAGTTTACACGCCGTGTAGTATGACTTGGGTATCCGATCGTGTCACGAACAACATGGGATGGGGTTTTCCTTCAAGTATATACAGTGTCCTTCTGGAACACACCGTGTAGGGTCGGCCTTGTGTCAGGCTTTGTCGCTAACAACACAGGCCAGGTAAGGCATGTCTAGTACATGTCGTGTTGTCCTTGAACACGACATGTAGTTTTGTCTTAGAGGAGTCGTGTAGCGGAATACATGGGTTAGGAAATCCGCAAGGAAACATGCTGGGTAACATGTTGACACGTCGTGTATTAGTGGTCCGTGTAACAGTCCGTGTGACTAACGACACGGACAAGGGAAAAATCTTAAGGACACGCCATGTAAGGTACAAACACGTCGTGTAGTTTCCTGCTGGGACAGTCCGTGTTCCTAGCCATGTAGGAGTAATCGGGCAGGGAGAAAAAGGGTTATTACATGCCATGTATTTTGAGAACACGTCGTGTATCTGGGGGGTTTACACAGCCATGTATGGACAAGGTACACACCCAAGGTAAAATTTCAAGAAACACGCAGTGTAGTGGTACTCTACGCCGTGTAGTCATGTTTTCCCCAAGTTTTAGAGTTTTGCTCTCCTGTTCCATTTTACTCTCTTATGTTGAAATTGTTTTCGTTTTTAATAAAGGTGTTCTTGTGATCTTGCAGACTCATGGCACCAAGATGTCCTCCCATTGCACGACAGGAACCAGGCAGTGACCGTACGCCTGATACGGTAGATCAGGGACTACCAGTAGTTCCTCCTATCGTTCCGGATATGGCACCTGCAGTGATTCCAGACACTGGTGTCGATGCTCAGTTCAGAGAGGGTTTTATAAGATTCATGTAGACCTTCAAGGGAGCTCAACATCCTACCCTATCTATGGCAGAGCTGACGTGGGTTTTTCAGCAGCAGCATCCTCCCACATTCACAGGGGATGGAGGACCGCAGGATAGGGAGTCATGGCTAGAAGCTGTGATATCCATATTTGAGCACCTGGAGACCCCTATAGAGACGAGAGTAAAGATAGAAACTTATATTCTATGAGATTCCACCAAAATATTGTGGGATGTGGTTTCGCGGACAGGGCGCCAACAGGTTATGGCTTGGGATGAGTTTCAGCATACGTTCAACGACTACTTCTACCCGGTGACGCTGAGGGTTGAAAGAGCCAGAGAATTCATGAACATGTAGCAAGGTACTCTCATAGTTATGGAGTATTCCTATCACTTCACAGAGTTTCGGCTTTTCACTCCCATTCTGGGGAATAAATATCTATTTTTAGTGAGGAAGTTTGAGAAAGGCCTTAGGCCGGACATCAGATCGTAGGTGAATGTATTTCAGTTTACTTCTATTACTCTGATAGTCAACCAGGTGCTTATCATGGAGAGAAACCTGAGGGATACTAGATTTGTGGACCAGGGCGGTTCATTTTCCAGGGCAGATTCTTTTCAGGTAGACAGCAGGAAGCACCACCGAGAGTCTACACGAGGTGACTCGAGGAAGCGAGGTATTCCTTTTGGTAGACGAGATCCTCCTTATGGAAACCAGTCGGTGTGCTATAATTGTGGTAAAAATGGGAATAAGAAGACTCAGTGCCTGAGAGACCCAGTGGAGTGCGGATCTTGCAGCAAGATGGGTCATTTGCAGCGTTTCTGTAAGGTTCTTCTTCCAGCGGCTAGTGAAGGAGGATCAGTTTCAACTCTACGCACAGGAGCAGGATTACTAGTTTCGTAGTAGACTGCGGGATGGAGTTCTTCAGGTCGTTCAGGATAGGGTAGAGGTCTTGGATGCAGTGTTTAGGCTCAAGTAAGGTCAGCTCAGGGATCTCGGGTTTCTACACAAGGTCGCGGTGCAGGCCAGACTTTTGCGGTAGAGAAGATTCATCAGGAGTAGGATCCTGGACCTTCTACAGTTCGAGGTACAATTTTAGTGGCCTCAATATTATCCTCTGCAATTTTCGATACATAAGCTTCTAATAGCTTTATTTTTTTTGCATACTATGGAATGCCTTAGACTTACTGTTTATACTTCTGAGGATATGATGACGCTAGACACTCTTTTGGGAATTAGAACTGCTAGTGTACGCCAGTGCTTATACTGCCCCCTTGAGGTTAGTGGGTGTTGTTTTTCTTGGAGTATCTATGTTTTGGAGATGGCAGGATCTGATTTCATTCTCGGGATGGACTTGTTAGTTCCATTTCAGGCCTTTTTCAATTGATATTGTTGTAGGGTGAGTTTCACATCACCAGAGGGCGGATCTTTTCTTCACAAGGGAAAATAGAATGTCGAGGCGAGCAGAGCTGGACCAAAGCATCATGGGTTTGGTGGTGTTATGGCCCAGATTGCTAGCTTATATCTGGATGACCAGGGGACTTCTCAGATATATTTTCCTCTAGTGGGTAATCACTTTTCAGATGTCTTTCCAGAAGACTTTTTAGGTCTACCTCCGGAGCGTGAGGTGAAATTTTCAACTGAGCTTGTGCCAGGAGCGGCACCGGTGCCCATTCCTCCTTATAGGATGGCTACACCTGAGTTTCAAGAGCTCAAGAAGCAGTTGGAGGAGTTACAGGAAAAGGGTTTTATCTGACCCAGTACTTCTCCTTGGGGTTCGCCCATTTTGTTCGTGAAAAAGGCAGACGACACCCTTAGGCTTTTTTTGGATTATCGGAAGGTGAAATAGTTGATGGTCAAGAACCGATATCCATTGCCACGGATGGATGATCTCTTTGATCAGCTTCAAGGATCCATAGTGTTCTCAAAGATCGACTTGAGATCCGGCTACCATCAGTTGTGTTTCAGACCATTTGATATACCTCTTACAGCCTTCCGGAGCAGGTATGTTCTGTATGAGTATTTGGTTTTGTTGTTCTATCTCACGAACGTGCCAACAATTTTCACGGTGCTGATGAATAGAGTTTTCCATCCTTACTTGGATTATTTCTTGGTGGTTTTCGTGGATGATATCTTTGTGTACTCTCACACTCGACATGACCATGCTACCTATCTTGAGATCATTTTGAGTATACTGAGGGAGCATCAGTTATATGCTAAGCTCTCAAAGTGCCACATTTGGATGGATGAGATTCACTTCCTAGGTCATGTAATCTCACAGACATGAGTATCAGTAGACCCAGAGAAGGTGAGAGCAGTAGTTACCTGGGAGCAGCAGAATAATGTCTTCAAGGTATGAAGTTTCATAGGGTCGTCTGGTTACTACATGTGTTTTATACAGAACATCTCACGCTTAGCAGCGCCATTGACGGGATTGACTAAGAAGGGGTGAAGTATGTTTGGTTAGAAGCATGTGATTCAACCTTCCAGGAGCTAAAGGGGATATTGACTTCAGCATCGATTCTAGTTTTGCCGGAGCCGGGCAGGAGTTATACAGCTTTCTGTGATGTATTTGGAATCAGGCTCGGAGTAGTGCTTATGTAGGAGGATCGTGTTGTTATGTATGGATCTCGGCATTTGAGGCCACATGAGAGGAACTATCCTACACACGACCTGGAGTTGGATTCAGTCGTTCATGCCTTTATATTTTTGGATACATTATCTTTTTGGAGAGCATTTTGTGGTGTATACTGACCACAAAATCCTCAAGTATATCTTCAGGCAGCAAGACTTGAATTTGAGACAGTGAAGGTGGGTTGAGTACCTACAGTCCTTCGATTTTGAGCTTTCTTATACGCCAGGAAAAGGCAACGTTGTGGAAGATGCATTGAGCAGGAGGACATAGATATAGGTAGTACAGGAGGCCAGTAGGGAGTGGAAGCTTATGGATCTATTTTCCGAAATGCATTTGGAGGTACACGACAGACAGTGTCAGACCTTTCTTTAATCTGTAGTTGTTACCTCTACCCTTCTTGACTGAGTTTGAATGAAGCAGATATTAGATTCTGAAGGCCTAGTCCTACGGGAAAGTGTGTCAGGAGAGGACCCTCTTTCTGGATGGATCGTAGGAGAGGATGAGACCCTATGTTTCTAGGGACCCGTATGGGTTCCAGCAGATATACACGAGGATCTGATGCGATACTTTCATTCCACAGTTTGGGCAATTCATCCTGGTATCACCAAGATGTATCATGATCTACACCGCCATTATTGGTGGCCAGGTATGAAGAGAGATGTTGTTGGTTTTGTCATGAGATGTTCCACCTGTCAGCAGGTGAAGGCGGAGCACCAGCGACCAGTAGGGATTTTACAGAAGCTACCCATTCTTGAGTGGAAGTGGAATGATGTCACGATGGACTTCATGATAGGGTTACTGAGATCGTCACGAGGGAATGACGCAGTGTGGGTTGTCATTAATAGGCTCACGAAGGTTGCTCACTTCTTTCCAGTTAAGAAGACCTTTGGTGTTGATGAGCTTAGACGGTTGTACATCTGTGATATTGTATGCTTTCATGGGATTCTGAGTACTATCATTTCAGATAGGGACGCCTGCTTTACGTCGCATTTCTGGCAAGGGTTGCAGAGGGCTTTGGGTACACAAGTACTTCTGGGTACATCTTACCATCCCCAGACAGATGGCCAGTCAGATCACACGATTCAGGTGCTAGAGGAAAAGCTACGAGCATGCGTCCTTGATTTTGGAGGTTCTTGGGAGAGACATATACCTCTAGTGGAGTTTTCCTACAATAATAGTTTTCAAGCAACTATTCAGATGGAACCTTATGAGGCTTTGTACGGTAGGTCATGCCGATCACACTTGTGTTGGCTGGAGGCAGGAGAGGCATCTATGTTGGGACCTCATCTTGTTCAGGAGACCACAGAACAGGTGGAGTTGATTCGAAAAAGGATGGATACTGCATAGTCTCGGTAGAAATCTTATGCTGATCATCAAAGATGACCTTTTGAGTTCAAGGTTGGATATTAGGTTTTCCTACGTGTTACCCCGAGGTTGGGACACAAGAGGGTCAGGAGACAGGGTAAGCTTTCACTGAGATATGTTAGGCCGTTTGAGGTTCTGGAGAGAGTCGGGCTGGTTGCTTATAGGTTGTAGTTACCTCAGAGGTACCGGGCTATGCACGACGTCTTCCATGTTTCTCAGCTTCAACTCTATTTCTCAGACCCGTCTCATGTTTTTCAACCCAAGGAGGTTGAGCTAGAGTAGGATGCATCATTCAAGGAGCATCCTATCAGGATTTTTGATCATAGTGCAAAAGTACTTCGTGGTCGGTCTGTTCCTCTAGTACGGGTGTTATGGCAGCACGGCCGTGTCCAGGACGAGACTTGGGAGAGGGAGGTCGATATCCGATCATAGTGGCCAGATTTGTTCAATGTTTCTTCATCGCCACCTTTATAGGTAAATTCAGGGATTAATTTCTTTAAGGGGGGAAGTTTATAATAACACAGACCTTCTTTTCAGGTATGTTTTCTTTTTCTAGTCTTCTTTGGGAAAAATAGGAGAATCTAGAAATTTTCCAAGTACATGTCGTGTACTTTTTATGTACACTTCGTGTACTTTGTTTTCATGCAAGGTCGTGTGCTGGCCGTGTCCGGGCTACACACACGGTGTGTAGGAGTGATGTGGAGGCCGCCTAAAGCGGTGTACTAAAAAGCCTAGTACATGTTGTATACTCTAAAAGTACACACTGTGTACTTTCTTTTTTTCATTAAACGGGTCGGGGTCACGACTTAACCCCGAATACATCTTCTTCTCCAGCTTCTTCGACTGAGAGCGATGGTACAGCCACAAATCTTCTCCGAGCCACCGATTCGTCACCTGTTGTCTGAATCGAACATCGTCGGTTGCAATAGAATTGCAGCGGTGAGTTCTTGGTTCCTCATTGGCCACGTCTCCTGATTCTTTCTCTTATGAGAGTTATCTAAGGTTGAAAGGTTTATAAGTTTTTGCAGATCTACTCCTTTATAGGCCGATTCACGGGACGAGGTTCAAGTATATAGATCTTATAGGATCTAGGTAGGTGTTTTGTTGCCTTACAATGAATGTATTTGAGTTTTTGTGCAAAAGTGTTGGATTCCCATGTATCAGGTATCTCGGGTTAGGGTTTTGATCCTGATTTATTATCTGCCTTAGATTGATTGTATGCTTGAGGTTATTAGATGAATAATATATTCTTGTTTTATGTTTTAGGATCACCCCATGGGTGTTATCCTTGTTTGGTTGTTTATCGCCGTTTGACACCATTTTCCTGCAAGGCAAACCTTATTGCAATTGCTAGTTTTCTTGTTATAAATTATTGCATGTATTTCCTGTTGTTTACATGCTTTTGATGCATTGTATCTATTATCCAAGTAGTTGATGAACTTACTTAGGGCTGCTAACAGTCGATTACGCACGACTAGGCTGCTCAGGGCTGTGGGAACCTGGTGCGGTAGACTAAAGAGGGAATTGACGATTCAGGGCTTCCCTAGAGAGTCTGTTATAAATTAGTATTGTTCACATGACCTATGGGAATTGGACTTTGTGCTTCCTCAGAGTGTCCTTAGTTACATATCGAGACTATAGGGGGAATTAGATGTAAGTGCTTCCTCAGAGAGTTTATAGCTTTCATTGCAAGACCATAGGGGAATTGATGGTGAGTGCTTCCCATAGTGTTTGATCCTTTGTATGATTACTTGAATATAGGGGTATGCTAGTTTGAGCCACCCAGAGAGTCAGTGTGAATTGTTTGGTTGGTTGTGATGAGTCCACCAAGACAAATAACAAGCTTGTGTTTTGTACTGCTTGTAGTTTACATAGTCTCCTGAGATACTTGTTGTGTTACTTTCTATGATTTGGGAATATATATCTATTGCTAGATTCCTTGGGTAATAAGTAAATGACTAAATTAAATTACTAAATAAATGAAATGGATATTTTTAGGATTGTTTACTTTAGTGTACTTTTGTTTCTCTGCTGCTTTTATTTCGTTTACTTTTTCTATATTGCTCACTGATAGTAGGGCACAGATCTTGTGGTGATTTCCTACTGGGATTAGTCCCACACCCTGTTTGGGTCCTGCTTTTCGGCCCAAATAGGTTATATGGTTGCAGGTGTGGATAGGGATTGTGGCTCTTCTACTTCAGGTACTTGATTGCTGGTTGGAGCTGGAGATCATAGGACCGAGCCAAGGCTTGCGATGCTGCTGGAGTTGCTGGTTACTTTTAGTACCTTGTTCTCATTTGTATTTCAGCATGTCTTCATGTTTGCTGCTTTCCTTAGATACTTGTACCTGCTACATCATTATCATCATTTTTATATTATACATTATTTCTGCTATTTAGTTTCAGTTTTTGTGTGTTGTTTACTTCTTCCGCTATTGTCTTTTATTTCCTCTTCTTTGTATACTTTACCAAATGAGGGCATAGTTTCTCCAATGACTCACCAAGGCCCTCACTGCTAGTTGGAAGCCTCTGGCATTTGGGGAAATACGCTTGAGGTCATGTGGTGAACCAGGTATGGGGCACCAGTTGAGTGGCTCTGGATTTGGGTCGTTACATATACTATGGGTGGTTACTTTTTAGTAGGTTTTTGCTGGTTTGTGCAGGTTATTTTTGTTGGTTTAGTGCTATTTATTTTTTGCAGGTTGGCTAGGTGTACTGTTATATTAACAACACACCCTAGCAGGGAGGCCTTTATTAGTTCTTCAAATAGGGCAGATAAAGGAACACTTTATCAGTGCTAACTAAAGAATTAATAAATGGGGACTTTATAAGCACTATTTGAAGCACTGATAAATGGTGACTTTATTAGTGATATTTGAAGCACAAATAAATGGGGAATTTATCAGTTCTTCAAATAGAACTGATAAAGGTTAACCTTTATTAGTGATTTTCAGAGTGCTAATAAAGGGGGTACTTTATCAGTGAATTTTTAGCGATGATAAAGGGACCCCCTCCCCCTTAATAGAGACTCTGTTATAAGTGATTTTTAGTGCTAATAAAGGCCCTTTTTAGCGCTAATAAAAGCCTTTTTGTTGTAGTGAAACGATATTATGTGCAACTACATGGTTTAGCTACACAGTTTTCCAAACCGTGTACCAATTGTGTTCCCTTAACAAAGAATTAAAAATGCCTCTCATGGTTTGACCACATGGTTAAAAAAACCTTACACCAACCATGATATTAGATCTACCTCCCCTCTGTAGCATGGCACATGGTTTTTTTGAAACCATGTGTTGGGCACCTCAGGAACTCTGCCATATCACACGGTTTCTCCTTTAGCTCACATAGTTTACACAAAACTATTTTCTAACCAGTAAAATTAACTATGATCAATTCAAAATGTACTAAAAATAACCTGATCATCAAGGAGTCACATGGTATCTCCTAAACCATGCACACCAATCCCTGTACCTTGGATAGAAAACTCCAAAACTCTTGAAACTTAACCCAATGCTTCTAAGGATCACTCGAGAAACTGAGCTACCTTTTGAGCCTTATTCCTCATCACAAACCATAATTTTGAGGTGTTACAACTATCATAACCCCTTTTGAGTCTTAATTTAATGTTTGACCCATGCAATAAACTAATATTAAAATTTCTTCTAAAATTTCTATCTCATGAAAACATTGGATCTTATGATCACCCCGTAAATTTCCTTATATGGATGAACAAACCACACCATTATGATCTAAGTGAAAAAATACTTAGGATACACTATTTATTTATTGAAAATGTCCATCAGATGAAAACACTACTACAGATGGTGCTTTTAAAAGTGCTACAAACCACTTTTAAGAGTGATAGAAAAGTGTTGTTAATTACAGTGAAGATAAAGGGAGTCTCATTTATCATCTCTAAAAAGGAACTGATAAAGGTATCCCCTTTATCAGCACTATTTTAGCAAGTATAAACGATACCCTTTATTAGCCCTATTTTTAGTGTTGATAAAGGATGACTTTATTGGCTCTAAAAATAGCATTGATAAAGGAGTCCCTTATCTGTGCTCAAAATAGCACTCATAAAGGTTCCTTTATAAGCACTCGAAATATCACGAATAAAGGCCTAGCTTCCTGTGATGTACTGTTTATATAACATCACACCCACCAGCTCTTACACAGCACACATACACCACTTGCACAAAACAGCACCTGCACAGTGCATATAAGAACAAAGCAGTCCACACAACAGCGCACACAAGAACAAATAAGCACACAAAAGGGTTTAGAAAAAAATACTATATACATTTCAAACAAAGTTTTATAGAAGTACATTTACAATTATCTAATAAATAGTTAAAAACATTAATGTTTCATCCTTTTACATCCATGATTACCTCTCAAAATTGTTCACCCATGGTATTAGTTACAGAAACAATCATCCCAACTCAAGCATAAGGTTCCTCCTATATAATAAAACAAATATTATGTTAGTAATACTATAAATAAATAAATTAAATGTTAATATTAAAGAATACATTAATAAAATGACGGTTTTTAATAAAAAAGACACATTCAGAGTTATATAGGTCACACCATACATCATATTGGTGTGGGGTTGATTCCTACACACCATAAAAAATTTATGGATCATTGTTCTAAAATATCAAAACAATCAAAATTATTTTTCTTAGATTTTAGTATGTCCCTTATTATTTTACTAAAATTAATATCAAATTTAAATGACACTTTTGGATTTATACCGGTCACATCATTCAGAAGATTGATGTGTGGTTGATTCTTACATGTCACAAATGACTCATGGATTGTTGTTCTAAAGTATCAAAAAAATAAGAAGGCATTTTCTCATTTTTTTAGTATGTCAGTTGTGTTTGTTTACTAAAATATCATTTCAAACTGAAAACATGCATTTTGAGTCATACTAGTCACATCTTGTGTTGGTTTGAGGTGATACTACTTCATACACATCACAAAGGACTTACGAATCTCTCTCCTAAATTATGAAGACAATCGAAGGGTTTTTTATTGGTTTTAGTGAGTGAAATTTTTTGAGCTAAAATGTTAATTTTAAACTGATAATAGACACTTTTAGTCATACTAGTCACACTGTGCATCGGATTAAGATGTGGTTGATTCCTACACGTCAAAAATTAATCATGGATCATTGTCTTAATGTATCAAAACAATTTGAATATGTTTTCCGAGTTTTTAGTATGTCACTTATTCTTTTTACTTAAATTAATGTCAATTTTAAATAAAAAACACATTTTTATGTATACCGGTCACGTTATTTATTGGATTTAGGTGTGGTATATTCCTACATGTCAGAAATGACTCATGGATTTTTGTTATAAAGTATCAAAAAATACAAATTCATTTTCTTGGTTTTTGATATGTAAGTTGTGTTTTTTTAATAAAATATCATTTCAAACTATAAACACACTTTTTGAGTCATACTGGTCGTATCGTGCATTAGTTTGATAAGAGACTACTTCATACACGTCATAAATGACTTACGAATCATTGTACTAAATTATGAAGAAAATCATAAATTGTTTAATTATTTTTCAGTGTAAGACATGTTTTGAGCTAAAATGTAAATTTTAAACTAATAACAGACACTTTTAGTCATACCGATCACATCATGTGTCATATTGTGGTGAAGTTGATTCCTACACATCAAAAATGGCTCATGAATCATTTTCTTAAATTATAAAAACAATATGAATGTGTTTTCATGGTTTCTAGTATGTCACTTTTTCTTTTTACATAAATTAATGTCAATTTTATATAAAAAGACACATTTGGATTTATACCAGTCACATCATGAATTTTATTGAGGTGGGGTTGATTCATAAACATCAAAAATGACTCATGGATATTTTCTATAAATTATAAAAAAAATCCTAATGTGTTTTATCGGTTTTCGGTATTCCAGTTGTGTTTTTTTACTAAAATTAATGTTAATTTTAAATAAAGAAGACACTTTTAGTCACATTAGTCGCACCGTGCATCATTTTGAGGTGTGTTTTATTCCTACACATCACAAATGAATTATAGATAATTTTCATAAAGTATCAAAACAATATGAATGTGTTTGATTAGTTTTTTGTATGTTTGTTGTGTTTTTTTACTTAAATATCATTTCAAACTGGAAACACATATTTTGAGTCATACCGATCACATCGGGCGTCAGTTTGATATGAGACTGCTTCATACACATCACAAAGAACTTATGAATAATTTTCCTAAATTATGAATAAAATCGAAGAAAGTTTTCTTTGTTTTCAATGAGTGACATGTTTTGAGCTAAAATGTCAATTTTAAATGGATAATAGAAGCTTTTAGTCATATTGGTCACACTATTTATTGGATTGAGGTGTGGTTTATTCCTACACACCAAAAAATGACTAATGGATCATTTTCCTAAATTATCAAAATAATCTGAATGTGTTTAATTGGTTTTTAGTATTTCACTTATTCTTTTTGCTAAATTTATTGTTAATTTAATATAAAAATACAAACTTAAAGTCACAAAATTCACACCGTGCATCAGATTGAGGTTCGATTGATTCATAAATGTCAAAAAAATACTTATGGATCATTTTCTTAAAGTATTGAATCAATAATAATTTTTTTCTTAGTTTTCAGTATGTAACTTATTTTTTTACTAAAAATACTATCAATTTTAAATAAAATAGACACATCAAGTCATACCAGTCACATATTCATGCTATTTGTGTACATTATTCAATCAGGTATGTTGCCCATTCATTTTTAAACGAATCTATATCATCTTGTGAATATGAATATTTTTTAGAATCATGGTAGTACTAAAAAAATATAAATACACAAAGTATTAATAAATATTTTAAATGAAATAGTAAATATTTTTAAAAATACCTCTTTAGGAATGCTAGTTTGTTCATGGAATATGATCTCTTTCATAAATTTACAGACATAATAACCACAGTCTTTTCTGTTTGTTTGTTTTGGACACTGTAGAAACATTGAGAAAAATAAGTAATGTTTTTTATATGTGTTTGGATAGTGAAATATTATTATATATACCCTGATATTTATCTAGTCTTAGTACTTGTGATGTTTCTTCTCCTTTTCCCCTAGCCTCATTCCATGATGTAGATGATATTCGCACACCTCCCTATCATAATAGAATCCTAATTAAAAGATAATATATATTATATAACTAGTTGTTTAGTTCTAAAATTTTGGATATATTGTATTACAAATTAACAAACACCGTCATGTGTGGTTGGTTTGTTGGATATCTATGCATTGAATCTAGGAAATAAAAATTTGGAGTATCCAAACTGACTAAAATGAGCATCCAATGCTACCTAAGAACACAGAAAATAAAAATTACTAAAAGAAATTAGAATATATTTGATATGATTAAATTGTATATTTTTACCACTACATCGTTGGTATTAAGAATATTTTTTCATCTGTAATTTTGTTGTTAAATGATTTGAGAATTCCTATCACTATTTCACCCTCTTTATTAGATTCTATTTTTTCTTGTTCTATAGAGGTGACGTGAGGACTAATGAGTCCAAATTCTTGTTCCTAGGGAAATCCCTTCAATTTTTTTCATATATATGCCTGTGAAAAATATGAAATTTTTTTATTCATAATCATCATAGTATATCAGCTTTTGGAAAATCAAATCATGAAAACATACCTCATGTATTCATTTACAACTAAACCTCCTAGCCAATCATACTCCAGGATTTCACTTACATTGTCAACACTAATGAAATATGGATATTCCCATATGTACATATTTTCATCAAAAACAATTGTGCGAGTACCACCGCCTTTCAACTTCATATTCTATTGATCCTACAATGATAATAAAGGTGGATACAAAACGTGCGGGTTTAAGGTGATTTTGGTAGATCATTTTGATTGGTTAGTTGATCCTTGAGATGGTTTTAAGCCATTATTTCTTTTCACCCCCATCACTATGTTCTTCTATAACAACATTCATCCATTAAGACATTTTTCATTAAATTTTAAAGGTTATCTTGAAAAATAAATTGGAAATTAATACCTCCTTTTCAACATGTTTTTTACAAGATGTGATGACCATGCGATGAATGTTCCAAGAGCTTGTTTAATCTTATGAATATCTCAATCATCAATTGGAACAGGTATCTTTGAACTCGTCTTATAGGATATGTTAATCAAAACTTTGACATGACCTGTTGGAAGTGGTATTTTTTTGTAGCATGGTGTTCTCGATATTGAACATTGTAGCCCTCGCTACAAGGTGATGGGTGGGTGTTGATAGATATAAATCGTATACATTTTTACCCTGATAATATTAGTACAAGAAAGGTATCAATGTTTATCTGATTCAAAATTCATAGAAAAAATTATCATAACATTTATTACCTTATCTAAGATAGACTTTTTTAGGGGAATGTCTCGCCTCAAAGCTAGTGGGGGTAGGGCTGGATCTTTACGCACTAGTTGTTCTTGAGTTGCTTCTTCTCTTTGCCCCCCCCCCCACCACCATAAAATTTGTTATGATATCTCTCTACCATTTAATTTTTCCTTCAAGGATAGCTACTCTTTCTATAATCATTTTCATTTCTTCATTTTGATCCTCCTTTTTTTTCTTTTTCTCAAAAAAAATGTTCAGGGTGTCCCCCCAAAACACACACCTATGATGCGTCCATAATTTTTTGGATGCTTAATGGACACCAAAAGTATGTATGCATTAGGTTTGGATGTGAATGATTAATGTGACTATTTCAGATAGAAAATATAGGAAAATAAGTAATCATTGTTATGTAATATATATTTAAAGCAAAACAAATATTTATTATGTCATACTTAGACATGTTTCCCACACTTTTTTAGTGTTTTCATCTATTAGTATCTCATATTTATTTACACAATCCTCCTTCCATAGTACATGGTGTGGGATGGAAGTGACTTTGTATTTGGATTCATCAATCTACATATAAATAGAGGAACATATTTATAGTGTTGTTCTATGTCACATAAAATTATTACGGTAAATTTGAAATACGTACCAATTTTTTTCAAGTGAAGCATACCCCATCCTTGCTTTACGATAGGGGTATTTTGGTTTTTCTACTCGTTCCTTATTTTTAGCACTTAGTTCTTGTTTCATAAATAAAAAACTTTCAATCAATGTGATGGATACATGTATCTTCAAACAACATATTACCAAACACGGTGTACCTGAAAAGACGGCTTTGTACAATAGCTAGGAAATGTATCCCACACTCCTTGGGTTATCATGTGTGTATAAAGAGGAGGTGGGCATGGTTTTATTTTCCCTTGTTCATATTTAATATAATCTCTCATTAAAATTTTTAAAAATCCTCTATGAATCCTTCCAGAAAACCTTAATACATAGTCCTTGTGAGATTCATATGCTATAAATGCACTCTATAAGGGATGATGAAGAGTAATTCAATGTCTAATTATTTTATTTTTTAGTAAATTAAATAAATGATATCATAATTTTACTATAATATCTACCCACACCAGTGTCTTAAGCCCAGTGACAACATGGTGGAATGATAATATATCAATCAGCACACATTGTCGAGTGACAATTCCAATATAACTACTAAACATGGCCTTATTGGGGTTAACATGAAGGCCCTACTTATTCCATATGACCTCATATTTTATGCCTTTCACTTTTTCTTTAAGGATTTTTTCTAACACCATAAAAATACGATGCTTCTATTTTTTCTATGCCACTAGTGTTTCATTGCTTACCATTTTCCCAGTTTCAACATCATCAATATGTTCCTCCAGATCTCTAGTATCGACATGTGTAGATGGTGGTTTTACCTATAAACTAGGAGTAGCAGGAGTAGGTTGAGAAACCTCTAGGTCCTCTACACTACGAGAAATAGTAGGTTTAAGGACATGTTGTTCCTCTACACTACAAGCAGCAACAGGTTGAGAGACATGTTATTCCTCTACACTATGAGAAGCAGTAGGTTGATAGACATGTTATGCCTCGGGATTGGGAGCATCATTACATGTAGAAGTTATTATCTACAGAAGTGGTTTAACATTTAATTTAGATTTTATAAAAGTATCAACGAACAGATAATAACATAAGGTAACACAATGTATATTAAAAAATATATAACCTGATTATTGAACTCTCTTTTTTTAAAGGTTTAAGGGATTTGACCCCTCTATCGACTATCCAAATACCTTCATTGTGGTATCCTCTAACATATCAAATGTCATCTACATTGGGACCACTGTGAAATTATTACAAAGTCCCGGTGAAATTGTAATCCTCCATTGAATTTTCATCTGACCCTTCAGTGGTTTTGGTCGATAATAAAACAATTGACCAGTTTCAGTTTTCATGATATGGAACATAAAATACTTGTACTACCTATTATTCCATTATAAACGGTTCATCTTTGTACCCTTCCTTACTTAAATAAAATTTCATGAATCTTAAATCATCTATTTTAATAGCACTCCTATTATCAACCCACTTGCATTGAAAAATCGACACATGGAATTTCATAAAATCCAACTCCCATATTTGTTTAATGATTCCAATGTATGACATATTTTCATAAATTGGATTTCTTTCTTTAGCACTGGAAACATGAATCACTACATCCATAAGTGTAACTCCACTATTCTATATGGTATTTTATTCATTATGTTAATTTTTATATAATGTATAACCATTAATTATATAATCATTATAAGATAATAAATACACACTTGGTTCTCTGGCTATCCATCAAAGTGTTCTAAAATTGAGTCTGGATTTTTATCTGACTCCTTAAATATATGGTCCCAAAACCATCCTATAAAATTTTGATTGTGTGTATTTGATATCCTTTTTTATCCCTTGATGGATTCAAATACCTAATAATTTCTTTATGGGTTTCTATATATAGGTTAACCTCCAAACTGTTATGTGAAATGTAAAGGTGGTCCTGCTCTTGATCTATAATATTAATTATGAAAACCTCTCTTCCAAAAATTCCTTCACCCGCAAGCCACCTAGTGTGATGAGATTTTGGAAGACCAATGCTTTCCCTACCAGATAGGTATTTGGTACAAAATTAAATGGATTCCTCAATAATATATCTCTCCGCAACACAACCCTCTAGACGACTTCAATTTTTTACATGCCCTTTCAAAATATTCATATACCATTCAATAGGGTACATCCATCTATAGTGTATAGGATCACAAAATCAAATCTCTCTCACCAAGTGAACCATAAAATGAACCATCATATCAAAGAATATCAGTGGGAATAAAATTTCAAATTCACATAATATGATGAAAATTTCTTTTTCCATAATCGACAATTTCACCAGTTCTATAACTTCACTACATATAGATTTGAAGAAGAAATGGAGCTTTGATAATGTATAATGGATATTCTTAGGAAAAAAGAAATGTAAAGCTATAATAATTATATCTTGCATAAAAACATAGAAGTCTTGTGATTTCAAACCCTTTAACTTTAAATCAATCATTGATATGATTTTCTTGATATTCGATGAATACCCCTCTAGAACCTTTATGTCATTAAAGAAGTTGTAAAACTTTTATCTCTCCTTCCTAGAAAGAGTGTAAGTAGCTGGAGGAAGAAAAGTTCATTTTTCACCCTTCACTAGTCCCAACTCTTCTCTTATTATCATGTCCACCATGTCCAACCTAGCCATAATTCCATCCATTTTGTTTCCCGGTGCATTTAGTAATGTGTCGACAAAACTTTCACATAAATTTTTTCCACATGAATAACATCAATAAAGTGTCTGATGTACAAAAAATTCTAGTATGGTAATTCAAAAAAATTATCTCTTCTTCCAATTGGTTTTTGTAAGGTTTTTTTAAAATGGTTTACCAAAATCTATGTCCACATCTTTTACTTTCTCAAATAGTTTATCACTTGTTAGTGTAGACTATGTTTTACGTTCTTACGAAATTCTATTGAATGATGTAGTCCAATATTGGTACTATTGTCATCAGGGTAGAAATATATGATCTCCTAGAAACACGGTTTTCGATGAATATTTCAACCAAATTGATTATGTACCATGTTCGTAGATGGGACACCTATAAGTTCCATTAATTCTATATCCTTACAAATTTCTATAAGCAAGAAAGTCATTTATCATCCTATACAACATGGATCTCAACATGAAATATTAATTTCTTTAATCATCATAAAACGTAACACCTGAATCCTATAAAAATTTCAAATCCTCGGTCAATGGAGCCAAATAAACATTAATATCATTTCTCAGTTTTTTTTGTCATGATATTAGCATAGTTAGAATGATGTGTTTTCATTTTATGCATAACCATGGTGGAAAGTTATAATTTACCAACATAATAATCCATGTACTATGATTTCTACTTTGAAAACCAAAAGGATTCACTCCATCTATAGGTAACACAATACGAAGGTTTCTCAACTTGTTTCCAAAATCTGGATACTCATGGTCGATTCTCTTCCACTGAAGATAGTATTCCAAGTGAGGTAATTTCCCATATTTATTTCTTCTATTTTTGTGCCACATCATTTTCCCTATAGTATCGTCACTTCCATATAGGCTCCAAAACCTAGGAATGATTGTAATGATTCATACAACTTTCATAAGACCGGATTCATCTTTCTTGTATTGAGAAGAACCACACATTGGGCATTCTCTAAGTGATTTGTGGTCCTAGTGAAACAGTATACAGCCATTCAATCATGTATGTATTCTTTTAGAGATCAAACCCATCGATTGTATAATTCTTTTAGTGTCATATTTTAGGATCGGGGGATCATTATCTTCTGGGATCATGTCATTCAGGAGAGAAATTAATTCTATTAAACTGGAATCACACCATCTACTACCTGCTTTCAAATTATATAGCTTTAGTATGGATAACAATACTGTATGTTTAGTGTAACCACCATATAAAGGCATATTTTCACAACTCTTAACTGCTCAAACAATTTTGGTAAATCATGAAGTTTATCTTCAACTATCCTTGTCATTTCATCGATACAATCTTTATCATCATTCACATTTGTAATCATGTCCTTGATACAGTCTTCTTTATTTTCCACACTTGTAATCATATTAGATGTTCCGTAAAATGAACTTTTATCCCAGCTACTATATACATTCTCTTTTTCCCTGTGTTTATTCCAATTTTTATAAATTAGATCTATTCTGTGTTAGATCAAGTGTTTTTCCAACCCCTCTGGACTAATTTTTCTTGAATAACAAAAGTGTAAACATGGACAAAGAATTTGATAAGGGTCATATTCATGATCTTTTTTAAACTTGATGAACTCTTTCACTCCATATCCATACTATTTTGTCAAATGATTGGCATAAATCCATTATTTATTCATAATCCATCCTATTTTATTTGGTGATATTAGCATTTAATAAAATAAATACACAAAATATTGATATAATGTTATGGTTTTTTTAATTCTATAAAAATATTATCTTAAAAGATTATGGGAAAACTATAGTTCAAATTTCCTTTGAAAACTATTTAAAAATCACACTTGATATCCCATAAAAACCAACCATTTACACAAATTCCTCTTTAAAATAACACACCCCTTTTAAAATAAATCAATCGATTCCAAACACTCTTTCACAAAACCAAAATTCCTTTTTTAAAACATTTAAGGAAACTTCATGACCCAATAATCTTAATCACTTAAAATGAGAGACAACACTCTAAGAAGCATTTCAAAACACTTGAATCATTTTAAAAGTTCCACTAAGGAATTTTCACAAATACATAGATTCCAAGAGGGGAACTTTTTAAAATATAGATAAAAACACCTCGATTCATCACAAATCAATCAGTGTTGTATGATTGCATCACATTATTCCAAAGGTTGGTGTAATAATAATAATTTTCATAATCATTTGATATTGTGCTCCCCACCATTGTATATCCCTTATCCAAGATTCCATTGTCTAGTTATATCAATTGTCCTTCACTACAACACCATAGTCCCAACAGATATGTTCTATAGTCAGTGAGCATAGTCACAACCAGGAAACACTTGTGTTCTAGTTTACTAAAAACATTGCATTATCCCAATGATCATTGGCTCACACCAAATTAAATGGTTTTACACCCCAAGAATAATGTATATGTCTCTCACATGAAGTATTATTAGATCCTTCCTTTATAAATACACCTAAGAAAATCTATAAGCATAAACCCAACTACTAGATTGAGAATTCTCCCAACACTCCACTTCTTAAGTCCAATGCATCCACATGCCTACCCACAAAGGTTTATTTTTATATAATTATCTCTTGGTGATAAAATATCCTTATAGGACCAATGAATTAGAATATGAGCCACACTCATCTAATCCCCTGAAAAATAGTAGTCCCCCCAACTCCCACTATAAGACTTGATAGATAACACCAGGTAGGAATTTTTCCTTCTCCCCTATGGGGGTTTGGAACACCTTCTCTGAAACTTGAACCTTAAAGAGTGTCAAAAAAAACCTATTATAGAGCTGAAAATTGGGAAATATATTATAAGATATAAGATAAAAGTATCATAAAGTAGGATGAGGAAACATTTGAGAAATAAAGGTAAGAAGATCAATGAATAATGAAAAATAAATAAAAGATGAGTGGTTGGTTAGTAAGGAAGAACCACTAAAATATCAATAGCTACTACCCTTTCAAGGGAGTTAAAGGACATGAGATTAGAATAAAAAATGGGGAAAAATTATAGTTGATTAAGAAATAATAAATTAACATATAATTTTTTCAGTCTATAGTGAACATATATACCTATACAAAATTTATGAATGAAACGGTTTATGAAAATATAAATCCAATGGAATTAGGTACCATAACAGAGATGGGTTATTGTTCTATTATTGTATGAATAAGACTATTGAATAAGTAACGTGATCTCATTAAATTTTCCATTCTGGTTAACATTGGGTTGAATGAGTTTGGTCAGGATTTGAGTGGATTATGAGTTAGCATGAATGTAATGTCTTACTTTATATTTAAAATCTAGGGATTGAGTGAGATTAATCCAACTAGAGTTATGATTTAACTTTTAAATACTACATTCTATAATCCACTGGGTTTTCTTGAGGATTTCATATTCAAGGTGGACAAGTTCAAATTCTCAGTGGACTTTATTTTGATGGACATGGAGAAAGAGAAGGTTCTTAAAATCTTGTTAGGACCATACCCATAAATGGAAGGTAATTGATATAAGTTCAAATTGTGGAGTTATTCATTGGATTTAGTGTAGTATAGGTGACATTCAATATCCATCAGACAATGAAAAATATGGATAAGAAAGTAGATGAGTAGGGAGAATATAGATTACAAGTACTTGAGGACACTGCTGTCCTTGGAAAATTATTTTATGTAGAAACTTTAGTTAATAAATAAGTGGGTTAAAAAGATATATGGAGCTAAAAAGGATGTTAAAGATACTTCATAAAACTAAACCTTCATTTTCAATGAAATCACACATAGAAAACCATATTTCCTGTTAATCATGCATGCCTAGAATGATGCATGGGCATGGTACTCTTACCAATAATCGAATATCCAAAACCCTTAAATCATAATATTCAAAATCAAGTGTATCACCCAAGGTGAAATCATACAATAGTAAAAATAGACACAAAGAGCAATAATCCCATCACTCTGGTAACATGGAATACCCATCGAAAAAGTTGTTAATGACTCACTAGTATGAGGTATGTCATATGTTGTGACACATCCCTAATCCTCTTAACTAATAACTCCCCAACTCATAAAAAATATAGGCATTGATAACATTTTTTCATGAACCAGAATGGGTTTAGCTAACCTTTCACCTGATCTAGCATGAGAAAAAACCTCTAGAAACCCACCTTGTATGTTAGAGGCTACCAACTAGTTGTGAGGGCATAAAAATAATATGGTGGAGAGAAAATTTCATTGGATCAGAGTGCAGTAATAGTGGAAACAAGGAAAACCAAGATGCAATTCATTTAGTGTGCAAACAAGGACCACCAACGGTAACAATTTTCAGGGGGGTGTTTATCTTGTAAAATTCACAACATCACCATTAATATCAAACTGTAATGACATATGAAATAGATGAGAGAGAAAAGAAAACTCACCGTGGAGGTGTGGTTCAGCGTATGGAAGAGCTATGTTCGCGGTGGAGGAGAGGCGGGTGGCGGAGGAGAGGCACGCTGTAGAGGAGTCTTCTAGAAGATAAGAGGTGAACGTTGGAGGAGAGGCATGTTGGGAAGCTGTGTTCGCGGTGGAGGGAACCGTAAAGGCGGAGGAGTCAGTGGCGGAGGAGAGGCACGCGACGGAGGAGAGTCACATGATGGAAGAGAGTCGTGCGGAAAAGGAGAGGCTCATGGAAGAGGACAGGCATGCGGGGAAGTTGGGTTTGTGGTGGAGAAGTCAGTGTGAGAGGAGGAGGAGAAAGAGGAGGAGGAGGTGGTGGTGGCAATGATCGGCTTCTGCGAGAGCTTGAGGGGTCTGATAAAGGAGCAGAAAGTTAGGGTTTCTTTATAAAACTCGGTGAATATTTTATCAGTTCTAGCTAAAAAGCACTAATAAAGGTATGTTTTATCATCACTAAAATAGAAAGCGTTGATAAAACATGCCTTTATGAGTGCTTTTTTAGTGCTGATAAAAATAGACCTTTATGAGCGCTAAAAAAGGGGGGATAAATATATAATGTTAATAATTTATTTATATTCTTATATATATTTATAAAATTATATACATGATAAATATATATTTATATTTATAAAATTATAATTTAAGTGATTATAAAATTATAAGAAATATAATTATTATTTTTATAATATTAGAAATATATATAATAAATAAATTAATTATATATTTATAAGATTATAGATGTTTATTACTATATTTCTTCTAATTTTATAATTATTTATATAAATATATATATTTATAATAAATTATAAATGAATATATATTTATTTATTTAAATAATTATAAAATTATAACAAATAAATATTTATAATATTTATAATTTTATTAATATATTTATTATAATTTTATAACTATTTAAATATATCTTTATTTATTTATAACTATAAATATAAATATTTTTATTTATTTATCAATATTTCTATATATTTATTTAATTATATATAAAATAATATTTGAAAATGATAAATATATTTTTTAGGAATTAATATTTATTTAAATAAATATATATTTATTATATTAATAACTAATAAATATATATTTATTTATTTTTAATTACAAAATATAATAAATAGATTATTTATAGTTGTAATTATAAATATATATATAATTATAAAATTATAACAAATATATTTATAGTTTTATGAATATATATAATTAATATATTTATTATAATTTTTTAATTATTTAAATATATCTACATTTATTTAGAATTATATTTATAACTATGTGTATTTATTTATAGATATTTGTATATAAATATATATAATTAATATATTTATTATAATTTTTTAATTATATAAATATATCTATATTTATTTAGGAGTTATAATTATAAATATTTGTATTTATTTATTTAATTATATATTTATAACTTTATAAGTAGTATAATAAATATATTTATTATAATTTTATAATTATTTACATATATATATATATATATATATATTTATTTATTTATTTATTTATAGTTTTAATTATAACTATGAATAAATATTTTTATAAATATTTTTATATAATTATAAATATATATATATATATAATTATAATATATGTATATTTTTATTGTAATTTTATAATTATTTAAATATATATATATAGTTATGATTATAATTATAAATAAATATATTTAAAAAGTATTTATATATAATTAAAATTTAATAATTATAAATATAATATTTATATTTATTCTTTAAATATATTTAATATAATTTTATAAGTATTAAGAACATAATATAGTATATATATGGGTAACATGTACGAATTAATTATATGCACCTAGTAAAATATACATAATAAAAATGTGCCATCAATGGAAAACATGAATAATTAGAAGAGTGTAATGTATAAATGAACATTCATGATGATACATAAAATATGTGTACACATGATCAATATATTTATTGACCAAATTCGTTGTAAGTACATATATATTTAATTATAATCTTAGAAATACTTTTTTTTAAAACATTATATATGTATTTTTGAATTATTAAAAAATATATATTTATTATAAACACATGTTTTTTATTTAATGTATACAAATAAACATTATTCATGAATATAAATATAATAAAGGTATATAAATTATTATTACAAACTTTTATCAGTGCTAAAAAGCACAGATAAAGGATACATTTATTAGTGCTATTTTTAGTACTGATAATGGCCCCCCTTTTATCAGTGCTTTCTGCTTAGTGCTGATAAAACGAGGCACTTCCCTTACCCCATTTTTTGGTGGTGAAAGTATGCTTTTCACTATAACATATATGTGAGTGGATACATCAAGGGACGTAGGGATCAATCCATGAGCCAAAATTATGTCACATTGTGGTCTTAAATCATTTATCTTGATTCCATGATCAAGATGTGGTAGATGGATTGCCAAACTTACATCATAATAAGAATTTATAACTAAAACAAGAATATAGAATAATATTAATATTATTTTAATTATTATTATTATTATTATTATTAAATTTAGACATATTGTAATAGAAAGGTGAACTCATGCACATGCCTCTCCATTACACATCAAGATCATACCAACAAAAAAGAACCCAAAATAATAAGAAATACATTATTATTATTATTATTATTGTTGTTGTTGTTGTTGTTATTATTATCCTCCTCAAAATTAACTTTTTTATTTTCAAACACTTTTAAAGGAAAAGTGAGAACCCAAACAAATAAGTTGTTCAAGCACAAAAAGAGACAACTGACTTGTTAAAGAAAAGTATGATCTGATTTGAATCAATATCTTTAAACAAATTCCAAGGGAGAGAATTTACCTAAGTGTCAGGATCATCCTTTAAGACATCTTCATAGTGATTCACCAGGTAGTCACATGATTTCATGTATTCCTCCTTGCTAATATTACCCTTATTGAAACCTATAACAAAAATGCGATCTTGCTTGTCAATCCAGTCGACTTGTTCCTTATCATTGTTAATATTATTCATTAATTTGATTTATTTTTATCCTTATAATTTAAGGCCTTCTCCCCCAATCACCACACACAACACCTGACACCACCCCAGCCTCATTCAATAGCCACCATTCCACCATCTCCCTAGACCATGCGTGAAACCCCTATGGATTTCATGCCACCATCACACCCAACACGGACCCCCTAGTCCAAAAACATGACTTCCCCATCCTCTATGGGTCTACATCATTGATTGGTTTCTACACACCATACTTCCTTTCTTGTGTTGGCCACTTTTTCTCATACTAGTCACCACTACTCATTATAAAAACCTCTCTCCAATATCCCCTCCTTCTAAGAACTACTACCACCTCAAATATACCATCACTGGTGTTTCTATTACCTCTATGTATGATGAGACATCATCCACATGTAAGAGATAGAGAGATTAAGTGAGATAGATAGAGAGATATGAAGAGATAGGGGAGAATAAGGGGAAATATAGAGAAAATAGAGTAGAGGAGGAACAAGAGAGAGAATAATATTATCCCTTCATTCCACATCATCCCAACACTAAATTTACATAATCAAATTGAATAACATTAGGGTTTATTCCAACTAACCTAGAACTACCATGGAACAAGGCCTTGAATCTTTGAGCTAGGGATGTTAATTATAATAGGGTTTTGAGAATTATCAGAAATAAATCATCCCAATTTATTAATGAAGAACATGGATTCATGTATCTTAACTTCAAATGAGAATAAATGAATAACAAATAAAAAATTCAAAGTAATGAGCCCTACCTCGATGGCATAATGGTTGATTCTTTAATCCATTATTGAATACTTGGTCTCATTTATCATCATCATCATATGATCTGTCCTCATTCTTTAATCTAATGTTGGCACCACCAAAATATGGTCTCTCCATCCTCTATCTCTATAGGTTTAATGTGAATGATTAATGGATATCCCTAGAAATATTATATTATAATGGGTATAAATATAGGGATTACTAGGGTTATCCAACCCTCAAATAATTAATTAATTCTTAATTTATTTATTTAATCACCCACTCATGACATCTCAAACAAAGGAACTTGATGATAAATCCAAATATATTGTTTTGAGGGTAAATCCCACATCTCAGATGCAACCACAACCTCAGATTTCTAATATAGGACTTTGTTTCTAAGGAAAATAACAATTCTTAAGAATTCACATATGGGGATAAAAATAATATTCTTATCATTAATATATTTTTATCAAGGTCCTTCCATACTCACAATTCAATACCTGATCAACATGGGGATAAAACCCCACATCCTAGAATTAGAGGAACCATTGGATAATTTCTCTTAGGTCATATGCATGGATAAATTTACCATTTTACCCCTAGATAGGTCTTAGGGATCAAAAACTGAAAAATTGGTTATGTATTGACCGGTAAATTTTTATAACACTACATACTCCCCTCCTTAAACCCTTTTTATCCGCCAAAAAGTAAACAAGTGGATAACTATAAGGAAACTCACAAAATGAATCCTTTTAGAAATAACTATCACATGGCCTTACTTTACCTTAGAAGTCTAAGATCTAAAAAAACTCGATACAAAAATATCTAGTAAGTAAACATCCTCTTTCATCCATAAAGAAACTAGCTCCATCCCATATTGAAGTATGACCTAAGTGAAAAAATTACTTCTCACTGGGAGAATATTTCCATGCATCTTCACCCAAAACCTTTTCCCACCAAAAACATTGTTATATAATAAAAACCATATAAATTCAATAACCATCAACATATACCTAGAAATAGTCCATCACAAATATTACCATATGTGGGAACACCTCACCCCCCACCTTAAAGGATCATTTTGACTGGTCATTATAAGAAAACAACCCATCCATACCATACTCACAATATCAAGCACTTCACCAAGATTCTGCACTGAAACTAAAATATTTTCTAAGATGCATGCTATAAAGGATTCACATTATATTTGATTCCATTTCTTACCATCGAGACACTCAAACCAACATCACTAGATCATGTATCGAGAGAAACACCGGAATTTCTTCCCAAATTATTTATAAAAAATCACAAGAACCCTCCATACACTTCCCAATATCCATCATAATTTTACTAACTATCAAAAATAACCTGGTTTTTATTCATTAATATTTAATATAAGATACTGATAATAACATAAAGAAAAATAAAAACCCTTTCAAAATGCTCAATAACACTCCACTACTTATTTGATGGCACAATCCACCACAATCCAAAGTAGATGGCCCTGACTATTCAACTAACCCAGCTCTATCAGCTCCAGACCACAAGATAAGACTTGTCCAGGTGACTAAAATCCAAAAACTCTTGATAAAACCTATTTCTTCACTTCATAGAATGTTTTTTATAGTTATGGGTACTCCTATAAGGATCCCCTAGACATATCACGCTAAGGATAATGTTTTTTAATAGTGGTCTCTACTTAGGAAATCCATCATGATACTTAATAAAAACACTAAGAGAAGGTCACTATCCTCCAATAAAAGTGGATGACATACTCTCTATGTTTAGTAAATCCCTTTAGGTCTATCACCTAAGAACATTTATTCACACTGGACTACTATGATGAAATCATTATTTTGGGCCGCCAAAATCTCATCAACTTCCATAGTCATAACTTCATAAAGACCAAATATCCCCATGAATCCAAATATAATACTATGAGATTTTACTATATAGTTCTAAATCCCATGGTACGATAATTTTAATTCTTAAAATGCTCAATGAGAACCTCTAAGAACCAATACGTACAAGGGTTCGGCTCACATTCCGTAAAAATAGCATAGGGGGTCTCATCATTTCACCCATAAACACCTAAATGCAATATCAAAAATATAAGTTGATTATTAAGTAGGTATCCCACTAAATTATTTCCATGTTTCACCCTTTGAAATCATTCATTCATACTTCCACATGCACTAAAAGTGAATTCATAATCCATTTTCCTAGTGTATTAGGTCATGTTCAATGTATGATGGGTTACTAATTATAACTTCCCAGGGGTAGGATCAAATGGATACACTTTAGGGGATCCCACTCACCCATTTATGGTGGAACCCACCTGTCATACTAAACTTTAGAGAACCACATAATAATAGTACCAGTACCCAATCCATAATCAGATAGGTACCATTATATATCATCTCCACCATGAATGAATCTTTTAGAGTACTACTTTTCATCAAGCCACATGTAAACTCAATTATCTGATCAAGTATGATAATTAAAACTTAATTAAACTAAAAAACATTTACACCATATATAAATATGATGATCTCGATTCATTGCAAGGGGTGAGTGAATATCACTCTCCACTAGTGGTAAATTCTAAATCTAATAAGGAATGGGGTATGGATTCCACCAGTCTCTAAATCCTAAATATATGATCTATAAATAATAAATTGTGTCTATTACATTCAATTCTAGGGTCTCTAAAAAGAGGACATGAATCATACTTCGAATTGTATCTGTTGGTACCTAAATATAGCCATCCAACATACATATATTCTTTCAACTATAAAAACCATCACTCTATGCCTAATGGGAACTAACTAAGGATATTGATTAATGGGAGAGGATCAAATCATTATCCACCTCTATCCACTTCTACACCACCTGCTCCCTAATCAAAACTGTTCCTTATTGGGCCACTACATATAATAGGAAAATATATGATCTTGGTTTCATATTTTACATGGATATACATCCATGTTGCTATTTTGGTTATATTTGAGAAAACTTTTAACCTTCTCCCATCGTCAAGGTGTTTCTACACCATGATTACTCGATTGGAAATTCTCACATAGGTAATACCAACATAAGTGGTGTTGTATAGAAACTCATCCATGGCTCGAATTATCCTCCAATGTAGTATCTATAGGAATCAATTATGTTGAGTAATCTCATCATACAACACACCTAGGAATCACCTTAAAAGTTACATGGGTCTCAACATGTACTTGAGAATGGTTACACTTCTCTATGGGGACTCAACATCCTTGGATAGAACTTAATCCTAGATAAGTGATCAAACTATAGCAGATGTAGAGTAGTCCCATCATGAGTTCAATAAAAACTTCATCTATTATCATATCTTAGTTCTATATAGGGTAATAAATAAAATAATTTTTATCTGGTCATTGAAAGGCCAAAAATAGATAAGAAGTTGAGCCACATACACCAGCCAACCCGCCACCACATAAGTATCAATGTCTCCTTATAAATTTGTGCAAACATTATCATAAAAACACATGGATCATACTTATTCTATAGATAGTATTGAACTAATAAATGTAAAATACCTTACACCCTATAATAAATTTCTTCACTAAGTGAAAATATGAGAGAAACTGTGTCAAATCATGGGGTAATATTTTCTTAAATGAAAATAAAAAATAACACTCCATCGCTCACCAATTGGTGGTGAGATACCCACTATAGACACAACCTCTTCATAAAACTACCTCTACATACAATAAATATATTATATAGTATCACCCTATAATAAATAGGATGAACCCAAATGGATTAGATCATATATTGATGAGATGACATAGGAAGGGCATGAAAGTTCATAACTGACTATTATATAATGCATGTTCTAACTTACTTATACCCCATAATGATGTCTCAAAGCTATGGGTCAACTAACAGGTTACTAGATTTTTGGATGAAGGACTTTTTAGTTGTTGCACCTACATCGATATCCCTATTTTGATAACTAAACTCAATACACCTATAACATTGTTTCTATAAATTACCAAACCATCCCTCACTTGTCTTCTTACTCCAAACTTCATCCTTAGAACAAAACTTCTCTGAAACCACTCAATCATGATTCGGCCCATTGGGATCTTTCTCAGGTCAACAGTAAGATGAGTGTGCTACCCCAGGACCACCTCCAACTAGTCAATGGTTGGTGACTAGTGTCGAGTAGTAATATATCACAATATAGATGCTTTATCCTATACCATACTACAATATATATATATATATATATATATTCAATTCATAAAATAACCAAAATAATATACATAAACAACTAAACTATATAAAACATAATTAATAGATAAAAATATACAAGTAAATAACTATATAAGTAAGTATAATTGAACTTCATATATAAAAACCTCTAAAATATCAAATAAAAGTCATTGAAAAAACTTTCCTCACCGCGCGTACTCCTAGAATGATATTTTGTAATAACTAGACCTCGTTGATAGCACAAACACCCCCTTTTAACATAGACATCGAGTTCGGGCCTTCCAGGCACCACCAATTTCCCTTGAAGACATGTGGTCTCCTCCCTAGGGCCCACCCACATGCCTGAATGAGTCATCTGACTAATGACTATCCCCACAATCCAACACATGTTCTTTCTGGTGTGATTTATCCTCACTCGCACACATCCTAGGAAGCTTCCTAGAAGGTCACCCATACAGATCACTAATCCAGTCCAAGCATGCCTAACCGTGGAGTTCTAATCAGGTAGTCTCCCAACAATAAAGGTGATACTTATTGACATGATTCATATCATTTAGTTATTTTTTCCTTTATCAATCTAGGGTGTTACATCCCCCCCCCCCCAGAGCACAACATCCTCATTATGGACCCTACATCTCAACCCAGGCAATGCACTGCACTTAAGGATGGGTTTATGCTCTGATACCAATGTACAAATCATGCCTCTCTAATAGTATAAACACCCTTTCTAAACATGGTCGTCCGGTCTTGGCCTACCAGGTAACTCTGATTTCCCCGTAGACACATGATCTCCTCACTTGGGCCCACCCATGTTCCCTAATGTGTCATCTAACTAAAAAAATTTCCCACAGTACAACACATTTTATTTCCAGTGTGATTCTTCCTCACTTGCACACACCCTGGGAAACTTACCAGAAGGTCACCCATCATGATCACTACTATAGGCCAAGCACACTTAACCATGGGTTTCTAATCAGTTAGGCTCCCAAAAATAAAGGTTCACCTTGTTGACATGAGTCATATAATTTAGTAATTTAACCCTTTTATCATTCTAGGGTGTTATATATTTATTCTCAATGGTCACTACCACCAATATAAACCACCATTCTCTATCATGAATCACCATGTGGAACCAGTAATCAGCTTTGAATAAGCCACGTCAGCTCTACATCTACCAATACCATCTCTGGACCTGTGTGTTGTCTGTACAGACACAATCATGGGAGGGCACAAATCCCATATAGGGGAGAGTATAAACATACCTATCAGGATGCCTTGAAAACCACCGAAAAACATATAAAAACATTTCATCTCAAATATCTTGATACTAGATAGTAAAAATTAGAAAGGAAAGAAAGAATGATCTAAATCAGATCAGCTAATAGAATTATAAAGGATGTAAGGAAGATTCCAATCATCAGAGCACCAATCCTAAAAATTCATACCATATGTGAAATTAGGGAAGCTCAAAACACTGAAGAATCCAAAAGGCCTAAAGTTGATAACCATCTATATACCGTATCTCAAAGGAAACCCATGGGGTTCTATGGTGTCTCAATTCACAAAGGAATCTAAAATACTCAACCTCTTAAACCACCACACCATCACCAAAACCCATTAAGAGGATCTTTCTCACTGATGAATCATGCTTGTCAGTCAACATAACACTACACCCTCTAGACCATTAATATTGTACCACCTAATAAATTATTTGAACTACCAATACAGAGAAGCCTAAAAAAATTCATAATAATTATTGTAAAGGATCGTAACCCGACATTACTTGGGGAATATTCACTCCAGTAAAGGATCCTAACCTCGACTAAACTCTTAGATTGGGGGAATACTAAATCCATATATAGATGATATCATACTTAATTATTTGGGGGGAATAACCAACCCTATCTAATCTGTAGGTGTAGGATACTAGCTCTGGGTAGCTAAGGGAAATAACTAACCCAATATTAGGATAGTGGGGAAATGCTCACCCAAACACAACCATGGTTCTAGGGTGGATGTTCAACCTAAATAAAAATATGATTTATATGCCAACACCCCCATTGTTGGTCCTAAGGATCTAAATTTTAAATATACTTATCGCAGCTTTCAAATAGTCTTAGATGTCTAAACAGAATAAAATATTAAGATCTATGTTGAAAAATACTCAAGATAGCCTATTAATTTGTTGAAAATTTATATCAAATGAAAAATATGATTTTCATCATAGAATATATGAGAGGTACTACATAAAAAAACCTGGGTATCATTCCAAAAATCCATAATTATGTTATATAGTGGTCTTGAATCATTCATCTTCATATCATGATCATGATTTAATAGACGGATCACCAAACCGAAATTATAATAAAAATATATAAATGAAACAACAATCAATAATAATAGTGATTTTATTATTATTATTATTATTATTATTATTATTATATTTGGATAAAGTTGAATATATATGGTGTGGATTTTGGTTCTCCAGGTTCTTCTTCTTTTAGATGTGTATTTAGAAAGTATAAATCCTTTATAAAAGGTTTCCATTACCACTATATCACGAATGAATTTTTAATTGAAGCTTATTTATTATCTATGATGTACACAATAAAATGTGCTATTCATTTTGGTTGTAAGATCTTTTGGATTGAGTCTAAATTTATCATTTTTGTTTATAAATTAAAGAACGAGTCTCATGATGTTCCATGTAAACTTCTTAAATGGTGGATTCAAAGTCATCCTAATATTGATGGTATACACATTCATGTGTCATGTTTATATAGATAAACCAATCAATTCGATGATTACTTGGCAAAGAGGGCTATTATAGAGTCCATCACATTGTGGTATTTTGTCACTCTATACTTTTGTGTGCCCATTGTGGAATCAGATGCTCAGAGTTATGTTTATTCTAGAATTTTTAAATTATATCTATAACTTCAACTTTGTAATTTTTTGTAATTGATTTCTATGACCAGGTTATCCCAGTTCCCAATATTTTCTTGTTATTATAAAATTTATGTATAATAAAATAGAATTGGGAATTCATGTATCTATCTCTTCTTTCCATATCACTACCACACCAACAAACAAAAACCCATACTAATAGTATTGATATTATTATTATTATTTCATTATTAATATATTTTTATGAACATCATTTAACTTTATCCCTACAATTTATGTTATTATCTTCCAAGATTCTCACACAGCACCTGACACCATCTCTACCTCGTCTGATGGCCACCACACCACCACCTCCCCTTACCATGTGTAGAACCCTTGTTTCTAAAATACCTCTATCACACCTCAAATAGACCCCCCATATCACACATCATTCCTTTCTTATCTCACCTAGGTCCATGTCACTGATCAACCTCCTCGCATCATCCTTCCCTTCTCACACCAACCACCTCTCCTCAAACTTTCCACTACCACTACCACTAACCACTACTTCTCATGCCAGCCTCCGACTATTATCCCCTCTCACAATCTAATATTACCACCTCACATTTCCAATAACTTCCACTAGCCACCCCTAAAGTTCTAGTCGCATAATCCACATGAGAAAGAGATATAGGAATAGAGGAGGCATAATGAGGGGAATGAAGGAGAAAATAGAGTGTATGAAGAATTAGAGAGATGATAATCTTAATCCTTTGTTCTCTATCAATATAGAAAAAAAATTCACACAATCACATCGAATAATATTAGGATGTAATAAAACTACCCTAGAATTACCATGGTTCAAGTCCTTGAATCATTGAGTGAGGGTTGTAAATTATAATGGGGTTCTAGGAATTATCAAAAATAAATCAACCCAATTCGATCATGAAGATCGTGGATTATCCTATATCAAATGAAAATGAGAATAAAATAATAGTAGATAAATAATTTGAAATAAAAAAAACCCTACCTTTATATTTTAATGGTCAGCACTTCAATCTATTTTCAGTTTCAAGGTCTCAATTTTCGTTATCACATGATTCAACCTAATTCTTAAATCTGAAGTTGGCGCCACCAAAATATGGTCTCTCCACCCTCCCCCTTTATATGGATCATGCCAACAATAAATGGATAACCATTTAAATATTATAAAATAATGGGTATAAATAGAGGTATTACTTGGGTTATCATATCCTCAAATAATCAATTAAATATTAATTAATTAATTTAACAATTCACCCATGGTATCCCAAAACTAAGGACTCAATGATAACCTCAAATATATTTCTACTAGTGTAAATCCCTCATATCTAATGCAACTACAGGCTTGAATTTCTCATTCAATACTTCATTTTGTAGTAAAATCACAATTCCTCCAAATTCATGTGAGGGGGGATATAAATAATATTTTTATAAATAATATATTTTTATGGAGGGCTAGATGCCAATCACAGTTCCACATTGACTTGTCCCAGGGGTAAACAAAACACCAAATAATCAATATATATATCATAATTTTTCTAAGGTCGTGTATTATGGTAGATTTACCTTTTTACTACTATAGAGGTCTCAGCGTTCAGAAAACTATATTAAGTCTATATGGGGAAAATTATGCTCCACTTCAATTATTTCCTCTAATATGACACTAATTAGTGAATAAAGTGATTTAAAACTTGTTTTAATGAACACTTATGAAGTGTGATTTAATAAATATTTGATTCACTTATCGCTAAGAATAATAGCACATTACTTAGGAAAAAAATAAACCACAAAGGAAAATGGGAAAAAAGCTTGTGGGACCTATATTTAGCCCCAGTAAAAGTTGATCCAAGATCACTAGGTCTATTGGCTATGATAAGAATTAGAGAGAAAATTTGGTTTCTATATCACTTCAAATTTTAAAGGTTAAACTACCCACAACTGTGATAATATTTTCCCGTGACATTCACATCATGATTCATTATCCTCGTTATATGACGTCAAATTATGAAAAAACATGTTATATTCCACAAGATCATAAACTATACAACACTTTGGGACCTTAAAACATGGACCATAATATCTTCTAATTTGAATGATATTAAGGTACAAGTCATCGTTTTAGTCCAAGTTATACAACCTTAAACTATAAAACAACATTTTGATCTATGATGTATAGCCATAAACTATAAATAAATATCTCATTAGAAACTGTATAACATTAAAATACTAATAAATATATTGATCAAAGCTATATAGACTTTAACTAAGAAGAGTAACATAGTGAAAAATGAAAACACTTAAACTATGAAGGAAAAGGGGACAAAAAATCTTTTTAGTTTAAAAACTAAAAAATGGTTATATGAGAACATTTCAATTATTTTCTCACTAATCCACCCTTTTCATGGATTAGGAAAAAGTTAGAGTATGACTAGAGGTGATATAAATATTGTGAGGAATGTTATTTTCATTATAATTTTTCACGCCCTGGAAATTATGTTTTAATTATTTTATTTTATTTTATTATTATTCTTGAGGATCATGTAATTTTATTTTGTAATTTGTTAAATATTTTTTAATTTTTTATATAATTATACATATCATATGGTTTGTTTCCATAGTTTTCCAAACTATGTGGCATCCATGGGGTAGGGGTTTTCAATTTAGTAGAGTCATTTTGTAACACCCATATATTTTTTGATATATTTATGTTTAAATAAGTTTTATGTATTTGATAACTTCATTTTCATAAAACACTAAATTTAAAAAAACAATGGTATACTATTGAAATATTATTATTAAATGTGAAAATTATCTCTAAGAAATTAGATTGGAGGATATAAATAAGACCACCTAAATTATGAAAAATTATTTTTTAAACATGTATAAAATGAGTTCTTTAGTTATTGATTGGTTATAAATGAAAATAAATGCATTTTAAAGTAAAAATGATATGTTTTTAAAAACAATTACACACATTATGTTTTTTAATCTTAATAAATTAAATTAAAAAATATTTATCAATGAATTTAATTAAATTTTTATATAATATATTCAATTGAATATATTGACATTCATATAATGGTTTTTATTAGGAATGGAATCAGAATATGTAATTCCATGACCCCAGTTTCCTAGAGATAGTGCATTATTTTATTAAATTGGCATGATTAAAATAAAGTTGTATCCCAAAGGATCATGTTGTTTTTCAGTTTTTGAAAACTATATTCATACATAATTTTAATATTACAACTTGAAATGAAATACAATATAGAAAATCCATTAGTAACTTTCATAACTCCAAGATTATCCCTATAAGTCATTAAAAATACACTTCTTCACATTCTAGATAAATATAAAAAATAGGAAAGGGGAGAGCTCATATGCTTAGTAAGGTTAAATATTATTTTTGAAGTAATCATAAACACAGACACTAGGCATGATGAATAACTAAAAACACATATATTTAAAAAAAACTAGAGCATAATATGGTAGGAATAAAAACTGATTAAATAATTCCATAAAACATAACCATGGATATTATAATGGTCAAATAATCACATGCACTATCAATATCTAGTTTCATAATGAGTAAATTCATAATTCCAAACATCATAATCATTATTTCAAGGCCTCATGCCAAGACCGTGCATAAATATGTAAAAACTCAAACTGGTTTGTCTCATTAGACCTACAGATGCATAGAAGGGATATAACGAGCACACTCATCATGTAATAAGTCCAATTCATTCCTCATATTAATGGGGATAAACATAAAAAATATATACATTCATATTGAAACTAATATGTGAAATGTAAATAACTTTCCCTGGTCATTAAATATGAACACTAACCATTCGGAATAATATGGTGAATGGTGTCAAGATAGCACATCCATAGTCAAAATAATCATAAACCATTAAATAAAATATGGTATAATATATTATAAAATATTAATCACAATTAAACAAAATAATCCACAAGATATTTGAAATATATGAAAATTCTTGTATAAAATCATCGAGTAATTCTTAAGATAAATACTCTTTTACTTTGAAAAGAAGAGTTATTTTGGAAAACTATTTACATAAAACCAAAGGTGAATTAATTTATTTTTTTCATAATAAAATGATTGTTTTTATTAAAAAATGGTGCATAAAAAAATAATATTTAGTTCACTTTAAAATAGGTAAGAATTCGAGAAGTTCCTTTGAAACGGGCTTGTTTATCGGGAAGAATTTTTAAAATATTATTTTAAAACATATAAATCCCCATAAAAGAAAGAAGGATTATTATTGGTACACATATATAAAAAATTCAAATCGAATTTATGAGTATTACATAAGATTAAGTAATAATTTAATTTAGGTATGTATAGAATAAGAGTAACCCAAAAGAAAATGGAGGTTTGGGTAGAAAACCCTTACCATATGTCTGAAACTATTCTGTACTGGAACTTAACTTCTGGGAAAATAAAATTAAATCCATTAATTAATTAATTAATAACCATATATACATTTATTTTATTAATTATAGTTTTATTATGTTTATTTATGGCCTTATTAATAAGTTATATGATTGAATTTTGTCATTCTGGGGTGTTCATTTCCATGATTTCAAGATCGGTTCACTTGATTATAAGTAATGAAGTTCATTTAAAATTGGTATAATTATATAGAATTATAATTTCATGTTTTTAATGAGAATCTAGAAGTTTAAATGGTTATATATATCATTTTGTTACATATTATAAGGATGAATCATTAGATAATATATTTAATGATAATCGTTTGGATTATTACAACGGTTATTGATCATAACGAACACATTTGGTTTTATCATTTAGTATTGTGTAAATATGTTACTTAAAAAAATAGAAAATGGTTATATTATAAATTTTACAATCTGTCTCAACCATTAAAATGGGTTCATGAAAAACTTTGAAGAAGAATTTGAATAATGAAACTTTGTCGTCTCTGAAGGTTGTAAATTGGCACCTCTCAGATGATGATTTCGTTTATAAAATAAAAGAGGGAGAGTAAGGAGATTGATAATGGTTATGAAATTAAAATGATATAATTTCATTATATATATGATACTAGAGTTATTATGATCAATTGGACAGATGATTTTATGAGTTAATAATAAAAGAAGATAAATTGAAATGAAATTAAATGAAAAAGGAAGAGGATTTACCTCTCAAAATAACCTCCTTGAGAACCTCCTTAAGGGAAAGAGTTTTGGTATTTTGTAAAGAAAAAGGGCTCCAGGACATGAGTAGGGACTAGAAGAGATTATTTGGGTATAACTTTGAGAATTTTCAATACTTATAGGAGTGAAGAGAAGAGGGAGTGAGGGTGGTTTTTATAGTGGAGGTGAGGAGTGATTTTTGAATATCTTATTCATTATTTTATTATTTTTCTTAAGATAATAAATAGTGTTGATTTTTGTCACTAAAAACATTAATAAGTTAATGTGAGTTCAAATGAAGTGTTATTACATCATCCATGATGCATGGAATAGTGTATTTATCTTATAATGTATTTATACCGTAAATTACCATATTTTACTATTCACTAAAAATTCTAGTATTTCATAAAAACCCAAAAATTCAACCCAACCATTTTTTGATGTGTATAATTTAAAAATGGACTCCATTGTATAAAAATAATTTTCTAGATATGAGAAATATAATTTTTAAATAAAATAATTTTTTACTTGAAAAAATATAGATTTTAAATTTAAAACTGACTTTATAATACATTCAAAAATTAATTGAGGTCTCATAAAATTATACTAAAATGATAGGAAAAAAATATATTTATTTTTGGAATACATTTTATGAAAATAAATTTTATTTTAATTCATTTTATTAATTTAAAATTTTAATCAAATATTTATTAGTCACAAAAATACCAACACTTAATTACTAATTTTTAAAATATTCACTCTCATTTATAAGTTCCCTAAATTTTATTTATATTTATTTAGGTGATTATACTATTGTAACAACCCAAGATTTCATAATAAGTTATTTTCTTCAATAGCTTGCGCTACACGCAACACTGAGTTCGAGGGCACCACGACCTACCAAACTAGTCTTTCAAAAGAAGTTATGAATAGTATTAACAGAATTTTGAATTTTATATATTCCATATAATTTTATCATCCATATTATGTGTTTCTTAGACATAAAATAAGAAAAAATTCATTTTTTTCAGAAAAAGGAAGTATTTTTCAAAAACTGAAATTTTACAGTCTTTTAATGGTGAACCCTTTTTAAATCCAATATTTGACACTTTTATATATTTAATTTTATAAAATAAAATTCTTATTTAGTACAGGGAAATAAAAATTTAGCTTTGATAAATTTTTTGTGTATTTCTGATAACTTTCATATTTGGGTGAATAGTGAAAAATACTAAATTTTAATTGAAAATAAATTTTTTAATCAAAATAATTTATATTGTTAAATTATACATTTGAATTGTTTTGAAGTATAATTAAATTATATTTTTACCATTTAATCCAATGTTGGTCATTATAATTAATTTCACTTTGAAATTATACATAAACAAGTGTCAATCTTTTGATAGTTATTGTTTCTTAAAAGCAGGCTATTTGTTTTGACAACAAGAATTAATTTTAAATTAATTAATGAAAATTATATGTTTTTAATTCGGTAAAATAGACATAATTTTTTAATTCATAATATCAAATATATATTAGGCTGATTTTTTGGTATTTTTCTAAAAAACTTGAATTTTTTATGAATAGTAAAACCACTTAGTAGTAGTTAAAAAAACTGAATTTTTCAATTAAATGAAATTTTACAACTTCTGTGAATTGAATATCAAAAATATTACAAAAAATTTTGTTATTATTAATTAAAATCTGGTTCAATAATAGGGAAATGTTTTTTGGTGAATAGTAACTTTTGACTTTTATTTACCATGGTTAAAGGTAAATAGGGTAATTCAAGGTAAAAGAATATTATAATAATACAAAATTACCTTAAAACTTGTTCTAACCTTATTTAATGATTCATGGCCGACCATGGTCATCCTTGGGTCGATTTGGAGACCCCATGGAGCCACTTAAGAGTGATAATGACACTTTATTTTAATTAACTTAAAGTAAGACAAAAATGACATTAACAAATATCTTTTAGTATATCAATTTCTAAATGGGGTTATATAAGTCATATTTTTTACTATAAATATTCATTTAAAAGATAAAAATATTTCATACATTATGGTATTTTTTTATAATTTTTAAACATCAAATAAATTAAACTATTTATGACACAATAATGATGTAATATTTACCATATTAATAAATGATTTAAATAAATAATATAATTAATATTAAAAAAATATCCAAAACCTATCCAATTATTATTGTATTATTTTATTTCTACCATTAGTCATCTTATATTTGACTTTAATTAGTTTTGGACCTTTACAAACTGAATATCACTATATAATAAAATAATATTTTTACACTTTCCTAAAGAGCACCTCCTCCCCCTTATAAAAGGACACCACTTCTAACCCATTCCACACACCTCTCAATCCCATTGGCTAGTCCAAACCCTGCCCAAATAATCTCTCAAGATCCCTCTATTACACCTAGAATACTTACCTTTGGAATAATTCACTTCAAGAAGTCCATTTGGTTCAAACCAAAGGAAGTTACCCAAATTAAAGGCAACGGTTTCTCTTAAATTCTTTTGTTTTATTTTGTTTTATTTTACTTCTCCAACCCCCCTAAATTCTTTTTATTCCATTATTTTATAACAACACCAGTATCCTAAATATACTAGGATGTAGTTATGAGAAGTTTTTGAACTACACTTACACACACCACCATCTAATGGGTAAAGAACATATTGTTTATGTGGATGGAAAACTAACACCTCACGAAACGATGATTGTTCAATTATATCCTACTGCCTATCATGGTGGCCATTAAGATGGAACTATATTTATATATGATATATATTATTTTTATGTTTTCTTTATGCTTCTGTATTTTTCATTTATATCATTTCTTTATGGTTTCCATTATGGGTAAAACACGATAATTTCATTTGAAGAAGTGCGGACTACCGCCCCTCAAAGTGATATGACTCGTTAATGAATTATGTGGGATGTATAAATTATGAATTAAATGATATTATATATGATATTATACTTTAATTATAATATACCTATGTATCATTATGTTTTAATTCCATTAAAAAAACAAAATAGAAAGGAAAGTAGCATTCATACGTATGTATGGCTTACCTTCTCCATGAACGGTGTGTTTCATTTATTATCTCTAAATATTATGTATTATTATAAATAAATATATATAATGGATATATAATATATATGTGATATCTAAATCATTTAAATCATTCTGTAGATAATGGAATTTTGACCACATGGAAAAATTTTAATTATAACAAGTTCATTTTTTACTCAAGTTCCGAACATCGATAAAATATCCAATATGAACTCAAATAATTAACTAATTTTTATAGAACAATAATAAGTGATATAAAAAGAATAATAAACTTTAAAAAATTTCTTAATCAAGTAGAAATTAACTTAATTTTATTATTCAAGAAGAACAAGGAACATACAAGACAAGTCGGACTTGAGGTAAGGGGTTTCTTATCTCACTTTTAGTTCTGTCAGATTTCCATTATTCACCACTTATTTATTGCATGTGGTGTATTGTGTACTGGAATTTTATATATATTATCATTATTCTATTTATATTAGTGGTATTATGTGCTTCATTTGTTTTTTATTAACATTTTTTTGTATGATTCGATTGATTACAACAAAGTCAGGGTTTTTCATCTCACTTTTATTCCTATGAGATTCATGCTATATTAGCCACTATTTCCTATTATGTGGAGTATTTACTGCCGATGATTTTATTCTTTTTGTAATATAATTTAATTTATGGTTATTTACATCTTCATTTTATGATACTTCTTTCATAGGTTTTATGTTTCATAAGTTACCAAATCGGTAAAAGAATTTCAATTTTCAATTTCCACTCATTGGGATTTACGCATACTTCATTGATTATTTTACTCCATGATTATGTGTGGAATCACTATTTATTATTTTTGTTGTAATTTACACTCCCCTTTCTGTGGATATAATTTTGATACACATAATCACTCCATTGATAAATTCTCAATTCATCGATATGAACTTGATAAGAGTAATTTTAACTCAATCTCCTTTTATTGAGTTAAACATCCAATTCATTGGTGTCGTTTTTACAGGAATATGTGTGAATGTCCTTTGATTTATTTACACTGAATATCCAATCATATTTATTTTATTTATATTTTTCAAACATAATTATTTTGTTTATTTATCCTTAACTTAAGGACATGGTCTTTATAAGACATTTCATCTAAATTTACATTCCATTGAGACTTCTTTGTTGTTATATGCTAATTTACTTTTATATAGTGTATATAATGTACTTTTACATAGTATATCTTGAATACCTTTATTATCATGTTATTATAAATTTTTTATTGCCTCAATTATTTGTATTCAAGTGTCTCTCTTTTGGTTAATAACTCTAACTAAAATATCATTTTAAATGTTTTAAATATTTATTATTATAAATATTTCTCATTAATATCCATGTTTTAAAAATGGTTTTAAGGATTTATTTATATGTACATTAATGTTTTAAAATTAAAATTCTTTTTAAAAGTTTCAAAGTTGTATGGAACACTTTGGTTCAAAAATCTATTTTAAACAGCTTCTTGATAAATAGTGAAACTTTTAAATGTTTTCAAGAAAAAGGGGGATATTTCTCTCAAATAGTTTTGATGATTATTTTCATCTATGTCAATATCCTTAATTATTCTCTATTGAGGTTGATCTATTATAATAAAATCTTCAATATTGTATCTAATGAGTAATGTTTGACTGTGGATGTGCTATTTTTATACCATTCATGGGTTGTGGTAAAAATATGGTCATTTTTTATGCTAGTTTTAATACGAATGTTCAGATTATGTTTCAACATTTTCATATGAGGAATGCATTGGAATTAGTAAGTGACGGGCGGAGTCCGCTATAGCTCCTCGGTGCATCGGTAGGTCTCATGAGACAAATGAGTGTCTTGGCACAAGGACTTGAAAATTTATTATTTGTAGCCTTGGCACAAGGCCTTGACTATGTGGTTATGAAGTATGAAATTATTCATTCCATAATTATAAGATTAGCTATTGATATTTCAGGTGGTTATTCGACTAATAGAATACCCAAAACAACTTCCAAAACACCTCCCATTTTCCCCTTTGAAACCACACATTTGTTGAAAGAAAACAATTTCCATTTCAAAACCACTTTTCCACTCTAACACCACATTCTCATTTGAAACCACCTTCACAAAAATCCATTTTCATTTTTGAGATCTACTCACATCAACAATAATGAAGGTCAAACATAAATCACATCAAACTTTCCAAAAATAAGGGACTAGTGGATATGCCAACCCGGTAACATGGCTTAGCAGACCATGCTCCGAGCGGGTATCCACCGCAGGAAGTATCTCGAACCGTGCACTCGGGCTGTACATGGGTCGCTACTCCATGAAATTCTGCCGCGTAACACTGGCTCACTTCCTTGGTCATCCCTCATCCACACATACCAATCCAAAGAAGAAAATTCAAATCCTGGACTACCCCTGAAAACTCGAGTCTCGGGACGGGCAAGGGTTCATGACGTCCTTCCCACACCTACCTCTCGAGTCCTGACACACCTGATCACCAAACTACTTGACACCCCAAATAACAAGGGCACCTTTGATACCATTTTGTCACGAACCAGGACAGGTCGTGACCTAACGCCCGACCCGGTCCGCGACATGGCCCGAAGGGCGTTCCCGATCTCCACAGGCTGGCAACTAGTGTCGGGCAACAAAACAAACCAGTTGGGAACAGTTTGGCCCATGGAAAAGATAAGAAAACATAAACTGAACAAGAAGATAAATAAAGGAAAACAAACTGAACGACGTGGCAACAGAAAAAGGAATAAACAAAGAAACGCGACATACCTCAGGTGACCCCGTGGATCACCACGGTGCGACAACCACTCACTTCCAAAATCGATCCAAGACTGAAACCTGCAACTGAAAAGTAAAGTAGGCGTGAGCACCGAGATTCTCAGTAGGAAAGCCAAAAAAACAACCACGTCTTATGCCTCCGCCTTTATTAAGAAATCCACTATGCCATTTTGGAAATAAGATATAATAAAATAGTGTTTCTCCTTTTCAAATTCAAGTAACGAGTTTTCATTTTCAGGTAAATCCTTTTAATCCCACTATATTTTCAAAATAGGTTTCAAGCATGCATTTAACATTTCAAAATGAAAAGAAACCAGTTTGGATTAAAATGTGGTTTTTTCAAACAAGGCATCAAGTATGAAACAGCTGAAAAGAAAGTTACATCGTTAGCAGCATGACAAAAATGAGCACCATGGGTAATCCCTATAGGCAGCTAGAACAAGTGGGAACCTAAAGACCTTGTACCTCAGTGAAACGTGGCTTAAAAGACCACGACCCTCAGAAAATGTGGCTTAGAAGGCCGCGACCCTCAGAAAACGTGGCTTAGAAGACCACGACCCTCAGAAATTCATATGTTTAGTTAGTGTTGTTGCGTCAATCCTGCTAGACAAACCGGGATGAGCCCCTGCCGTGTCATCTAGCGTACTAGTCCTGGTCACCCACCTAGATACCCAGGTTTCCCATTGTGCTCTATTTCAAATGGTGGTGAGTTTTCTTTATCAAGCAATCAAACAAGTACATTACACTTTCTTTATTTAAAACCCATTCAACCTTTCACCACCACACTCCCTACTTAAGTGCATTCCCCCTCTTTACATCACACAAACACGCACAAGCCTTTACACTAGGCACATATCACAAACCACTCATTAACACTTGCATCACTTTTTATTTTCAAATTAGGGGAATAACTCAAAAGGGGTTTTCTATTTTCGCAAACCAAATCTCAATGTGCCAAACGGGCCTCAATAGAGTTTTTTTTTCTATTTCATAAAACATTCTTAAGATGCCAAACATGCTTAATTACATAGAGGGAACACTTTTTAAAATCAACCGGCCAAAAAGGACAAACACCTTTGGAAATACACTTTACCAATTCAAAACCACTTAAGAAATCAATTTTTCAAGAAAAGTCACTTAAGACCAATGGCTTTGAAATACATTTCAATTTTCCACTACAAGGCATAATAGTTCCTAGCAACCGCAATCAGATTCCATAGCATGTGTATATAGCATAGTGTAAAACATATTTTTAAAACAGTCAAGCAATTATGAATTTCAAATTAAAAGCTTAGGCATAGGGGACCTACCTCAAGACATGCAGCTTTTGAAGATGGCAGCCCGAGACCGCTTCACCTACACACATATACATTTTCATATATATATATATATATATATATCCTTTGATCCAGGAACATATTTCCCGCGCCATGAGGAAACATGTGCAAGGAGGATATGTATATATACATGCCTACCCATGTATATATATGTAGGCGTTTTTCGTCAACCACACGAACTCACCATGCGACGACCAACGCGCTACAAGATAATTTAATAAATCAATCAAAACATAATAAATCATTCCCAAGATGCGAAACCAGACCTTGCTCCAAAGACACACTCAATTTCATAGAGGAAAAGCCACTTTAAAAAAACAAATGCAGACTTAATATTTTTGAAGACCACTTTCGCACCACACACTCAATTGAATAAATCAATAAAACCATTTATGAAACGCTTGAAAATTAGCACTATAAAATTTTCACCAAAAACTCACCCGATTTCATATAAAAACACCACTTTAAAACTGAATCCAAATCACAACCATACCAAAATATGTTTTTCGTTACTCAAACTATTTATAATTTAACTTCAAAGGTGCGCAAGAAGTTCAACATGCCAAAATAATACATTTTTCCTTCGCATCACATTTTTAATACACTCTCACCTTGAGTGCTTTAGAAAATATTTCTCACTTTCAAAACAAGGGTTGAAACTCTTTTCAAGAAACACTACAATACTATGCGCAGGAAACACAACCATTTATTTTGTAGAAAAAATTCATTTTTAACACATATACAAATTAAACTATTACCAAAACATACTTTGCACACCTAAAATAATTAATTGAATGTTTCCAAAAATTCCCACAACAAGACCCTATGAAAACATAAACAATTTTAAAAGAAAACTCAATTCCATCACACATTCATGTCAATGTATTCACAGAACACAATTCGCACCACCCAAAATAATTAAAGAACAAGCTAAATAAATTAATTTAGACAAAACCTTCATCAAACAACATTAATAAATTAAATCATTTACCCTTGGTGTTGAAAGCCCTAAATTTTGAAGCGAAGCACCAATCGCGCACCAAACGCATCGCAAACAACACCAATTAACCCTAAATCAAGAAATCTAACACACACAAAAACAAGGAAATCAAACTCCAAAATAAGATAAACTCAAACCCTTGCTAAGAAGAAAAAAAGATACCGAAGGGTAGGAGGGGCCGGCGCGGCTTCGGGTGAGGAAAGCGGGACGGCCGGCGCGGTTGCGGCAGGGGTCGGAAAAGGTTAGGAGGTCAGCTGGGCGGAGGGAGGCCGGCGTGGCTGGGAGGGGGAGGCATCGGAAGGGAGAGCAGCCGGAGGGAGGTCGGCGTGGGCGGCGGCCGGAGAGGGAGGAGGCGCGGCGAGGGCAGCGGCCGGAGAGGGAGGAGGCGCGGCAAGGGCTAGGGGGAAAAAGGGATTCGGCGCTGGGGGAAAGGGGTAGTGCGACGGGGGAAAAGGGGAGAGGCCCGAGCGAGAGAGGGTGAGGGAGGAAGGAAAAGGAAAAAAAAAGAAATAAATAAATAAAAATAAATAAATAAAATGAAATAGAAATAAAAATAAATAAAATGAATAAAATGAAATAAAATAAATAAATGAAATCTGAAAGAATAAAAAAATTCCTAATTAATAATAACAAAATAATATTATATTATTTAGTAATGTTAGACACCACACATGGTCACGTACGCGGTCGCTTGCCTAACCACGCTCTCAAAAACTAACAAATTTAATTCAAAACATTTTCTTACCATGGATGGACACTACGCACGGTCACGCACACAGCCGCGTGCCATAGAACAACCCAAGTGTATATATATATATATATATAAACCGGTTCAAACTGAAAATTTAAAAACTAGCCCCAAAATAATTAAAATAAAGTATCAGGCATTGCTAAGTCAATACGCACATTTATCAGCAACGCAAAACTCAAGTCGAGTCTATCACGCATCTCGACATAACAAATTTAATGCCAAATAAAATAAAAAAATATAGAATAAGAATAAAAACTAAAAGTCATTTTCATAGTGCGGAGTCCGGGTGTGACAATTCTCCCCACCATGACACTTTCTACCCCCAGAAAGTCACTCAGCCCAACTAGTAATTAAACTCGAGTTTGAAATTGAACGAGGCCAACAAAATCACGAACTTGGTATGAATTTTCACTCCATCAGTCACACCCGACCAACTCTAAGGGAAACTGAGAAGAGAAGAACAATCAGGAAAAGAGGAGGGTTCTCCCCACCATAAGAACCCGACTAGCACAACCGACATTGAGACTCTTAGCATGAACTAACTCTGGAACTGCTAACTTGATCCATGAGGGAACCGCCACACAGAACAAACCTCGAAAAAGGCACGACAAGATTCATGGTGGGACTCCCCACCATTTAAGAACTGACCAGCTAAATCCAATTAGCACAGACTAATATGAGAAACCCAGCACAAATCGTCCCATGAACTCTCTACATAAACCAGACCCCCACCACATGGGGTCATCGACGAAAGACCCCAAACCGAGTAGCGGACCAAACCCCCTATTCATTATCTCCCAAGATGCATATGTCTCCAAAACGAGCGCATCCTAAAACAAGAACGGGTTACCAATGGAGCTAGCCACATGAGAGAGAAAAACTTCAAAACTCATATTTGAGGAGGCACAACTACTAGAATTACAATAAAAAGAGATCACCAAGCCTTATTACAACCAAGGTGGGGTATCCAAAGAACAAAGACCGCAACGAGAAAAAGAGACATTTACGCCTCTTACAGCAAAATGGAACCTTCAAAGACGGTAGAGCTACAACAGGGAAATTCAGACCATCCCCATTTCAGCATCGGAGACAAAAATTAGACCAAGGTGCCCCATCCCCAACGATTCCTGAATGCGTGAAAGGATTCACTCCGAGACCTATGGCTGGAGCTCTGATGTCTTGAAGCATCTGTTTCCCCGCAGTCAGGAGCTGACATCCTTAGGTCGAGACTCCGGTTGACGATTCCGCTAGTGGAACCTCTCCAATTGTCCCAAATGGCCACACTAACGGAAAGCCTTCGGAGAAAGATGACAAGGTGACTCAAAGTACCCAAACCGAGCACACTAGAAGCAAACAAGGGGGTGGTCCAACTAATAGGATATGGAATTGAAAAGAGGACTTGTCTGAGACAGGTTCCTCCGATTCTCTCTCGTCACCGGAAGGGGAACCTTCCCGAACACCATAAAGAAAAGGTCCTGGAACCCTGGATGAAGACCCCACACAAGAGAAACATTAACTGATTCCACGACGCTACCTCTGGAGAAAATGGAATCAACCCCTTGGCATGTCCCACGTAGGCCTTCACTTCTCGTTGGTCTTACTCGACACCCACTAGTTCTGCCACTTTCCTTGCCTTCACTTCCTCGGGTATAAACCATTGGACGAGCGTCGCCTTAAACACCTTCCAAGACGCACCATCATGCAAAGACGCTGGGATTATTTCCTCCACCAATCCAAAGTTTCACCTTCAAGCGGACCCAAACCAACACGGACTCTCATAGCTTTTGGAGTTTCCAATAATATGAAAACACCAATGATTTCACCAAGCTAGTCTGCTACCATCGATAGATCACGATCACCATGGTAGCTGGATAACAACCGAAAAGAATTCAATTCCACCACTCTGCTAAGAGTCTGGGTAGAACCAACAACTACAAGAGGCTCACTAGGAACTTCTGGGACTTTTCTGGGCAGCATACTCAAAACAAGGGGCATGAATCCAAATCAAAAGTTATCATAAATCAAAATTACACACCACAATCACAAACAAAAGCTCAAACTCAAATCACTATTCCAACCACTATTCAGTACGTCAAAACCAAGAACTCATGAAAAGGAATACCCAACACTAAAAGAGAACGCTAAACAATTTCTCGCTCACTTTTCTAAACATTTGAAAAAACCCTTTTTGAAAACCATTTTTCAGAAAACAAAACAACTTAAATATCCACCATTGGTATCCCATGAAGTCTCACACATACATATCCAGTGCGAGCTCAAGCACCCATCCACTCACATCACCAATTTCCCCAATTTCCACACGCGCACCTCAATGTATGTGATCACTCAAAGGAATACCAAGGGTCAATTCAAGACACTTCTCATTTCCAAAACAGACCATTAAGCACAAAGCACAAATTCCCAACCAATTTGAGAAAGTGACTTATCGTCAAAGTAATACATTTCAAATTTCCAAAACATTTTCCAATTCACATTCCAAAAAGTGTTATTGAGATTCCAAAACAACTTCCAAAACACCTCCCATTTTCCCTTTTGAAACCACACATTTGTTAAAAGAAAACAATTTCCATTTCAAAACCACTTTTCCACTCTAACACCACATTCTCATTTGAAACCACCTTCACAAAAATCTATTTTCATTTTTGAGATCTACTCACATCAACCAAAATGAAGGTCAAACATAAATCACATCAAACTTTCCAAAAATAAGGGACTAGTGGCTATGCCAACCCGGTAACATGGCTTAGCAGACCATGCTCCGAGCAGGTATCCAACGCAGGAATTATCTCGAACCGTGCACTCGGGCTGTACATGGGTCGCTACTCCATGCAAGTCTGCTGCGTAACACTGGCTCACTTCCTTGGTCATCCCTCATCCACACATACCAATCCAAAGAAGAAAATTCAAATCCTGGACTACCCCTGGAAACTCGAGTCTCAGGACGGGAAAGGGTTCATGACGTCCTTCCCACACCTACATCTCGAGTCCCGACACACCTGATCACCAAACTACTTGACACCCCAAATAACAAGGGCACATTTGATACCATTTTGTCACGAACCAGGTCGGGTCGTGACCTAACGCCCGACCCGGTCCGCGACATGGCCCGAAGGGCGTTCCCGATCCCCACGGGCTGGCAACTAGTGTCGGGCATCAAAACAAACCAGTTGGGAACGGTTTGTCCCATGACAAAGATAAGCAAACATAAACTGAACAAGCACATAAATAAAGGAAAACAAACTGAACGACGTGGCAGCAAAAAAAGGAATAAACAAAGAAACGTGACATACCTCAGGTGACCCCGTGGATCACCACGGTGCGACAACCACTCACTTCCAAAATCGATCCAAGACTGAAACCTGCAACTGAAAAGTAAAGTAGGCGTGAGCACCGAGATGCTCAGTAGGAAATCCAAAAAAACAACCACATCCTATGCCTCCGCCTTTATTAACAAATCCACTATACCAGTTTGGAAATAAGATATAATAAAATAATGTTTCTCCTTTTCAAATTCAAGTAACGAGTTTTCATTTTCAGGTAAAGCCTTTTACTCCCACTACATTTTCAAAATAGGTTTCAAGCATGCATTTAACATTTCAAAATGAAAAGAAACGAGTTTGGATTAAAATGTGGTTTTCACAAACAAGGCATCAAGTATGAAACATCTGAAAAGAAAGTTACATCGTTAGCAGCATGACAAAAATGAGCACCATGGGTAATCCCTATAGGCAGCTAGAACAAGTGGGAACCTAAAGACCTCGTACCTCAGTGAAACATGGCTTAGAAGACCACGACCCTCAGAAAACGTGGCTTAGAAGGCCACGACCCTCAGAAAACGTGGCTTAGAAGACCACGACCCTCAGAAATTCATATGTTTAGTTAGTGTTGTTGCGTCAATCCTGCTAGACAAACCGGGATGAACCCCCACCGTGTCATCTAGCGTACTAGTCCTGGTCACCCAACTAGATACTCAGGTTTCCCATTGTGCTCTATTTCAAATGGCGGTGAGTTTTCTTTATCAAGAAATCAAACAATTACATTACACTTTCTTTATTTAAAACCCACTAAACCTTTCACCACCGCACTCCCTACTTAAGTGCATTCCCCCTCTTTACATCACACAAGCACGCACAAGCCTTTACACTAGGCACATATCACAAACCACTCATTAACACTTGCATCACATTTTATTTTCAAATTTGGGGAATAACTCAAAAGGGGTTTTCTATTTTCGCAAACCAAATCTCAATGTGCCAAACGGGCCTCAATAGAGTTTTTTTTTCTATTTCATAAAACATTCTTAAGATGCCAAACATGCTTAATTACATAGAGGGAACACTTTTTAAAATCAACTGGCCAAAAAGGCCAAACACCTTTGGAAATACACATTACCAATTCAAAACCACTTAAGAAATCAATTTTTCAAGAAAAGTCACTTTAGACCAACGGCTTTGAAATACATTTCAATTTTCCACTACAAGGCATAATAGTTCCTAGCAACTGCAATCAGATTCCATAGCATGTGTATATAGCATAGTGTAAAACATATTTTTAAAACAATCAAGAAATTATGAATTTCAAATTAAAAGCTTAGGCATAGGGGACCTACCTCAAGACATACAGCTTTTGACGATGGCAGCCCGAGACCGCTTCACCTACACACATATACATTTTCATATATATATATATATCCTTTGATCCAGGCACATATTTCCCGCGCCATGAGGAAACATGTGCAAGGAGGATATGTATATATACATGCCTACCCATGTATATATATGTAGGTGTTTGTCGTCAACCACACGAACTCACCATGCGACGACAAACGTGCTACAAGATAATTTAATAAATCAATCAAAACATAATAAAGAATTCCCAAGATGCGAAACCAGACCTTGCTCCAAAGACACACTCAATTTCACGGAGGAAAAGCCACTTTAAAAAAACAAACGCAGACTTAATCTTTTTGAAGACCACTTTTGCACCACACACGCAATTGAATAAATCAATAAAACCATTTATGAAACGCTTGCAAATTAGCACTATAAAATTTTCACCAAAAACTCACCCGATTGCATATAAAAACACCACTTTAAAACTGAATCCAAAGCACAACCATACCAAAATATGTTTTTAGTTACTCAAACTATTTATAATTTAACTTCAAAGGTGTGCAAGAAGTTCAACATGCCAAAATAATACATTTTTCCTTCACATCACATTTTTAATACACTCTCACCTTGAGTGCTTTAGAAAATATTTCGCACTTTCAAAACAAGGCTTGAAACTCTTTTCAAGAAACACTACAATACTATGCGCAGGACACACAACCATTTATTTTGTAGAAAAAATTCATTTTCAACACATATACAAATTAAACTATTACCAAAACATACTTTGCACACCTAAAATAATTAATTGAATGTTTCCAAAAATTCCCACAACAAGACCCTATGAAAACATAAACAATTTTAAAAGAAAACTCAATTCCATCACACATTCATGTCAAAGTATTCACAGAACACAATTCGCACCACCCAAAATAATTAAAGAACAAGCTAAATAAATTAATTTAGAAAAAACCTTCATAAAAAAACATTAATAAATGAAATCATTTACCCTTGGTGTCGAAAGCCATAAATTTTGAAGCGAAGCACCAATCACGCACCAAACGCATCGCAAACAACACCAATTAACCCTAAATCAAGAAATCAAACACAAAAAAAACAAGGAAATCAAACTCCAAAATAAGATAAACTCAAACCCTTGCTAAGAGGAAAAAAAGATACCGAAGGGTAGGAGGGGTCGGCGCGGCTTCGGGCGAGGCAAGCGGGACGGCCGGCGCGGTTGCAGCAGGGGTCGGAGAAGGTTGGGAGGTCGGCTGGGCGGAGGGAGGTCGACGTTGCCGGGAGGGGGAGGTGTCGGAAGGGAGAGCGGCCGGAGGGAGGTCGGCGTGGGCGGCGGCCGGAGAGGGAGGAGGCGCGGCGAGGGCAGCGGCCGGAGAGGGAGGAGGCGCGGCGAGGGCTAGGGGGAAAAAGGGGTTCGGCGCTGGGGGAAAGGGGTAGCGCGATGGGGGAAAAGGGGAGAGGCCCGAGCGAGAGAGGGTGAGGGAGGAAGGAAAATGAAAAAAAATAAATAAATAAAATGAAATAGAAATAAAAATAAATAAATAAAATGAATAAAAATAAATAAATAAAATGAATAAAATGAAATAAAATAAATAAATGAAATATGAAAGAATAAACAAATTCCTAATTAATAATAACAAAATAATATTATATTATTTAGTAATGTTAGACACCACACATGGTCACGTATGTGGTCGCTCGCCTAACCACGCTCTCAAAAACTAACAAATTTAATTCAAAACATTTTCTTACCAAGGATGGACACTACGCACGGTCACGCACACAGCCACGCGCCATAGAACAACCCAAGTGTGTATATATATATATATAAACCGGTTCAAATTGCAAATTTAAAAACTAGCCCCAAAATAATTAAAATAAAGTATCAGGCATTGCTAAGTCAATACGCACATTTATCTGCAACGCAAAACTCAAGTCGAGTCCATCACGCATCTCGACATAACAAATATAATGCCAAATAAAATAAAAAAATTTATAGAATAAGAATAAAAATTAAAATTCATTATCATAGTGCGTAGTCCGGGTGTGACAATTCTCCCCACCATGACACTTTCTACCCCCAGAAAGTCACTCAGCCCAACGAGGAATCAAAATCGAGTTTGAAATTGAATGAGGCCAACAAAATCACGAACTTGGTATGAATTTTCACTCCATCAGTCACACCCGACCAACTCTAAGGGAAACTGAGAAGAGAAGAACCATCAGGAAAAGAGGAGGGTTCTCCCCACCATAAGAACCTGACTAGCACAACCGACATTGAGACTCTTAGTATGAACTAACTCTGGAACTGCTAACTTGATCCACAAGGGAACCGCCACACAGACCAAACCTCGAAAAAGGCTTGACAAGATTCATGGTGGGTCTACCCACCATTTAAGAACTGACCAGCTAAAGCCAATTAGCACAGACTAATACAAGAAACCCTGCACAAACCGACCCATGAACTCTCTGCATAAACCAGACCCCCACCACATGGGGTCATCGACGAAAGACCCCAAACCGAGTAGCGGATCAAACCCCCTATTCATTATCTCCCAAGACGCATATATCTCCAAAACGAGCGCATCCTAAAACAAGAACGGGTTACCAATGGAGCTAGCCACATGAGAGAGACAAACTTCAAAACTCATATTTGAGGAGGCACAACTTCTAGAATTACAAGAAAAAGAGATCACCACGCCTTATTACAACCAAGGTGCGGTATCCAAAGAACAAAGACTGCAATGAGAAAAAGAGACATTTACGCCTCTTACAGCAAAATGGAACCTTCCAAGATGGGAGAGCTACAACAGGGAAATTCAGACCGTCCCCATTTCAGCATCAGAGACAAAAATTAGACCAAGGTGCCCCATCCCCAAAGATTCCTGACTGCGTGAAAGGCTTCACTCCGAGACCTGTGGCTGGAGCTCTGATATCTTGAAGCATTTGTTGCCCCACAGTCAGGAGCTGACATCCTTAGGTCGAGACTCCGGTTGAAGATGCCGCTAATGGAACCTCTCCAATTGTCCCAAATGGCCACACTAACGGCAAGCCTTCGGAGAAAGATGACAAGGAAACTCAAAGTACCCAAACCGAGCACACTAGAAGCAAACAAGGGGGTGGTCCAACTAATAGGAGATGGAATTGACAAGAAGACTTGTCTGAGACAGGTTCCTCCAATTCGCTCTCGTCACCGGATGGGGAACCTTCCCGAACACCAGAAAGAAAAGGTCCTAGAACCCTGGACGAAGACCCCACACAAGAGAAACATTAACTGATTCCATGACGCTACCTCTGGAGAAAATGGAATCAACCCCTTGGCATGTCCCACATAGGCCTTCACTTCTCGTTGGTCCTACTCGACACCCACTAGTTATGCCACTTTCCTTGCCTTCACTTCCTCGGGTATAAACCATCGGACGAGCGTCGCCTTAGACACCCTCCAAGACGCACCATCATGCAACGACGCTGGGATTATTTCCTCCACCAATCCAAAGTTGCACCTTCAAACGGACCCAAACCAACACGGACTCTCATAGCTTTGGTAGTTTCCAATAATATGAAAACACCTACGATTTCACCAAGCTAGTCTGCTACCATCGATAGATCATGATCACCATGGTAGCTGGAGAACAACCGAAAAGAATTCAATTCCACCACTCTGCTAAGAGTCTGGGTAGAACCAACAACTACAAGAGGCTCACTAGGAACTTCTGGGACTTTTCTGGGCAGCATACTCAAAACAAGGGGCACGAATCCGAATCAAAAGTTATTATAAATCAAAATTCCACACCACAATCACAAACAAAATCTCAAACTCAAATCACTATTCCAACCACAATTCAGCACGTCAAAACCAAGAACTCACGAAAAGGAATACCCAACACGAAAAGAGAACGCTAAACAATTTCTCTCTCACTTTTCTAAACATTTGAAAAAATCCTTTTTGAAACCCATTTTTCAGCAAACAAAACAACTTAAATTTCCACCATTGGTATCCCATGAAGTCTCGCACATACATATCCAGTGCGAGCTCAAGCACCCATCCACTCACATCACCAATTTCCCCACTTTCCACATGCGCACCTCAATGTATGTGATCACTCATAGGAATACCAAGGGTCAATTCAAGACACTTCTCATTTCCAAAACAGACCATTAAGCACAAAGCACAAATTCCCAACCAATTTGAGAAAGTGACTTATCGTCAAAGTAATACATTTCCAATTTCCAACACATATTCCAATTCACATTCCAAAAAGTGTTATCGAGATTCCAAAACAACTTCCAAAACACCTCCCATTTTCCCTTTGAAACCACACATTTGTTGAAAGAAAACAATTTCCATTTCAAAACCACTTTTCCACTCTAACACCACATTCTCATTTGAAACCACCTTCACAAAAATCCATTTTCATTTTTGAGATCTACTCACATCAACAAAAATGAAGGTCAAACATAAATCACATCAAACTTTCCAAAAATAAGGGACTAGTGGATATGCCAACCCGGTAACATGGCTTAGCAGACCATGCTCTGAGCGGGTATCCACCGTAGGAAGTATCTCGAACCGTGCACTCGGGCTGTACATGGGTCGCTAGTCCATGCAAGTCTGCCGCGTAACACTGGCTCACTTCCTTGGTCATCCCTCATCCACACATACCAATCCAAAGAAGAAAATTCAAATCCTGGACTACCCCTGGAAACTCGAGTCTCGGGACGGGCAAGGGTTCATGACGTCCTTCCCACACCAACCTCTCGAGTCCTGACACACCTGATCACCAAACTACTTGAAACCCCAAATAACAAGGGCACCTTTGATACCATTTTGTCACGAACCAGGCCGGGTCGTGACCTAACGCCCGACCCGGTCCGCGACATGGCCCGAAGGGCGTTCCCGATCCCCACGGGCTGTTAACTAGTGTCGGGCATCAAAACAAACTAGTTGGGAACAGTTTGGACCATGACAAAGATAAGAAAACATAAACTGAACAAGCAGATAAATAAAGGAAAACAAACTGAACGACGTGGCAGCAGAAAAAGGAATAAACAAAGAAACGTGACATACCTCAGGTGACCCCGTGGATCACCACGGTGCGACAACCACTCACTTCCAAAATCGATCCAAGACTGAAACGTGCAACTGAAAAGTAAAGTAGGCGTGAGCACCGAGATGCTCAGTAGGAAATCCAAAAAACAACCACGTCCTATGCCTCCGCCTTTATTAAGAAATCCACTATGCCAGTTTGGAAATAAGATATAATAAAATAGTGTTTCTCCTTTTCAAATTCAAGTAACGAGTTTTCATTTTCAGGTAAATCCTTTTACTCCCACTACATTTTCAAAATAGGTTTCAAGCATGCATTTAACATTTCAAAATGAAAAGAAACCAGTTTGGATTAAAATGTGGTTTTTTCAAACAAGGCATCAAGTATGAAACAGCTGAAAAGAAAGTTACATCGTTAGCAGCATGAAAAAAATGAGCACCATGGGTAATCCCTATAGGCAGCTAGAACAAGTGGGAACCTAAAGACCTTGTACCTCAGTGAAATGTGGCTTAGAAGACCACGACCCTCAGAAAACGTGGCTTAGAAGGCCATGACCCTCAGAAAACATGGCTTAAAAGACCACGACCCTCATAAATTCATATGTTTAGTTAGTGTTGTTGCGTCAATCCTGCTAGACAAACCGGGACGAACCCCTGCCTTGTCATCTAGCGTACTAGTCCTGGTCACCCACCTAGATACCCGGGTTTCCCATTGTGCTCTATTTCAAATGGTGGTGAGTTTTCTTTATCAAGCAATCAAATAAGTACATTACACTTTCTTTATTTAAAACCCATTCAACATTTCACCACCGCACTCCCTACTTAAGTGCATTCCCCCTCTTTACATCACACAAACACGCACAAGCCTTTACACTAGGCACATATCACAAACCACTCATTAACACTTGCTTGCATCACATTTTATTTTCAAATTAGGTGAATGACTCAAAAGGGGTTTTCTATTTTCGCAAACCAAATCTCAATGTTCCAAACGGGCCTCAATAGAATTTTTTTTCTATTTCATAAAACATTCTTAAGATGCCAAACATGCTTAATTACATAGAGGGAACACTTTTTAAAATCAACCGGCCAAAAAGGCCAAACACCTTTGGAAATACACATTACCAATTCAAAACCACTTAAGAAATTAATTTTTCAAGAAAAGTCACTTAAGACCAACGGCTTTGAAATACATTTCAATTTTCCACTACAAGGCATAATAGTTCCTAGCAACCGCAATCAGATTCCATAGCATCTGTATATATCATAGTGTAAAACATATTTTTAAAACAATCAAGCAATTATGAATTTCAAATTAAAAGCTTAGGCATAGGGGACCTACCTCAAGACATGCAGCTTTTGACGATGGCAGCCCGAGACCGCTTCACCTACACACATATACATTTTCATATATATATATATATCCTTTGATCCAGGCACATATTTCCCGCGCCATGAGGAAACATGTTCAAGGAGGATATGTATATATACATGCCTACGCATGTATATATATGTAGGCGTTTGTCGTCAACCACATGAACTCACCATGCGACGACCAACGCGCTACAAGATAATTTAATAAATCAATCAAAACATAATAAAGCATTCCCAAGATGCGAAACCAGGCCTCGATCCAAAGACAAACTCAATTTCACAGAGGAAAAGCCACTTTAAAAAAACAAATGCATACTTAATCTTTTTGAAGAACACTTTCGCACCACACATGCAATTGAATAAATCAATAAAACCATTTATGAAACGCTTGCAAATTAGCACTATAAAATTTTCACCAAAAACTCACCCGATTTCATATAAAAACACTACTTTAAAACTGAATCCAAAGCACAACCATACCAAAATATGTTTTTCGTTACTCAAACTATTTATAATTTGACTTCAAAGGTGCACAACAAGTTCAACATGCCAAAATAATACATTTTTCCTTCGCATCACATTTTTAATACACTCGCACCTTGAGTGCTTTAGAAAATATTTCGCACTTTCAAAACAAGGCTTGAAACTCTTTTCAAGAAACACTACAATACAATGCACAGGACACACAACCATTTATTTTGTAGAAAAAATTCATTTTTAACACATATACAAATTAAACTATTACCAAAACATACTTTGCACACCTAAAATAATTAATTGAATGTTTCAAAAAATTTCCACAACAAGACACTATGAAAACATAAACAATTTTGAAATAAAACTCAATTCCATCACACATTCATGTCAAAGTATTCACAGAACACAATTCGCACCACCCAAAATAATTAAAGAACAATCTAAATAAATTAATTTAGACAAAACCTTCATCAAACAACATTAATAAATGAAATCATTTACCCTTGGTGTCGAAATCCCTAAATTTTGAAGCGAAGCACCAATCGTGCACCAAACGCATCGCAAACAACACCAATTAACCCTAAATCAAGAAATCGAACACAAAAAAAACAAGGAAATCAAACTCCAAAATAAGATAAACTCAAACCCTTGCTAAGAGGAAAAAAAAGATATCGAAGGGTAGGAGGGGCCGGCGCGGCTTCGGGCGAGGCAAGCGGGACGGCCGGTGCGGTTGTGGCAGGTGTCGGAGAAGGTTGGGAGGTCGGCTGGGTGGAGGGAGGTCGGCGTGGCCGGGAGGGGGAGGCGTCAGAAAGGAGAGCGGCCGGAGGGAGGTCGGCGTGGGCGGCGGCCGGGGAGGGAGGAGGTGCGGCGAGGGCAGCGGCCGAAGAGGGAGGAGGCGCGGCGAGGGCAGCGGCCAGAGAGGGAGGAGGCGCGGCGAGGGCTAGGGGGAAAAAGGGGTTCGGCACTGGGGGAAAGGGGTAGCGCGACGGGGGGAAAGGGGAGAGGCCCGAGCGAGAGAGGGTGAGGGAGGAAGGAAAAGGAAAAAAAATAAAAAAATAAATAAAAATAAATAAATAAAATGAAATAGAAATAAAAATAAATAAATAAAATGAATAAAAATAAATAAATAAAATGAAATAGAAATAAAAATAAATAAAATGAATAAAATGAAATAAAATAAATAAATGAAATCTGAAAGAATAAAAAAATTCCTAATTAATAATAACAAAATAATATTATATTATTTAGTAATGTTAGACACCACACATGGTCACGTACGCGGTCACTCGCCTAACCACGCTCTCAAAAACTAACAAATTTAATTCAAAACATTTTCTTACCAAGGATGGACACTACGCACGGTCACGCACATAGTCGCGCGCCATAGAACAACCCAAGTGTGTGTATATATATATATATATAAACCAGTTCAAACTGAAAATTTAAAAACTAGCCCCAAAATAATTAAAATAAATTATCAGGCATTGCTAAGTCAAAACGCACATTTATCAGCAATGCAAAACTCAAGTCGAGTCCATCACGCATCTCGACATAACAAATTTAATGCTAAATAAAATAAAAAAAATTATAGATTAAGAATAAAAATTAAAAGTCATTATCATAGTGCGGAGTCCAGGTGTGACAATGACTATGTTTTATTATGGCATTATTTACTCAGCTTATATTCCTGCCATAAAGTGTTCATGTTAATTATTTGTAAGGGAATGTGTTTTTAATTATTCACCATGCCTAATGTTTATTTTATATTCCGCTTTATTTCTTACTCTTACTGAGAATTTGAGCTCACCCCTTTCTTATGTTTCATTTTCCCAGGATATGAAGAAGTTAGTTATGAATGACTTGCAGGCATAATCTAGGAATATTAGATATTTCTAATGGAATAATTTAGTATTTTTTTCTCTTTTCAAATTGTAATGTTGGACTTATGTATGTATCTTCTTTCCAAGACTACTAAACTGATCGGTCTTTTGTGACTTGATTCCTTGTAATCATGCCAATTTATTAAAATAATGCACCGACTCTTGGATTCTGGGGTCGGGGTGTTACAGTTGGTATCAGAGGAAGTTTAGTACAAACCATGGAAACTAGATTTAGATAAACTCTGATTAGATAACATTACCGTAAGATAGAATTTAAGGATTAGTATAGAAGAACTTCCTAGGATTTTGGTAATATAGAGATTTTGTTTATTTTCCAAGCAATACATCCCAGTCTGGATACAAGAAGGTACGGGCGGCTCTGGCACAGATGTACCTAGAAGTGAAAACTCTGACAAGGCGTTTCAGGCTAGACTTGGGGTATCCTGGTACACGACAATGGTTCTTACTACATTATTGGCTACAATACTCCTGGGGGATATGCTTAGAATAATTTGAATTTTCTTTATAAACCTATTTGAAGGATTTTAATATAAGATGATAATAAATGACCTTGGTTAATCCTAATGTGTTTTAAATTGAAAATAAGGTGTCACGATATTCTCTAAATTATTTTATGACTATTGTTACTCACACAATGAATTCTGGTCTTAGTCAGTGTCTGGATTCCAAAGAAGTCATATTAACTTTGAGCATGATATAAAAGGTGGGAACGGTGGTGGAAATGATAAACAAAATTGAATGTTGATAGGTGTAAAAGATATCATGTTCATTCCGAATCAGTTTTCCAAAAATATGATAAAAAACATATATATTAACCAACTTCAATGCTCAACAAAGAAGAGAAAAGCAATGAATGATAAGAGCTCTAGTATTGGAGACCAAGGAGAAAAGAAACCTGAATTTCCATCATTCAAGAAATGTGGAAGGAGACGCCCCAGAAAGTGTATCAATGGAACAAATAAATGCTTTACGTGTGGGAAATAATGACATAAATTAAAGAATTTCCAAGGAAAAATGAAGAGCACTATGGAAGAAAATAAAAATGGTCCCAAGAATCCATTTACAGTCATTTTCTGTAAATGTAGGGGACCTATCCATTACCCAAGTGAATTCCCTATTCTATAGTATATCCTCTAGGTCAAGGAAGAAGCTATATGAAAATAAATGGATGGAAAAATGTTTAAAAATTATTAGTGATCATTGTTGATGGGATTACTTTGGAAGACTTTTCTCTTGTATTTTAACCCTGTAGTTTGTCATGTGAAAATGATATTTGAGGAAGAATTATCTTTTCTCTTGTGGATATAGTTATAAATAACCATTTGGTTTTATATGATCATTGAGTTTGAGGTAATTACAAGTTATTAAATTTTGGGATGAAAATACGAGGTATGAGATAACATTTGTGATGAAATTATGTTATAGTTACTTTGAGGAATATTTATCATCTTTGGGAATATTATAAAATTATATATTTTTTGAAATAGTACAACACGTAGACCATGTGACAACCCGTCGTGTCAAACAAAGCTGCGGGAATCGAACCCACAACTGTAGTGTGATTGGGATTTATCGCCTACCACTGGACTACGTGGAGTCCCTAGTTAGTGTGACTAATTCTTTTTAGTTAAATGATTTTATTGATCAATAATAAGTTGATTTGGGATCCTATGTATCATCAAATAGATACCCTTAGTATATTAAAATGACTTGGTGATTAAGTGATAAATGTTATTTTAGAAGACATTTTCTATGTTGGGAACACTATATGCCTATGGAAAATACAATACTATGGGATTTCATTTGAAGAGTAATGATGTTTTTTACCTATTTTTTGTTGCGTATTTATAGTTATTTGAGATATTTATGGAAATGTTTAACCTATCATAGAGAATATGTGATTTGGTTAATTACTTTAAAAGTATGTGACTTTAAGAATAATCGATATTATTTGGAGATAAAATTTTACGTGGAAGACTATGTAAGAAAATTCTTCTGAGTTTTGGGTTTCAATATTATTTTGGATTATATTGAAAGATTTTAGGGATAATTGTTTATTTAATGGTATTTATTGAACTTTGGGTATTGTTGTTTTAATTTTAGAAATTAATATCAGTATTTCTTTCTCTAAAGTATTATCCTTTTGGGATCATCTAGTATTTTACAAACCATTTTGGTTTTGATTAATCTCAAAAGAAAAGGGAAATATATAGTTTATCCATTGTGGATTACATGATTATTTATAAGTTGATTCTAGGGCTTCAGGTGTGACCAAGTCATATTTAATACTCATCATTTAGAGTGAAAGATGAGTTTTCGGTAAGAATTTGACGAAGGATGAAACTCTACTTGTCAAGTATATTTTTTTTTTCTTATTCTATGAATAAATAAATTATTAAACTTTAGGGAAGGGATCTTAAAACCAAAAATGTGTTATCCTAATGCTTTATGTTTTGTTGAACCGATGATATTTTAAATTGTCATAGATTAATGGATTTGAGGCCCTCAATTTTACACTTTTTGTGATTGATGACCTCAATCACTATTTATAAATATTTACATTTTTCCTCCAATTATGTGTCTCCAATTTCCACCAATGTTCTCCTAATCAAGATCATAATTTGGTGGTGACTTTTTCATCTCTCTTTCCCTCTTATTAAGACTAAATTTTATTAACCCAATTTCCAATGTGGGTTTTCCACAAAGGTATTTTTCTATTTTTAACCTTTTATTTTTGAAAAAAAATTTCAAATTGAGAGGTCATAATTTATTGAAGGAGGTGAGAATGTAACACCCCAAGATTTCATAGTAAATTATTTTCTTCAATAGCTTGTGCTACATGCAACACCGAGTTCGAGTGCACCAATACTTACCAAACTAGCTGTTCAAAAGCAGTTATGAATAATATTAACTGAATTTTTAATTTTATATATTCCATATAATTTTAACATCCATATTATGTGTTTCTTAGACATAATATAAGAAAAAATTCATTTTTTTCAGATAAAGGAAGTATTTTTCAAAAAAATGCAATTTTACCGCCTTTTAATGGTGAACCCTTTTTAAATCCAATATTTGACACTTTTATACATTATATTTTACAAAATAAACTTATTATTTTGAATAGGGACATAAAAAATTATTTTTGATAATTTTTTTGTGTATTTCTGCTAACTTTCATATTTGGGTAAATAGTGAAAAATACTAAATTTTAATTGAAAACAAATTTTTTAATAAAAATAATTTATAGTGTTAAATTATACATTTGAATGGTTTTGAAGTATAATTATATTATATTTTTACAATTTAATCTAATTTTTTTCATTGGAATTAATATCACTTTGAAATTATACATAAACAAGTGTCAATCTTTTGATAGTTATTGTTTCTTAAAAACACGCTATTTGTTTTGACAACGGGAATTAATTTTAAATTAATTAATGAAACTTATATCTTTTGAATTTGGTAAAATAGAAATAATTTTTGAATTCAGAATATAAAATATAGAATAGGCTGAAATTTTGGTATTTTTCTGAAAAACTTTAATTTTTTATGAATAGTAAAACCACTTAGTAGTAGTTAAAAAAACTTACTTTTTCATTTAAATGAAATTTTACCACTTTTGTGAATTGAATTTCAAAAATCTGACATACATGGTTGTTATTAGTAAGTAAAATGTGGTTCAATAAGATGAAAATAATTTTTGGTGAATAGTAACTTTTAACTTTTATTTACCGCGGTTAAAGGTAAATAAGGTAATTCAAGGTGAATATTATAAAAATACAAAAATTAGCTTAACACTTGTTCTAACTTTATTGGATGAGTCATGGCCGACCATGGGCATCCTTGGGTCAATTTGGGGACCCCATGGAGCCACTTAAGAGTGATAATGACACTTTATTTTAATTAACTTAATGTAATGACAAAAATGGCATTAACAAATATCTTTTAGTATATAAATTTTTACAGGGGGTTATATAAGTCATATTTTAGACTATAAATATTAATTGGAAATATAAAAAGACTTCCTACATTATGGTGTTTTTTTATAATTTTTAGACATCAAATAAATTAAATTATTTATGACACAATAATGATGTAGTATTTATCACAATAATAAATGATTTAAATAAATAAGATTATTAATATTAAAAAAAATATCCAAAAATTGTCCAATTCTTATTGGATTATTTTATTTCGACCATGAGTCATCTTATATTTTACTTTAAATAGTTTTGGACTTTTAGAAACTGAATACCACTATATATTAAAATAATATTTTCACACTTTCCTAACGAGCCCCTCCTCCTCCTTCTAAAAGGACACCACTTCTAACCCATTCCACACACCTCTCAAGCCCCTTGGTTTGTCCAAAACCTACCCAAATAATCTCTCAATATCCCTCTCTTACACCTATAAGTCTTACCTTAGGCAGAATTTGTAACGACCCGGACCCGAACAGCCACCCGAACAGTTCTAAACGGGTCGGGTGCTACTACCTTAGGCGCACCTCCCCAAACGCCAAAGGCTGCCGACTAGTAGTGAGGGTCTAATAGGTATAGTGGGGTGGTTATACCCTCTAAAAGGATAATAATAAGGGTACTCGTCCAAGTATAACAAGAAATATACAACGGAATAAAAGACTCAGCAGACTCGAACCAGACCTACAGAGCGGAAGCACATTCAATCTCAATAAACAGTGGAAGTAATAAATATAAACAGCAGCGGTGGAAATAAACACAACATCATAATAATCACTTGTAACTACTACTAAACAAGTAAAAATGCATCCAAGTAGTACATAAGTATCTGAATATAGAAAGGGTGCCAACGGCTGACCAACTGTTGCTACAGAAACAAGAAGCATGCTGATACAGAAAAGAAAACAAAATAGAGTAACTCTATCTAGGTAAGACTTCAAGGTCTATACCATCTCCATGAAACAGCTAATACAGCCTAGCTCCTGAAGTTAGCCTCTTTCCTAAATGCAAATCCATAAAGTATGCACGCGTCCCGAAGGGCCCGTGCAGGGTGTGAGACAAAGCTCAGTATAATACCACCCAATGGTGCATACCTAATATATGTGTTTATGCAGGCATGCATTTATAAGTAAAGCAGTAAACAGAATGATGCGCAAATAAACCCAAACTCCACTAGTGCTCAACAGCCACCATGGAGTGTCACCTACTTCAGCCAACGTCGGAATCTATGTTATGTAACCCGACACCATGTGCCCCCTGACACCGCGTGTCTCAAGTACCAACGTCCCGAAGGCACGCCCAACAGTAGTAACCCGAAGGAACAGCGATGTCTGTCCTCAAATAAGTACCCGAGGTAAAGTGATGTATGCCATCAAATAACATAACCGGAGGGACAACAATGTCTACCCTCAAATAAAGTATCTGGAGGAACAGCAATATCTGTCCCCAAATAACAGAGAGCCTCTGTCCCCAACCTGATAGTCTCAATTCTTTCCCTTGAAGGCTCCTTACCTCCCACATGGCTTCCTAAGGCAATCACCCCCAAACAAAGTACCTAAACTGCATCTATGGGGGCATCTACCCACACGAGTGGTCAAAACAACCTCATCACAGAGTATCTCTGTGTGCACACTACTCAAAGTCCGGGTGAGCGGTAATCCCCAAAATAGTACCAAAGCCACAACGTCTCTAACACCTTGTGTCCCTACGACCATGTCGCTCAAGTCTGATGGCATCGCCATCCCAGTAACTCGGGCCTTGCCCAACCTGATAGTCATCCTACCTCAAACTAATGTCCATGATACCCAATCTCGTGGTCAGATCCACCCAACGTAACCCGAGCCAAGCCCAACCTGTGATCGGAATCACTCAAGAATATTTGGGCCACGCCCAACACCACCCAAAGGGTCTAGAATATGCAATTCAGAAATTTCATATATAACATATTTAAACATAACACATAAACTGGGAAAACATTCTAAACAGTTGAATTTCCCTAACCCAACGGTTAACAATCAATAGCACTGAGGTCTTGAATGCATCTAACTAACCCAACAGTTATCAATCAACAGCACTAAGGTCTTTAATGCCTCTAAGAATTTATATCTGTCTTAATAAATTAAACTCAATAGTTTATAGTAATATAAATCAATTATAACCATTTTGGAATCCCCCGGCCAGTATGCCCCGATGAGCAACGACCCCTCACCCAGCCCCGCTCAAGAAAAACTAGTAACAGGTCATACCCAAAGGCGTCCCATAGTTTCATAAACAATATAATAAGAAATATCATATAAAAGTTGGTCCCGCTCAAAATACCCAAAAATGCGCTGAAGGCCACGTCACCCAAATGACCATGAAAGCACAAAAATAGGTATGCACCACCTACCTGATACTCTTACGATGATACTCCTTCAGTAACAACCTCCAATTAGGTCTAAAACACAGTAGATCTACAAAAGAATCAAAACCTCTCAAACCCCTATAACTTGTTCTAGAACAGAAATCAAACAAAACGGATCAAGAGGAATCAAGGCCATACCGAGGGGGTTCCAACGCATCTAATCTTGGTCAAATATAACTTCAGAAGAAGATCCGGGAGAGAAGAGAAGATTTGGTCGGCTTGGTTCGTGAAACCCATTAGAGCAAAATGAAGTTCCGCCTCAAAATGAGGCTACTGCCTGTTTTAACGTAAAAAAAAATACATGGCGTGTAATTTAGGAATACACATCGTGTATATCATTTAACTGTTCATTTGGTGGCTAGAATTCCACCGACTTACTTTCTAGAACCTGCTGACATGATTACATGGCGTGTACCTATGGGTACACAGTGTGTACTTGGTTTTTCTTCCCTTCCTCACCGGCTTACCCACATGCCATGTATTTCTATCATACACAGCTATACTACACGGCATGTTCATGAGGGACACGGTGTGTACTTGGTTAAACAAATCTACCCGGCCAACAGGCATAAATTCCATGTATATCTCTTATACACGGCTAGACTACACGACATGTCCAAGGAGGACATGGCGTGTACTTGGTCAGAGCGATTCTACCAAGACAACAGGCCTACACACCATGTATGGCCTCCACACGGTCACAGGTACATGGCGTGTCGAAAACTACACGCTGTGTAGTATGAAATTTCTACTGGTTATCACACGTCATGTACTCGGTGAACACACAGCCAGTCAATCACTTAACATATACACGGTGTGTAATTAAGATACATGGCATGTAGTCTGGAAATTTCCAGAAACTATCCATTTTCCCCAGTTTTCTCAGAAACAAGACAAAATTTCAAACAGGGTTGGGATTTTTGACCCGTTCTAAAAACCCGGGTTCTTATAATCTCCCCACCTTAACATAGCTCATCCCTGATCTATCAAACGAAACCTGGATATGGCACCAAACATACCACCCCGATCAAAATAACCTGGACTTCCCCGGTCTCAAAGGTCCTGGCTAAATTCCTCAAGGGGGATCCCCACCTTAGGAATCGCCTAACCCGGTCTCAACCCAACAAAACTCAAAAAAAACAAGGTTTACTAACCTGTTTTCTAGACGTGTAGTCCTTCCATGACACATCATCACCCCTTCACCTCATTGGTGCTCCTGTGTCATTCCTGACACCCAATGTATCCTACACCGCATCAGTGTCCACCTTCACAAGGTCCTGGTGCCTGGCACCTCAAGTAACCCAAATCCTTGATGCCCCGATGCCCAAGGCACCTCATGTAACCTGCATCCTTGATGCCCCTGATGCTATGCATCTCAGACACACACACACACATACACACACACATATATATATATATATATCATGCACCTGATATGGTTCCAATCCCACTGACTAGCATCTAGTCAGTCCACATAGATCATGTGCATCACGTGCACTCCAAATGGACATGCCTCTACAGATCATGACAAAAGGAAACATGGAAAATCATGGCCACACTCGTGGTGTACCTCTAACCGTCGTCGGCTCACCATTCTACTTAGCCTCTGGCAGCTCCACAGCATGCACCTGGCCTAAAGTATGGTTTCTTGATGCATGACCTCCCTGCGGTGCTACTCCAGCCACTGGCTACTGACCCCTCAGCTGGATCCCACTTTATCTTTCATGTCCTCCATGTGCATCTGAACCACGGCTACCCTATCCTGGTACTGAACCTGAACCAATTCCAGATGCCACTGTCTGTCCTGGTCCCTGTATGTCGGCTATGTGAGAAGGTTGCGTGCAAAATCTCTCCAGATACCCGACTTGTCCATATGCCTGACACTCCTTTAGAGGCCCATCACATTGAGTCCAAACATGCCCTGGCTGTCCACACTGAAAGAAAACCACTACAGAACTGCTACGAGGTGGTCTAGATGAGTCCTTGACCTAACTACCCTATTGGAACTCATCTCGTCCTCACTTATTGTTTTCTGAACCGTCACCTGAATCTATCATCCATCCAACCTGAGGCCTATCCCGCTGGTTTCCCTCTGCTATGAGATCCAGGTTTACTGCCTATGAGAAAGAACACAGCCTGAAGATATTCACCTGGATCCAAATGGCATGTTGTAAGCCATCCTCAAAGAGCCTCACCCTAGCCACGTCATCGCTTACCTTACCTGGTGCAAAGTGAGACAGCTCGGTGAAAGTAGTGGCATAGTCCATGACAGACATGTCTCCCTGTTGAAGACTCAAGAACTCTCGAGCTCTCTCTGCTCTCAACGTCTCTGGGTAAAAGTGCTCAAAGAACCTGTCCTTGAATTCCTTCCATGGCAGTCCCTCGTTCCTATGAGCTTGAACCTGCACATCCCACCAAAGCTTTGTCGGTCCCCACAGTATGCATGTTTCCAGCTTACTCCTCCACCCTGGAGGCGTATCAAGCTTCTCGAAGATCATCTGCATACTCTCTATCCAGTTCTCAGCCACCTGTGGACCACCCTCACCTTGAAAAAACGGTGGGTGATGCGACTGGAACTCCCTCGTCAGATATTCCATAGAAGGCACTATACCCTATGTGCATCTGTCGATCCCCAGCAAGACACGCACTAGGATAGCTCAGAGCTGCTCGTCAAGCCATGGTCTGAATGCTTCCAAACCCGGATGTTGTCCTGCCTGCACTGGATCCTGAACCTGATCCTGTCCCTGAGCCTGTACCTACGTCTCCTGCTCTGCCTGCACCGGATCCTGAACCCTATCCTACACCTACGGCACTGTACCATCTCCCATCTGACACTCCATCTGAGTCTCCCAAATAGGAACCTGTTGAATACCATAAATAGTTATACAACCCATATATATATAACAATATATATTCAATGTAAATAAGGAAAGTAGTAAAAGGCAGTGCATAACTACTACCCTTACTCTCCCCCACCGCAACCCATGCCCCACGGCATCCCGGCCTCCTGGCCTCCTTACCCGCCCCCAACAGGGCCAAGTATCAAAAGTACATTGGGACATGCCCATCCTAACAACTAACGTTGCCTCAAACCGACGACAGAGTGCCCAATCCTAGTGATCAAAATCACCTCAGCTAAAGTACATGCCTACTCGTACAAGAGCCAAACCCAAATATCCTATCACATGAAATTATAAAAATATATAAAGCATGGATTACACATTGAAAAAACAAGAAATTCTATCATGAATTTCACCTATTTACATTTCAGATCATACAAAGCGTGGAATTTGATTTTTATTCACACGGTATTATCACTTCACAAGGCATACGTGCAGTTATGAAATTGAAATACCCTAAAAATGTGCCTATCAAAATCCAAGCAAACAAGCCTTGCCATACCAGGCCAAGGTCTAATTCTCCCTTACCACACTGGGTGAAGAGTTACATATCACAATCAATAACATCACACACCAAGTGATTCACTAAGCTTTAAATCATATAAACTGTAATCTGAGCAAGAAGCAAATAGAAATTCCCACCCATGGAAACCTGGTCCATCCCTCATACCTGGGGATGCAGGCACCCAAGCACAAGCTAGAAACCCAGTTCCAGTAACAACCTATCTTCAGTCTACTATATACCAAATAGTAAAACTAGCATAAATAAAAGAGAAGTATCAATCTCATTAGTTTCTAGTAAAATGCTGCTACTAAATCCCTGTCAAGAACTCCTCTGATGCCACTTTGTAACGACCCGGACCCGAACAGCCACCCGAACAGTGCTAAACAGGTCGGGTGCTACTACCTTAGGCGCACCTACCCGAATTCCAAAGGATGTCGACTAGTAGAGAGGGTCTAATAGGTATAGTGTGGAGTCTATACCCTCTAAAAGGAAAATAATAATGGTACTGGTCCAAGTATAACAAGAAATATGCAGCGGAATAAAAGACTCAGTAGACTCGATCCAGACCCATAGAGCGGAAGCACATTCAATATCAATAAACAGTGAAAGAAATAAATATAAACAACATCAGTGTAAATAAACACAACAGCATGATAATCACTTGTAACTACTACTGGACAGGTAAACATGCATCCAAGCAGGTCATATGTATCTGAATATAGAAAGGGCGCCAATGGATAACCAACTGTAGCTACAGAAACAAGAAGCATACGGATATAGAAAAGAAAACAAAATAGAGTAACTCCATCTAGGTAATACCTCAAGGTCCATACCATCTCCATGAAACAGCTAATATATCCCAACTTTTAAATCTGGCCTCTTTCTTGAACGCAAATCCATAAAGTATGCATGTGTCCCAAAGGCCCCGTGCAGGGTGTGAGACGAATCTTAGTAGGATACCACCCAATAGTGTGTACCTAATATATGTGTTTAAGCAGGCATACATTTATAAAAAAAATTAGTAAACAGAATGATGCGCAAATAAACACAAACTCCACTGGTGCTCAGCAGCCACCATGGAGTGTCCCCTGCTTCGGCCAATGCCGGAATCTCTGTCATGTAACCCAGCACCATGTGCCCCCTGAAACTGTGTGTCTCAAGTACCGACATTCCGAAGGCACACCCAACAGTAGTAACCCGAAGTAGCAACGATGTCTATCCGAAAATAAGTACCATAGGGACAGTGATGTATGCCCTCAAATAATGTAATCGGAGGGACAGTGATGTCTACCCTCAAATAAAGTATATGGAGGAACAATGATATCTTCCCTCAAATAACGGAGAGCCTCTGCCCCCAACCCGATAGCCTCAATGCTATCCCCTGAAGACTCCTCACCTCCCATGTGGATTCCCACAGAAATCACCCCCAACCAAAGTACCTAAACCGCATCTACGGGGGCCTCTACCCACATGAGTGGTCAAAACCACCTCATCATGGAGTATCTATGTGTGTACACTACTCAAAGTCTGAGTGAGTGGAAATCGCCAAAATAGTACCCAAGACACAATATCCCTGACACCTCGTGTCCCTACGACCATGTCGCTCAAGTCTGATGGCATTGTCATCCCACTAACCTGGGCCTTACCCAACCTGAAAATAATCCTACCACAAACTGACATCCATGATGCCCAATCTCATGGTTAGAACCACCCAACGTAACCCGGGCCAAGCCCAACCTGTGATCGGCATCACTCAAGAATATCCAGGCCACACCCAACACCACCCAAAGGGTCCACCATATGAAATTCAGAAATTGCATATATAAAATATTTAAATTGAACACCTAAACTAGAAAAACATTCTAAATAGTTGAATTTCCCTAACCCAACAGTTAACAATCAATAGAACTGAGGTCTTGAATGCCTCTAACTAACCCAATGGTTATCAATCGACAGCACTGAGGTCTTGAATTCCTGTAACAATTTATATCTGGCTTAATAAATTAAACTCAGCGGTTTATAGCATTATAAATCAATTAAAACCATTTTGGAATCCCCCGGCCAAAATACCCTGATGAGCAACGGCCCCTCACCCAGTCTCGCTCAAGCAAAACTGCTAAGAGGGCATATCCAAAGGCATCTCATAGGTCCATAAAAAATGTAATAAGAAATATCATATAAAAGTGGGTCCTCCTCAAAATACCCAAAAATGTGCTGAAGGCTGCATCACCCAAATGACCATGAAAACACAAAAAGAGGTATGCACCACCTACCTGAGACTCTTACGATGATACTCTTCCGGTAACAGCCTCCAATTAGATCTAAAACATGGTAGATCTACAAATGAATCAAAACTATTCAAACCCCTATAACTCGTTCTAGAATAGAAATAAAACAAAATGGCTCAAGAGGAATCGAGGAATTACCAAGGGGGTTCCAATGCATCTAACTATGATCAAATTTGACTTCAGACGAAGATTCAGGAGAAAAGAGAAAATTTGATCAGCTTGGTTCGCAAAACCTGACCGAGCTTAATGAAGTTCGGCTTCAAAATGAGGCTACTTTCTTTTTTAACATAAAAAAAAGAAACTACATAGCATGTACTTTAGGACTACACGCCGTGTATGTCATTTAACTATTCATTTGGCAGCTGGAATTCTGGCGACTTACTTTTCAGAACCTCCCGACATGAGTACATAGCTTGTACCTAGGGGTACACAGCGTGTACTTGGTTTTTCTTTCCTTCCTCATCGGCTTACCCACATGCCATGTATTTCTCTCATACACAGCCTGGCTACATGGCGAGTCCAGGAGGGACACAGCGTATACTTGTTTAAATAAATATACCCATCCAACAGGCCTACACGCCATTTATATGCCTTATACATGGACAAACTACATGGTGTGTCCAAGGAGGGCATGGCGTGTACTTGGTCAAAGCGATTCTCCCCGGCCAACAGGCCTACACGCCATGTATGGCCTCCAAACAGTCACGGGTACACAGCGTGTCAAAAACTACACATTGTGTAGTAAGAAATTTATATAGGTCATCACACGACATGTACTCTGTGAGCACACGGCCAGTCCCTCGCCTAACATATACACGGCATGTACTTAAGGCACACGGCGTGTAGTCTGTAAATTTCCAGAAACTGTCCATTTTCTCCGTTTTCCTTAGAAACAAGTGAAAATTTCCAACAGGGTCGGGATTTTTGACCCATTATAAAAAAACCTAGTTCTTATAGAAGTCTCTTCAAGAATTCCTTTTGGTTCAAACCAAAGGAAGTTACCCAAATTAAAGGTAACAGTTTCTCTTAAATTCTTTTGTTTTATTTTGTTTTATTTTACTTCTCCAACCCATCTAAACTCTTTTTATTCCCTTATTTTATAACAACACTGGTATCCTCAATATATAAGGATGTTTTTATGAGAATGATTAAAACTAGACTTACACAAACCTACATCTAATGGGTAAAGAACATATTGTTTCTGTGTATGGAAAACTAACGCATCACGAAACGATGATTGTTCAATTATATCCTACCACCTCTCATAGTGTCCATTAAGATGGAAATATTTTTATATATGATATATGTTATGTTTATGTTTTCTTTATGCTTCTATATTTTCCATTTATATCATTCCTTTATGGTTTCCATTATGGGTAAAATGCGATAATTTCATTTGAGGAAGTGCGGACTACCTCTCCCTCACAGTGATATAACTCGTTAATGACTTATGTGGGATGTATAAAGTATGGAGTTAATGATATTATATATGATATTATACTGGAATTATAATATACCTATGTATCATTATGTTTTAATTCCATTGAAATACAAAATAGAAATGACAGTAGCGTTCATACGTATGTACGGCTTACCGTCTCCATGAACGGTGCATTTCATTTATTATCTCCAAATGTTATGTACTGTTATAAATACATATATATATTAGATATATAATATATATATATATGATATCTAAATCATTTATATCATTCTGTATATAATGGAATTTTGACCACATGGAAAAATTGTAATTATAACAAGATCATTTTTTACTCAAGTACCGAACATCGATAAAATATCCAATATGAACTCAAATAATTAACTAATTGTTATATCAAGGTAATAAGTGATATAAAAAGAATAATAAAATTTAAAAATGTTCTTAATCAAGTATAAATTAACTTAAGTTTATTATTCAGGAAGAACTACAAGACAAGTCGGACTTGAGGTAAGGGGTTTCTTATCTCACTTTTAATTCTGTGAGATTTCCATTATTTGCCACTTATTTATTACATGTGGTGTACTGTGTACTAGAATTTGATATATATTATCATTATTCTCTTTATATTCCTGTAATTATATGATTCATTTGGTGTTTATTAACTTTTGTTCATACGACTCTATTTATTACAACGAAGTCAGGGTTTTTCATCTCACTTTTATTCTCGTGAGATTCATGCTATATTGGCCACTATTTCCTTTTGTGTGCAGTATGCACTGCCCATGATTGTATTATTTTTTTAATATAATTTAATTTATGGGTATTTACATTTTCATTGTATGATACTTCTTTCATGGGGTGTATGTTTCATAAGTTACCAAATCGGTAAGGGAATTTCAAATTTCAATTTCCACTCATTGGGCTTTACACATACTTCATTGATTATTTTACTCCATGATTATGTGAAGAATTACTATTTATTATTTTTGTAGTAATTTCCACTCCCCTTTATGTGGATATAATTTTGATACACATAATCAATCCATTGATAAATTCTCAAGTCATCGATATGAACTTGATAAGAGTAATTTTAACTCAATCTCTTTTTATTGAGTTAAACATCCAATTTATTGGTGTGATTTTTACAAGAATATGTGTGAATGTACTCTGATTGATTTACACTAAATATATTAACATATTTAGTGTATTTATATTTGTCTCACATAATTATGTCGTTGATTTATCCTTAACCTAAGGATACGGTCTTTATAAGATATTTCATCTCAATTTACATTCCATTGAGACTTCTTTGTTGTTATATGCAAATTAACTTTCATATGGTGTATATAATGTACTTTGACATATTATATCATGAATACCTTTATTCTCATGATATTATAAAGATTTTATTACCTCAATTATTTGTATTCAAGTGTCTCTCTTTTGGTTAGGAACTCTAACTAAAATATTATTTTAAATGTTTTAAAGATTTATTATTCTAAGTCTTTCTCATTAATGTCCATGTTTTAAAAATGGTTTTAAGGATTTATTTATATAGATATTAATTTTTTCAAATTAAAATTCCTTTTAAAAGTTTCAAAGTGGTATGGTAAACTTTGATTTAAAAATCTATTTCAAACAGCTTATTGATAAATAGTGAGACTTTTAAATGTTTTCAAGAAAAAAGGGGATATTTCTATCAAATAGTTTTGATGATTTTTTTCATCTTTTTCAATATCCTTCATTATTATATATTGAGGTTGATCTATTATAATACAATCTTCCATATTGTATTTAATGGGTTATGTTTGACTGTGGATGTGATATTTTTATAACATTCATGGTTTTTGGTTAAAATATATACATTTCATATGTTATTTTTAATAAGAATGTTCAGATTATGTTTCAACCTTTTCATATGAGGAATGCATTGGACTTAGTAAGTGATGGGTGGAGCCCTCTATAGCTCCTCGATGCATCGTTAGGTCTCATTAAACAAACTAGTGTCTTGGTACAAGGCCTTGAAAAAATCTTATTTGTAGTCTTGGAACAAGGCCTTGAATATGTGGTTATAAAGTCTGGCATTATGCATTCCATCATTTTGAGATTAGCTATTGATATTTCGTTTGGTTATTTGACTATTATAATACCCATTAGTGTGACTAATTCTTTTTAGTTAAATTATTTTATTGATCAATAATAAGTTGATTTGGGATCTTATTTATTAACAAATGGATACCCTTAGTATAGGAAAATGAATTGGTGATTAAGTGATAAATGTTATTTTGGAAGACTTTTTCTCTGTTGGGAACACTATATGCCTAAGGAAAATAGAATACTATGGTATTTCATTTGAATAGTAATGATGTTTTTTTACCTATGTTTTTATTTTTGATTTATAGAGATTTGGGTTACTTATGGAAATGATTAACCTATCATAGAGAATATGTGATTAGGTTAATTACTTTTAAGTATGTGACTTTAAGAATAGTCAATATTATTTGGAGATACAATTTAATGTGGAAGACTATGTAAGCAAATTCCTCTGAGTTTTGGGTTTCAATATTATTTTGGATTATATTTAAAGATTTTATGGACAATTGTTTATTAAATGGTATTTATTTAACTTTGGGTATTGTTGGTTATTTTTAGAAATTAAGATTAGTATTTCTTTCTCTAAAGTATTATCCTTTTGGGATCATCTGGTCTTTTACTAACCATTTTGGTTTTGGTTAATATCTAAATAAAATGGAAATATATAGTTCATTCATTGTGGATTAGGTGATTCTCTATAAGTTGATTCTAGGGCTTCAGGTGTGACCAAGTCATCTTTAATACTCATCATTTAGAGTGAAAGATGAGTTTGTGGTTAGAATTTGATGAAGGATGAAACTCTACTTGTCAAGTATATTTTTGTTTTTATATTCTATGAATAATTTAATTGTTAAAATTTATGTAAGGGGTCTTAAAACCACAAATGTGTTATCCTAATGCTTTTTTTTAACCGATTATATTTTAAATCGTCATAGATTGATGGCTTTGAGGCCGTCAATTTTACACTTGTTTGTGATTGATGACCTCAATCAATCCCTATAAATATTTATTTTTTTATCCAATTATGTGTCTCTAATTCCCACTAATGTTCTCCTAATCGATATCATAATTTGGTGGTGACTTTTTCATCACCTTTTCCATCTTATTAAGACTAAATTTTATTAACCCAATTTCTGATGTGGGTTTTCCACAAAGGTATTTTTCTATTTTTAACCTTTTATTTTGAAGAAAAGTTTCAAATTGTGATGATTAAATTTATTGAAGGATGGGATAATTTAACACCCCAAGATTTCATAGTAGGTTATTTTCTTCAATATCTTGCACTACACGCAACACCGAGTTTGAGCGCACCACGACTTACCAAACTCGCCGTTCAAAAGCAGTTATGAATAGTTTTGACTGAATTTTTAATTTTATATATTCCATATAATTTTAACATCCATATTATGTGTTTATTAGACATAATATAAGAACATATTCATTTTTTCAGATAAAGGAAGTATTTTTCAAAAAATGCAATTTTATCGCCTTTTAATGGCGAACCCTTTTTTAAATCCAATATTTGACACTTTTATATATTCAATTTGACAAAATAAACTTCTTATTTAGAATAGGGACATAAAAATTTAGTTTTGATAAATTTTTTGTTTATTTCTGATAACTTTCATATTTGGGTGAATAGTGAAAAATACTAAATTTTAATTGAAAACAACTTTTTTAATCAAAATAATTTATAGTGTTAAATTATAAATTTGAATGGTTTTTAAGTATAATTAGATTATATTTTTACCATTTAATCCAATTTTGATCATTGGAATTAATTTCACTTTGAAATTATACATAAACAAGTGTCAATCTTTTGATAGTTATTTTTTCTTAAAAACATGCTATTTGTTTTGACAACGGGAATTAATTTTAAATTAATTAATGAAAATTATATGTTTTTAATTTTGTAAAATAGACATCATTTTTGAATTCAAAATATCAAATATAAAATAGGATGAATTTTTCTTATTTTTCTGAAAAACTTCAATTTTTTATGAATAGTAAAACCACTTAGTAGTAGTTTAAAAAACTGACTTTTTCATTTAAATGAAATTTAACCGCTTCTGTGAATTGAATTTAAAAAATATGAAATACATGGTTGTTATTAGTATGTAAAATGTGGTTCAATAATATGAAAATAATTTTTGGTGAATAGTAATTTTTGACTTTTATTTACCGCAGTTAAAGGTAAATGATGTAATTGTAGGTAAAAAGAATATTATAATAACACAAAATTACCTTAACACATGTTCTAACCTTATTGTATGAGTCATTTCCGACCATGTAAATCCTTGGGTCAATTTAAGGACCCCATGGAGCCACTTAAGAGTGATAATGACACTTTATTTTAATTAACTTAAAGTAAATACAAAAATGACATTAACAAATATCTTTTAGTATATCAATTTTTACATGTGGTTATTTAAGTCATATTTTTTACTATAAATATTCATTGGAAAGATAAAATGATTTCATAAATTATGGTATTTTTTATAATTTTTAGACATCAAATAAATTAAATTATTTATGACCAAAATAATGATGTAGTATTTACCACATTAATAAATGATTTAAATAAATAAGATTATTAATATTAAAACAATATCCAAAACCTGTCCAATTCTTATTGGATTATTTTATTTCTACCATGATTCATCTTATCTTTGAATTTAATTATTTTTGGACCTTTAGAATCCGAATATCACTAAATAATAAAATAATATTTCCACACTTTCCTAAAGAGCCCCTCCTCCCCCTTATAAAAGGACACCACTTCTAACTCATTCACACACCTCTCAAACCCCTTGTCTCATCCAAATCCTACCCAAATAATCTCTCAATATCCCTCTCTTACACCTATAAGCCTTACCTTAGGCAGAAGTCACTTCAATAATTCTTTTTGGTTCAAACCAAAGAAAGCTACCCAAATTAAAGGTAATGGTTTCTCTTAAATTCTTTTGTTTTATTTTGTTTTATTTTACTTCTCCAACCCCCCTAAAATATTTTTATTCCCTTATTTTATAACAACGCCATTATCCTCAATATACTAGGATGTTGTTATGATAAGGATTATAACTACACTTACACACACCTCTATCTAATGGGTAAAGAACATATTGTTTCTGTGGATGGAAAACTAATGCCTCATGAATCGATGATTGTTCAATTATATCCTACTGCCTCTCATGGAGGCCATTAATATGGAACTATTTTTATATATAATATATTTTATTTCTATTTTTTCTTTATGCTTCTTTATTTTAAATTTATATCATTCCTTTATGTTTTCCATTATGGGTAAAACACGATAATTTCATTTGAGGAAGTGCGGACTACCGCCCCCTCAAAGTGATATGACTCGTTAATGCCTTATGTGGGATATATAAAGTATGGATTTACTGATATTATATATGATATTATAGTGTAATTATAATATACCTATGTATAATTATGTTTTAATTCCATTAAAATACAAAATAGAAATGAAAGTAGTGTTCATACGTAATGTATGACTTACCGTCTCCATGAATGGTGCATTCCATTTCTAATCTACAAATGTTATGTACTGTTATAAATACATATATATACTGGATTTATAATATATATATGATATATAAATCATTTATATCATTATTTATATAATTAACTTTTGACCACACAGAAAAATTGTAATTATAACAAATTCATTTTTTACTCAAGTTCCGAACATCTATAAAATATCCAATTTGAACTCAAATAATTAACTAATTGTTATAGAATGGTAATAAGTGATATGAAAAGAATAATAAACTTTAAAAATTTTCTTAATCAAGTTGAAATTAACATAAGTTTATTATTTAGAAAGAACAAGAAACATACAAGACAAGTAGGACTTGAGGTAAGGGGTTTCTTATCTCACTTTTAATTCTATGAGATTTCCATTATTTGTCACTTGTTTATTGCATGTGGTGTATTGTGTACTGTAATTTGATATATATTATCATGATTATCTTTATATTCATGGTATTATGTGATTCATTTGGTGGTTATTAACTTTTGTTCATACGACTCGATTGATTACAACGAAGTCAAGGTTTTTCATCTCACTTTTGTTCTCGTGAGATTCATGCTATATTGGCCACTATTTCCTTTTGTGTGGAGTATTTATTGCCCATGATTGTATTATTTTTGTAATATACTTTAATTTATGGGTATTTACATCTTCATTGTATGATTCTTCTTTCATGGGGTGTATGTTTCATAAGTTACCAAATCTGTAAGTGAATTTTAAATTTCAATTTCCACTCATTGGGATTTATGCATACTTCATTGATTAGTTTACTCCATGATTATGTGTGGAATAACTATTTATTATTTGTGTAATAATTTACACTCCCCTTTATTTGGATATAATTTTGATACACATAATCACTCCATTGATAAATTCTCATTTCATTGATATGAACTTGATAAGAGTAATTTTAACTCAATCTCATTTTATTGAGTTAAACATCCAATTCATTGGTGTGGTTTTTACAAGAATATGTGTGAATGTACTCTGATTTATTTACACTGAATATCTAATAATATTTAGTGTATTTATATTTTTCACACATAATTATGTCGTTGATTTATCCTTAACCTAAGGATATGGTCTTTATAAGAGATCTCATCTCAATTTACATTCCATTGAGACTTATTTGTTGTTATACGCAAATTCACTTTTATATGGTGAATATAATGTACTTTGACATAGTATATCATGAATCCCTTTATTCTCATGATATTATAAAGTTTCTATTACCTAAATTATTTGTATTCAAGTGTCTCTCTTTAGGTTAGGAACTCTAACTAAAATATCATTTTAAATGTTTTAAAGATTTATTATTCTCAATATTTCTCATTAATGTCCATGTTTTACAAATGGTTTTAAGGATTTATTTATATGTCTATTAATGTTTTAAAAATAAAATTGCTTTTAAAAGTTTCAAAGTGGTATGGGAAACTTTGATTCAAAAATCTATTTTAAATAGCTTCTTGATAAATAGTGAGACTTTTAAATGTTTTCAAGGAAAAGGGGGATATTTCTCTGAAATAGTTTTGATGATTATTTTCATATATGTCAATATCCTTCATTATTATATATTGATCTTGATCTATTATAATACAGTCTTCCATATTTTATTTAATGAGTTATGTTTGACTATAGATGTGATATTTTTATACCATTCATGGTTTGTAGTTAAAATATTGACATTTCGTATGCTAGTTTTAATAGGAATGTTCAGATTATGTTTCAAAATATTCATATGAGGAATGCATTGGACTTCGTAAGTCATGGGTGGAGCCCGCTATAGCTCCTCGATGCATCGGTAGGTCTCATGAGACAAACTAGTGTCTTGGCACAGGGCCTTGACAAAATATTATTTGTAGTCTCGACACAAGGCCTTGATTATGAGGTTATGAAGTCTGGAATTATGCATTCCATAATTATGAGATTATCTATTGATATTTCATGTGGTTATTCGACTAGTAGAATACCCATGACTATGTTTTATTATGGAATTATTTACTCAGCTCATATTCCTTCCATAAAGTGGTCATGTTAATTATTTTTAAAGGAATGTGTCTTCAACTATTCATCATGCCTAATGTTTATGTTATCTTCTGCTATATTTATTACTCTTACTAAGCATTTGAGCTCACCCCTTCCTTATGTTTCATTTTCCCAGGATATAAAGAAGTTAGTTATGAGTGACTTGCAGAAATGACCTAGGAAGCTTGGATGTTTTTAATGTAATAATTTAGTATTGTTTTTCTTTTAAAGTTGTAATGTTGAACTTATGTATGTATCTTGTTTCCAAGACTACTAAATTGATCGGTCCTTTGGGCCTTGATTCCTTGTAATCATTCCAATGTATTAAAATAATGCACCGGCTCCTAGATTTTGGGGTTAGGGTGTTACAACTATTCAAAATCGTCATATTACTATTCATAAGGTTATATTACTATTCATAAGGGTTAAGTTACTATTCACCAAAAAAATAAGTTGATTCTATCAGAATCTAAATATCTTACTAATCGCAACCATGTATGTATGTTTTTTGAAATTCAAATCTCAAAAGCAGCAAAATTATGTTCATTGTCTAGGTTATAACAAAGTGTTGTTTCATAGAGACTCAATGTTTCATGCATTCAATATTAAATTTATTTTTAAATTCTTGGGGTTCTACATTATTACCCCCTTACAAAAATTTCATCCTCGAAATTACCAGAATGTTACCTTATAAAAGGATTTGGGTAGTTCTTCATCATAAGTTCCTTGGGATTCCACACCGCCTCTTCAATTTTATTATTTTTCCAAATTACCTTTACTAGATGAGTCATCTAATTCCTCAACATAGGTTTTTTAGTGTCCAAAATCTAGATAGGATCTTCATAGTAAGATAAGTCAGGTTCCAATTCTATACCTTTATAAGTGAGGATATGTGTTGGTTCTGGCATGTACATTCTCAATAATTAGACATGGAACACATTATGTACCTTATAAAGGATAAGCATCATTTCCAAATGATAAAATATAGCTCTAATTCTCTCCAAAATTTCAAAAGGACCAATGTACCTGGGGCTCAGTTTCCTTTTCTTTCCAAATCTTATAACACCTTTCCATAGAGATACTTTCAAGAAAACATTATCTACCTCTTGAAATTCCAAATACTTCCTTTGATTATCAACATATCTCTTTTTCCTACTTTAAAATTAGTTTATATGGGTTTGAATAGTCTTTACCATTGTTGTTGTTTCCTCCCAAAGCTATGGTCCCACAAGCTTCCTTTCACCAACTTCATCCCAACATGTTGGTGTGCGATATCTCTTTCTGTACAATGCTTCATATGGTACCATTTGAATACAAGAATGGAAACTATTGTTATAGGAAAACTCCACCAAAGGTAAATAATGATCCCAAATACCCTAAAATTTAAGTGAACATGATCTCAACATGTCTTCTAAAGTTTGGATTGTCCTTTCCGATTTCCCCACTACTACAAATATGGCTTATAATAGCGCTAAAAACGGCCTTTAACAGCGCTAAAAAAAAGCACTATTAATCTCGGCGAAGATAAAGGGGGTCCCCTTTATCAGTGCTAAAAATAGCGCTGATAAATATATAATATATCAGCGCTATTTTGAGCACTGATAAAAACTACCTTTATCAGCGCTCAAAATAGCGCTGATATATTATCCATTTATCAGCGCTTAACTAGCGCTGATAAAGGCCAAAGATCCTATCCAAATCCAGAAACTGCACAAAACCTGCCCAGCACCTGCACACATTACAGAACCTGCACAGTCCAAACAAAACCTGCACACAGCACACACAACACCCACACACAAAGCACAGAAGAACAAAAAATAATACATACATTTACTTGAAATCATGAATACAAAACAACACACTTCTATATACATTTCAAACAATGTTTAATTTGGTTACAATTACATTTATCCAACAAACAGTTAAAAACAATGATGTTCCATCCTTTTTGCATCCATCCGCTCTAAAAAATTGTCGTCCATGGCAGCGGTTTCCGAACAAAGCATTCGAACTGAGGAAAAATATTTCACCTACATAATAAAACAAATATTATGTTAGTAATATAATAATGAAATAAAGAATGGTGTTGCTAAATGGAATTATACTAGTGAGGCACAAAACATAAAATAACCAATTATACTAGTGAGGCACAAAACATAAAACAAATATTATGTCCCCCCATTCCATAAAAAAGAAGCACACATTCCCCCTTCCCCAGCACACCCCCTACACACTGCCCACCCCCGAGCACACCCCCTACCCCTGCACACTCCCTGCCCCCTGAACACCCCATGCCCCCTTCCCCAACACACCCCTGCCCACTGGACTTCCCCCCTGCCCATTGTACACCCCCCTGCCCACCCCATATATATTTCAAAAGAACCCATCACACCCCCTACCCCTTCCCCCTACCACTTTTCCCCCTCCCCCCTCCCCCAGAAAACCACCCCTGCCCTCTCACCCTATCCCCTGCACATCATAAATAAAATACCTTGTATGGAAATTGTGCTCAATTTACATTATACACATCATATATATCAACACATTCTCATGTACTTTCATTCAATGTAAATACACATATATATAATCTCTACATCTCATAAGAAAATCCTCTTTAAAATTCACAAACACATTAAATACATTTAAAAACACCCATCACACAACTTTCTCATTTCTTCAAACACATTTAAAGGACTTAAGCATGAAAATCCACAAGAAATACAACTGTATTCATTTTAAAAATAACTTTCAAGTCTATACACACCCCAAATTCCTTTGATAACACATTTTTAACCACACAAACATTTCATATAGTACACTTAGCAAGCAAATACTGGATAATAAAATCATTATATAATGTAAAAGCATGGAATCACCTACATAAAGCATGTAATCTTCCGAAATCTGCTGGAAAACATAAAACCACACCTCCACAATACCTTAATAAGGACTGATTAAACATTAATATTGAATATATTAATGGAAACCCAAGTTTAACTTGTGGTATTCCATGAGTTTAACATCCCACAAGGATAGAGGGTCATGATTTAATGTCTTATAGAGATGTAAGACCTGGGTGGATCAAAACACTTATAAAGGTGGATTAGGTAGGTATATCTCTAGGAGGGAGCACCTGGAATGTTTACCTGATAGATGGATCAAAACGCCCAATGAGGTCTGACCCAAGTGTGGTGCATCCCATAAAGGTAAGGTTTCTCATTTTGAAGAATTATTCGGACACCGCTAAGGGAAATACAATAGGGAAAATAAGCAAAGGTGTACCCCAGTGAGGGGGTCACCATGGTTTACCATTGGTTGGGATTTAACCTCATAGAGGATTCCTACGTACCCTATTTAGAAAACAAGGATCAAAACCCATATATTTAAAAGAGGTATGTTGTGCGTATTACCCATGGTTAGCTTCCCTTCACACTAGGAATACTCTTGGTTGGATGAGTATGGGTCTTTTGGGGCTTATGCATTGTCAGATTCTCATGTTATTCCAAGAGTAGCAATGGGCTGAATGGGACATACGTGCTAAGATGGACCATGTGAATGGCGTGATCCTTGTAAAGAGGTATGAGGCACAAAAAACATGTGGAGCTGTCTGTAAACATTTTTTATGGTGGCCATGTGGCTTATCAGACTCCCCATACCTTCCATAAACACCTCAATACATCACGAGGACCAGATTCTACATGATGGTGTATCACAGGGTTGATTCTTTTGATGATGTACTGGTCATTTGAGCTTGGATTTCATCTCAACCAGCCTTTCCCTTACTTGAATTATCCTGGGACACATATTTTGGTTCCAAAAAATCCCTCAACGATACTGATTATCTCATGCATCTACCTAGAAATAATTGTTCAAGACAAACAAAAACACGTGTGCTCAAATACAAGTTCAAACAAACGAGATACAGAAAATGGATTTTGTTGATCCTCGGTGGTTTCTTCATTCACCCCATACGCACTGCACACCATCATGCCTTACTTAAATATTTATTTGTTCAAAGATCAATAATATGAATCCGGGGATAGAAAACATTGAGTAATAAATTAAGATTTCAATACATCGGAGAATTATCAATTCACCAAAGAAGGTTGGAGGATAATCAATGATCATATATAGATAAAATAAGTGGTAGGAATTCACCTTCATCCTATTTGTGTACAATCTTCCATCAGGTATGTTTCCCATTCGTTTCTAAACACCTTTATATCATCTTCTAAATATGAGTTTTTGCGACAGTCATGGTAGTACTGAAAAAATATAAGTACACAAAGGATTAATAAATATTTTAAATGAACTCGTAATTATTTTCAAAAATACCTCATTAGGGATGCTAGTTTGTTGATGAAATACGATCTCTTTCATAAATTTACAAACATAATAACCATATTCCTTTCCCTTTGTTTTGGAAACTACAGAAACATCAAAAACAATAAGTAATTTGTTTTTATGTGTGTTTGGATAGTGAAATGTTATTATATATACCCGGATACTTTTCCAGTTGTAGATCTTATAGGTGTGCTTATCCTTATGCCTTGGTTCATTCCATGCATTAGATGATATTGATGCACTGCCCTATCATAACATAATCCTCATTAAAAGATAAAATAAATTATATAACTAGATGTTTAGTTTTAAAATGTTGGATCTAGTGTATTAAAAATTAACAAACGCCATCATGCATGGTTGGTTTGTTGGATATCCATGTGTTGAATCCAGAAAATAAATCTTTGGAGTATCCAAATTGACTGCAATTAGCATCCAATGCTCCCTAAAAATACAAAAAGGAATAAGTAAAGAAAGAAATGAAAATATAGTTGATATGATTAAATTGTAGAGTTTTACCCCTACATCGTTGGTATTAAAAAGAGTTTGTTATTCGTAATTTTGTTTTCAAACTATTTGAGCAGGGATGACATTATTGCAGCCTCTTTAACAGAATCTATTTCGTCTTTTGAAGATGTGGTGTGAGGACTAACGAGTCCAAATTTTTGTTCATGGGGAAATCCCTTCAATTGTTTTTCATATATACTTATGTGACAAATATAAAATGTATTTATTCAAAATTATCAGAGTATATCAGCTTTTGTAAAATCAAATCATGAAAACTTACCTCATGTATACATTTACAACTGAGGCGCCTAGCCATTCATACTTGAGGAGTTCATTTACATTTTTAGCACTAATAAAATCTGATATCTCCTCTCCATACATATCTTTTTTGAAAGAAACTATGTGAGTACTGCCGTCTTTCAACTTTGTATCCACATGATCTTGCAATGATATTAACTGTGGATATAGAACGGGCGGGGTGAAGGTGCTCTCAGTAGACCCTTTCAATCGGTTGGTTGATCCTTGAGATATTTTTGAGCTGATATTTCGTTTCACCCCACAGTCTTTGTCATTCTGTAATAACAGTCATCGGTTCAGACCTTTTTTCATTAAATGTTAAAGGTCTAGCTTGAAAAATAAATAAGAAATGAATACCTTTTTGTCGACATGTTTTTTACAAGAACTGTCGGCCATGCGATGAATGTTCCAACAGCTTGTTCAAACGTATGAATGTCGTCATCATCATTTGGAACAGTTAGCTCGGAACTCGGCTCATTAGCTACATTAATTGACACTCTAAGATGATCTTTTGGAAGATGTCTGTTGTGTAGCATGTCGTTTTGCGTATTGAACACCATAGCCCTCGCTACAAGGCGATAGGTGGGAGTTGATAAATATAAATCACAGTCATTTTCACCCTATGGAATATTAGTACAGGAAAGGTAGCAGTGTCTATGTAAATCACATTTCATAGAAACAATTATTAAAACATTGATTACCTCATCTAAGTTAGGTTTTTTAGGGGAATGGCTCGCCTCAAAGCTGGTGGGGGTTGGGAGAGATCATCACGCACGGGTTATTTTTGAGTTGTTTCTTCTCTTTGCCTCTCCCCCATCAATTTTTCTATCATCTCTCTCTGGTATTTTAATTCTTCTTGAAAAATAGATAATTTTTCTTACAGATTTTCCATTTTTTCATTTTGATCCTTCGCTTGTTTTTGTTTTTGAAAATATGTTCGGGGTGTCACCCCAAAACCCGCACCTCTGACGCGGCCATACTTTTCTGGCTGCTTCAAGGCTACTGAAAGTATGTCTACATCTGGTGCAGTTGTTGTTGGTTCTTTTGACTATTTCAGATAGAAAATATAGAAAAATAAGTAGTTATTGTAATGTAATAACGATTTAAATCAACTCAAATTTATATTATGTCATAATTACACATGTTTCCCACACTTTTTGTGTGTTTTCATCTATCAATGTCCCCTCTTTATTTACACGAGCCTCCTTCCATAGCACATGGTGTGGGATGGATATGGCTTTCGATTTCGATTCATCAATCTGCATATAAACAGAGAAACATGGTTATGGTGTTGTTTTATGTCACATACTAGTAGTAGGGTAGATTTAAAAGACGTACCAATTTTTTCTCAAGTTCAGCGTACTCCATCCTTGCTTTACGGTAAGGGTACGCTGGTTCTGTTGCGTGTTTTTTATTTTCAGAACTCCGTAGTTGTTTCATAAATAAAAAACTATCAATCAAAGTGATGAATACAAGAAAATGTCAAACAACTTATTACCCCACACAATGTACCTGAAAAGTATTCTCCCCGCGACGGTTTCTAAATGCATCCCACACTCCTTGGGATATCAAGTGTGCGTAAAGAAGAGGTGGGTGCGGCTTGATTTTCCCTTCTGCATCTTTAAGATGATATTTCATTAAAATTGTGTGGAAACCTCTATGAATCCTTCCTGCAACTCTTAATACATATTCCTTGTGTGAGACATCTACTATAAATGCACTCTGCAATGGATGATGAAGAGTAAGTCAATGTTTTGTTATTTTATTTTATTTTAATAAATTAAAAAAAATGATATCATAATGTTACCGTAATCTCTTCCCACATTAGTGTCTTCAGCCTGGTGAAAACATGGTGCCATGACTGTACATCAATTGGCACGCGTTGCCGAGTGACGATTCCAATGTAGCTACTAAAGATGGCTTTGTTGGGGTTAACATGTTGGCCTCGCTTATTCCATCCCACCTCAAATTTGATTCCTTTTGCTTTTGCCTTAAGGATTTTGGCCAACACTGTCAAACTACGATGCTATTGTTTTTTTTTGTGCTTTCAGGGTTTCATTTCCTACCATTTCCTCAGAAGTAGCATCAATATCTTCCCCTGGAGCACTATCATCGGCAATGGGACCAGCAGCAACAGGTTGAGAAACCTGTTGTACCTCAGCACTGGGACCAACAACAACAGGTTGAGAAACCTGATGTTGTTCTGCACTGGGACCACCAGCATTTGGTTGAGAAACCTGTTGTTTCTCTGCAGTGGGACCACCAGCTGCTGGATGAGAGACCTTTTGTGCCTCGGGATTGGGCACATCAGCAGGTGTAGAAGTCATTATCTGTAGAAGTGGTTTAATATTTAATTTAGATTACATAAAAATGGAAGCGAACAGATAATAACATAACGTAACACAATGTATGTTACAATAAACAAATAACCTGATTATTGTACTCTATTTTTTTTTCTTTAAAGGATGAAGTGATTTGACTCCTCTATCGACTATGTAAATCCCTTCATTATGGTCTCCTCTGACATACAAAACGCCGTCTACATTTAGACCGTTGTGAAATGATTGTGAAGTGCCTATAAAAGGGTCAACCTCCGTTGAACTTTCATCTGGCCCTTCAGTTGTTTTGGTCGATAATAGAACAATTGACCAAATTTGGTTTGCGAGGTCTGGAACATAAAATACTTGTACTGCCTGTGATGCCATTATAAATGGTTTGTCTTTCTCCCCTTCCTTAATAAAATCAAATTTCACGAATCCTAATTCATCTATTTTAACAGCAGTCCTGTTATCAGCCCACTTGCATTGAAAAATCGGCACTTTGAATTTCTTATAATCCAACTCCCATATTCGTTTGATGATTCCAAAGTATGACATATTCGCATAAATTGGATTTTTTCCCTTAGCACCGGAAACATGCATTGCCTCAGCCACAAGTGTAACCCCACTATTCTGCATGGTACTGTCTTTATCATGTTCATTAGTATAGAATGTATAACTGTTAACTGCATAAGCATTGTAAGATAATATGTACACACTTGCTCCTCCGGCCAGCCATCAAAGTCGTTCTGAAATTGACTCTGGATTTTCATCTAACTGCTTAAAAATATGGTCTCGAAACCATTCTATAAACTGTCTATTATGTGTATCTGATATCCATTTTTCAGACCTAGAAGGATTCAAATGCCTAAGAATTTATTTGTGGGTTTGAACATATGGGTCAATGTCGAAACTGTTATGAAAAACGTAAAGCTGGGCCTGCTCCTGATCTGTAATATTGATTGTGACAACCTCTCTTCCATAAATTCCTTCACCCTCAAGCCACTCAGTGTGATGATATTTCGGTAGGCCAACGATTTCCACACCAGACAGGTATTCGGTACAAAATTCAACAGCTTCCTCAACAATATATTGCTCCACAATACAACCCTCTGGCCGACTTCGGTTTTTGACATACCCTTTCAAAATCTTCATATACCGTTCAATGGGGTACATTCATATATAATGTATAGAACCACATAGTCGAATCTCTCTCATCAAATGAACCATCAAATGAACCATCATATCGAAAAATGTCGGTGGGAAGAACATTTCCAATTCACATAATATGACGGAAATTTATCTTTCCATAGTTGGCAATTTCACCGGGTCTATAACTTTGCTGCAATAGCTTTGAAGAAGAAACAGAGCTTCATTAATGTATGGCATACATTCTTGGGAAAAATGCAACGTAAAGCTATAGGAATTAGATCTTGCATCAAAACATGGCAGTCATGTGATTTCAGACCCTTTAATTTTAAATCTCCCATTGACACGATGTTCTTGATATTTGATGAATACCCCTATGGAACCTTTACGTCATTCAAGAACTTGAAAAACTAATATCTCTCCTTCCTGGAAAGAGTGTAAGCAGTAGGAGGAAGAAATGTTCGTTTTTCACCCTTCACTGGTGCCAACTCTTCTCATATTCCCATCTCAACCATGTCCAATCTATCTTTAATTCCATACTTTGTTTTGCGGGGTGCATTTAGCAATGTGTCGATGACACTATCACAAACATTTTTTTCAACATGCATAACATCAATAAAATGTCTGACATACAGAAAATTCCAGTATGGTAATTCAAAAAAAACTGATCTCTTTTTCCAACCAGTTTTCATAAGGTTTTTCAAAAATGGTTTACCAAAATTAGTGTCCAAATATTTCACTTTCTCAAACAATTGATAACCTGTTAGTGGAGACGGTGTTGTACGTTCCTCTAAACTTCCGTCGAATGATGTCATCCAAGATCGTTACTTATGTCGTCGGGGTAGAAATCTACGATGTCCTAGAATCACGGTTTTTTATGAATGTTTCAACCTAATTGACTGTGTACCTTGTTTGCAAACGGGACACCCCTGATTTCCTTTAATGCTATATCCTAAAAAATTTCCATAAGCAGGAAAGTCATTTATCATCCCGTACAACATGGCTTTCAAAGTGAACTGTTCATTTTTGTAAGCATCATACATCGTAACACCTGAATCCAACAATATTTTCAAATCCTCGATCAATGGGGAAAAATAAACATCAATATCATTACCCGGTTGTTTTGGTCCTGATATAAGCATAGATAACATGATTTATTTTCGTTTCATGCATAACCACGGTGGTAAATTATAATTTACCAACATAACCGGCCATGTACTGTGACTGCTGCTTTGAAAACCAAAAGGATTCACCCCATCTGTAGATAACGCCAGACGAAGGTTTCTCGGCTCGTTCCCAAATTCAGGATACTCGTGATCAATTCTCTTCCACTGAGGAGAGTCTGCAGGGTGACGTAGTTTCCCATCTTTAATTCTTGTATCTGCATGCCATGTGAATTTTCTTGCAGTCTCCTCACTTCCATATAGGCGTCTAAACTTAGGAATGATTGGAAAGTACCATACAACTTTCGTAGTACTAGAATCATCTTTCTTGTATCAGGAAGCACCACACTTTGGTCATTTGTTAAGTGATTTGTGGTCCTTGCGAAACAATATACAGTCATTCGGGCAAGCATGTATTCTTTCAGAGATCATACCCATCGTTCGTAGCATTTGTTTTGCATCATATGTTCGTCTTGGGAGTTCATTATCTTCTGGGAGCATGTCATTCAGGAGAGAAAGTAGTTCCATAAAACTGGTGTCACTCCACCCGTTGCCTGCTTTCAAATTATATAGCTTCAATATTACTGACAATGTTGTATATTTAGTGCAACCAACATGCAATGAAGTTTTTACACAACTCTTTAACTTCTCAAACAATTTTGGGAAATCATGAAGTTCATCTTCAACTGTCCTTGTTATTTCCTCAATATGATCTTCATCATCATTCACATCTGTAATCACACCCTCCATACGATCGTCTTCACTGTTCACACTTCTAATCATATCAGATGATCTATAAAATGTCATTTTCTCTGAGTCACTACCTACATTGGTTTTTTCCCCGTGTTTATTCCAACATGTATAACTTCGATCTATTCCATGACAGATCAGGTGTTCTTCCAACTCCTCTGGACTAATTTGTCTTGAATAACAATAGCGTAAACACGGACAAAGGATTTGAGAAGGGTCACATGCATGATCTTCTACAAACTTGATAAACTCTTTCACGCCATCTTCATACTATTTTGTCAACTGATTGGAATTCATCCATTCTTTATTCATATTCATCATCTTTATGGGTTAGATCTCGAGAACTTTCCTAATATTATGTTTTAATTAATCAGGTAGCATTGTTTGGGTTTTATAAAAACAAATCATGGTACAAATGCCTTTAAACACATGTGAAATCCATATACATGGTGTGTCCAGTAGGGTGAACATCGTGTATGTATAAGATACCTGATTTAATCTGACATATATCAAATTTATTCCAAGTTAGTCTTATAAAGACTGAATGATGCCTTAGAAAATACATGACATGTGAACAAGAGGAAACCAATGAGTAACAGGAGAAAACAGTAATAATGTTATCTCAATGTACTCAAGGTGATGATAAGATGTTGGTCAAGATCAACTATGGGTTGGGAGTACACTAATATTTAATTGAAAAAAACTACTAAAAACTGATCCAGAAAAGGATGAAATATCCTATTCATCAAGTCCCTTAATACAACCAATGCATTAGTTAAACCAAAAATCATCGCTAAAAAATCATACAGGCCATAACTACTTTTAAAAGCAGTCCATGGTAGTTCCATCGATGTCCAACTCATCTAATGGTATCCTAATGTCAAATCTATCTTGGAGAAGATCATAGAACCTCATAGATGATCAATGTGACAATCAATGTGTGGATGAGGATACATATTCATGACTCTCATCAGGTTCAATCTCCAATAGTCCAACAAAATAATTAATACCAATCAACCATCTATTTTAAAGAACTATAAAACCCCATGGTAAAGTACTATGCCATATGAAACCATTATATTCTATATCATCAAATTGTAATTCAAACAATTGATGCCCTTTTGGTGTTATTTTAGAAATTGTGATAGAAACTGAATTTTCTCCCAAAACTAACTAGATTATAAAGTTTATCTCTTTGTTAAGAAGTAAATTTTATACCTCATCAGTGAAAACATCCTAAAAATGTACTACCATTGGGGAAAAAGAATCCTACAGCATTCTAGAAACATCTACAATATGCCTGACTATTTGAGCCATTAGGGTACAGTAAATATATAATTATAACATGCTATTTAAAATGAAATGTGGAAATAGGAAATCATACAGACTCCTGATAAACCCATAATACAAAACATATCACCTAGTATGTCTGTCACATATACAAATAAATAAATTAGAAAAAAACATGCTATAAAGCATAAAGGTACCATTAAATACTTACATAGTTCAACATGTTTTAGAAATTGTTTATCTTCATTTGTGCCTTGTACTTGCACCCATGAATTTGAAGGTGAGTATGCGTACATGATAGTTGACCTTCTTAGAGAAGAGTTTCTGGAAGAGTATAAGAGACAAGAAGCAGTGAAGATCTTGTTATTCATTGTGGAAATCGGCTTATACAACGTGGCCTAAGTTACAATACCTGCAAGTTGTAACTTCGGCCGCATTGTACAAGCCGATTGCCACATTGTTTGTAGCAACCACATTTTCTCCAACACTCTAATGATCTTCATTGCATCATGTATCTTATACTCTTCCAGAAAATCTTCTCTAAGAAGGTCAACTATCATGTACGCATACTCACCTTCAAATTCATGGGTGCAAGTACAAGGCACGGATGAAGATAAACAATTTCTAAAACAAGTTAACCAATGTAAGTATTTAATGGTACCTTTATGCTTTGTAGCATGTTTTTTTTCTAATTTATTTATTCGTATATGTGATAGAAATACTAGGTGATATGTTTTGTATTATGGGTTCATCTTTGTCTAATCATATAACTATGAGATTATGCTATGTGATGAAAATTAATATGGATCTGTCATCATTTCCATTGGGATAATCTTTGGGAATCCATATAACCATAAGATAAAAAACTATTTCCTTTGTATCTCATACATAAATATTCTACTCGAAGGGGTATAACTTACCACCCATGGTAACTCAAAATAAAAAAAAATGAAAACAAGGGTTGGTTTTCCACAGATGTCATCACACATAACCTTTGTAGACCTCTCACACATGTGAACCATCATAACTAAACAATTACCATATACTTCATCTTAGAGTCAAGATATCCATATGGAACCTATAGGGTATCCAATTCCACATCATTCAAAAACAACCCACTTGTGTTGCTAAATATCAATAACATCTCTTATTTCAACACTCATCACTAATTTTGAATCACATCCCTAGAAATAATCATAATCACATTAAGACCACACTATCTATTATGGAAATCCTTACTAGAATTAGGCTCAAGATATGGTATTATTCCTATCTCACATCTATATTCACTATTTGGTCCTCACACACAAAATATATAAATAATATACCAAGGGAATACCATCCATGGAACTCACCTCCCACCTTGAGAGCAAAAGGAGGAGGAGGAGGAGGCGGAATCAGTCATGGCTGCGAGGGTGGAGGCGGCGGCGGCGGCCGAGTCAGAGGCGGCGGCGGCGAAAGAGGCGGAGGTGGTCGCGGCAGCGAGGGCGGAGGTGGCAGAGGTAGAGGCGGTCGCAGTAGCGGGAGCGGGGGTGGAGGCGGCGGCTGCGACGAAGAAGGAGGAGGACGAGGAGGAAGAGGAGGAGGAAGGAGGAGGAAGGAGGAGGAAGGAGAAGGACGAGGAGGACGAGGTCGCGCGGCGAGGGGCCTGGTTCAGCTTCCACGAGAGCTTGACCGCATGCAAGCGATGATGGCCTGTTAGGTTTATTAAATAAAAACTGACAGAACCATTATCAGCGCTCGTTAACAGCGCTGATAAAGGTATGTTTTATCAGTGCTAAAATAAAAGCGCTGATAAAACATTCATTTATCAGCGCTTTTTAGCACTGATAAAGATATACCTTTATCAGTGCTAAAAACGCGATGATAAATGTTAACTTTTATCAGCGCTAAAATAAGCGCTGATAAATGTAATATTTATCAGTGCTTTTATATAGCGCTGATAAAGGCATACCTCGTTATCAGCGCTTTCTGTTTAGTGCTGATAAAGGGCAGCACTGCCCTTTCCCTGTTTTATAGTAGTGCCCGTTAGTTTGAGGGTGATAAGCAGTAGTCAATCGAAGCTCAGTATCCAAATATTTTAGAAGACTTCTCCAGCATTTCTATGTGAATCATGGATTGCGATCAGACACAATTGAGAGAGGTTCTCCATGAAGTCTCACAACTTCATTGATATAGAGTCATTCAAGTCACTCCAATGAAAAATCCTCCATTTATAGCGAGAAAATGTGTAGATTTCATAAGTTGATCAACAATTACCTATATTTCATCATTCTTTACTAGAGTTTTGGGTAATATAGTGACAAAATTTAGGGTGATTTCATCCCATTTCCATGTAGGAATATGTAGAGGTTGCATGACTCCACTAGGATGTTGTCATTCAACCTTCACTTGTTGACAGACTAAACATCTTGATATATAATCAGTAATTTCATGCTTCATGTTGTCCCACCATAAATGTTCCTTCAAATCTCTATACATTTTATTGCTACCAGGGTCTCTAGAGAAATTTGAGCTATGGTAATCATCTAATAAATCTCTTTTCAACATGGGTATAGAGGTAACACATAGCCTCTTCCCAAATTTTAGAATTCCATCCTCACACACGAAGTCATCCAACTTCCCATTATTCATACCTCTAATTTTCTTTTGAAGATTCTCATCATCAAACTGATAATTTTTAATTCTTTCCAATAATGATGGTTGGTAAAACAATTGAAAAAGTAATTATGTTTCACCTTCTTTGATAATTCCCATATAAATATTTACTAAATCCATGAATACATAATCCCTTTCAATCCTCATTTTTTTAAAAAATACATGATCATTCATGCTCAATGCATCTGCTAACTTATTTTCCTTTCCTAGGTGGTAGTGTGTAGACCAATCATAATCCTTAAGTATCTAGATCCACATCATTTGCCTCATGTTGAGTTCTTTCTATGAGTATATATTTCAAGCTCTTGTGGTCTGTATATATCCCACATCTTTCACCATAGATATAGTATCTTCATATCTTTAGATCAAATATTACATCTTCTAACTAAGTATCCTGAGTTGGATAGTTCTATTCATGAATTTTTGACTACCTTGATGCATAGGAAATAACTGTATCATTCTTCATGAGGAAAAAACCAAGTGCTTTCCTTGATGCATCACTATAGATCACAAATCCACAATTTCCCGATGATAGATTCAGGATCAGAGAATTCACTAATATCCTCTTCAATTATTTGAAAAATTCTTCACATTATTTTTTTCCATACGAACTTAACCCCTTTAAGAGTAATCTTGGTCAATAGGTTGGCTAAATGGGTGAAGTTCTGAACAAAATTCCAATAATAACCTTCTAAACCAATAAAAATATGTACCTAATTTATGTTGGTAGATGTAGAACATTATTGAACTTTGTTTTTCTTCAAATGATCCACTAAAATTTCATCTTTAGAGACAATATGACCCAGAAAAGAAACTGCTTGAAGCTAGAATTCACACTTGCTAAAATTACCATATAATTAATTTCTTCTACGAGTCTTCAGAATAATGCGCTAGTGATTATCATGATCTTCTTAAATTTTAGATTATACCAGGATATCATCAATAAATACCACAAAAAATCATAAAGATACTCCTTGAAAACACTATTTATTAGATCCATGAGAATATAGGGTTCATTAGTCAGTCCAAAAGGCATTATTGTAAACTCGTAATGCCCATACCTAGTTCAAAATACTATTTTTTGGAATATCTTCCTTCCTCACACGAAACTTATGATATCCAGATTAAAGTTCAATCTTTAAAAAATATTAGGCTTTGTGGAGTTGATCAAATAAATCATCAATGTGAGGAAGAGGATACTTGTTCTTTATTGTAATAGTATTGATCTCTCTATAGTCAATGCACAGCAGCATTGATTCATCCTTCTTCCTGATGAAAACAATAGGGGCTCCCCATGGAGAAAAACTAGGGTGAATAAATCCTTTATCACTCAATTACTATAGTTTTTTCTTAAGTTCTACTAATTACATAGTGTCCATTCTATAAGGATTCTTTGATATAGGTCTTGAACTTGAAATTAAGTCAATAGTAAACTCAACTTCCCACTCCAGATGATGCCCAAGTAAATCATATGGAAACACACCAATGTATTCTTTCACAATAGTTACATCCAAAATTTGAATATTCCTTTCCTCACTCATAGATATTTATTACTCATACTTCCCAATAATTTCATTCAGTAGAGATAATAGGGGAGGATCTAGATAAGAATCAGATGATGGTGTTTCTTCTCTAAAGATATGGGATTATATATCATTCTCAAAAATTGTAACCTCCTTATTCTTGTAATAGATTTTCACATCATAATTTGAAATCTAATCCATACCAAGGATTATGTCAAATCCAATAATAAGTATGATAATAAGATCAAAAACTAAATCATGATTATGTTCCATAAGGGGGAATGATTGACACATCTTTATTATTATGATACCTCCCTTTGGAATTTTGACTAACAAATCCTTTATTAAATAAAATTTATAATTTATAATTTTCTTATCAAAATAGAAAGATATAAAATCATAAAATGATCTATAATCAAATAAATAATTGGATAATCTTGAGAAAATGATTAAAGAACCTACCAACACATCATTAGGAACTTCAACCTCAGTAGTTGTGTTCGCATAATCTTGGCCTTGATCCCTTGGACTTCTCTGGGGAATGTTTCCTTTATGCTTAGGAAAATAATTTTCATAATGTACCATCTCTTTAAAATTGTAGCATTGAACATTGGTGGATTCTTTCTTTTCCTTACAATCATGGGATTAGTGGCCTTTTCTTCCACACTTGTAACAAACACCCATACCTTTCATACAAGTACCAACGTGTTTCTTCCCATAATTATCATAGGATGAAAAATAAATTATTCCCTTCTTCCCCTTTTCCTTATTTCCTTTTCTATAGTGTTCAGCATCCCTCTTATTCTCTTTAATTCCCTTAAAGTCATAATAATTAGAGAATTATTTTTGTGTCTTGATAGCACATGAGACTATATCTTCATACGATGAGAAACTTTTGGGCACTGGTTCCATTTGGAGGAATGGTTTTAAACAATAAAAGAATTGATAAATCTTTCTCCTTGGATTACATATGCAGTCCATGAAATGCCTTGATAACCTTTTGATGTTAGCTTCATACTTTACAAAATTCACATCCTCTTTTTTCCTCAGATTCAGAAACTTCATTTCCATATCTACTCATTGTTCATGAGGAAAGTATTTTTCTAATAAGATTTAATTAAAATCCTTACATTACATATTTTAAATCTCTTCCTCCTTTATGTCTTGAATTAGTTACCACCATTGATGAGAATCTTCGGATAAATGATAAACTGCCATGAAAACCTTATCCCTTTCATTACTTACTAAATTAAGAAATATATTCTCTAAGGAACTTATCTAGCACTCTGTTACGAATGGGATTTTAGTCCCATTAAATGATGGAGGATTTTTTCACCTAAATTGTTCTAAAATTTCTCCTTCACATTGTGGTTTAGGGTGCTTCATATTGGTAAGGTTATTGTTCAAAACCTGAGTCAGCTTTCCCAATATAGTTATAAGTTTCTCAACACTAATCACAGCTTCAAAACCAACATCATTATTTTGCATAGGGGGAAAATATGTACATGGGATACATGTGTTCATGTAGTTTCCATTACTTCCACTAGGTGAAATTTCTAAAAGATGGAATACACTAGATTAGCTTGTAAATTATATTCCATAATCTCAAATAGTAGAATAATTAACATAAATTGAAATCTTATACATAGTTAATCCCATAATCATAAACATGGTTTTCTTGAGTAAAAAATTACTTTTAAATCCTTCATAATGGATTGTAAAGAAGATGTGAATTATCCTAAGAATATCCCTCAGGCATGTCAAACCAGGTGCACAGTAAGGCTCGTTGTCGTGTACTAGGTTACCCTAGGTCAATCATGAAACACCTTGTAAGAGTTGTTACTCTTAGGTATATCTATTCCAGAACCACACCCACTTTTAGTTTCTAAACATAGATGTATTTTCTAGGAAGATCCAGGTAATATCTTCCTTAAAAAAATTCTAGGATGTTCTTGTAAGTTTATCCTCAAAATATATCTTAGGGTTTTGTTCCCTCATCTACATTTTCTAAATCTAGTTTCCAATTTTTCTACTAAACTTCCTTTGATAGCAATTGTAATGCACTGGACCTAGTTTCCCAGAGCCAGTGCATTATTTTATTACATTAGAATGATTACAAGAATGTATTATTCCTAAGAACCAGGTAGTTTAGTAGTTTTGGAAAATCATATTCATACATAAGATTAACATTACAAATTGAAATGAAATACAATATAGAAGATCCATTAGTAACTCCCATAACTCCTAGATTATCCCTTCAAGACATTCATCATACACTTCTTTGATTCTAGGATAAATATAAAACATCATAAATGGGTGAGATCATATACTTAGTAAGGGTAAATAATACAGTTTAAGTGATCATATACATAAACACTAGGTATAATTAATAACTAAAAACACAAGCCTTTAAAAATAAACGTGATCATAATATAGAAAGAATAAAAACTAATTAAATAATACCATAAAATATAACCATGGAAATTCTACTAGTCTAATAATCACATGGACTATAAATATCTAGTTTTAAAATGATTTAATGCATAATGTCAGACATCATAATCATTATATCAAGGCCTCGTTCCCAAACCATACATAAACGGGTAAAAATACAAACTAGTTTGTCTCATGAGACCTACTAATGCATCGAGGGGATATAGTGGGCCCCACATATCACATAATAAGTCCAATTTATTCCTAATATGAATGGGGATAAACATAAATAACATATAAATTCATATTTAAACTAACATATGAAATGTAAATAACTTTCTCCAATCATTAAATATGAACACTAGCCATTTAGAGTAATATGGTGAATGGTTTCAAGATAGCACATCCATAGTCAAAATAATAATAAACCATTCAATAAAATATGTTAGTTGTTATAATAAAATATTAATACCAATTAAACATAATAATCATCAATAATTTTTAAATAGATGAAAGTACTCGTATAAAATCATAGAGTAATTCTTAAGATAAATACTATTTTAATTTGAAAAGATGAGTTCTTTTGGAAAAATATTTTCATAAAATAAAAAGTGAATTAATGTATTTTATTTGTAATAAAATTATTTATTTTATAAAAATAATGGTGGATAAAAATATAATATATAGTTTATTTTAAAATAGGTAAGAATTTCATAAGTTCCTTTAAAACGAGCTTATTTATTGGGAATAATTTTTGAAATATCCTTTTAAAACATATAACTCCCCATAAAAGAAATAAGGATTATTATCGGTACACATATATTGAAAATTAAAACACAATTTATTATTATTACATAAGAATAATTAAAAAAATAATTGAGGTAAGTAGATAATAAGAGTAACTTGAAAGAAAATGGAGGTTTGGGTAGAAAACCCTTACCTTATGTCCAAACGTGTTCTTCACTTAACCTTAACTTCATAAATAATCAAATTAAATAAATTAATTAAAAATCTTATATACATTTATTTGATTCATTATAGTTTTATTAATTTCATTTATGGCCTTATTGATAAGTTATATGATTGAATTTCGTCGTCCAGGGGTGTTCGTTTCCTTGATTTCATGATCGGTTGGCTTGATTATAAGTAATGGAGTTCATTTAAAATTGGTATAATTATCTAGAATTGGAATTGTATGTTTTAAATGAGAATATAAAAGTTTAAATGGTTATATATATAATTTGGTTGCATATTATGTGGATGAATCATTAGATAATACATTTAGTTATAATCGTTCAGATTATTACTGCAGTTATTGATCATAATGAACTCATTTTGTTTTATCATTTAGTATTATGTAAATATGTTAATTCTATAACATAAAAAGGGTTATATTAGAAATTTTAAAATCTATCTCAAACATTAAAATGGTTTCATAAACAACATTGAAAAATAATTTGAAGAAAGAAACTTTGTCGTCTATAAAGGTTGTAAATTGGCACCTCTTGGATGATGATTTCGTTTATAAAATAAAATAAAGAGAGTAAGGATATTGATAATAGTTATTACATTAACATGATATAATTATATTATATAGATTATACTAGAGTTATCATGATAAATTGGATAGATTAGGTTAGGATATAATAATAAAAGAAGATAAATTGAAATGAAATTAAAAAAAGAAGGAAGAGGATTTACCTCTTGAAATAACCACCTTGAGAACCTCCTTAAGGGAAAGTGTTAGGTATTTTGGAAAGAATAAGGGATTATGGATGTGGGGAGGTACTTGGGAAGAGTATTTTGGTAGAAATTTTAGAAGCTTAAAGGCTTATAGAAGTGAATAGAAGAGGGCATGAGGGGTGGGTTTTATAGTGGAGGAGAGGAATGATTTTTGAATATCTTATTCATTATTTTATTATTTTTCTCAAAACAAGCAATAGTATTTATATTGTGACCAAAAATAGTAATAATTTCATGTGAGTTATAACCATGTTTTATTACATCATCCATGATACAAGGAATAGTGTATTTTTCTTATAATGTATTTATACTATAAATTACCATATTTTTCTATTCACCAAAAATTCAAGAATTTCAGAAAAATATCAAAAATTCATCCCAACAATTTATCAACAAGTAGAATTAAAAAATTGTCTCCAAATTATCTAAATAATTTTATAAATATGTGAAATTTAATTTTTATATAAAATCATTATTTACTTGAAAAAATACAGATTTCAAATTTAAAACTGATTTTATAATACTTTCAAAAAGTAACTGAGGTCTCATAAAATTATCCTAAAATTATAATAAAACAAAATATTTATTTAGGAATACATTTTATTAAAATGAATTATATTTTAATTCAATTTATTAATTTAAAATTATAATTAAATATTTATTACTCACAAAAATACTAACACTTAATTATTAATTTTTAAAATACTCACTCTTATTTATAAGGTGCCTAAATTTTATTTATACTTACATGGGTGATTTAAGTATTCATAAAGGTCATATTACTATTTATAAGGGTACATTACTATTTATAAGGTTCAAGTTACAATTCACCAAAAAAAAGTAAGTTGATCCTATGAAACTCTAAATATCTTACTGATCACAACGGTGTTTGTCCACTTTTCAAAATTCAAATCTCAGAAGCAGAAAAATTATGTTCATTAGATAGGTTATAACAAAGTGTGGTTTCATATAGACTCAATGTTTCATGCATTAAATAATAAATTTATTTTTACATTCTTGGGGTGCTACAGAATAAATTTTGTTTTATACATAAAAATGTATTTTTCTACAAATGGTTTCATTGCGTTTTATGTGCTTATTTTAAAATGAATTTATTACACTTATATAAATTGTATCTACTAAAATGGATTATATATTGGGAAAAATAATAATTAATATTAGTTAATAGGGTTAACATTATTTTTTCAAAATGAATAGTTACCAAAGTAAAAATCTTGTCACCATGGAAGGTTTAAAAGTGTTAAAAGAGAGGTTAACCTAAGAGATAAGGTTTTAAATATATTAATATATTGGATTTAATTTGATTGGGATATAGTATTTCGACCTTATAATTCTTATCTCATAAAATATTTATTTTTCGATCCATTTTAATAGAGTAAAACATCTATTATATAATAAAGTACCAAGTGTTTACATGTTTTACACTTACCTCACTTATAAAAGGTAACTTCCTCTCCTATTTTCTTCACCCCACTTGATCCCTTTAGTTCAACTAAGATCTTCCCAAATACTCTCCCAAAATCATTATCCTTGACCTTTAGGTTATGTTATTCCTAAAATACCCATCCAAGAATCCTTAAGGTGATTTTCAATGGATGATTTCAGAAGAGGAGGTTTGAATACAAACAAAGTAAGATAAGACTTGAAATAAGAGTTTGTAAAGACCCCGAAATTTCAAGGAAAATTATTTCTTAATTTTATTTGGAATTTTACAAGAACGCAGTTTCTGACGGCACTTGATTCCGAGGCCCGGAGTGCCCGGAATCAATTTCCGAAGTTTGGCTCGGGTACGTTCAGTGAACGAACGAGCGGGTTTTCCTATCTTTTGAACCGGTGCTCGGAATTGAAATCTGATGGCACCGATGAACTCGCAACGCTGGTATTCGCTTAAGGAGACCTTTTCCGAGGTTGCGTTTTATGAGGGTTGAGAGTTAGTTTTGGGGGAAATAAAATGAAGTTAAATACAATGTGGAAACACAATTTTATTTTTTTTTATCAATGTTGGTTATATCCTCCCAAAGGGAGTTAGAGGTGGGACCCACATCCACTTAACCTCCCTTGAGAGGATTAAGTGTGGTGGGGCCCACACGAACCCTAACTCCTCAACTCCCCTTTAAACTCCCAATAACTCCACTCAATTTAATTTTGACAACTTGAGTTTTAATTGATATGAGTTATTGTTTTTTTCAAACTTTTGAAATTCAAGTGGTTTAGTTGTGTAAATAAAATAATCCTTAGACTTATTTTATTTTGGTTAGATTGCTCTTTCCACCTTGAGAGAATTTGGGAGCTTTCTTCTTCTTCTTCAAACCTTGACGAAGAACATGAAGAACACTTAAGCTCCGACGAAGAACGCCGCATCTCTTCTTCGTAGCCGATGTGTTTCCGAAGATCGACGACGCCACTTTCTCCTCGGACTTTCTTCGTCAGCTTACGAAGCTTCTCCAGTGACGCTACCTCTTCGGACGTACCTCGACGTCAACGGAATCAACGTTCGATTCCCGCGACACCCGACCTCCGCGACGCTTGTCTTCTGCGGCTCGTTGACGTGCTCCGCTCTTGAAACCGAGGTAGGGGTTTGTTTTTGATAATGACATCTTCTTCCCTTTTTTTTCCCCCTTTTAAAATAATGAATGCGGATTATCAAGGGAAGATTGTTTCAATTTTAATTGTTATGAAATTGATACTTAGTTGCCGTTTTTGAAAACTCCTAACGCGGAGGGTGCGGGCCGTATGAACACGGCCCGACAACCCTTCGCTATTTGCTCTTGTTGTACGGTTTTGTCGGCGATGAAGCAACGGGACCGCGGTAAGGATTTGAGATCACTGTAGTGAAGTTCTCGACCCGAGTAGAGCATTGGCACAGGCGGTGGTCAAATCGGACCACCGGTGCGTGACCGGTGGTCCGCAGAGCTCGACGGCGGCGCACCACCGCGGCACGGCGGCGCCGGCGACCGGCGGCGGTGGCGCGCCGCCGGAGAAACCAGTCGCGTCAGTGCCGCAGCGGCCTTCAAGGCGGCCGGCAAAGCCGGCCACGGTGGTCAGGGCGGGACCCCTTCTGGGTCCCACATGTATGAAGAACGGTCGGCCATACGCCAGCCGTTACCCTGAAGACCCGGGGGTTGACCCCCCGGTTGGCTGGAGCGCCCCCCCCCCCCCACGTGGGGGGGCGTTAGTTTCATTAACACGGGGGGGGGGGGGGGGGGGGGTTGTGCCCCGTTTCCCTCGACCCGCCGCTCGGCCAAACGGTCGAGCTGAGCTGGCGCCGGGCAGGGTCGACCCGGACCCGGGTCGGGTCGACCCGGTTCGGGCGGCCCGGGGGGGGGGGGGGGTCTCGGGCCGGATCGGCCCGAGCCCAGACCCCCGTTTTCGGACCACTTTCGGTCAAATGCACGTAACTTGAGCTACGGGCCTCCAAACGACTCACCGTCAGTGGAAACGCGATCCTTGGATCGATATGGTCGTTTCGGTATATCGCACTCAAGGTTTCGGAGAACTTTGGGTTCGTCCGGGTTGGTTCGTACACGAAACCAATCGGGCCCTTGGAGCGGAAACACTCGTAACTTGAGTACCGGACGTCTGTTTGACGTGTCGTCGACTTTGATGGATTCCTCTAAGTGAGACGGATCTTTTGGCTTACTCCGCTCGAGATTTGGATGTCGTCGGAGTGGGGTCGGGTTGGTTTTCTCACGAAACCAACCGGGCCCCTCGAACGAAAAAGCCAATAACTCACAGACCGGGCGTCCGATTGACGCGCCGTCTGTTTCGTTGAATTCCTCTTGATGAGATGGAACTTTTGGAATACTTCGCCCGAGATTTGGATATAGTTGTATGGTGTCCGGGTTGGATCGCACCCGAAATCCAACCGGGCCCCTGGAACGGAAAAGCTGATATCTTTCAGACAGGACGTCCGTTTGACGAACCGTTAGTGGCGTTGTTGATCACGTTGAGAAACGGCCCCTATGAGTATACCCTATGAGAGTTCGGGATACAGTTGAGATACGTCCGGAATTGGTTTGCTCACGAAACCAACCGGGCCCCTGGGACGAAAAGGCTAGTAACTCACAGACCGGGCATCCGATTGACGCGCCGTCTGTTGCGTTGAGACCCCTATGACGATGCGGTCCTTTGAGATACTTCTCCGTGGGAATTTGAGATACTTGGAGTATCGACCTATAGCTCGTGGAGTGGACCCTCCCGGAGATGAGCGTGCGGAATACGGAGACCGTGTAGCTGACTGAGACCCGACGACTGCTGATCGAACGACTCGGTGTGCTACAGAGGTGCGCTTGGTTTTAGCGGCACATGGGAGCACTTGGTTGTAGCGGCAGACCCACGACAGAGGTGCGCTTGGTTTTAGCGGCACATGGGACCGCTTGGTTGTAGCGGCAGACACACGACAGATGTGCGCTTGGTTATAGCGGCACATGGGAGCGCTTGGTTGTAGCAGCAGACCCACGATGGGAGAGCGCTTGGTTGTAGCATCTGGCCCGCAGTACTCGATAGGTGGAGTTCTACAGCAGTCTTAGGTTAGTGAGTAGTACCTCAGAGTCGTGACAGGACCACTGTACACTCCAGAGACGGAGCTCTTCAGCAGTTACGGTTTCGATAATGAAAATCCTGGTTTGAGCTGAGACTTTTGACCTTTGTGTATACCTCATGATTGAGATGGGTCACTTGATAACTTAGGTATATGTATGGGCATATACCTGGGTAGTGGTTATCCGTTGATTTCATGATCCTTGTGTTTCCTCATGGCTGAGATGGGTTACTTGATAACTTAGGTATATGTATGGGCATATACCTAAGTAGAGGTTATCTATTTAGATCTTCCTTGTGGTTATCCTTGTTGGTTTTAGAGAGACCTTGAGGGTCTCGGGGTCCCTACTGAGTATCGTTATACTCACCCCTGCACGGGCTATGCCCGCACCTCATTGTGTTGGTTGTAGACGACGGGCAGTGCTGACAGAGGCCGAGTGTTCGAGGACTGGACGGTACCCAGAGGTGGACTACACGACGAGTCAGTACCCGGTGGTGGACTACACGACGAGTCAGTATCCGGAGGAGGTTGATGGGAGAGAGCATTGAGGAGGCTATCTGTACCTACCCTTCAGGTAGGATCCTTGGCGGACGATCCAGGAGCTGCGCTATCTGTACCTACCCTTCAGGTAGGATCCGAGAAGGACGACCCAGGAGCTTCTTTCTTCTTCAAGATGTTTGTCTTTTACTGTTGTACTTTCGTTCAGTTGTAGCTGCACTTTCAGTTGGGTTTGTATTCTGGCCCATTTACTTTTCAGCACTTTCTTTTGTACTTAGTGATTTTCTTCCGCTTGTACTCTGTGTTGTTTTGTTTACTTTTATAAAGGCAATGACTTCCGAGTTATCGGGATTTTCGCCTTTGGTGCTAGTTGCCAGCCTCTGGCCTATGGAAGGCGGGCTTGGGGTAGTCACGGCACGGGCCCCGAGGACGGGTCGTGAAAAATTGGTATCAAAGGAGTTCGGTTCTACCGCAGAACTTATAACTATGATGTTTCTTCTGTGAAGCAATAGTGTTAAGAGTACCGAGTGTGGTTTTCAGTTCAGGGAGTATAGTGTTGGTGCGGGCGGCCGACGTATCCATACACCAGGACCCTGACAACTGATTTCCGACTTTGTGCACGAAAACACTGATTGCGTGTGTGTTTTCAAAGGTTTCCCTTAAAACATATCAAACCAAGTCATCTCACCAGGTATAATCATTTGACTGTGTTACGTTGTTTCTTTCAGGATGACTTTTCTCGAATGACCAGCTAGAGCCCAGAGGGATGTGCGTGCTGATAGCTTGTCGAGCGAAGAGGCTTCGGTACAGGGCCCTCTTGCAGTTGAGGCACCAGCGGAGGCACCAGCGGTACTACTACCCGTTGGGCCACCGATGTCACCAGCCCCAGCAGTAGGCGATACACGACGCTTGAGCGCTCTGCACGAGTTCCAGCGCCAGAGGCCACCCAGGTTCCGGGGAGAGACGGACCCGCAGGCAGCTGAGGATTGGCTGGAGGCTGTGGTGAGAGTCTTCAGGCTAGTGGGGACGCCGACAGACTTCATGGTGATCTTTGCTTCCAGCCTTCTTCAGGCAGCAGCAGGCAGGTGGTGGAGCCACTTGTTCCAGTTTTGCGACGGGATGACCTTCGCATGGGAAGACTTAGAGACCTTCTTCCGGGTGGAGTTTGTGCCAGTAGCACTACACCCCAACCGTGTACAGGAGCTTCTGCCTTTTCCGCGTGTTTTTCGATCAGTAGTCGAGTCATCTGTGGGCAGTAGACAGATGATGCAGAGGTCCAGGAGGACCAGACCAGTAGTTGGACGATCTTGGGTTTTAGGACCGGTGGTGCGGGGCACCCGGGGTGGAAACAAAGATAGGCGTGCCAGAAGAAGGTTGTGTTACTCATGCGGCGGAAAGGGTCACCTGGCACGTGACTATCCGACTCCTCGTACAGTTGATCCGCAGGCTTTGGAGGAGCCACCGAGGCAGAAGCAGCGGTGAGTTTTTGAGAAACAGCCGAGCAGTGGACAAGGTAGTAGAGCTCCGAGAGTAGGTGGACAGGAGAAAAACTAGTGGATACGTCCCTTGTACTTCTAGTTCCATGTTTCTTTTGTATTCGTGTCTTTGTACTATGAGCTTCAATAATAAAAAGACACTTATCTTTGTTTGATTTCCTGTCCTTTTGTTTGGTTGATGCTGAGTGGTCCCGGTTAAAACTGTTGACTTGACCCTCACTTTCGAGATTTCTACTGGAGGAGACCCAGTGACCTCACACTGATGCCGACAGTGTGACTCGACCCTTGGATGCGAGAGTGACAGTTGGATCTCTTAGTAGTTACGTCGAGGCCTTACGACATCATCCATGGCATGAATGCATCAATCATGTTGGGATTGACTGTATTAGGAAACGAATGTGGTTCATCCAGGGGATGAGACCAGATTTCTCTTATCGTCAAAGAAGAAATCATATCAGCTCTTGTGTGACTAAAGAAGGTCGAGGTCATCCAAAAGTGGATGAAGACTGCACAGTGCAGTAAGAAACAGGAAACCGGTGCCAGTCTTAGAGACTCGGGCGTGTTAAATGTTTCAAGAAGAGGAAGCTTAAAGGAGAGATGAGTCTGCGAAGTAGCAGACGTGGAGGCAGAGCTAGGAGAGCAGCGTGAGATGGTGTACATCTTATCATGCTACAACCACCCGCCTTAGTTATCCCTGTCAGGCTCAGGGAGCTGGAGAGCGGAAGAAGAGTGCGGCTGCATGCGGTCAAGGAGTGTGACCCAATGGATCTAAAAATGATTCAAGGGGCAGTCTGTGTCCACTACTAGCTACTGTAGTAACGGACGTCGATATGAATCATTCCTTGCTTTCACAAATTTTTTTCCAGACCTAGAGTTTCCGGTAAGCCGTGGACTTGACCCTCACGTTTGGAGATACCTTGGGAGGAGACTCGATGATCACACTTACGCCGATGGTGTGGTCAGACCCTCGAGGCGAGAGTTATGGTTGGAATCTCTTGGTGGCAGCGTCGAGGCCATACGACGTTAGTTTGAGTATGGAATGGGCAATAACTGTTCATACTCAAATTGACAGTTTTAGGCAAACGTCGGGATGGGTTTTCCTTGGTCGGCGAAAAGGAAACCCCAGGCAGCACAGGTTAAACTCTTTCACAGGAGGGTGCGACTGATCACTCTTGATTCGGTCAACCTTACCCTCGTAGCGGAAGTCGTTTCGAGTTCCAGTTCTAACAGAAAATGGAGACCTCTGGAGTTTGAGGATGACGATCCCGTCCTTATACGGGTCTCACCTCGACGAGGTTTACGGAGATGTGGTCAAGGTGGAAAGTTATCTCCGAGGGTCAGCGAACCTTCTTAGATCCTCAGCTGGGTAGGCGTGGTGGTTTACCGCTTGACCCATTCACCGCAGTTGCACCAGGTGCACGACGACTTCCACGTATCTCAACTGAGGAGATACGTGCTCGACCCTTCGCATATCATCGACCATGAGGATTTGGACGATGGCGATGGGGTGTCTTTCACGGAGGTTTCAGTGGGGATAGAGGATCGACAGGAGTAGATCCTACGAGGACGATCGATTCCTCGGGTGCACTTTCTCTGGAAATACAGGAACCTCTAGGTAAGCACTTGGGAGCGGAAGGCTCAGATGCATGCTTTGTACCGCTTTTGTGACCCTAGTATGTGTTGAAGCTTTATGAGGACGTAAAGCCCTGAGGTGGGAGTAATGTAAAGACCCGGAAATTTCAAGGAAAATTTTTTCTTAATTTTCTTTGGAATTTTACAAGAACGCAGTTTCTGACGGCACTTGATTCCGAGGCCCGGAGTGCCCGGAATCAATTTCCGAAGTTTGGCTCGGGTACGTTCAGTGAACGAACGAGTGGGTTTTCCTATCTTTTGAACTGGTTCTCAGAATTGAAATCTGATGGCACCGATGAACTCGCAACGCCGGTATTCACTTAAGGAGACCTTTTCTGAGGTTTCATTTTATGCGGGTTGAGAGTTAGTTTTGGGAGAAATAAAATGAAGTTAAATAAAATGTGGAAACACAATTTTATTTTTTTTATCAATGTTGGTTATATCCTCCCAAAAGGAGTTAGACGTGGGACCCACATCAACTTAACCTCCCTTGAGAGGATTAAGTGTGGTGGGGCCCACACGAACCCTAACTCCTCAACTTCCCTTTAAACTCCCAATAACTCCACTCAATTTAATTTTGACAACTTGAGTTTTAATTGAGATGAGTTATTGTTTTTTTCAAACTTTTGAAATTCAAGTGGTTTAGTTGTGTAAATAAAATAAGCCTTAGACTTATTTTATTTTGGTTAGATTTCTCTTGCCACCTTGAGAGAATTTGGGATCTTTCTTCTTCTTCTTCAAACCTTGACGAAGAACACGAAGAACACTTAAGCTCCGACGAAGAACGCCGCATCTCTTCTTCGTAGCCGGTGTGTTTCTGAAGATCGACGACGCTGCTTTCTCCTCGGACTTTCTTCGTCAGCTTATGAAGCTTCTCCAGCGACGCTACCTCTTCGGACGTACCTCGACGTCAACAGAATCAACGTTCGATTCCCGCGATGCCCGACCTCCGTGATGCTTGTCTTCCGCGGCTCGTTGTCGTGCTCCGCTCTTGAAACCGAGGTAGGGGTTTGTTTTTGATAATGACATCTTCTTCCCTTCATTTTTCCCCCTTTTAAAATAATGAATGCAGATTATCAAGGGAAGATTGTTTCAATTTTAATTGTTATGAAATTGATACTTAGTTGCCGTTTTTGAAAACTCCTAACGCGGAGGGTGCGGGCCGTACGAACACGGCCTGACAACCCTCCGCTATTTGCTCTTGTTGTACAGTTTTGTCGGCGATGAAGCAACGGGACCGCGGTAAGGATTTGAGATCACTACAGTGAAGTTCTCGACCCGAGGAGAGCATTGGCGCAGGCGGCGGTCAAATCGGACCACCGGTGCGTGACCGGTGGTCCGCAGAGATCGACGGCGGCGCACCACCCCGGCACGGCGGCGGTGCGCCGCTGAAGAAACCAGTCGCGGAAGTGCCGCGGCGGCCTTCAAGGCGGCCGGCTTTGCCGGCCGTGGTGATCAGGGCGGGACCCCTTCTGGGTCCCGCTAGTATGAAGAACGGCCGGCCATACGCCAGCCGTTACCCTGAAGACCCGGGGGTTAAACCCCTGGTTGGCTGGAGCGCCCCCCCCCCCCCCCCCCCCACCACGTGGGGGCCGTTGGTTTCATTAACACAGGGGGGGTTGTGCCCCCCGTTTCCCTCGACCCGCCGCTCAGCCAAACGGCCGAGCTGAGCTGGCGCCGGGCCGCCAGGCCACCGGGCCACCGGGTCGGGTCGCGCCGGGCCGGGCCAGCCCGCGCCGGGGGGGGGGGGGGGGTCTCGGGCCGGGTCGGCCTGAGCCCAGACCCCCGTTTTCGAACCACTTTCGGTCAAATGCCTGTAACATGTGCTACGGGCCTCCAAACGACTCGCCGTCAAGGTTTCGGAGAACTTTGGGTTCGGTCGGGTTGGTTCGTACACGAAACCAACCGGGCCCTCGGAGCGGAAACGCTCGTAACTTGAGTACCGGACGTCTGTTTGATGTGTCGTCGACTTTGATGGATTCCTCTAAGTGAGACGGATCTTTTGGCTTACTCCGCTCGAGATTTGGATGCCGTCGGAGTGGGGTCGGGTTGGTTCGCTCACGAAACCAACCGGGCCCCTGGAACGAAAAAGCCAATAACTCACAGACCGGGCGTCCGATTGACGCACCGTCTATTTCATTGAATTCCTCTTGATGAGATGGAACTTTTGGCATACTTAGCCTGAGATTTGGATATAGTTGGATGGTGGTCGGGTTGGATCGCACCCGAAATCCAACCGGGCCCCTGGAACGGAAAAGCTGATATCTTTCAGACAAGACGTATGTTTGACGAACCATCAGCGGCGTTGTTGATCACATTGATAAACGGCCCCTATGAGTATACCCTATGAGAGTTCAGGGTACAGTTGAGATACGGCCGGAATTGGTTCGCTCACGAAACCAACCGGGCCCCTGGGACGAAAAGGCTAGTAACTCACAGACCAGGCGTCTGATTGACGCGCCGTCTGTTGCGTTGAGACCCCTATGACGAGACAGTCCTTTGAGATACTTCTTCATGGGACTTTGAGATACATGGAGTATCGACCTATATCTCGTGGAGCGGACCCTCCCGGAGACGAGCGTGCGGAATACGGAGACCGTGTAGCTGACTGAGACCCGACGACTGCTGATCAAACGACTCGGTGTGTTACAGAGGTGCGCTTGGTTTTAGTGGCACATGGGAGAGCTTGGTTGTAGCGGTAGACCCACGAAAGAGGTGAGCTTAGTTGTAGCGGCACATGGGAGTGCTTGGTTGTATCGGAAGACCCACGACAGAGGTGCGCTTGGTTGTAGCGGCACATGGGAGCGCTTGGATGTAGCAGCAGACCCACGACGGGAGAGCTCTTGGTTGTAGCAGCTGGCCCGCAGTACTCGATAGGTGGAGTTCTACAGCAGTCTTAGGTTAGTGAGCAGTACCTCGGAGTCGTGACAGGACCACTGTACACTCCAGAGACGGATCTCTTCAGCAGTTACGGTTTCGATAATGAAAATCCTGGTTTGAGCTGAGACTTTTGACCTTTGTGTATACCTCATGATTGAGATGGGTCACTTGATAACTTAGGTATATGTATGGGCATATACCTAAGTAGAGGTTATCTGTTTAGATCTTCCTTGTGGTTATCCTTGTTTGTTTTAGAGAGACCTTGAGGGTCTTGGGGTCCCTACTGAGTATTGTTATACTCACCCCTGCACGGGCTATGCCCGCACCTCGTTGTGTTGGTTGCAGACGACGGGCAATGCTGACAGAGGCCGAGTGTTCGAGGACTGGACGGTACCCGGAGGTGGACTACACGACAAGTCATTACCCGTTGGTGGACTACATGACGATTCAGTATCTGTAGGAGGTTGACGGGCGAGAGCGTTGAGGAGGCTATTTGTACCTACCCTTCAGGTAGGATCCGTGGCGGACGATCCAGGAGCTGCGCTATCTATACCTACCCTTCAGGTAGGATCCGAGGAGGACGACCTAGGAGCTGCTTTCTTCTTCTAGCTGTTTGTCTTTTACTGTTGTACTTTTGTTCAGTTGTAGCTGCACTTTCAGTTGGGTTTGTATTCTGGCCCATTTACTTTTCATCACTTTCTTTTGTACTTAGTGATTTGCTTCCGCTTGTACTCTGTGGTGTTTTGTTTACTTTTATAAAGACAATGCCTTCCCAGTTATCGGGATTTTCGCCTTTAGTGCTAGTCGCCAGCCCTTGGCCTATGGAAGGCGGGCTTGGGGTAGTCACGGCACGGGCCCCGAGGACGGGTCGTGACAGAGTTTATATTAAAATATAATTTTGTTCAAGGATATCTATGCTAAATTTCTATTAAGGGAAATTATATGGATAATATTATTTAAACCCCATCTATTTTCTTATCATATGTTTATTCCTATAATTTTTTGGTAATCATACCATTTTCCTCTCTTTTATACCTAAAATGACTGAGAAAATGTTTTTAAGAATATCTAACCTTATTTCCCCTTTGGTCAGTGGACATTTTCTTCCCTGACCATATTATTTCAAATGATTTCAAGAAATTTATTTTCTATGATAAAATGATTATTTAATTTAATTTTCAACCATATTTTATTTTCTTTTCAAAGTTATAAAATGAATATTCTTATCATTATCTGAATAAGTAACTTTTGACTTTTTTCCAAAAATGTGAAAGGAATATTTATTTTAATGTTTACTGAATGGACGGATTTTCCCATCATCCTAAATATTACTTACTTTTATTCTTACTTTACATGTTTCCATTTTTATTTTAAATGAAAAAAAATCTCAATATTTTTTTAATTTTATATTTTCAAATATATCTAAAGAAAATGATATTTTTATTATTTTTTAATAAATGTGAAAATACACTTTTAAATGTATTTTTTTCTATGTCGACATCCTTTAAAGATTTTTATGCTTCATGGGGATATGACCTTATGATACCATTAACTTTCTTTTTATGGATGGATTATGTTGATAATGATTTAAGGATGATTCTATAAAACTCGTTTATTCTCTATGGGTTAATTAAGTTATGATGAAATCTCCATAAAACCTATTTATTTTCAATGGGTTATGATATAATGAAGTGTAGAAATGTATTTGAAACTAATTTCTTTTCCATGGGTTATGTGATGATGAAATAATGAATTTTTTTATGATTTATGTCACACATATTCATTTTTTTCATTACGTGATGGGTGGACCCAAAATTTTGTACCCCTCTAATTCATTAGGTAAAGAATAATATCCCATGAGATAATATGGACTAGAATGGGGAGTTAAACCATTTCAATAAGGGAATTTTTCTACTATAATTGTATTCAGAGTGAACATTGAATAAGGAAATGATGGAATAGAGAGTTAACCCATTATAATAATAAAAATAGTATGGGGATTTAACCCATTCCATGAATGAAAAGAGGTTGGGATAAACCCAATCCACTATGGGACTTTGTCCACTATGATAGTCTAAGCAGTAATCCATGATAAAGGAAATGACAGTCTATGTTAATGTGTATTCCACAAACCTATGTCTTATGGTTATGATATGTTTTCATGTATCATGATTTACTATTTATAATCCCACGCTCTTATGATTTGTTTATTTTTTTATATTCTATGATTCATGATTAAGGATATTTGACTAATATGGTATGACTTTCATAAGTTACGATTATATTATCATACCCTTATGCCTTTATTATGATTACTTATTATCATTGATTGATATCTTCTATGTTTTCACTTACTGAGAATGTTATATCACCCTTTCTTATGTTTCATTTCCTTAGGTTGTGAAGAATGGTTTTAAGTAGGGTATGTTTAAGAAGTTTACTATGTGAGAAGAAATTTATGGGAGATATTGAATATGTTTCCTGAAATGAGATGATTATATACCTATTATCTAAATAGAATAAACCCTTATAGTTATGGGGTGTTTATTATGATAATATGTATTGAATATTAATCTATAATGATGTAAAATTTATATATGTAATGCTTGGGTTGCCTCTGTTGGTATCAGAGTAGGGTTTAGTTGCTTTTATAGATTATGTCTAGAGAACTTCAGTGAAAACCATGGGGATAATTCTAAGTATAAGATAACATTTTGAAGTTTTATTAAAGTAGATATTGTGTGATTTCCTAGAAATTACATCCATGTCTGGATACAAGAAATTGTATGTGGTTTTGCCATAGATTAACCTAGGAGTAAACATACTGAAAATGGCTAGTTGAGTATCAAATCGATCATCACTCGATGTATTATGAGTGTTCCTAAGACTACACATCTAGATAGAAAATCCTGTGGTATATACTTTGGTTATTTCACATTATTTTTATGAACCATTATGATGAATAATAGGATAGAACTTTTGAAAATTGATGATAATATATAGTGATATGAGATGAACTTAAAGTGTCATGGGTTGAAAGAAGATTTCATAATTTAGGATATCATAAGAATTGTTGTCATAAAAATTTGACTTTTTACTTTTATTTTTTATGTTTGACACTCACAATATGATTTTTTGTTTTATTCAATGGTTGGATCAGGAGAAATCATGTTAAAAATGAATGTGACGGCCAATGAAATGACCATCCTCATGAGAAGCCAAATTAAATGTGAGATGGGATTTGAAATATTGCATATATGCTCACCCAACTCTCTCAATCTATAAATGGTAACATGAATCATTATGAACATACAAATGGATGAAGGAGGGAACAACTCACTATTGAGTAATTTATGTGGAAATGTCCACCTTCCCATAGTGGTTCATCTTATACACTTATTGTTAAGAAATAGATCAATTCTATAGAAAAGATATTCTATATTATCCAGTTCTTGGACCATGTGAAAGTTATTTTGGTTTTATATCATTTTTATGTTGAAGCTGATCAACGGTGAACTCTGATCAAGAATATGAGGTAAGAGGAGGAAATTGACTTCATGAAATTGGAAGAGTTTAAGAAGGTGTTTATCAATAAGTATTTTCATCTAAATCCTCTTATGAAAATGGAAAGGTAATTTCTATAAATAAAGAATAAGGATGAGGAATCCATTATAACCTATGAGGAAGATTTCCCCAGACTTTAAAGGCATGCTTCTGATTTTATAATTGACCCTAAAAGAAAATTTGATAATTTATTTAGTGGTTTAGGATAAATTTTCACAATTTAATTGGATATAAGATATTTTTATAGCTATTAAGAAATAATTTGATGTCCTCTCATGATAAAAATAGAGATTAGAGACTCACATTATTATCATGAATTTGGGTATAAGAATAGAATGATGAAATTTCAAGGAAATTTTAATAATAAAACCCATAGAGGAATGAAAATTAATCTTTCTTCTAGTCCAAAGTATAGAACTAAGAATGGAGAAAATTTCATTATGGGGTATATTGAATGTTTTAAGTGTGGAAAATAAGTTCAATAATAAAAATAATGCTGAAGTGATATGAAGAGTCTAGACAATAAAATAAATAGATATAAATCTCAACTGAATGTGTTGCCCACACTCAAATTCTATAATTGTAATGAGTATTGAAATCACACCAATAAATGCACAAATATATTGGTTAATGATCAAAATAAATGATATAAACCTCTTAAATCAATATAAAAAGGGAAATATCATATGATAACAACTACTGAAATGGGTCATGAGAAAAAAGTGGTGAAAGTTACACTAACCATCTACTCTAGAACAAAAAATTTCATATTTGATTCTATATCTATCCACTCTTTTATATCTAAAGGATTTTATATTAATATCACATCACTATCTCAATTATTATATGTTTTATAACAACCCATATCTTTTATACACTTTATTTTATGATTTACTACATAAATACACACATAATACAATCCCAAAAGATAGATAAGCCTAGTGTCTTAGGGAGATTAGATATATAGAAAAATAACTAGAAATAGGGACACAACAACATTATTTTAAAAAACCATAACATTTCCTCTATTTATCTTCAAATAATGCATTGGATAAACTGGGGACACACATAGGGAATGAGTGATTTATAAATCCTAGTAAGGGAATAATCAAGGAGTAATATGATTATTTAGAGAGGTGAGAACCATAATCATGAACCAAAAAGAATGATATAATATGATAACATCAAGTCATAATATAAATGATACAACAACATAAAAAATGTTATACTAAGGATAAGTCAAGTCTAAAAATTGTGACATAATAACCTAGTGTTCTTATACTAACCTCACATTCACCATACATTGTATCTCAAGAGAAAAAAACATTACCCAATTTATTGGAGGGATATAAAATTTTGGCCTCACTCATCACATTCATATCATGTACTTGAATTTGCATGCCACATAGATCATATAATATAAGAACATATTTCATCAATTTTAATCCCATTATAAAGGAGTGTGTATACCCTTTAATGGAAATTGGTATGGGTATTCACAATAAAAAGGTTTGGCATGAAAAATCATAGAATAATTTTAATAGTATAATGGTTGTAAATTAATATTCATATAATGGATTAATGATAGTTAAAGGTGGTATCTCATTACTTTGGAATAATAATTAAAATAAAGGTATGTTTACAAACACATTACAATATGAAAATTTTGAAATCAAAAAGCTTAATATAAAAAAACAACCTGAGTAAATAGGAAGAGTAAGAGAAGCCCTTATATTTAGGGGATTCTTCTAAAAGATTGGGAGGAGATTATTAATATCTTTGGAACACCTTGGTATGGATTTAGAGAGGGATAAATAGAGTAAATTCATGATAAATGGGTTTTGAGTTAAGATGAATGGGTGGTTGGGTGGGTATTTATAGAAAAAGAGAGATAAATTCTTTATTAATTTATAAATATAGGTTTTGGACTCTATATAATAAAATAATCAAAGACACAAATACATCTATGGTTTTTTACCATGGTTTCTTCTCAAGAATAATATTTTCCAATATTTTTTTTAGCTTAAGAACCGAACTCATAAAAATAATGTCATTCATGATATGTGAGTGAGTCATGTTCATAAAGAATTGTTTCTTAAAGTCCTGAAATATATTATAGGTCTTGGAGGATTCATTATAGGTTTCTAAAGTTAATAAATTAACTTAAAACACATTATTTTAAAGGGAAAACATATTTTTTTTTTGGATTCATTTTACAGAATTTATTAAATCACTTTTGGACTATTATGATCTCATAATGCATAAAATATATTTATATCATATTAAATTTGTAACTAAAAATTTGACTGTATCAAAAAATTATGAAAAATTCACCATTGGAAAATTTAAATGTGATAATTTGAAAAATGATATTTATTTTAAAAAAATAATTTTATTAACATAAGAATATACACTTTTAAATAAAAACCCTTATTTATTGAAAAATACTAATTTTTATGACACAAACAAATTTATAACCCTTATAAAAATTAAATGAGACTTCATTAAATTATATTACCATTTATATTAGAATAAATAATATTTAATTATACTATTTCATGAAAATAAATTTTATTTTAAAACTCTTGAATTTATCAAAAATATTTTCTAAATTTAAAATGTATATTTCCAGTAAATACAATTTTGGTTTTTTTGTATCAAAATCTAATTTTTATAAAACTCATTATATAATCATGTATATATATAAATTAATAATGATATTGGATCAATATGATCATTATTTTATTTTAAAAATATAAAAATGCATACTAATTATGTATAGATACATTACCCCTTATTACACCAACGCACTCCCTAAGGGTAAGGTGTGTGATGGTAGTACTTTATTGGGGTGGTTTGGTAAACATGGTTTGGAAAGTGATCTTTATAAGCTTAAACTTCAACCATAAATGGTTTTGGTCAAGTTTCAATTATTGAATCTTAGGTTGGTATTGGTCAAAAGAAAAGCCTAATGATGCCATCTACCTTAAAAACTCTATGAAATGGGCTTCAAATGGTATAATCCTACAGTCTGAGGTCATCACTTCTTTCCTCCTTATCAATTAGATTTTATTATAACCCATAATATATACTAATATTAATGGTCATAGTAGAATATAAATATTAATAATGGTTATGATTTTTAAGGATCTATTAATACCAATATAAAATTTATGAATATATTTTATAATGGTGCCAAATAACAAGATAAATATAGTAAATATGTTTTCTATAACTATAATAATTAATAAAGAATTTATTTAATTATAAGTAAATTTCATTTAAAAAAATTGGGTCATTAAATTATTCCCCCCATTAAAAAAATCACCCTCAAAATTTTATTTTATATACTAAAATAGATGAGTTTACTTCTGTTTCATCGCTTATTTTGGTCCCTATATTTCCTCCTCAAACTTGTGGATCTTCCATAGTAATTTAACTAGGTGAGTTGTCTTATTTTATAGAACTTTGTCTCTATGATCTAAGATCTTCACTAGATGATCCTTGTATAAAATATCATTCTCTAAAGGTACCACCTTTGTATTTAGTACATGTGAGGGTTTTGGTATGTAATTCCTTAATATGGATACATATATCACATCATGTACTTAAGATAGGTTATGTGGCATTAGTATTCAATTAGCCACATATATGATGTGATAATGGAACACAATGGGGATGATGTATCTCAGACTAAGTTTTATCTTCTTCACAAATCTCGTGAATTTATTCCACAGTGATATATAAAGGAATACATTATATTTGACCTCAAACTCTAGTTATCATCAATGATTTTCTACATAGATTTTATGTTGACTTTGTGAATATTTCTTATGAAGTTGAATGGTTTGAACCTTCTATATCATATATTGGAAAACATTTGGTCCCATAAATTTCCTCTCTCAAACTTTATCCCAACATGTTGTATTCCAATAACTTTTCCAATATTGAGCCTCATAAGGAGCTATTTAAATTTTAGAATGGAAACTATTCTTATATGATAACTATACTAGTGGAAGGAACTAATCCCAATATCTCGGGAAATCTATTGAACATGATCTCACCATATCCTCTATAGTTTTAATGGTTCTCTCAGATTTACCATCTATCAGAGGGTGATAAGTGGTGATGAAACTCAAATCTGTATCCAATGACTTCTAAAGGATTATTCATAACCTTTAGGTAAACCTAAAATATCAATCAGATACAATGGATAGTATTACTCTATTGAGACTTACCACTTCTCTTATATATATCTTTTAAAGTTTTTCAAAAGATAAATATTACTTTATACCAATGAAATGTGATGAATCTTCAAGATGATTAACTACCACCCAAATGTAATTATTTCCTTTAGATGTCATGGTGAGTCCTATGATGAAATTCATGGTTATTTTTCCCAATTTCCAAATTGGTTTGGGAAATGGTTGTGTTATTCCATTATAATTATGTCATATAACCTTGAATTGTTGGTATTCCAAGCATCAAGATAAAAATTCAACAATAATTTTCTTCATGTTATCCCACCAAAAGTTTTTCTTTATATCTCTATAAATCTTAGTGATTCCTAAGTTAATATATAATAATGATCTATGTACATCCTCTATAATTTCCATTTAAAATTATTGTTTTATGGGACTCTTATTTAGGTTATAAACCTTATAAATCCATATTTAGAAAAGTTTAATTTCTAGATATTCACTATGATTCTTGATAACTCCTCAACATTTTTTTGGGCCTCCAAGATCCTCTCAATAATGGATATTTGGTAATTTATTTAATAAAGGAAGGATAAAATTCCGTTTATAATTACCATTTCCATCCCTTTCATGTCCAAGAATATTGAAACGTTTTTAATCCTCATCAAGGATAGTGTTTTGGGGTCATTTCTACTTAGAGCATCTTCCACTTTATTTTCCTTCCTAGGGAGGTAATGGATTGAACAATCATAATACTTGATCATCTCTAACCAGATTCATTGGATCATATTGAATTCTTTTTTTGTGAATATATAATTGAGTCTCTTATGATTCGTGAATATGTCACACTTCTTCCCATAGAGATAATATCTCCAAATCTTCAATTTGAATATCATTACGGGCAATTCAAGATCATGTTATGGGTAGTTATTCTCAGGGATATTTAATTGTGGGGAATAGGCTATCAATTTTTCATTTTTCATGACTACACAACTCGTGCCTTTTTAGAAGCATCATTGTAGATTAAAAACACTCCCCCCCTGTGGGTAATGTGAGCATAGGTGCATTGATTAGCCTCTTCTTTAGCTCTTTAATTCTATCCTAACATCTTTAGTACAAAAAAATTACTCCCTTCCAAGTTTTCTTGGTTATTGGTTTTGAAAATAATGAGAATTTCTCACATATTGATGATAGCTCCCAGCTAATCCAAGGAAACTAAGGATCATCATCATATATATTTTTTCGGGCCAATCATCAATTGTAAATATATTTAAATAATCTATATATATATCATTATTCGATATAAAATGCTCAAATAATTTTAGTTTCTCTATCAAAAACTTGTATTTACTATAATTTTCATATAATGTTTCCTTTTATAAGGTCTTAATTAGAGAATTCATATATTCCTCATATTCAACCTTAATTTTAGAGTAGATAATAATATCATTTATAAATACTACCATAAATTGATTAAGGTATTCCCTAAAGACTCTATTTATTATTTCCATGAAAATATTTTAAGAATTATTGATTCCAAATGGCATCACTAGGAACTCATAGTGATCATACCTTGTATTAAAATCATTCTTAGAAATATCCTCTATCTTAACTTATACTTGATAATATCCCAACTAAAAATCCACCTTATATAAGTACTAGGATCCATGTAGCTAATTAATCAAGTCATTAATTTGTGGTAGAGGGTACTTGTTCTTTATCATGATATTTTTTATATCAAGATATTCAGTGTAGATGCACATTAACCCATCCATTTTCTAGATGAAAAGGATTGGCTCACCTCATGGTAAATCACTTGGGTGTATAAAAACATTATCTATCTTATCTTGTAGTTACTCCTTAATCTCTTAAAGTTCAACAGTGTCTATTCTATATGGAGTCTTAGATATTGGAAAAGATTTTAGTATAAGTTCTATTGATAACTTAGCATATCATCTTGGTGGAAGATAAGGAAATTATTTAGGGAATACATCAGCATATTCCCTTATAATGGGCATGTCCTTCAGGATAATATTTTCCTTAGTGTTAATTATTTAAGATAGATACACCTACTCATAAAGAAATAATATACAAGATTGATATGGATGGGCCCGTAAGGGGTGACGCAGCGCGAGGTTTTCTCTCCCATCGCCGCCTCCTAGTTCTACTCCGGTCAGGCTCTGCCATCCCACCCTTTGTTTCCTGCTCGCGGAGGTGGCTTCCTTGGCTTGGTCGTTGTGACGATGCGTTTGATTCAGCCATCATTTGCTCAACCCATCTCTCTGGTTTGGGTTTCACGGCGGTGCATTTGTCCTGAGACCGAGTCCCAGATTCTGCGGGTTGAGGGAGTCTTTTCATTCTCAGATGCAGGCACTTGGTGGTTGGGTGTGGCCTCTGGGGGTCATCTGGTTGGTGGCGATGGGATTTGGAACACGGTCTGGTTTTTGATCGGGTTCTGTTCCGGTTTTCTATTTACAGTTTTCTTCTTTCTTCCTTCCTTCTTCTGGTTTCTATTTTGGTGACTTTGTGTTGACATTATGCGGATGGATCTAGCGGTTTCGAACCGGCGTTGATGTTCCAGTGGAGGCAGGATGAGCTCTCTTGTCTTCCATTCCATGATGCAATTTTTTGTAGGTTTTTCTTATTGTTTTTGGAGATCTGGTGTTTGGATGTAGGGTCAGTCTCTATGATTTGGGGATGCCTGTTTGAAGTTATTGGATTTGGTCTTGGTGTTTATTTTTTCCTGCTCGAACGCTGGTGGAGATGATGATGGTATGAACTACGATGGTGACTGTGTTGTCTAACGAGGATGATGATGCGGTGTGGGTGTGGTCTTCAGTGACATTATGGCTGGCGGGATGTCTTAGGAGGTTCTGGAATGATGACGGTGGGGTGATCATCGGTGTGGTGTGATACCTAGTGCGGTGCTACTGGGATGATGATGGTGTTGTAATGATGATGGTGACACGCATTTACTAGTGGCAGCGTGATTTTTAGGATTTGTTTACACAATGGATCATGCAGCGACCCTTTGTCTTTTGGTTTTTGAATTTGGGTTCGGTTTGAATTTTGAAAGTGTAAGGCGTAATATGTGTGGTTTCCACTTTTCCCTCAAAGTGGCTTTTTTATGATAATAAAAAAATGGTTTGGCATACAAGATTGATATGATTATTCTAAATGAGATCCATCCACCTCTTTAAACTTGTATAGAATATGAGGGTGATTTATGATATGGAGTTTGATTTCCTTCTCCCATATATTTTTGTTGTCACTATACAAGGAATGTCAATCCATACCCAAAATAACATAAAATTATACTAAATAGAGTATCACAAGGTTTTATGGGAAATTCATCCCACAAATATTGATAGGGGAAGTTATATGCTTGGGATGAAATAATTACCCCATTTTCAATTTTCACCGATAATTAAAATTATATGTTTTGATGTGATATTTAAATAGTTTAACTAGACATGAATGATATGAAAGAATAAATAGAAAAAGAATTAAATAGTGCATTTTTTTCTTAAATGAATAACTAGCATACTTTTCACCACTTCATTGTCATGATCCACCTCAATAGTTGTGATGGAATATTATCACCCTCGATCTCTAGGCCTTGGAGGTTGTTTTCATCGGTTATCTACAACAACTCATGGATTAGTGAATTGGTTTTCATAATTTCCTTATTCCTTATAGTTGAAACATTAGAAAATATATTAAGGGTTGGCTAGAACATTCTTTTCTTCCATCACAATGGTGGGTTTCTTCTCTCAACGTTCACTAGTTTAGTTCCCCTCCTTCCTACACCTAATGTATTTTCCTATCCCATTCAGAAAATTTCCAAGATAATTCTTCCCATGCTTTTGAAAAGTTTAAATTTTGACTATCTTACAAGAATGATATTTCTCCATTTCTCCTATATAATTAAACTTCATTATCTACTTCCTATATTTAGTTCCATGGTACCCTTGAGATTTCCCAATCTCTAATTTGACTTTGAGAGTATATCATAAATTTCCTCATAATTATCAAATTCTTGATTTTCTAAATATTTACATGTAATTAGTTTTATCCCACTAAAAATCTATCAACTTTACTTTTCGGGTCAATGAAAAATTTGAAGTCGTATCATGAAAGTCTTGTAAATATCACCTCGTATGCTCCCTATGGATAATTCCTCCTTTTTATTGAGTCTAAGGATCTCCCTCTCCGTTTTAAGTTAGAGAGCATGAGGAAAATATTTATTGAAAAACATTTTATTGAATTACTACACTCCATTTCTTTCATTTATTCCTTGGGATTTGTATTCTTGATCAATGACCTCCATTGATCAGTTTCTCCCTCCAAGAGATAAATAGCCAGCATGACCATATTTTTCTCAGATCATTAAAGGATAGAAAATATATTTTCAATGGAGGTTATCTATTGTTCTATGATTAAGGGATCAGAATATCCACTAATAATCATATGCCTTTATCATATAAATTTATCAATTATAACTTTTACTTTCCTAGGTGGATGTGTGTGTTCCTCCAAATTCAAGTTTTTGTACAAAAAATTATTTAATTTAGAAAGTATCGTTAAGAAGTTCTCAACTCCTAATCCTATCAGGTTGGGAATCTATTTTATTAGTCATTAAACTTCCCATTACACTATTTTTTTACATGATTCCTATTATTTCTAGCCATTAACTAAAATAAAGGAAAATTTGGGATGAGAATTTTCAAACTATTAAAAAAATATAAAGGGTAAAATATGAACATTGAAGGGATAAACCATAAATGAAATGTGTTCCTTAACCTATGAATTTATAGGCTTCAGTATAAGTTATCCATTTCTTATTTCCGAACATTAAATTTCATAGTAATTTTTTTCCCTTTATAATGGTTTGTAAAAACCACATGATTAACCAAAGCATATCCCCTAGGAGTGTGTGGCCAAGTGGGAAATATTAAGACTCTTTATCATGCACTAGGTATAGATTCATATAATACCCAAAAATAAATTCTATTTTTTTATGTAAAACCATAAAATTTTATGATATATTTCTCTTTAAATAAATTAAATTTCTTTAATACCTTTCTTTGGATGCAACATCGGGTTTAAATGAGCTATGATATACTATTGAATTATTATTATAATTTAATATGATAGTTATCTCCTAACCATTTTATTGGTGGGTATAAATAGAACTAAATAAACTATGAAAAATGTTTTTTACACATTTATATAATGAATTCATTGGTTATTAATTGATAAATGTATTTAAAAGTAAAAAATAATTTTTTTCATAAAAACTATTTTTATACACGCAATGTGTTTTTATCTTAGTAAATTAAATTAATTAATATTTATGAATGATTTTAATGAAATTTATAGATTATATATTCAATAAAAAATTTAACATTCATCTAATTCTTTTTTATCGATGTGGGATAAGAATAAATATAGTTTTATGCTTAATTTATTTTCTAAAAACAGGTTTCATTGCATTTTTCACGCTTATTTTAAAATGGATTTTTTGCACCTATATAAATTCAATATTGAGAATGGATTCTATGTTTACAATCATGAGGTTCAAAGTTGGTAAATAGTACCCTTTTATTTTTTATTGTGAACAGTAACTGTGGTAAATATTTGGCACATTACTAAGGGAAAAGCGGGGAAAATAGTTTAAAACTTATGGGATATGGCCAAGAAATATCTAAAACACTAAACTTTATTTCATTTTATAGGTTTATTTTGACCTTAAAAATATTATATTTTATATTTTAGAAATTTATTTCCACTTTCTTTTGATAATGGACTTAATATTATTTTATATAAAGAATAAATACAAAATGTCACTATTTTTATCATAATATCTATAATATTTTATCTGAGGTAGAAAAATAGGTTATGTTTGGTTATAAATGGTTATTTTAAATATTAATAAAAAAATTCTTGATAATTTATTTATAATTTTTTATTAATGGAATAATTACATTAAATGCTTACTCAACGCTAACACAATACTTGTTCCAGTAATAGAAAAATCTAGTAAATAATTTTAAAAATATTAAAAGTATTAGAATTTTAATTAATTATTTTGTTCCATGAATTTTGTAGAAAAATATAACATATTATTGATTTTTTAAAATTTTATATTTGAATTCAATTTCTATCTTGTTGTCTTTAAAGTCACGATATGTGAATAGTCATGAGAATGACTTTAATTTTATATTATGTTAAATAATATTTTATTAAATTCTTTAAAACTTATAAAAAAACTTATATTTGTCCAACTGAATGGTGTATGGTCTATAATATCAACTATTTTCCACTTGTGGGTTACTTTTCCTTTTATAGTAACTTTCATGACCCCTAAAGAGTAAAAACCTTTGATATCACAATAATCGTTAAAAGGGTTAGTGCGGGTTGAAACTAATATATAATGGTTAAAAATCACCTAAACTTGTATAAATTTTATTATATGATATTATTTTGACTAATAATCATAATTTATTCTAAATATTACAATTTTTACCACTTTAACATGAAAATTAATTTATATTAATTTAATACTTTAGGTAATTCCAAGGGTTCCCCTCCCATCACTTATAAAAAGGAACCTCCTCTTATCCCTTATTCAAAAATTTTGATCTTTTTATATCTAAAAATAAATAGAATAATACCATCCTAGATTACTTCCCCATAACCTGGATATTTTTTTGTTTCAAAAATACTATCCTTTTAAGGATTATAGTGTAAAATAAAGGAGGGTTCTCAACGAAGAGATATAACTCTTAACCGAGTACTTTAAATTTTACTACATCTTATACCTCCTCTAAAACTATGGTATCCATTATAAAATATTTAATTTATTATCATAAATATATTTATTATTTATTATTTTTTTAGTATTATTTATCTATTTCCTTCCCATCCTATGGGAAAAGGGGAAAATCATTCTTGCATATGAGTTGGCTACCACCTCCATGAAGCGATTTGTTTAGTTTTTTATAATTGCATTACATTGATAGTTATAATGATGGATTTACTCATATATATCATATTATTATAGTTCTATAAAATTTAATTATTTTTTATTTTTCTTTCTTTATATCCATCAAAAAATGGAAACATCACTCATGTGTACGTACAGACTATCATCTCCAGGAAGCGATGTAATTCATTTTTCATCAAAGATTTCTATGAATCTTTTTAGAAGTGTATCTAATAATTAAATATAATACTCATGAAATTATCAAAATTTTGTAGATGAGGGAACCATGATCAAAGTACTAGTATTGGGACTGTAAAACCGAAACATTCAAGAAAAATGTTGTTATCACCCAAAAAATGATTTTAATAAAGAATTGTTAATAAATAGGTGATCAAATGTTATAAATAAATATTATATGGTATGATATGTATTTTTATGGTTTTTTAATATATTTATAATAAATATATATTTATTATATATGAATCATGAATGTGTATGAAGCAAGATGATAATTTAGTTAAGGGTTTAAGTTACAATCTCATTTCCTTTCATGATTGTCTATGATAAATTTAAATTGATCAAAATCTTGTGGATATTATCCTTTAAACACCATATATTTTCTTATATTATTCTAATTCGAAAGAATTACTACCATTTTTCTCCATTTAGTGCTTAAAGTTATCAATAAAATGTTTTTAAATAAAAGCATACCTTATTTCCTCTTTGGTCGATGAACTTTTTATTCCATGTCCATAATCTTAAAAATTATTTTATGAATGTTATTAATTAACCTTGAATTATTTTTAACAGATCATTTTTAATAACTTTTAATTTATTTACAATGGTTTAAAAAGGAATATTTATAAAAAATTTCTGAACAAATCGTATTTTAATTTTTACAAAAGTGTGAAAAAAAATTCTTTTAATATATATGATATAAATAGATTTTCCTATCATCATGACTATTTTTTACTTTGAATCTTCCATTACAAGTTTCCTTGGTAATTTTCAAAGAAATTTTTTTTCTCAATATTTTGAGAAGTTTTAGTTAAAATGTTATCAAAGGAAAAGGATATTTTCTCATGTTTTTTAAATAAAAGTATGAATAACCGTTTAAAGATATTATTCATCTATGTCATCATCCTTTAAAGAGTTTTATGCTTTAATATAGATATGATCCAATGATACCATATTTATTCATTCTACAGATGATTTATTATTATTATTATTATAATGATATTTTTGTGAAACCCACATTTTTTCATGAGTAATGTTTTGATGATATGATGAAATTTTTATAATGTCATAACACACATATGTACGGTTTTCATTATGCAATGGGAGGGGTCAGAATTATATATACTTCCAATGCATTGGGTAAATACTTATATCTCATGAGATAATTATAGGAAATGAGTTGATGTGATCGATCCACTATGGGAAATATGTAGGTATTCATGATCCACTTTGATATAGGAAACAAGCAGTGATGTCTAATCTGCTATGATTTGGGAAACAGATGGTGATATCTGATTCACTACATTTTGATGATCTTGGTAGTTAACCTTGACATATGATATTGTTCTTATGCCTATGATGGTTCTATAATATGACCATTCTAAAAAAATATTTTCATGGCAGTTTTTTTTGTTTAGCAGTGGTCCGTCGTTAAACCATTTCATGATGGTTTTGAAAAATCACTTCTAAGATGTGTGTCGGTAGTCATTTAGCGGCAGTTTTTCAAAACCATTATGTAACGATTTAGAAGCGTTTTTTTAATTAGGATAAAAATTTAGCAGTGGTTTAAACCGCTGCTAAATTGTTTTGTGGTGGTATTTTTTATTTTATTTTTTATTAATGTATTTATTATTTAATTATTATTTAATAATTATTGCCTTCATATGAACATGTCGTGCATGAATTAATTCATGAATGAACATTCCATGTAGAAATTATGTGTATATATATATATATGTTTGGTGAGATTTGAACCCCTTGAAAAGACTTTACCACTCTACCAAACTCTTTATGTGATGAGTAAACATAATTTAATATACTTATATATATATATATAATAACATAAAAGAATAATGATTTATAATAAAAACTAAAAAAACAAATAACAAATAAAAAATTAATATGAACTAAATAATTAATATTTAGCAAAAAAATGATTAATAAATAACAAACAAATGACTAATAAATAATAAATATCAAATAAATATATTATAAATAACTAATAAATTAATAAATAACAAATTAATAAATAATAGATGATAAATAAGTGATATATAAATAATAAATAATAAATTAATCATAAAATAATAATAAAATAATAGAAAATTAATAAAAAATATTGACCAATATATAATAAAAATAAATAATAAATAATTATTTAATGATATATAATACCTCTATTATAAATTATAAAATATAAATAAATAAATATTAAATTGATATTAAATATTAAATTAATAATTATTTATAATAAATATTAAATAAATAGTAAAAAATAATTTCACAATAATTTAATAATAAAAAATAAATTAATATATAATAATTAACTAATGAATAAATAAATAATATGTAATAAAGAGTAAATGAGTAAATAATAAATAATAATCAATAAATAATAAATATTATGTAAAATTATATAATAAATATTTAAAGATATTAAATAATATGTAATATATAATATATAACATGTAACATGTAATATATAATATGTAATACATAATATGTAATATATAATATGTAATATATAATATATAATATATAATATATAATAAATCATAAATAATAAATAATAATAAATTGATATAAATATCTATAAATATATATAAATATAATGAAATTTACATAAATATATATAAACAGACATTTATGTTACCTAAATATATATCAATGCATACATGTAAATAATTGTATATTAATATTAATATATATATATGTAAACATGAGTAAATATAAATATCTATATATATACCCATATGAGATATAAAAATATATAAACATAAATACATATAAATATTTACAAATGTATGTGAATAAAGATAAATAATCAAAAATACATATAAATATCCATGCATATATACAATTATATGTAATTTTAAATAAATATTGATATATATATATGTTTGTGTGTGTGTGTTATAAATAAATATGCATAGATGTATAGAAATACATATAAATATATATATATATAATAAATAATAAATCACCAAAAGAGGGAAAACCACAACAATTTCAAAACCATCAAATCAATAGGAATGTAAATGCATGAAATAAAATCATAGATAACCCAACAAACATATGAAGACTGTAAGAACCTAGTTTTTCAGGTACGTAACCTTTTAATTTTTATTTGAATCCTTATCAATGTTAAAAAAATCACCAATAAATGGGGTCTTTATCAATGCTAAAAAAAGTGATGATAAAGGGGGTCTTTATTAGCACTAAAAAATTGTTAATAAAAGGGGGACTTTATTAGTGCTAATAAAAAAAGTGTTGATAAAGGGTGTCCCTTTATCAGCACTAATAAAAAAGCATTGATAAATGGATCCCTTTATCATCCTTAGTAAGAAAGCATTGATAAAGGGTATATTTCATAAAATAAAATATATTTCATTAAAAGTAATATATTAATATATTAATATTTTAATATATAAATATATTTATATTGATATAAATATAATATATTTTAAAATATGATTTAAATAAAGATAAATAAACATTTAAACTTAATATATAATATATTTAGTGAAAATAGATTGTAAAATAATTAAAAAATATTATTAAATAATAATTTTAAAATTATTATTGAGTAATATCCATTTAATAATAATTTAATGGAATAAAAATTAAATGAAATAATGATCATACTAAGATAAGTTAAAAACATGACTTGAACTTTAAAAGGTCATAACTTTTGATTTGGGTGTCTGTTTGAGCTCTACCACATATCAAATCAAATCCTATGAAGATATATATTCCTTTATAACCTAGGGAATATCAATCGCCTTTTCTTAAAGACAAAAAATATCCATAAGGACTCAAAGACTATGTTTTTAGTCGGGGTACCCCAATTTTTTAACATTTGATGGCATTTCAATGTCATTTAAGGGGGTCTTATTTCCCATTTTTAGTGGAGACTGGATTTATTACCAGGGATTAAATTCATATAAATATTATAGTTTTGAAATATTGTCATTTTTCATAATGTAGTTTTATTTAAAATTAAATATATGCATATTTTATTATATTTACTTATAATAAATCAATTGTGTAATTTCATATTTAAATATAAATGTATTTTAAAATATATAAACCAAATAGAAATAAATGTATATTATTCAATTTATTTGAAGTAAAAAAATTATCCATTTTATTTACTTATAAAAATTCATTAATATTTATATATATACCTATACAAGTAAATATGATTATATATAAACATGTGTGTGTTAATAAAACAAATATATATTTATGTGTATATTACAATATATTTAAATAAACACATATATATTTATATTTATATTCTAATATATGTAAATTAATATTAAAATTAATATATTTAAATGAACTTAAGTATATATATATATATCATACACACATGCACACTCACACTAACATATATTTTATAAATGTATTTAAAAATAATTATATGTATGTATATGAATAATAAATATGAATGTAAATATATATAAATAAATATAAATTATATCATAATATATAATAAAACAAGTTATGGTGGTGGTAAATAGGTTTGACTTGCACATAGAGGTCGTGAGATCAAATCTAGGAAGGTGCGTGGGTGGGTGACCAGATGTCCAACGCTTAGGAAGTGGGTCGTGAGCACTGAGGAGGGGGGTGGGGGTGGGGAAGTCAGTTGGAGAACTGATAAAGGGGTTATCAAGTTCTGATAAAGGGTATAAAAATATTTTTTAAAAAATTATCATTGCTAGAAAAAAATCATTGATAAAGGAACCCATTATCAATGTCAGAAAAAAAAAGTAATGATAAAGGATGACATTATTAGCACTTTTTAACGCTAATAAAGACCCCATTTATTAGCACTAAAAAAGAACTGATAAAGGGGAACTTTATTGTTACAAAGTAAAATATTTGATAATGGATTCCTTTATCATCACAAAATAAAATCACTAATAAATCCCCCCTTTATCAGTGCTTTTTTCTAATGTTAATAAATGTAGGATTTTAACCTCTCTTTGGTAGTAAGTTATTTTTAAGTGCTAATAAAGTACCTTTCCTAGAACTGTTAAAAGTGTGTTTCATAGTAGTAAAGGTTACATGTCCTTAATTCACCATGTTACATATAATGAAATGTGATATAATGAACCTAATGAATTGTATTTGGCATGAGTATTACATGGCCTAAAATATTTTATGATATACTAAATACACAAGTAACCTATTACATAAGGAAATTTTTTATCTTTATTATAATAGCTCAGACCTCTTTGGTCCATTTGTGGGAATATAGTGTTCTATATATTCTAGGGGGTCAAGGTGAATGGTTTCACCACTTTTCAAAATTTCCCAGTTTTCCATGTTTTCCAACAATATCTCGCACCAACGGTGTCACCCTGTCAGTGTCTCCCTGGTGGTGTTGCCCTGGTGGTGTCACCTTGGCGGTGTCACCTTGGCGATGTCTCACCCTGGAATTCACTCACTTGTGGTGGCTCATAGGTTGTTTCTCACCTAGTGGTGCCTCGACCAGCGGTGCCTCATGCTTGGCGGTTGGTCACCCTAGCGGTGACTTGTCTAGCGGTGTCTCACCCAACGATGTCCCACTAATGGTAGTAGGAATTTCATATGATGGTGCCTCATTTAGTGATTATTCATCTAACGGTGTCTCATGAGTGGTTCCTCATTGAGAGGTGCCTTATCGAGTGTTGTCTCACCTAATTGTGGCTCATGATCAGTGTCTCATCCAATGGTGTCTTACGAACAGTGTTTATGGTTCTTCTAGTTTTTCCCTTTTTACGCCTTTATTTGAAATAAAATGAGTTTAATATATTATTTGAAAGTATTTTACACCAATTAAAATCCCATAAATCCTATCTTTAATTTCTTAAGAGTTTGGGGGCTTTTAATTGGTTACAATGCATGATCTTGACTAGATCCACCTTTAATGGAAAATCAAAAATGTATCTAATCTCGTGACTCGGTTTAGATCTTCCTAAATATGAGATACATTTCCCCATTTCTCTTCATTATTTTTTTTATCTTGGTATGGGATTCCCCAAACCCTTATTCCCATAGGAGTCATGTGGTCAGGATGTAACTTGTGGTAAATGTTTCCCTGTAATATTTCTTACTGCATTTGCACCATAATTTTAGTGTAACCAGGAAGTGTCGATTGTATTTTCTACCAAGTAGTTTTTACTTCGTATTTATTAATTTTGAATCATTTGGTATGGGTATACTGATGTTTTCCTTTGTGAAGATAGTTTAATTCATATTAATAAATATAATTGGACTGGTTTTAAATCAATAAATAGGGGGTTGGGAAAAGTGATGCATGTTTCTATTATGTTGTTATTTTATTAAAATTGTGATTTTTATGGACTAACTACCCACTAAAAAATTTGGTCTTTGGGTGTCCTTGTTTTAACATTTAATGGTTTATGCCACTCCTATTGTTTGGTTTTTTTTAACAGTTTTATATAAAATATGGTTAACCATGTATATTCTGCTAATAAATGGATTCCCTGGGATCATACAGTTTCTATGATAACCCCTAAATCAAAAAGTTGAATTCAATAAGGGAGTACCTTAAATCTAAAAATATTTTTTTTCTTTGGTTGGTGCATTAATGAGGTTATAGGAATGGTTGGGAACAAGGGGTTTTTTGTTGTTACGGTAATCTGGGTGTGGTATGATGATGCAGCGGGGCTGTGAAACTTGTTGTGTTGTGATATGTTGTTGGGTGTGGTTGTGATTTGGGGTTTGTTTTGGTTGGCATGGTTGGAATGGTGGTTTTGGCATAATGACTTTGAATAATTATAGTAGTAGTTGGTATGGGTGCCTCTCCATTGATAACTAATAGAAAGCTTCACCTCTTACCTATAGGTCATGGTGATGCATCTTTAATGTGAAGTGGGTTATTTTACCATGAATGTTACTATGTTTATTAGTTTCCTAGGGAGTGATGGAATTAATAAATAATTTTTTAATAAACTTTCAATGGTTTTTGTTGGTTTGGTTAAAGAATTGGAAACAGTTAAATGATTTGGTTGGGAATTTGGAATGGGATTTATGGCTTGATGTGTGGTGTTGTGCATTTATAAGTGGCAGTAAAAGTGAAAATGTTGTGAGTTGGATAGTTTTTTTGAAAACCCATTGGTTGGGATTAATTTTTTTGTATTACTTATATATATAATTTTATTTTCCTTGTGATTTATATTCACACCCCATCCTAGTTAAGCATTATGTTCTGAACACCCCATTTTCATGGGGGAGGGTGTCTTTCACAATATCCTAGTGGGTGTATGGATGGATGGCCAACCACTCTTCCCTACTCCTTCTTCTATGTGGTGACAGCCCAAGTTTCTTCAGGTAAAATGTAATGAGATGTGGTAGCCTAGGTGTTTGTGGGTGAGGTTTTTTGTTTCCTAAGTGTCTTCAGGATGAGTTTTGACATGATTTCCTAGGCGTCTTTGGGATGAGAAGTGATGTGTTGTGAGGCCCAAGTGTGTACGGTAAGGATGTGTTGTGAGGCCCAGGTTTGTGCAAGTGGGATGTGTTTTGAGGCCTAGGTTTGTGCATACAAGATGTGTTGTGAGGCCCAGGTGTGTGTGGGAAGGATGTGTTGTGAGGCCCAAGTATGTGTGGGTGGGATGTGTTGTGAGGCCCAGGTGTGTGCAGGTGGGATTTGATGTGGTATATTTAGAATATGTGGGTGCACCATGAAGTTTTCCATTAGGGTGTGAGAGTGTCTAATCAGTGGGAAAGTGGTGTGGGGTACCCTATCATCTATGTGCTTTATATTATATAATTTTACTTACGTTACTTGGTGATCATTCCACAGAGAGGATGGGCTTGGTTAGTATACCTGTTTAGGTGTTGTTTAGTTCAACTATTTTATCATTGGTGCATTAGTATGCCTCTTTCACATGTGCATGGGGGACTTTTTTTTTCCTACTGAGTATATTTTTATGCTCACCCTACATATATAAACTACTTTTAGGTTTCTAGGAGGATTTTGCAGACCGTGATGGACCTTACTAGCTTGGATCTTGATAGTTGTTGTGTTATTTCTTAGATTTAATTTTGGGTATTTACTTTGGATGATTTTTTTTTGAACTAGTTCTATTTTACACATGAATGTTGTATGGTTTTGGCTTTCTTTACATTATGTCTTTTATTTTCTTTGTGTATGATCTATCATGTCTTTTGATCTTGTTTTTTAAAAAGGGTAATGCCTCCCATATTGTGATATTTATACACCCATAGTGCCATTCACCAAACCGAGGCCTATTGGAGGTGGGATTTTTGGGTCATTGTCTCCCTTTATTCATTTTAATCCTAGGATGGGTATCCTTGGAGGTAGGGGTCATGAAAAAGTGGTATCATAGGGGATGGTTGAGAGATAGGATGCAGTTTGGATTTATGAACAATGAGGATTTCATGGGGTGGTATGGAAATAGTTCCAATTAACCTTGGTGTATGAAATAGTATAGGTAGACCATCTAGGATATAGGATTTTAAGTCCCCCCATGATCCAGTGCATGGACTTTGATCTTATTGAACATCCAAGTGAGATGGACCTGCATGCAGGGTAGAGACCTAGGAAAGGTACATGCATCATTATGACTTGTGTTATTATTTTAATTGGGTTGTTTTGGGAGGGTTAAAATGGATAAAATTAATGTAGTTAATTAAAGTAAATCTTAATAAAATTTCATACTACTCAGGTTTATAAAATCCTTGTTTACCTTTTAGCTATAACTCTTGGTCATCATCCATGTGTGGCTCAGGAAGTGGAGGTTCAGCAAGTCGATCTGGTTGATCGTCGTAGGGCTGATCCAGTTGAGGAGGATGACTAGTGGTAGAGTAAATTGAGTGATTTCCAAGGGTATTCATTTGGGAAATATGAGGGAAGTGTATATGATGTGGAGATAGAGGGTTGGCTATAGGAGATTGAGATTACCTTTGGTTTGATCTAGGCCCCGATGGGGTACTAGGTCCCTTTAGAAGTCATTTAGATATGGGAAGTTGCGAATCACTAGTGAAAGTTTTATCTAGGGAAGCATAAGGAGTTGGAAATTTTGTAAGTTAACATTCAGAAGGAGTTCTGGGAAGAGTTCCTTTTTTCAACCATGAAGGTAGAGAAAAGGAAGGAGCTACTCTCCCTTCGGTGTGGGAGTATGTCAGTACAAGAGCTGGGAATCAATTTCAAGGACCTTTTTCATTTCATCCCAGATCTTTTTCTAGTTGAGAAGTCTCATTAAAGACATCTTTAGGAGTCACTTTTTTCTTCTATCTAGTATTTCATTACTCCTTTTACATTTCCAATGTATTTAGAGGTTCAGAAAAATGTGGAGTTGATCAAGCAGATGAACTCGTGATGAGGTTTACCGTGAGAGGGGGGTCGTCAAATTTCTTCAATAGGAAGATTTTTTAGTGGAAGGTCTTAGGAACCAGGACCTTTGAGGTTTTGAAAAGCGGGGATATGACCTCATCAGATTCCCATTAGGCCTTCTCGTGCCAGTGGTCTCTGTGCATTTCTTATGGTCTTGGGGTAGATGTGTTTCTTCTACAGGGTTTATGGACATCTTCAAAACTAGTGCCTAGTGGATGGTCGAGCTTAGTTTGGTGGAGGTGGATAGTTTTAGCACCATCCTCAGTAGTAGTTACTAGTGAGATTGTTTCAGCGGTAGGGGAAGTAGGGTTTTTATCCACTGAGAGGGAATAAAGTAGGTAGAGGTCGACCTCAGGATGTTCCTCGTGTTTAGGGACCATGACCCGAATGTGTCCATGGAGGTTTTTTTCACCAGATAGGTAGAGGATATGTGTTTAGTCAGTTTCTTGTAGCATAGGTAGCATTTCCAGTGCGGTCAGAGATCATCAGAGGTATGATCAGTTTGTTCAGTACCCTTACTTGTGCTTTGTTTGATTTAGGAGTTTCATGCTCCTTTGTTGCACCCACTCTATACCATTCTTTGGGACTATATATATAGAATATTCACATGTCCCTGGTGTTTAGTATGCCATTCAGAGGCTAGACCATCTTATTTTATGTGTATCGGGAGTGTAGACTGATGATGGGACTACATCAATCCTATGGGGATCTCTTCTTACTGAAGATATATCTATAATATGTCATTCTCGACATTGAATGGTTATATTTCATACATTCTTTTATCTAATGATTTTAGAGGAGAGTCGTGTTTTTGGATATGGATGGTCAACATGTGGTTTTCATTGGTGAGTAGGGTTGTCAAGTGGGTAGTCAGTGTGTGGAGACCCTTCTTTCTTTATTCGATGAGATGACAGTGAAATCAGTGGATGCTGAAATGTTAGAGGTTCTCAGGGTATTTGAGGAGTTCCTAGACCTTTTCCCAAAGAAGTTTTTGATGCTAACCCCTTTACGTGATGTTGAGTTTGGGATATACTTGTACCCCGATGCTTCTATGATTTCATTGGATCCTTATCAGATTGAACCTTCTGAGTTATGGGAGTTAAGAATTCAAAAAGATGATCTGATGTAGAAGGATTTCATCCAACCCAGTGTGTCATTGTGGAGTGCTCCAGTGTTGTTCACAAAGAAGTTGGATGGTGGTATGAGGTTGTTTATAGAGTACTAAAGGTTGAATTAGGTGATGTTCAAGAACTTTTATCCTCTTCCAAGGATAGAAAATCTTTTTGACCAGCCAAGAGGGGTGAGTTGGTTTTCTAAGATTGATATGGGGTCAGCATATCACCAATTGAGGGTAAAGGGGGTGATATCCTAAAGACTGATTTAAGATGCAGGTATGGAAACTTTGAGTTTTTATTCATGCCATTCAGTGTTAAGAAGGAACCAGTTGTGTTCATGGGTCTTATGAATTCTATGTTCCATGAGTTCCTAAATTGTTTTGTCATTGTATTCATTGATGATATCTTAATTTACTAGAAGTCATAGGAATATCATGTCAAACATTTCAGAACTATCTTGCATGTTTTTTGACATCACCAACTCTATGGAAAGTTTTATATGTGTAAGTTCTAGACATGAGATGTTTATTTCCTTAGGCATGTGGTTTCTCAACAAGGTGTGGTAGTAGACCCGTCAAAGGTTGAGGTAGTTGTTTCTTGGGAAGCACCCAATAATTTGGAAAATGTTTGTAGCTTCCATAGTCTCACTAGCTATTATCAGAGGTTTGTACTAGATTTATCTCAAGATTAATCCCTATTAAAACCTTTGACTAGGAAGAACCAAGCTTTTTCATGGAGTGATCAGTTTAAGGAAGTGTTCGGTTACCTAAAGGGGAAGTTGGTTAGTGCTCCAGTGCTTCGGTTTCCTAAGAAAGGGGTGATGTTTGAGGTGTTTTGTGATGCTTCCCGTCTAGTTTTGGGATTCATGCCAATACATAAAAGAGTAGTGATATATTATGTATCTAAGAAGTTACATACTAATGAGCTTAACTAAAACACCCACGATATGGAGTTAGTAGCGGTTTTTTTTCCGCTGAAGTTATAGAGGCATTACCTCATTGGGGAGCGCTTTGTGGTCTTCACTGACCACAAGAGTTTGAGGTATGTTTTTTTCTAGCGTGATCTGAACTTGAGGAAATGAAGGTGGATGGATTTTCTTAAAGATTATGATTTTGAGGTCTCCTACACATTTATTAAAGGGAATTTCATGGTTGATGCATTGAGCAGAAAGTATAGGAATAATTTTTTTCAGGAATCTGTGGATGATTGGAGAGTGATGAAGGAGTTGGAATCCTTACACTTAGATACAAGAGTGGATGGTGGTATAGGATATTTATTTCATATGATGGTGTGATATTAACTGATGCAGTAGGTGGAGGAGTCTTAGTGGTGGGCTCATAAGTAGGTGATGCATGATCGTGATGGCCATGGTGATTCTCCAGAGGTATGGTTAGAGGATGGTCGGAACCGGATGTTGTTTCATGGAAATTTGTTTTTTCTAGTAGAAATTTATATTGGATTCTTAGTTAGTTTAATACATCACCCTTGGTGGTCCATCCATGAGTTTTCAAGATGTTTTGTGGATTGAGGATGCATTTTTGGTAGCCCAGAATGAAATGGGAAGGGTCTGAGTTTGTGGTGAACTGCTTGGTTTTCCAACATGTAAAGTTCAAGAACTTTTTTCCTGGTGGTTGTTATATCCTTTAGATGTTCTAGAGTGTAAATGGGATGGCATATCAATGGATTTCATCACATGGTTAACCACAACTCAAAGAGGTTGTGATGGTATCTGGGTGATAGTGGATCGGTTGATGAAATCAGCCCACTTCTTAGCAATAAAAAAGTTAGGCATAATGGATTCTTTGGATAATAAGTATATAGATTAAGTGGTGTGGTTTCATTGATTTCAAAGGTTCATTGTCTCATATTGGGATGTTTGTTTTACCTCATGAGTCTAGAGGATTTTACAGCATGATTTTGGCACTCAGTTACACCTCAGCACTACCTTCCACTCTCATATAGATAGTAAGATGGAATGAACTATCCAGATGTTGGAGGATATGATGCAAGTGTGTTTCTTAGACTTTGGTGGATCTTGGGTATAACACCTTCCCTTGGTGGAGTTGTCTTATAATAATAGTTATCACCCTTCCATTGGCATGGCCCCATTTGAGGCTTTGTACGAGAGACTATATTGTTCTCTATTGTGCTGGATGGAGGTTGAGGAGACAACTATTCTTGGTCCTGATATGGTGCAAAACATGATAGATAAATTTCAACTCGTTCATGAGAGTATGAGAGCAGCGCAGTACCGGCGAAAGTATTATTCCAATCATATAATGAGGCCCTTGGAGTTTGAGGTTGGGGACCATGTGTTCTTGAAGGTTTCCCCTCAACATGGGTGGTAGAGGTATGAAAAAGGGATTAATATTTATCTCACACTTGTAGGATCCTTTGAGGTGTTGGGGTGAGTTGGAGAGGTGGAATACTGGTTGGTGTTTCTGCCACGGTTAGAGAGGGTCCACGACGTTATTCATGTCTCTCGACTTCTTCAGTATCTTCATGATGACACCCATGTCATTGACTAGGGAGAGTTAGATATCAAGGATGACACAAAAATTATGTAGTATCCAATAGAGATCTAGGATTGTATATAGAAGGTGTTGCGTGGATGAACCATACCTTTGGTTCGTGTGTTGTAAAGGCATGGTGTCCAAGAGAAGTATAACAACCCTACTCTTTATTACACACTTAAACATGATTTATTACATAATATTGAACTTATGAAAACTATAATGATTGATAGGTCTAGTGTCTTGGGAAATTATGAACATTACATAACAACTTAGAACATAATACACAACACCTTTATTGAAAACTTCTTTTATATGACCACGATATTCCTTCGTAATTATCATTGCATGGGATAACCTGAGGAAATGCATAAGAAAAGGGTGAGCTATAAATACAAATAAGGTAGTAAACAAGGTATAACATCAAGATTATATTACACGTTAGTAATAGGTGTATCAAAGGGGCACAAGAGAAACGTGAACATAAAGGCATGTTATAGCATGATTATCATAATTTGGAAATGTGGAAACAACATTTAACATGATATTAGCATGAGCCAAGGACCATTGAAAATGGAGAATGATTAAACCCTCATTGAACTTGAATTATAATTATTAAAGCCTCATTAAACTTGACTTATCATGATACCAATCTTTACCCAATGAATTAGAGCATTATTAGGGTTCACCCTTCTTAATCATTTCATTTCATGCATAAATGTGCCACATGGATCATATAACATGGATTCATTAAACATCATCATTTATTCCATGATAAAGAAATTTTTAATTCATACATGAAACACTATAATCAATAATTAAATTTGCATAATGGTGAATACCCTTGATAGAGAAATGGTTATGGTATTCACTACACAATGACTTCGTCTTGGAAAATCGCGGTGCAATTTCGGCAGCATAACGGCGTGACATAAGAATTCATAAAAATGGTTGATGAGAGATAATGGTATGTATCATCATATGTATATGCAATTTACATTAAGGTTTCATATATATACATGTCCCAACTTATGTAATGGAATTTAGATTCAAAATACAAAATAATTTCCTGAATGTAAATGAGAAGAGATAAATTCCTTACGGAATTTTGGCATGGTAACAGGTGTACATGTGAGGAATTAATGATATATAAATAGGTATCTCATCATTAAAACATAAATAGGAAATAATTGTGGAGGTTATAAATCATACACCAACATTTTTAATTTAAAACGAAATGGTATAACAACATAATGAAATTTGGAAAAAATGAGAAATGGAGAAATCCCTTACTTGGAAGTGTGATCCCAAAGGCTTGGGAGAGGCATGAGAGGGGATTATTGAGAGATTGGGGAACCTTGAGATGATTATATAGAGGTAAGAGTTTGGTTGAGATAAAAATTCTTTTAATGAATACTAAGTGGGATCTTGGGAGGGTTTATATAGGAAAATAGGGGGAATTCTTTATTATTTAGGTTTTAGACACCACACATTAAACTAATCAAAACCAAAAACCAACCCATGGTTTTTTCCCATGGTTTTTGACAAAAGGTAGTGGAAAAAAATTATTTTATAATTCCAATTTCCAAACTTATTAAAATATTAGGCTTGCTTATGTGGATGTGAGTCACACTCTTAAGGAAATCATATTAAAAGTGAACATGTTTTATAAGTCTTAGAGGGTCCACTAAGGCACCATAAAATAAATCAAAAAAATATAAAATCACATTATTTTAAGGTTAAAACATATATTGTCCGAAAATTCCATTTATAGTATTTTATTACATCACTACTGGGTCATTATGATGTAATAAAACACATTATATAATTAAACAGTATTTAATTTTTACCCAAAAATTCAACTATCTTAGAAAATTATGAAAAATTCCATATTGGATAATTTTGATGTCTTTATTCCAAAAATAATATTTATTTTATCTAAATAATTTTATAAATATGAAAATTTTTACTTTTAATATAAAAACTGACATTTGTCAAAAATTCATGGGTTTTGACAAAAACAACTTTCAAACCTTAACAAAAATCACAATTGTATTCATAAAAATTATATTATAATTTAATAAAAATTAGTTTAGTAATAATATTTTATTAAAATATTATATAATTCAAAAATCCATTAATTCATCAAAATATATTTCTTAATTGAATATCAACTAAAAATATTATTTGTGCTTTAAAAACTAGTTACAAAGTAACAATTATAAAATGAATGTATATTATTTATTATATACAAAAATAATGCACATAATAATAGTGACAAGGTCTTGTTAAATAACCCCTTATAATACCCACATATGAACTAAGGGTAAGTTTTGTAATGGTGATAGAATCTTGGGGTGGCTCGGATAACATCGCTCGGGTGGTAATCTCTACTAACTTCCAATTCTCCCATAGGTGGTTATGCTCAATATTAACGTGTTGAAGCACAGATTGGTATTGGTCAAGATAAAATCATAGTGATGCCACCTCCTTTCCAAGCTCTGATAAATGGTCTTCGTACGAAGTAATATTACTAGATGAGGTTATCTCTTCCTTTTTCTGGGTAAATTGGATTTGTTAATGCCCTATATTTATAATAATCATGTAATCATTGTTCAATGGCTATGTTTGAAATGGTAACAATTATTAACAGTATTTTAAAATCCAAAAACATAAAACCAAGGAAGTGCATAACCATTTTACATAATAAGACATTTAATTAGATCAATAGGAATTTTCATTAACAAAAGTTCGGGTCGTTACAAGAAGAGTACTTGGGAGAAAGAAATGAAGATGTGTTCCTAGTAATTAAAGTTGTTTTAAGTTTTTCTTTTATTGTTTTGATTTTTAATGTGATTTTTGAACCTTTTTTATTATGAAATGATCTATTTTCCCTTGTTTTGTGATGTGTTTGGTGTGATGTGTGATAAAGTCTTGACATATGAAAAGGGAAGGACCCAATTCTTAATCGAGATGAATTAACTATGATGTGATTAAACTCATGCAAGTGAGTCAGTTCCTCATAGATCTAATAGTATTTTGACTTGGAGGAAGAAATTCCATGATTCGTGACTTTGAGACAGCGTGGTTTTTGTGCTTGTGTGGTGTGTTTTTTGGTCGTTTGGGTTGATGTGATGAATCCTAATTTTCAAATGTTAGAGGAGGTGTTCTTGGATGTGGAGATTTCCTAAACCTAATTTCAAAAAACATAGGGCGGTTTATCATTGAATGTTGGTGTGTTAGTGGTGTTTCAAGTTTTGTGAGATCCTTGAGAGGTATCTTGAGGGATGGTTGTTCAGACCCTTCCTCTCTTTCCTTCTGGGTTGGTTTTGAATTCTCAATTGTGAGAATAGTTTGAGACGTATCTGATGTAATGGCATGGACCTCTCTACTCTATTACTTTTTGTGAATCTGGTGTTCAAGAAGTTTTTGGGGGTTAAGGTGACTCATTTCTACACTTTTCAAAATTTCCCATTTTCTAAGTTTTCCAACGGTGTCTCGCACCAATGGTGTTACCATGGCAGTGTCACCCAGGTGGTGTCACCTGGGTGGTGTTTCCCTAGCAGTGTCACCCTAGTGGTCACTCGCTGGTGTCATCTTTCTGGAAGTCGCTTACCCAGCAGTGCCTCGACCAGTGGTACCTCATTCTTGGAGGTAGGTCACCTAGGTGGTGACTCTTTTGGCAGTGTCTCGTCCAACGATGTCCCGCTGATGGTGGCAGGCATTGCATTTGGTGGTACCTCATTTGGCATTACTTCATCTAACGGTGGCTCGTAAGGGGTTCCTTGTCGAGCCATGCCTTATCGAGCCTTTCCTTATTAATCCATGTCTCATTGAGTGGTGAATCACCTAATGGTGGATCGTGAACGGTTCCTCGTCCGATGATGTTTTGTGAACAGTGTTTCTAGATCTTCCAATTTTAGCATTTTTAAGTATTTCTTTGCTGTAAAATGGATTTAATACCTTATTTTAAATACTTTGAAATATATTCAAATCACATAAATCCTATCTTTAATTTCTTAAGAGTATAGGAATTTTAATTGGTCAAAATACATGATCTTGAAAATATCCTCCTTTAATGGAAAATCAAAGACATATCTAAACCCATGACTCAGTTTAGATCTTCCCAAAGATGAGATACCTTTCCCCATTTATCTTCCTTATTATTTTATCTTGGAATAGTATTCCCCTAACCCTTCTTCCCAATGTAATCGTGAGGTCAGGATGAAACTTTTGGTTTATGTTTCCCTATAATTTTTCATATTGCATGTGCACCCCAATTTCAGTTCAACAAGGAAGTGCCAATCACCTTTTCTTCCAAATAGGTTTTCCTTAATCTTTATTAATCTTTGATCATGAAGGGTGGGTATAATAATGTTTTTCATTGTGAATATATTTTAACTCATATTAATGAAGATAATTGAATCGGTTTTAAATCAATAAATAGGGGGTTGGGAAAAGTGACACATGTTTCTACTATGTTATTATTTTATTGATATTGTGATTTGTATGGGATAACTACCCACTGAAAATATTGGTTTTTGGGGGTATTTTTTGTGCATTTAATGGTTTATTCCTCTCCTATTGTTTTTTTTTGAATGGTTGTATATAAAATATGGTTAACCATGTATATTTAGCTAATAAATGGATGCCCTAGGATCGTATAGCTTCTATAATAACCCCTAAATTGAAAATTGGAATTCAATAAGGGATTCCCTTAAATATGAAAATATTTTTTTCTTTGGTTGGTGCGGTAATGTGGTTTTGGGAACAACTATGTATAGAGGGTTAGTTTTGTTGTTATGATAATATGGGTGTGGTATGATGATGTAGTGGGGTTGCGAAACTACTTGTGTTGTGATATATTATTGGGTGTAGTTGTGAGTTGGGGTTTGTTTTGGGTTCATGGTTGTTTGGTAGGATGACTTTTAATAAGGACAATATTAGTTGGTATGGGTGCTTCAGCATTGATAACATGTATAATGCTTTACCTCATACCTAGAGGTCATGGTGTTGTGTATTTAATGTAAAGTGGGTTATTTTACCATGAATGTTACTATGTTTCTTATTTTCCTAAGGATTTATGGAATAAATAAATAATTTTTTAATAAATTTGGAATGGTTTGGGTTGGTTTGGTTAATAGAGTGGAAATGGATAAATGATTTGGTTGGGAATGTGGAATGGGATTTATGGCTTGATGTGTGGTGTGGTGCATTTAGAAGTGGCAGAAAAAGTGATGGTGTTGTGAGTTGGCTAGTTTTTTTGAAAACCCATAGGTTGGGCTTGGGTTTTTGGTATTACTTATATATATAATTGTATTTTCCTTGTTATTTATATCTTCACTCCACCCTAGTTATGTACTATGTGTTGAACACCACCATTGTCATGGGGGAAGGTTTCTTTCCCAACATCCTGGTGGGAGGATGGATGGTTGGCCACCTTCTCTTCCCTACTCCCTCTTCTAGGTAGTGACGACCCAAGTTTCTTTGGGCCAGATGTGGTGAGATGTTGTAGCCTAGGTATTTGTAGGTGAATTTGTTTGTTTCTCAGGTGTTTTCAGGATGATTTGTGATGTGATTTCCTAGGTGTCTTCGATATGAGAAGTGATGTGTTGTGAGGACTAAGCTTGTGCAGGAAGGATATGTTGTGAGGACTAGGTGTGTATGGGTGTGATGTGTTATGAGGCCTAGGTGTGTGTGGGTAGGATGTGATGTGGTATATTCGGAAGAGGTGGGAGTGACATGACGTTTTTCGTTACGGTGTGAGAGCAGCTAATCAGTGGGAAAGTGGTGCGGGGTACCCTATCATTGATTTACTTTATATTATATTATTTTACTTATATTACTTAGTGAGTGTGCCTCTGTGAGTATGTTATTTGTTAGTATTCTTATTTAGGTGTTGGTTAGTTCTATTATTTTCTCACAGGTTCATTAGTATGCCTATTTCACATGTGCATGGGGACTTTGGTTTTCCTACTGAGTATACTTGTATACTCACCCTACATATATCAACTACTTTCAGGTTTCTATGAGGATTTCTCAAACCATACTGAACCTTAATAGATCATATCTTGACAGTTGTTGCATCATTGCTTAGCTTTACCTTTGGGTATTTACTTTAGAGACTTTTTTGTTTGTACCAATTCTATTTTACACATGCATGTGGGGTGGTTTTGGATTTCTTTACATTATTTCTTGGAGTTTCTTTGTGGATGATCCATCAAATATCCCAATATTGTTTATTAAAAAAGGTAATGCCTACTATATTTGGATATTTTAACACCCTTGGTGCTAGTTTCCAACTCAGGACCTACAGGAGGAGGGACTTGGGGGTCATTATATACATTTTTTCATTACCATCCCGGGAGGGGTATCTTTGGAGGGAGGGGTTGTGACATTTAAATGAATGGTTAGACTTGATCCCACCTTGGAATCCTAATGGAATTCCTTGAGCACTCGGAGGATGCCATTTAGATTCATTGATCTGATTGTCATGGGGGATTCCCACTGCAGAATATGGTCCTTATATTATTACATGAATGTCGCAGCATTGTATCAACGATTCACCTGACTCTTTTCTAGATATTATAATGCCTAGAATAAAATCCTTGGATTGGAATTGATGTCTTCAGACATGTGGCCCAATGGATACGCCCCATTGTTCCCAATAATTCTTAGCCCAAGATTATTGTGCATGAGCTCCATAGACTCTGTTAGACACTTTTACAGTGGAATGACTTTGGAGAACCCATTATATTACACTCATACCCTTATAGCCAGACTGCATGAGATACTATTATGAGTTTTCTCAACCCCTAAGGTCAAGTATTTCCTAGTTTCTCCTTGGATCCTCTTTTACTATTATAATCATTATTACTCCATGATTACCAATATATTAAAATTCTTAACCCATGGATAATAATTAAATGATCACATGTCCAGAGACATTTCTAGCTAAGGATGAAGTTTTAATCGCTTATTTATTATCAAACTACATTACTTTTATATACTTTCACATTGTTACAATTAATATTCATTGAATGTATTTGTATACACTATTAGTGGTGGCCTGCGGAGTTTATCTCACACCCTATTCAGGTCATTGTTGATACTCAGTTAGATTATATGATCATAGATGTGGGTAAATGGAGCCATCCCACTTTGGAAACCTAACTTATTTCTTTAGGATGTGAGATCGGTAGAAGATGATTGTGTTAGTTCTTGAGATTCTTGGATAGTTTTTTCCCTTTTGGTAATTTTGTATATCATGTATTGTATTGTCTGTCTACTTCCATGTATCCATATTTTCCCTTTTTTGGATACATGCCATTATCTTTTGTATATTATTCAAATTACGGATTTTTAGGATTATGTATTTCTTTCATGATTATGCTTTTTTCTATTGGCTTACTCATTATTATTATGCTTTCATTGTTTATAGGTCTATCTTCACCACTATGTACCACTATGACCAGAGGGAATAGACTTACCATGGATGCACCCTAATCCCTCACTACTAGTCAGTAGCCTCTAGCACATGGGGAGGCATTCTTGAGGTCATGTGTCCAACCAGGTTTGGTTACTCAAGAGAAAACTGGGTTTGGTACATCACAAAGTGTTATCAATGCAAGGTTATTTTCATTACCTTACTATTTTCGGATGGTATAAAGGATATTATAAATGTGTCATAACATCATCATAATCTATTCATGGGAGTAGGTAACCCACATTCCGGGTAAATACCAAGTTTCTTGGGAATGGGAGATTGTTGTTCTATATTCCACCCATTACAGTTGATATATTTTCACCGTTGAGTGATGAACATGGATTAAGGTATTTTTTAAGATTTATATAGATTATAATTTGGACAGTAGGTAAGAAGAACTATTTCATGCATCATTATATCCACTTAGAAATTCTCAACCCATTCCATATTGGTGCATTTAATTGCTTACATTACTTTTGTTTCCAGTAATTATTGAGTGTTCCTTGGTTGTGATGTATTCCTATGACACTAACATCTTATATAGGGAAGAGAAATTGGTTTCTTAAAGAATCAGCATCAACCTAAATGGTGTTTTCCTAAATAGATTGATGGTGGCATCCTAAATATCCAATTTCAACCCATGTAATCTATATACCCTTGGATATATAATCTAAGTTTTGGTTTCGATTATGAAACTACCATTTTCAATTTATAAAGTGTATGGGCCTACATAAATTGGAAAATGTAATTAATCAAATTGATCCATTTTATTCTACCCATTACATTCTGAGATCGAATGTAAAATGGGTATGGTTGTAATTAAATGGGTGAAAATTTCAATTTATAAAGAGTATGGGACTTTATAAAATGGGAATTACAATCCATTTAATTGAACCTTGTATTATGTATAAACTTACTTATCAACATAAAAAATAAATTTTGACATATAAATGAAATTTTTTCTAGTAAATTAAGAGGCTAAGTGAAACTTAAAGAGTGTTTCCCTCATTAAATTACAATTGACCGTCCCCATATACCGAAACCCATGTGAATAAAAAATTGAACACTTACCAATACCATAACCTTTGATGTGGGTAGTTGGGGTAGTGTGTGGGTAGTGAGCCCTTTTATTTTGTTCTTATTCCATTAGAGATCTTTTCTGATTTGGTATCTTTTCTTGAGATGTGCTCCTAGAATTTTTAGAGCTATTCCCCCCATGAAGTCATTGAGTTGCACGCCAATAGGGTGGAAACGATCACGCTCCATAGGTGGAAGGACCCAATCCACTAGTGTTACCTATAGTAGTGACACCTATAGAACCACCTATTTTCACCAAATTGAGCATTGATACACAACTTTGAGAGAGTTTTCTATTCTTTGTGTAGTCTATACAAGGTGCTCCACAGCCAAAACCTACGATTTCTGACCATCCTCAGGAGTTCCAGGTGAAACATCCACCCATGTTATTATTGGATCAAAATATAAATGTAGATGTCACAATACAAGATATGGTGAATTTTAGGTTTAAAAACTTTTCCCTTTTTATCCTAAAATTATTTAGTGTAAACAGATTTAAACTAAATCAATTCAAAGAACCTCTTATTGTATTAAAAAAATTAATCAGACTGGCCCTAGGTCTGGTAAATATCATAATCAGATTAATTATGGTAATGTATTTCATAGGTTTTAATTGAAACTAATCATATTCACAAAAGAAACGATTTGATCAGAGTAATCATGTATTAGATCATAATTGCAATGTTTACCTTGTCTAAAAAACAATAAAATCGATTCTATCATAAAGCATACATAATCGTATTGAGTATTAAAATGATCATTATTAGTTTATTACAAATAAATTGTAATCATATTATTACAGAGTTATCATAATTAGAATGGTTATGATAAATGAAATAAATAATATAAATATGAATAAGTAAAACAATTCACTTTCTATCACAATGTAGTGGAAATATAAAATAATAAAATTAATTTTACCCAAATATAAGGGTATCCATTTACCTAGGATATAGGTCCCTTGATTTATAATTTCAAGAAATTTTATCTTACCCACACTAGGGTAAGCCCTTGATACGATGATCAGCTTCAGTATATACACCTATCCTCAGAAGCCCTTGAATAAGTAGGTAATTAGCACCTTTGTCTTCCTAGCCTTTTCATCCCTCGATCATATTCATAATTGATTGGTATCACATGAATAAAAATAAAACTCCTTGAAGTTAAAAGTATTATGAACAAGTTGTTCATGGATTGAATACTTCATAGTTTTCACATAAAGCAATATTTTGACAAAGCACTCACAGAGTGTCACTAGTTTGTTAAAAGTTCTAAGCTTGTCCAAATGACCTGGAATTTATAGCCTTCATCCCAATAGTCATATTTTGTATCCAATGGTCTTATTTCTTCTTCAAATATTAGAGGGACTTAGATAATTGGAATTACAACGGTCATATTGTAATTGAAATAATGACATCATTTTAGAAAACATAGCAAACAGAATACACGACATCTTTTTGGAGTACTTGTCAAAATTGAATACATGGAATCATTTTGATTCAAAGGTTTTATTTTCATTACAATACTTGTTATTTGAATATAATATAGTGAGTATGAAAAAAATGTGGATTATTTGAAAAAATATAAAAGTGAATAGTAAATCAATATGAAGGTTTTAATTTGAAATAGTTAATATGATTTATCCAGTTAGTGCGATTTTATCAGGGAGTACTATTAAGAACATAATCTGTGATATTGATAAAAATTGTATTCTAATTTTATCTGATGAGTACAATGATGATCATATCTAGGATAATCATATAAAAGTATTATTTCTATAAAACAAATTGGTACAATTATTATCGTATCCTTATGAGAAAATCTTAGTAAGGAATTAAAAACAAAAAATCTTAAAGACAATATATATATTAAAAAAAATAAGAGTTTGTGGTTTTCAAAATAAAGGAATAGAAAATTCAAAAAAGGAATTTTGACTTAACAATCTCTCCCTTTTTGGAAATCACAATCCACAAGTTATAAAAATTAAATAAATAAAAAGGTAAATATAATTTCATATTCAAAAGGCATATACTTATCTCCCTTCAAGTTTTAAAACTCTTCAAAGTAAAACTTAAATACAACTAACCTCTTTCTTAGGATAATAAAGTACTTAAGGATCATATTCTATAAGATTAAAACTCCCCCTTATTAAAAGTATTCTCCTTTTGAGAATTCCTCCCCCAGTTAAAAACATTCTCCCCATTTCTAGCACAATCTAACCTATTTAAAAACATTATCCCCCTCTGTGATTTACAAAAAGGAATATAGAAGATCTTCTAATGCCAGAAAAAATGGTTAGAGGGAAACATAATATAAAGAGATATAAAGGATTTTATTGTCTAAAATGTTTGAAAGAATATTCATCAATGAAAGAAAATATTCAATCAAAATTATAAAAATATCCATGGAATTTTTTTTAATGATATAAAAAGATTTCAAAAAAATAATTTCTTGTCCTTGTCTTTATCATTGTTTTTCTTCATAATATCTAATATAGTCGTCTTCATCTTCTTGAACTCTTTTTTGTATTCCATCAGGTTTTTTAGATATTCTTTCTAAGATTGAAGAATTTGTTCTTGGACTGTAAACAATTGATCCGGATTCTGAATTGATTCTTCTTGAGAAATAATCTTATCTTCCAAAGACTAAATCTAAGCTTCCTGAGACTAAATATTTTCTTCCTAAGACTGATGATTTTCTTCTTAATATTTTAACTTCTCTTCTTGGGCTTGAAGACTTTTTTAATATTTTCTTCCTAAGTATGATACTCTTCAAATTGAACTCTAGTTACTTTTTATATAATTTCAACTCTTATGGTTATCAAGAAATTTTCATTGTTTAAATATGATACTTTGATCTTGATTTCCTCAAAATCTCCGGAGTGAGTATATTTTGAACAACTGAGCTTTTAAAGAGTAAATACTTTAGCCCTGATTTCACTTACTAAATTATTTAAGGAATAATATAAATCATTTATCAAGATCCTTGTGTCCTCAAGATTATCTCTATTTTGTTTGACAATGCTATCGATGTTATAAGACCACTTGATAAATTTATTTCAATCCTTCTTATGTTCCACAAAACATTCTTCAAACACTTTAAATTCATATTCTAGTTTTATAAATTTATCCATCAAAACTTTGAATGAGTCTATTCTTTTATTTTGGATATTATAAAGAATATCAATCTTTGCATACAACTTTGTAAAATAAGGAATGATTGCTTCCAGAATTTTTAATGCATGTTCAATGTATTGAACTCCTTTGATTGAAATAGTTTGATCTAAATCAGTGTCTTCATTATAGTCAGGTAGATCGCCATAATGAGTTTCTACTTGTACATATTCCATGTTTTGATTCTCATTTTCATCTAGATCATCTTTTTCTTCTTTATCTGAAACTTTAATCACTTTTTTTATTTTGTTTTATAATTTTCTTTTAACATGAATTGGACTCCTGGGGATGGAAATTTACTTGATGTTACTTCTGATGATCTGACTAGTATTGTGTTGGTATGAGATTTTTGACTTTCATCAGCTCCCTTTTATTTTGATTTAACTTTTTCTTCCACAGTACTCTTTTATTCAATTTCTTGTTATTTATCAATGTATTCATCTATGTGGTGAATTTAAGAATACTATTCTTCTTGAGGTACTGATTTTTCTCTGACTTTCTGTTTCTTCATCTTGTTATACTGAGAAAAGGGTATTACTAATTTAACAAGCACTAGATTCTTAATAGTTATACCAGCACTAGATTTCTTTATAGACTTTAGTAGGTTAACAATATCAAAACTTTTGGCCTTTCTCTTTTTCTTCTTATTTTATTTTTCTTGAAGTTTGATTGTTTCTTTAGTCTTATTCTTTTCAGAAAGAGCCTCACCTGGATTGATACCAAATTGTGTATATCCTTATTTTCTCTAATAATGTTATCTCCTTTACTGTTCATCCATTTCTCCACTATAAACACTTTTATTATTTGGTTTTGGAATGATATCATACTTTTCTTTCTTTTGTTTTTTTGAAACAATCGGAACATGAGTTTCAAAAGCTTCTACTTTAGGACTTCTCCTTCATCATTCTTAACAAATTTCTTAGAATCAGAATCAAAATGGATTTTCATCCTTCTCAGTGTATCATCATTAATCCAAAAAAATTATTATATTTCTTTGTATTTGATGGAAGAGTGATGTGGAAATACTTTAGTCTTTCATGAATGAACATTATTAGAATGGTTGGGGACATTATCAACTATCATTTAATACATCCATATTTGATATTTTTGACAGTTATAAAAATGTAACCCATAAGGTTGATATTACTCATATTCAAAATATAGTAAAGGGTGAATATATCTGATACCTTTATATTTTTTCTGTCTCCACACTTGAGAATTAGAAAACATTGAATCCACAAAGTTATTAGCCTATTATCTACTAACAGACGATTTACCTCTCTTTTTCCTTCATGCACCTCAAATAGGAATTGTTCAGATTTTTCTCTTGAAAAATACCCTAAGTTCTTTGGAAATTTATGTGAGATACAAAAATAATCTCCCTCAAATGGAACATTTAGAAAAGAGGCTGCTTGCTTTGCTGAAAATTTGATTTTATGGTCATAGACTTGTAAAGTTACCTTTAGGTTTTCTTCATCAACATACACTGTATTTTAGAATTGAATTACTTCATTAGGAATGATTGGATCATGAGCCTTCTATTTCTCTACACATACTAATTACCATGCTTGGAATTGAATTTTTTTTTCAGAGTAGAATCATATTTCTCATAAGAATCACTTTTAAAAATCCTTTATCGAAAGAAATTCATCTTTGAAAATTCTTTTGATTTAATATGTTTGGGAGAGGTTTTTGAGTACTCAGACATGAATACATAAGAAGACTCTGAGTGTCTCATCTATTTGAAGAAGGGAATATCTTCGCTGAAAACGTTGTGAATTTCTATGTATGGGGATGGGGGTTCCTATTTATAGGTGAATAGAAGTGAACTTTGGGATTCTACAGTCTATATTAGATCAAGAAGATATAATAGTTGAAAATAATTGAACTCTTGAGGTTTTTAAAATATATATATATATCATATTAAAAATGAATCTAATAAAAGGTTAAAAACAAATAAAATATTTGAAATAATAACAATTTGAAATGTATTGAAAACAAAGTGAAAATTATAAGTAATTTTACCTTTTAGAATTTCAGGATAGATTTTTTGGTTTTAATATATATTTTTTAATGTTTATTTGGTTTTCTAAAAAATTATTGTAAAAAAAACATTGATAAAATGTGAGATCGATAAAAATTTTGAGATCGATAAAATGTGGGATTGATAAAATGTGTGATTGATATAAAAATGTGAGATAGATAAAATTTGAGATCAATAAAAAATGTGGGATCGATAAAATGTGAGATCGATAAAAAATGTGAGACTGATAAAATGTGAGATTGATTAGAAACACGAAACCGATTAAAAAACATAAAACTAATTAAACACTTGAAACAAATTAAAAACATGAAACTGATAAAAAAATGAAGGTGATTTAAAAACATGAAACCATACATATATACTCCCCCTTTGTAAAGGAGTGTCTTAGTGTAAGGAGATGGTTAAATAGGAATTATATATGAATGAATACTTTACAGTGATCATTTCTATCTTCTGTTTAATGTATTAAAATCTATTATAAGGTAAAAGTTTTGTAAATATATTAACAAGTTGTTATTTCATTTCGATGAATTGTAAAATTATATCTACTTTCAGTGTGTGATCCCTAAGAAAGTGATGTTTAATATTTTTTTTTCATGAGAGTGATGTGCATGGTTTTTTCTTAAGGAAATGGAACTAGTGTTATCACATAGTATCTAAGTTTTATTAAAACTCATTCCATAGTTAGTGAGTGTGTGTTTTATCCACAACAGTTGAGAATATCAACTTTCAGATTCCACATATTCAGCTTCAGCAGTGGAAGTTTCTACTGAGTATTTTTTCTTACAGGATCAAGAAACTAATGAATCTACTAAGAAATGAAAAGTTCCAGATGTACTCTTTCTATCCATTATACAACCACCAAAGTCATCATTTGAAAATATTTTTAGTTCAAAATCTTTTTTAGAAGAATAAAAATTCCCAAATCCATAGTTCCATTTAAATAACAAAAAAAACATTTTCACTACTTTTAAATGGGATTATTTTTTATTTACTTGATATCTTGCACATAAGCATACTAAAAATATTAAGGTCGGTCAACTAGATATTAATTATAGTATACTTCCTATCATACCTCTAAAAGATGTTTGATCTACTGGTTTCCTAGCTTCATCAAGATCAAGGGTATTCAAGGTACCGATTGGAGTACTTATACTTTTAATTTTTTTCATATACATGCTTTTTAAGAAGATATTTAATATACTTATGTTGATATATATAGGTTCCTTTTAGTTTTTGGTAAATTTAAAAATCAAGGAAAAATGTTAACTCACCCATCATACTCATTTCAAACTTAGATTTAATTAGATTCTAAAATGAACTAGTTAAAGATCACCGAGTTGATCCAAATATTATTTCATCAAGCTATATTTGAACAATCAAAAAAATTATTATCTTACTTAATAAAAAGGTTTGTATCGACAGTTCCCTTAAAATAATTTTTTTGTTAAAAAAATCATGTAAGTTTATCATACTAGGATCTAGGTTCTTGTTTAAGACCATATAAATCTTTAGTAAGATTAAAAACATATTCAGGATGTTTTTTGTCTTCAAAACCAAGAGGTTTTTCTACAAAAACTTCATCTTAAACATATCCATTAAAGAAATCACACTTCACATCCATTTGAAAAAGTTTGAAATTAAATAATGTTGAAAAGGCTAATATAATTCAAATAGATTCAATTATATCTAATATAGAATAGGTTTCTTCATAATCTATTCCTTCTTGTTGATTGTAGACTTTAGAAATTAATCTTATTTTATTTCTAACAATGACTCCATTTTCATCACATTTATTAATGAATACCCATTTTACTCTAATAATAGAGGTTTCTTTATTTATTTCAACCAATATCCATATTTTTTCCTTTTTAATTCATTTATCTCATCTTATATAGCCTTTATCCAATCTTCATCACTTAAATCCCCATCAGTACTTTTTGGCTAAAATTGAAAAAGAAAGGCTAGATGTTCTACTTCATTTCTTAATAAACTTCTAGTCCTTATAGGTTGATTAACATCACCAATGATATTATCACTAGGATGATTCCTAAGAATCAATTTATTTTGGTTTTGTAAAACCTATTCATCAGCATAATTTAGAAAGTCTTCTGAGGTAAATACTTCAAAAACAATTTATTTATTATTTTCCATATAAGAATAGTCTTCTATCAAAGGTTGATAATAAATTTTGGAAAACACATCCGTAGATGTAGGTTGAGGTTGTTTAAAAACAAAAGGATCAGTTTCGTCAAATTTAACATGTACTATTTCCTCAATAGTACAAGAATTTTTATTTAAAACTCTATAAGCCTTAGAAATAGTATAATAGCCTAAGAAAATTCCTTCATCGGATTTGGGTGAAAATTTATGTAAATTATCTTTTGTAGTCAAAATCAATACTTTTCATCCAAATAATTTAAAGTATGATACTTTTGGTTTTCATCCTATCTATAACTCATAAAGTGTTTTACTAAGAAATGTTCTGATTAAAACTCAATTTATAGTATAACAAGCAGTACTCATAGCTTCATCCCAAAAAAAATCAATAGAGTATTAATTCATCATGGTTCTTGTTATATCTTGAATAATTTGGTTTATTATTTCAAAAACACCATTTTTCTGTGGAGTTCTTGGAGATGAGAAGTTATTAGTAATCCCTTTCTTACTACAAAAAGTTTCAAAATATAAATTTTCAAATTCTCCACCATGATCACTACAAATAGTTATCAAAGGTAAGTTTTTCTCATTTTTAACTTTGTCTATAAAATATTTGAAATAAGAAAACGTTTCATATTTCTTTTCTAGAAAATAGACCCATGTTAATCTTGTTTAATCATCAACTAAAATTCATAGGTACTATTTTCCTCCAATACTTCTAGTTTTTCTAAGACCTAAGAGATCCATGTGCACTAACTGTAATTCATTATTAGTTAATACTTTAATAATTGATTTAAAGATTGACTTATGTTGCTTTCCATATTGACAAGGGTTACAGACTTTTGAAGAATCAAATCTAATATCTGGTAAATAAACCTTAACAAGCCCTTTATTAGATAATTTACATAAGTTCCTAGGGTTATAGTGTCCAATTATTCTATTACATAATTAATATTGATCTTCCATTTCACTAAGTCCATGTAAGTCTTAGATCCTAAGGTCTTTTAAGTTAATTGTATAAATATTCTCATTCCAATGAACAGAAAGAATGAATTTATCTTTAGAATTGTGTACTAAGCATCTATCATTCCTAAAATTCACAAGGTAACCTTCATCACATAATTGAAATATTCTTATATGGTTGTGCTTAAGGCCTTTAATAAATAAAACATTTTAAATCAATGGTTTTCCAAGAAGAACAATGTTACCTATACCAACAATATTTCCTTGAGCATTATCTCTAAAAGTTACTTTTCTACCTTTCATCTTAATAGTATTTTCAAAGAAGTTTTTGTTACCATTAATGTTCTTATAACATAAACTATCCATGTACCATGTATTTTTGTTCATACTTATTTTGTTTTTATGAAAATAAAATAGTGATATTTTCATAATCCAAACTTTCATAGATCCAAAAAAGATAGAAAGTAAAATCTTAGGAATCCACATCTATTTAGAAAAATTATATTTATGAAATCCTAAGGTTTGGATTTTGTTTAAAGAAAAATTTGTGTTCCAATGTCCACTACTTTTACACTTGGTTCAAAATGGTTAACATTTAGGAACAAAATAGTTGTGATTGAAAACCAGTATTGAATGAGAGTAACTCATTCCAGAACTATTATTTAAAGTAAAAAATTTGGGAATACATCTTATCAAAATTCTATTTACCAGAAGTAAAATTTGATAATATTTTATTTAAGTAAAATATTTTAGAATTTAGTCTAATGACTAAGTTCTTATATTCGTAGTTATTAGTTTTAGAATTGAGTTTAATCTCTAAAACATTTTTCTTAGAAATAACATTTTCAAAATCCTTTGAAAGTTTGTCGTTTTCAAAATTAACTTCCTCATGGTTTTTTAAAATAGAAACAATTTCAAAAGATTTTACATTATGATATTTAGAAATATCTTCTACTTCTTTTTTTAAAACATTGATTCTATAATTTTCCTTATCAATGTTCTCTTTGATCTTACTATTTTCATTTTCAAGAAAATTAGAAAACCTAGATACTTATTTAAAATAAGGTAAAGAATTATCTTCTATTGAGGAAAAAATTTCATCCGAGGATATATAATTTTCTTCATTAGGATAATTATCACTTAAAGATATGTTAGTTAAGGATTCATTAGTGTGTACCTTAGCCATGAAACAATGGATTTCAATGGGTATTCTGGAAATAAGACCCATATTCTTCTATCCAGAAGATTCATTATCTAAAGATTTATCATATGAGTTTCTACCACTTGCACTCCAAGAATAATTTTCCTTCAAGACTTTATTTCCCCTAGGATTATAATATTTTTTCACATTCCTCTCAGAATGTCTAACTTTCCTATCTTTTCTTTTAATCCTTGAAAAATCAGGTCTGATGTGTCAGTCTTCCTTATATTCATAACATGTGACTTCTAAATATTTCTTATACTTATTATCATTTTTCTTATATCTATATTATAAGTCCTTGTTTCCAAAAATCTTTTTCGTACTTTGATAAATATTTCCTAATTTATTTCCTGACTATTCAGATTCACTTGAGTCTGATTGAACAACAACTTTATTCTTTGTTGACTTAACAATTTTCTCAGGAGTTTTGGATTTTATATGATTTGTAGTAGTAGTAAAATCAACAATCCCATTATTCTTCTTTACATTCTCTTCATCTCTATTTAATTTATTCTCATGTTGCAAGAGAGTTGAAAATAACTCATCAAGAGTTACAGTTATTAACTTCCTTGACTCATCAACAGTATCTCTCTTTGATTTACATTTGTTAGGAATGATGTCTATAATATTATTTAAGAGAATATCATAATATATCAATTTTTCTCCCATTGAATGTATAATTTTTATGATATTCATGAATCTCTGTTGAACTTTAGTTATAGGTTATCCATAGGGAAAAATAAAACCATGATAATTTGCTCTAAGCATGGCTCTTCTAGTCTAAATAACTTTAGAATTACCAAAATGTGTTATTTATAACTTCTTATATATACTATTGGATGATTAATAAGATGATATCTAGATGTATATATTTATGTTCATATAATAAAGTGAAGTATTTCATACCTTATAGTTAAGCTGATATTCCTTATTTTCTTGGTTAGTAAAAGTTCTGAATTCCTTGTCAGGTATCTTGTAATCTTCAGTAAGAATTATAAAATTATCAACACCAGTATTGATAAAAAACTTCTTCATTATGTCTCTCCAGTATTCATAATAATTACCATAAAATAGTTGGTCACTTAGGATTCAAATTTTCTATGGATCTGATATTTATTCCTACTATATTTCAAAACAAAAACTTTTCCACTCCACACGTTATCATAGTATGTATTTATAAACAAAGCGTTTATAAAATAAATATAACTAACTTTCAAAAGTAATGTAAGAAAATATATGATCATTGGAAACCTTATTTATGATACCAATTTTTAGAATCATTATCACAAACACCTACTTTGATACCAATTATTGGATCGAAATATGAATGTAGATGGTACAATATAAGAGGGGGTGAATTATAGGTTTAAAAACTTATCTCTTTTTAGCCTAAAAGGATTTAGTATAAAATTATTTAAACTAAATAAATTCACAAAACCTCTTTTTTTATTAAAATAATTTATCATACTATCCCTGGGTCCTGTAAATATTGTAATCAAATTGATTACGGTAATGTATTTCACATTTCATATTTAAAACTAATCCTATTCATAGAAGAAATGATTTGATTAGAGTAAGCATGCATTAGATCGTAATTACAATGGTTATGATGTTTAAAAAACAATAAAATTGATTCTTTCAAAAATCATACTAAATAATATTGAGTATTAAAATGATCGTTATTAGTGTATTATAAATAAATCATAATTAGAGTATTATAGAGTTATCGTAATCAGAATGGTTATGATAAATAAAATAAAGAATTTAAAGATGAATAAGTAAAACAATTAACTTCCTATTGCAATGTAGTGGAAATGTAAAAGAATAAAATTCTTTTAACCCAAAGTGAAGGGTATCTATTCACCTTGTATAGAGGTCCCTTGATTTATACTTTTAAGCGAGTCTATCTTACCCACACCAGGGTAATCCCTCGATATGATGATCATCTTCATTTTGTGTTACTATCTTCAGAAGTCCTCGATTAAGTAGGTAATCGAAACCTCTATCTTCCTAGCCTCAGAATCCCTCAATATTCAAAAAATCGGCACCTATCTGCCTATCCTCGACATCCCTTGAATGTATTCACAATTGACCAGTATCACACGAAGCAAAACAAAACTCTTCGAAGATACAAGTATTAAGAACAAGTTGTTCACAACTTGTAGACTTTAGAGTTTTCGTACAAAGAAGAATTTTGAAAGAGCTCTCGTAGAGTGTCTCTAGTTCATCAAAAGTTCTAAGCTCATCCAAATGACCTATTATTTATAGTCTTCATCCAAATATTCATATTTTGGCTCCAATGATCGTATTTCTTCCTGAAATCTCATAGGTACTTGGAAATCTGGCATTCCAATAATTATATTGTAACTAAAATAGAAAAATCATTTTAGAACACATAAAAAATGTAATACAAGACATTGTTTTGGAATACATATCAAAACTGAATATATGGCGTAGTTTTTATTCAAATGTTTTCTTTTCGATACAATACTTGTTCTCTGAATACAATAGAGTGAGTACGAAGAGAATATGTCTTATCCAATAAAATAAAAAAGTGAATAGTAAATCGATATGAAGGTTTTAATTTGAAACATTGAGTATGATTTATCTAGTTGGTGAAATTTTATCAGTGATTATGATTAATAATGTAATCAGTGAGATCGATAAAAATCATATTCCGAGTTTATCTGATGAGTATGATAATGATCATATCTAGGATAATAATATAAAAGGGTTATTTCTATAAAACAAGTGGGTATTATTATTATCAAATCCTTATAAGAAAAATAATATTTAGGAATAAAAAACAAAAAATATTAAAGACAATATATGTATTTAAAAAAATGATTTTGTGATTTTCTAAACAAAAAGGAATATTAAAGAAAAAAAAGGACTTTTGACTTAATAATTCTTGAGGGATGGATGCCCTTGGGATGTTATGTCATGGATAGAATCTATTTTATCTATATTTGAGTATCTAGAGATTCCTCTATAAAGGAGGTTCAAAATCACCACCTATATGTTGAGTGACTCTTCCAAGTGCTGGTAGGATGTGATTACTCAGGATGGTCATCATCATGGTATGGTCTGAGTAGACTTTAAAACTTCCTTCTATAATTTATTTTTTCTTGATATTCTTAGAGATGAATGTCTTGGTAGTTCATTCACATGTAGTAGGGATATATGTCTGTTACGAATTATTCAGTGAGTTTCACCTAGTTTCAATGCTTTACAACATTTCTTTCCAGTGATGACCTATCGCGAGAAAGATGTTTCAAGGATAGGCTTAGGTATGACATCCACACTTAAGTGAATGTATTTTGTATACCTATTATTTATTAGATCATAAAAAAATATCTTATCACCAAGTGAAACTTGAGGTAAACTAATAGTACATGGCATAAATGGTCAGTGCTGAGACAGGGTAGCATTTCTTCCAATAGAAAGAAGCATAGCCTTGAGATTTCTCATTAGAGCAGTGATAGTTAGAGTGTCTTCTATGGTATATTTTTTGTATTCCATTAGTTTGGATGTTAGGGGAATGTGATGACATGGTGCAATAGAGACCTATTGAAGTGTCATGCTTTCAATCAGATGGTCGATCCTCAAAGGTTTTTTCAAACTTTTCCACTAGTTTCTAGTAGAGGAGTACTAGCACTAGCTCTACCTTTAGGTCAAGGATCGGTGACTCCTTGTCAGGAAGTAAGATGGAGTAGAACCAGCCAATCAGTCTAAGGAGGAGGTTGTAGCCAAGGTATCCAGACTTTTAATTTTCAATGCTAGTAGTATGTACCTACACATGGTAGTCTAGTTGTAGCGTAGGGTCATAGATCAGGCCAGATGCATGCATTATAATAGATACCCAAGGACAAGAGTGAAGGAACTTCTACTATATGAGGTATTATTCTAGTAGTATATACTATCATGTCTACTTTGTTCGATATAGGTTCCTTGAACTATTTTATCTTTGTATCAATCGTGAAAAGTCTTTGCCTTGAAATTTATTAATTTTTTTGGGTGATAACCCTAGACACATAGTTAGGTGTGCGGTCATAAAATATATGACAATGAAAGTATTTTCCTCTTGATATTGGTAGTTATCTATTCTTGTAGAATTTCATTATCATTGAGATGATAGGGTTTGATGTCATGCTTTGGATAGATTGGCTCATGTCGTATCATGTCCACATTGACTATTATCACTGAAGGGTGAATTTTACATCATCTAAGGGAAGTAGATATTTAAATAAGTGAAAATGGAATGTCTAGGATGGTCGAGTGAGACCAGAGCATCATGGGATGGTATGAGTGATATCCTAGATTGCTAGCCTTTTCTTGGATGACCGGACAGTAATTCTGAAAAATTTTCCTCTAGTGGTGGATTGTTTTATGTATGTTTTCCCAGAAGTCATCTCCAAACTACCTCATGAGATAGAAGTAGAGTTTATAATTGATCTTTTTCTAGGATTAACTCTGGTATCTATTCCTCCATAGAGGATGGAATCTACTCATCTCTAGGAGATCAATAGATAGCTGGGGGATTTAGAATCTAATGGTTTTATCTGAACCAATACTTCTTCTTGGGGTTTTCCTATCCTTTTTTTAATAGGACTAATGGAAAATGTAAAAAAAATTGTATTAATGATAGATACATCATCTTACAGTAAATAACTAGAATTCTTTTCCTTGAATATATGATCTCTTTGACCAATTCTAAGGAGCTAGAGTTTTCTTGAAGATCAACCTAATATCAAACTATCATCAGGTGAAATTCAAGCCTTCAGAAATTCCACATGCAGATTTTAGAAGATGGTAAAGTTTATATGAGTACCTAGTTATGTTGTTTAGTTTTACAAATGCATCCGCTATTTTCATGGCCTTGATGAATAGGGTTTTCCACCCCTGATTAGATTCCTTCATTGTGGTTTTTTGGATGCCATATGGGTGTATTATCATACATTAAGTGACCATTATAAACATATTGATATCATTTTTATTACACTAAGAGAGTATCAGTTATATGTTAATCCCACAAATATCCACTTAGGATTGGAAAAGTTCACTTCTTGGATTGTATTATCTCAAAATCGGGGGTATTAATTAACCTAGAGAATCTGAGTTTTTCTATTTTCTAGGAGAATACCAAGAACATATTTGACATACATAGTTTCTTGTGGATATCTAGATATTACTTTCGTTTTATTTTTAACTTCTCGTGCCTTATATAATCTCTTACCAGTCTGACTAAAAATGGTGTGAAGTTTTTATGTTCTGAATAATGTGAGAAGACCTTTTTGGAGATAAAAGGAAGACTTAATTTATCACTAATCCTAATTCTTCCTGTAACGACCCGAAATTTTGAATAAATCTTGTTTCCTAATTTTATGTGTTATTTTATTTTATTTTTATACTAAAAAAAATGTTTCATTTGATAACATGAGTATAATTAAAATGAGACCGTTGGGTTTTGACTATTATATGACCATTGGTCAATATGACCCCTAGAAACTAAATGTTTTGATTATTGTCTCTAAATACAAGTAATCTTGGTCAATTAATATAGAAAGAAGATTCAATGGCCTCACCCAGTAGTCTTGGACCGATCGAAGCCCATCTAACAGAACTTGGGAAGGAGGTAGCACCACTGGGCTTTGCTCTGGACCAAACCCAAGCTGAACTTCATCGTGTGAAGCTATTAAGGGATCGCCTTCGTGAGAAGTTCAAACTAATAGAAATTACTACTCGTGCGATGTTGGCCGAGCCTCCCTCGGATTCTCTTACCATAGCACACCTTACACTTAGGTCCTATGCTGGTGTGATAAGGGGCTATGTAAGGAGATCGTAACTGCCTTGTGTAATCCTTTGTTTTAAATAAAAATTTCAATTTCTTCTTATGATGAAGTTTATGAATTTTCAAATGACCGGATAAATATAGTATGCATATTTTTGATGAATTTTAGAAAAAAGATATTTTAAAAATGTTTATGTAAACCTTAAATAATTAAAAATGTGTACTGATTTTCAAAAAATGGTCTTCTACAATTATGTTCAGTATGAAATTTAGAGTCTAATAAGATCAACTTGATTTTTGATGAATAGTAAATTATGAATAGTGATTTTATGCTTAGGATTAGTAATGTGACCAAATGTATTAGTAATCTCACTTAAAGAATGTATTAATATAATCTAGGCACCTTGATTAAGTAATGTGATTCAATAAAATGGTTAAATAACGGTTTCATAAATTATTATTCAAGTATTAGTTTTTTAAGGTGAATAGTTTTTTTTAATTAAAAATTAAATTAAAATTATTTATAAAATTATTTTTATAAAATGGATTTCATTTTTGAACTCAGAGCACCGATATTATGTTATGGTAATTTTGGGGGTTTTTTCTTAAAAAAGTGAATTTTCAGTGAATAGTATATTTATTTAAAAAATAAATTAAAAATATTTAGAAAATTATTTTTATAAAATGGAGTACATTTTTGAAATCATAGCATTGATATTTGGTTAAGTTGAAATTTTGGGATTATTCTGAGAAAGTTGAATTTTCGATGAATAGTGAAAATACAGTTTTTAAGTTACGGGTGTTTAATGACATCATTAAATGATGTATTAAGTATGTAATCAATATGGTCGACTTAAGAATATTAAGATAAGGTATGAGGTGTCCCAAGTGGCCAATACCATGGGCAAATACCATGGGCAAGCCCATGGTTTTTCCAAAACCACTAATGAGGTGTCCCTTGGCCATTAATGCCTTGTCCCCTCACTTTCCCTATAAATACCAAGCCATCCCCTCATCAATTCGACTCCCCACTCTCCCCCAACAAATTTATGGTCTCATTACCCACCAAGTAGTCCTCCCAAGGTGCCCCCTATCCCTCAAGGTCCCAACCTTTGAGTTTTAAGAGTTACATTTTAAGGTAAGGGATCTGATCTCTCTCTTTCTTTTCAAGAAATCTCTTTTATGTAATTTATTTTATTCTCCATGTTCTTATGATAAAAGGTGTTCTTTTATACTCCTCTTACTTCCCTTTTCATGTTCAAAAAATTAGAGATCCCCTCTTACTCTCATTATTTCGTTTTATGAAGTTTTAAGTGGCGTCGTTAGGCTGCCGAAAGTTTTGTAACGGATTCTTTCTCCCTTCTCTTTTTTCAAGATTTATTTTCATGTAAAGTATTTCAAGTTCCTTTTTATTGTGTTGGGGTATGATCTATAAATTTATCATACTGATCTTTTATGATCATATGATTAGATACCCCATTTTATCTCTTCAATTCAGTATTTTGAAGTTTTAAGTGGCGCTGTTAGGCTGCCGAATTTTTAAGGGATTCTTTCACCCTTCTCGTTTTCAAGATCTATTTTCATGTCAAGTCTTTCAAGTTAATTTTTGTTATGTTGGGGTATGATCTCTATATCTATCATACTGAAACCTTATTTTCATATGATTAGAGACCCTATTTTTATCTTGTCAATTCATTTTTGGTTGAAGTTTAAGTGACGCCGTTAGGCTGCCGAATTTTTAAGGGATTCGTTCGCCTTTCTCATTTTTCAAAGATCAACTTTCATGTCAAGTATTTCAAGTTCCTTTTGTATTATGTTGGGGTATTATCTCTATATCTATCATACTGATCTTTTATGTTCATATAATGAGAGTACCTATTTTATCTCATCAATTCATTTTTTTTGAAGTTTAAGTGACGCCATTAGGCTGCCGAATTTTCATAAGTGAAATCTTATTTTTGTCTTCCTTTCATGTTCTTCATTTCATATGGTATATCTTTAAAATTTCATTACCATGTTCTCAAATCCTTTATATTCTGTCCCTCTACTGTTTTATGGGTCATTTATGAGTGTTTGACACATTTCCCTTCTCTTTTCAATGTTTTCTAAAACCCCGAAACATAGCCGTTATGCTGCAGAAATTCCGTCTCAAAATGTATCTCTATTTTTCTAAAGTACTTTTATTTTATTAATTGAATACTCAAATATCTTTCTTCAAAAGGTGTATTCACATATATATCAAAATTTTATATTTTAAATTCTTTTATTTACATACATGAGACCCACACTCCCCTTCCGTGGGTTTTAAAGTGACGTAAAGATCATGTCTTTAAAGCAGTTTTGAAAACGTTATGATTATGAAATGAAACCCATTTATTTTATGATATATGGGTTATTTATGAAATTTTTTATGATGATATATGTGTCTCACATGATAATAAAGGAAAATTTAAGGGTGTGCCCTGATAGCACTCCAATGCATTGGGTAATGATGTAACCACTAGAGATTACAATTTTCACGATATCTTGGTGAATAACCTTGGTAATTTTCAAATGACACCTTGGGGATGGACCTTGGTGATATGTTCATTATTTTCTATGTTAAATGATGTAGCCACATATTAATGTTATGAAAAATGTTATTTTTATTATGATATTCCACATGATTTCTTTCTCATGCCTTAAAGTTCTGTTTCATGACATAGTTGATGTATCTCAAGTTCACGTGTTAAATGTTTCTCTTATTCCCTTACTGGGCCTTCTCCTCACCCTTTCTTTTTATGTATGTCCCCAGGTTATGAGATGCAGTAATGAACCTAGGATTAACTTAAGGAGAAGCCTTTCAAGTGTTTAAGAAGAATGTTTTATGTTGTTTTCATGTATTATGTTCCTGGTTTCCAAGACACTAAACCTTAAAGATCCTCAGTTTTGTGTAATGTAATGAAAGTTTATGTTATAAAAAGGCGGGATGTTATAGTTGGTATAAAAGGATGGTTTATTTATTTGTGTAAATTAGGATATGAAAACTTTAGGAAGAATCCTATAGAAAAGTTTATATATAGAAAATCTTCCTGGTATTTTGGTGAGTATTGAGTAATGGGTTGCCAAGCAAATACATCCCTGTCTGGATACGAGTAGGTAGAGGTGGATCTGGCACAGATGTACATAAGGGTAAAACCCAAAAACACCGCTTTGAGATAGACTCAAACGGGAACTGGTACACAACAATGGGCATTGCTGCACTCTTGGTTACGACTCCACCGGGGGATATGCTATGGTAAATTCATAAGCTTAGTATGAACCATTATTAAAGGAACAAAGATAAAATAAAATAAAGATTCACATAAGAATATATAATCATGGATAACCTAGATTGTAACCAAGTGGATCACAAGTTAGGATATACTTTTATTCTACAAGTTTATCCTTTTATGCTTAAAGTTTCTTTTTCATGATTATTGGCTAAGTATTTAAGCCCCTAATTATAGTTTCTTTTCTTAGTTAATGGAGGGAAATAGAAGAACATGTCCCAATAACCAAAGTGATAGGAAATTCGATGATTGTCGTATTAATATGACAGAGATGATTAGGGGATTAAAATATGATTATTATTTTGGAAGACGTTCACTATTTTGGGGACTCTATATGATCGACGTAAATAGATTACTACGGTATTTTCATTGAGGAGTAAGGTTGACTTATATTTTGAAGAATCAATGAATTTAAGGTGGACTTATAGTAATTTAGGTTACTTATGGGAATGATTAACCTATCTTGGGTAAAATATGTTTAGGTTTTCTACTTTTGTTATAAGATGTTAGGAGTGGTTGATGTTGTTTGGAGATGAAAAATGAAGTTTATTTTGGAAGACTATGTTATCAAATCCCTATTGTATTTGGGTTTCAATATTAGTTTGGTTTATTTTGAGGAATTATAAGGATCGTTATTTATGGAATGGTCTATGATGAAACTTGGGTAGTACCATGGAACTTTGAAGATTTAAAAGTAGTTTCCATTCCTATGGGATTATTTCTTTTTGAAGAGTTGTTTTACCTTACACTTTTGTTTTTGGGATAATGTTTAAAGATAGATGAAATAGATAATTAATCTTTTGTGGATTATGTGATTCTCTAGAAGATGATTCTTATGTTCTGATGAGACCAAGTAGTTTTGAATGCTCATCATTTGGAGAAAAGATTATTTTTGGTAGAAACTTATTTAAGGATGAAACTCTACATGAAGGTAGGTATATTTTCTTATGTTTTTGTTCTATGTAGTAAATGAATTCCTCAAAATTATGAAATAGAACGTAAAAAAAATGTTGTTGGTTTACGTTTCCTACTAGGTAATCAAATACCGTTTACACACATCATAAGTTTGGGATTTTCTTATAGTTAACTTTCTCCTAATCATGTTTTCTATCACCCTCCCTTAGAACTTGACCCTTTGTTTTCTCCTCCATATCCATGTTTTCCTACATGGAATCCTAGTGTGGTCTAACTCGGGTGACCTTTGTACTTCCCTTTCTTTCTTTTAAAGTAATAGTGTTACTAACTCCTTTTCCGATGTGGGACATTCAATGAAATTTCAAAACCCAATTTTAAAAATTGCGAGGACGCAATTTCTTAAGGGGGGAAGATTGTAATGACCCAAAATTTTGAATAAATCTTGTTTCCTAATTTTATGTGTTATTTTATTTTATTTTTATACTAAACAAAAATGTTTCATTTGATAACATGAGTATAATTAAAATGAGACCGTTGGGTTTTGACTGTTATATAACCATTGGTCAATATGACCGCTGGAAACTAAACGTTTTGATTATTGTCTCTAAATACAAGTAATCTTGGTTAATTAATATAGAAAGAATATTCGATGGCCTTACCCAGTAGTCTTGGACTGATCTAAGCCCATCTAACAGAAATTGGGAAGGAGGTAGCACCACTGGGCTTTACTCTGGACCAAACCCAAGATGAACTTCATCGTGTGAAGCTAGTATGGGATCGCCTTCGTGAGAAGTTCAAACTAATAGAAATTACTACTCATGCGATGTTGGTCGAGCCTCCCTCGGATTCTCTCACCATAGCACACCTTACACTTAGGTCCTATACTGGTGTGATAAGGGGCTATGTAAGGAGACCGTAACTGCCTTGTGTAATCCTTTGTTTTAAATAAAAATTTCAATTTCTTCTTATGATGAAGTTTATGAATTTTCAAATGACCAGATAAATATAGTATGCATATTTTTGATGAATTTTAGAAAAAATATATTTTAAAAATGTTTATGTAAACCTTAAATAATTAAAAATGTGTAATGATTTTCAAAAAATGGTCTTCTACAATTATGTTCAGCAGGAAATTTAGAGTCTAATAAGATCAACTTGATTTTTGATGAATAGTAAATTATGAATAGTGATTTTATGCTTAGGATTAGTAATGTGACCAAATGTATTAGTAATCTCACTTAAAGAAAGTATTAATATAATCTAGGCACCTTGATTAAGTAATGTGATTCAATAAAATGGTTAAATAACGGTTTCATAAATTATTATTCAAGTATTAGTTTTTTCAGGTGAATAGTTTTTTTTTAATTAAAAATTAAATTAAAAATATTTAGAAAATTATTTTTATAAAATGGATTTCATTTTTGAACTCAGAGCACTGATATTATGTTATGGTAATTTTTGGGGTTTTTTCTTAAAAAAGTGAATTTTCTGTGAATAGTGTATTTATTTAAAAAATAAATTAAAAATATTTAGAAAATTATTTTTATAAAATGGAGTTCATTTTTGAAATCAGAGCATTGATATTTGGTTAAGGTGAAATTTTGGGATTATTCTGAGAAAGTTGAATTTTCGGTGAATAGTGAAAATACAGTTTTTAAGTTACGGGTGTTTAATGACATCATTAAATGATGTATTAAGTATGTAATCAATATGGTTTACTTATGAATAGCAAGATAAGGCATGAGGTGTCCCAAGTGGCCAATACCATGGGCAAATACCATGGGCAAGCCCATGGTTTTTCCAAAACCACTAATGAGGTGTCTCTTGGCCATTAATGCCTTATCCCCTCACTTTCCCTATAAATACCAAGCCATCCTCTCATCCATTCGACTCCCCACTCTCCCCCAACGAAGTTCTGGTCTCATTACCTCCCAAGGAGTCCTCCCAAGGTCCCCCAATCCCTCAAGGTCCCAACCTTTGAGTTTTACGAGTTACGTTTTAAGGTAAGGGATCTGATCTCTCTCTTTCTTTTCAAGAAATCTCTTTTATGTAATTTCTTTTATGGTCAATGTTCTTATGTTAAAGGGTGTTCTTTTATACTCCTCTTACTTCTCTTTTAATTTCCACATAATTAGAGATCCCCTCTTACTCTCATTATTTCGTTTTATGAAGTTTTAAGTGGCGCCGTTAGGCTGCCGAAATTTTTGTAACGGATTCTTTCTCCCTTCTCATTTTTCAAGATTTATTTTCATGTAAAGTATTTCAAGTTCCTTTTTATTATTTTGGGGTATGATCTCTAAATTTATCATACTGATCTTTTATGATCATATTATGAGAGACCACATTTTATCTCTTTAATTCAGTATTTTGAAGTTTTAAGTGGCGCCGTTAGGCTGCCAAATTTTTAAGGGATTCTTTCACCCTTCTCATTTTCAAGATCTATTTTCATGTCAAGTCTTTCAAGTTCATTTTTGTTATTTTTGGGTATGATATCTATATATATCATACAGAACCCTTATGTTCATATGATGAGAGACCCTATTTTTATCTTGTCAATTCATTTTTGGTTGAAGTTTAAGTGACGCCGTTAGGCTGCCAAATTTTTAAGGGATTCGTTCGCCTTTCTCATTTTTCAAAGATCAACTTTCATGTCAAGTATTTCAAGTTCCTTTTGTATTATTTTGGGGTATGATCTCAATATCTATCATACTGATCTTTTATTTTCATATTATTATAGGCCCTATTTGATCTCTTCAATTCATTTTTGTTGAAGTTTAAGTGACGCCATTAGGCTGCCGAATTTTCATAAGAGAAATCTTATTTTTTTTCTTCCTTTCATGTTCTTTATTTCAAATGGTATATCTTTCAAATTTAATTACCATGTTCTAAAATCCTTTATATTATGTCCCTCTACTGTTTTATGGGTCATTTATGAGTTTTTGACCCATATCCCCTCTCTTTTCAATGTTTTCTAAAACCCCGAAACATAGTCGTTATGCTGCAGAATTTCCGTCTCAAAATGTCTCTCTTTTTCTAAAGTACTTTTATTTTATTAAGTGAATACTAAAATATATTTCTTAAAAAGGGGTATTCACATATATATCAAAATGTTCTATTTTAAATTCTGGGATTTACATAAACGAGACCCGCACTCCCCTTCCGTGGTTTTTAAAGTGACGTAAAGATCATGTCTTTAAAGCAGTTTTTAAAACGTTATTATTATGAAATGAAACCCATTTATTTTATGCTATATGGGTTATTTATGAAATTTTTGATGATGATATATGTGGATCACATGATAATAAAGGCAAATTTAAGGGTTCGCCCTAATAGCGCTCCAATGCATTGGGTAATGATGTAACCACTAGAGATTACAATTTTCACGATATCTTGGTGAATAACCTTGGTAATTTTCAAATGACACCTTGGGGATGGACCTTGGTGATATGTTCATGATTGTCTATGTTAAATTATCTAGCCACATCTTAATGTTATGAAAAATGTTATTTTTATTATGATATGCCACATGATTTATTTCTCATGCCTTAAAGTTATTTTTCATGACATAGTTGATGTATCTCAAGTTCACGTGTTAAATGTTTCTCTTATTCCCTTACTGGGCCTTCTCCTCACCCTTTATTTTGATGTATGTCCCCAGGTTATGAGATGCAGTAATGAACCTAGGATGAACTTAAGGAGAATCCTTTAAAGTGTTTAAGAAGAGTGTTTTATGTTGTTTTCATGTATTATGTTCCTGGTTTCCAAGACACTAAACCTTAAAGATCCTCAGTTTTGTGTAATGTAATGAAAGTTTATGTTATAAAAAGGTGGGATGCTATAATTCCAGAGCCTTAAAGAGGTTATATAGTGTTCTATGATTCATCAGGAATCAGGTTGGTTGTATTAATTATGCAGGAGGATAGAGTCATTGTGTATGGGTCTCACTAGTTGATACCTCACAAGTGTAATTACCCAACACATGACCTCAAGCTTGAAGTCGTCATTCATTCCTTGAACAACCGGAGACATTACCTTGTGGGAGACTGATTTTTAGTGTTTAAAGGTCACAAGAGCCTCAAATATATATTTATGCAGTGTGAATTGAATATCATATAGTGAATATGGGTTGAATACCTTCAATATTTTGACTTTAATCTTGCCTATACTCCATGAAAGGGAAATGCAGTAGCTGATGTGATAATATTAAAAACTTAGGAATAATACATTTATGAATTAAATGATAAATGGAAGTTGGTGGCCCTATTTTCTAAAATGAAACTATAGTTTTAAGGGATTCATGAGAATCCTTTTTTTGCAGCCTTAGTAGTTACCTCTTTACTCTTGGATAGGTTGAAGAGAAAGCAGTTTTCAAATCCTAAAGGCTTGGTCCTACATGAAAGTATTTTAGGTGAGGACCAACCTTTGGATTTTTTTAGTTAATAGAGAAGACATCCTACCTATACATGGGAATATTTGGGTTCCTATATAAAAGGAAGAGGAACTGAGGTGAGAGTCACATTCTTCTTAGTGGTCACTACACTCAAGTATCTCTAAGATGTATTGTGATATGTGTTGCCAGTATTGGTGGCCTAGGATGAAACATCTGATTACAGGTTTTATCACTAGGTTTTACACTTGTCAGTAGGTGAAGGAAGAACACCATTAGCCTGATGTCTTTTTATAGTCATTACTGATCTCATAATGGAAATGGGATGATATAATAATGTATTTTGTGACTGTTTTATCATGTTCTACTCAAGGTAGCGATGCGGTTCGGGTAGTTATTGATCTAATGAAGAAGTTATCCCACTTCCTTCCTATCTAGGAGACTTTATAAGTTGATGATATGGGAATATTTTATGTCAATGAGATTATAATCTTACATGGTATCCATCATATTATCATTTCAGATAGGTAAGCTCATTTCATATCAAGGTTCTGGAAAGGGTTATAGAAAGATTTGGGTACACAAGTACTTTTAAGAACATATTTTCACCTTATACTGATGGATTTTTGGAATGGACTATACAGGTTTTAGAGTAAATTCTTTGAGAAAGATTACTTGATTTCAGGGGTTCTTGGGAGAAACATATTTCCCACATCAATTTTTTCTACAATAATATATTTTAGAAAAAAAATCAGATGGATCCATATGAGGCTTTGTATGATAGGCCATTTTGTTCACCTCTGTGCTGGATAGAGGTAGGTAAGGTAGTGATACTAGGTCCACATCTCATATAGGAGACTTTAGAGTAAGTGAAGTTGATCAAAAAGCAAATATCTACTACTCAGTATAGACCAAAATTGTATGTCGATCGTTATTGATGACCTCTAGAGTTTGAGGTCGTGGATCATGTTTTCTTTTAAGTATAACTCAGGCTTGAGAATAGATGGATATATAGGAAATATAAGTTTTTTTCTTATTTTTTTGGGCCTTTTTATATCTTGGATTGAGTCATGTCGGTAGTTTATCAGTTTCTGTTAAATCGAAGGTATTTTTTCATGCATGGTGTCTTCCATATTTCATTGTTTCTTCATTACCATACTGACCCATATCATAATTTTGATCCTAATGATTTTGAATTGGATATGGATACTTCTTTTGAGGAGTTTCCCATTCACATATTTTAAGGTGACCCATGGTTTAAGGAAGGGTTCAGGAGCATCACGGGCTTATTCAAATCCCAAATCTCTAGTTTTTAGAGGAAATAGTTCGGTTGCACTATTAGTAGAAACTTTAAAGCCTAATCCATATGGTTAGATAAACTATGTGAGGTGTTGTAGGGATCCAAAAAGGGGAGCTCAAGGGTTGCGCATAGCTTTTCTAACCATGCACTACATCCTATGCAGGATGTGTTCCCTAGGTAGAGAGGGACACATGGGTAGGCCTCGGTTAGATAAATTGTTCTCTCCCAACTGTGTGGGGCACTTCCCTTGTACAATATCTAGATCAAGACTGGTTCATTTTTTATCCAATTATGTGGCTAAAACATGCACCTATTAAAACTAAGTTATTTTACTATTTTTTCCTTACCTATTTATAACATAACCTCCACCGTCATTCTTTATTTCAGTCTAATAGAACCCTATCCTCCTCCTCCTTGAGAAATATTTCTCATGATTAAGCTAGAATTTGGTGTTTCTTCTTCATACAAGCTCCAAATAAAGATCTATTTATCATATTGGATATCCAGCAGTAATCTCTCCAATCCTTAATCTCTTTTTTTCTTCATATCGATGATGTTATTTTGGTACAAGATCAAATGCCCTATTTTCAGAGCATTAATATATTCTTATATTTTATTCTAATCCAGTCAAAACTAATGGATGATATTGTATGAGTCATCTACTAAAGGAATAATGAAGGTGTTCTATGATTTTTCCCTCAAAGTATCTTCATTTATAAAAAATTTGCATTGTGTGAATGCCAGTTTCACCAGTCGTTTCTCCTTAAAATTCATCTATTTTATATTAAGTTGTCTATGTTATATTATAGACCCATGTGATACCTCATGACTCCATTGGATTTTGATACCTCAATGTTAACCACCCTAAGTAGGGTTTTTAATTTTCTATTCCTTTAGTGACCCATGTTGGATTTACCTGATACACCATTAGGGTGTTCTTAACTTGACCTTTGTTTAGGTAAGTGTTCCATCATGATTAAATGAAACTTTAAATTGTTAAATGGAAAGTGTATATATATATATATATATATATATCACTTGGCCTTTTAAAATATATTTAAATTGATAATAGGTTTAATTTCCTTAATTCACATTGTCACATATGATTAAAGGTAATGGAATGAACCTAATGAATTGAAATTGGCATGATTATTACATGGAATAAAATGTGTTGTGATAAAATAAGTGAAAAAGGTGACTATTTAATATAGACCTTTTCATGTTTATAATAATTTTTAGACATGATACCTCCAATTATTTCTAATGGAATACCATGATAACTCATAGGGCACCATTCTGATTCATTAATCTGATTTTCATGGGAGATACCCACCATGGAATATGGTCCTTATCTTATTATGTGAATGAATCAGCATTGTACCAATGATTCACCTTATTCTTTTCTAAATATTATAATGCCTTTAATATGATCCTTGGATTTATCTATATGTATTCGAACATGTGGCTCCATGGATACACCCCATTAGGCCCAATAATTCTTAGCTTTGGATTACTATGGATAAGCTCCACGGACTCGGTTAGACTCTTTTATAGTGGAATTACTTGGTTTTACCCCTTGGAATACACTCAGAACCTTATATTTATACTTCATGAGTTACTACAATGAGTTGGATTGACCCATTAGGTTAAGGATTCGTTGGTTTCTACTTGAGAAATCCTTTACTATTAGCATCATTATTACTCCATGATTACCAATATATTATAATTATTAACCCCTGGATAATAATTAAAATATCACATGTTTAGAGACATTTATAGATAAAGTTGAAGTAGGTATGAGTTATTTATTATCACACTAATTCACTTTTATATAACTTAAAACTGTTACCGTTTATATTCACATAATCGTCTCATATAGAAATTATTGGTGGTGGGATACTGAGTTTATCTCACATCCTATCTAGGCCTCCGTTGGTACCCAAAAAGATTATATGATTGTAGGTGTAGAAAAAAGGAAGCATTCTTATTTGGAAACCTAACTTCTTACTTTAGGATGAGATCTTGGTAGCAAATGATTGATCTAGTGGTCAGGATACTTGTATAGTTTTTCCCTTTTTTATTCTTTTGTATATCATGTATTGTACTATCTATCTTCTTCCATGTATACATGTTTTCACTTTTGGTAGAGATATGATATCATATTTTGTGTATGATTCGTATTACATCTTTTGATGATTATTTCTTTCTTTTATTTTTATTCTTGTTTACACTTCCTTATTCATTATCATTACTCTTATGTTGTTTATTTATCTATCTTCACTATTGTACTCCACTCTGACCATAGGGTATAGTTTCCCCATGGACACACCCTGGGCATTCACTACTAGCTAGAATACTCTTTAATATGGGGAGATATTCTTTAGGTCATGTTTCCAACTAATTTGAGTTACTTAAGAGTGAACCGGGTCTAGGATGTCCCAAAGAAACTCTTAAAAAAAGATGAAATTGTAACATCCTGGCCTGACTTACCACTAAACCAGTAACCAAACCACTCACCACATGGCCTCAAGCATGTCTCTCCATATTCTAGAGGATACTGACTAGTAGTGAGGGTGTAAATTTAGTTCAATGGGGATACTATACCCTCATACTCATAGTTTCAAAATGGTAATAGATAGTAAAAGAAAAGAAACAGCAGATGTTGTATAAAGCAGTGGAAGAAAAATGTAATAAAAATTTAATATATAAAATGACCAATTCCATTTTATATAATAATTCATGTCTATATGATGATATATAAGCTAATATGGTAAATATATAGAATTATTACATTTTAATACAATATAGGACTCAAGTAAAGAAAGTACTAAAAATACCAAGGGTAATCTCAACATGCATCCTGAGCTCCAACTCAGTACTATGCTCCTAACTCCTCATGTTCAAGAAAAAAAGCACAAGAAAAGGTCCATAGCCCTGTAAACAAGTAGGCATACTCAGGTACTTATGGTACCCTAGAAAGGTGTGAGATATAAATCTCAGTAGTCTGGAACCCATGGTGTCAAGACCAATCCAATTTTTTCTATGTAAATTCAGCAGTGTGCAAGCAGATATATGAAAAGTAAGTAAATACTCAAAATTATACATCCTATAAAGTCTAGGTTCCCACTTATACCAAAAAAATTAATCAATTTCTTTTAAGTGAGAAGTATCTAATTTAATAGTCAGGACAGTTTCATTTTATCAAGTTAAAATGAGGTCTCAACTAACTAATTAAATTAGTCTCGAGACCCAACACATAGCCCAACATCCCCCGTAAGATATAATAAAATATTCCTAACCAATCCATATATTAATAATAATCAAGACTAAATCTAAGATTATTATATGGATTAGAATATGTGTCATATGAATCATTTCTTTCATTAATCAACTTAGATACCGGGACCATCCTTGAAATTCATAATTTGGAATCCATGTATCGCTCCAGGTTTAATATGAACCAACACCATACAATCCCATCCATGATAAACCTCTCAGGAACTCGGTATTTCTCTAGGTGTGGTATAATGTCATAGCCACCTCAGTACGTCCTTGGAAGTCCATTAAGGAAGTATTAAGTATCACCAATGGAATTATAATCAATTCCCTTGAGTCTGTCCTTGGAATCCCCTATGGGATTCAAGTATCACTCATAATATAATAGTCAAAATCCCTTATGAGTCATTCCTTGGTATACAAGTATCACACAGTAAAAATATTCGAGCCTCAATGAGTCCATCCATGGAATCCTTAAATTGGATCCATGTAACATTAAATCACAATATCATTTATATATGTCAGGTTTGAACTAATAACATCTCATTTCAAACATCACCCAAGGGTGGATAAAGGAATGGAGCAATCTAACTAGGATTGGATCACAATTACTCACCACATATATATAGGTTCAATCTATTAATTCCATCTGTAGCATTATAATGTGACTCCATGTTATCACCCAAAGTATATAAGTCAATAGGCATAAGAGTCCATCCATGGAATCCCAACCCAAATACATTTATCACCCCTTCCTATTAATCATTTAACCAATTTCATTTTATTTAAACAATTCATTAAACATTCCAAGTTTAAACCAAAGGCATTATATATAACTTATCTCAAAAGGGTGACTCAAGCAAGGACCAACCTCAAAGTCTTAGCCTTTCATTTACTCATGTGGGAATAATATGATAGCAAGCTTCCCATTCTTAATCAATCCATCACATAGCGTGGTCTTAACATAAATCACATGGGAAAATCAATAATTAGATCAATTTAATCCAATTGCATCAATTCATGGCATATCCTCTACTTTACTCACATGGGAAAGGCAATACAAAGTCAATTCATGCTTAATCAAGCAATGAAATAATAAGGTACAAGGGTCATGTTCAATCATCCCTTCCTATTCAACCCCTTTAATTCACAATTCAATATATAATTCAATTACATGTTTTACATCCCATGAAATGGGGTAAAAGGAACACCTAAGGGTGTCCAAGACCAAAATTCATTCAAGTTACATTCAATAAGAAAACCCAATTGGTGCTTCAATCATAAAAATCTATCTCATGCCATACACTTAAACATAACTCACATGGGAAATGAGCGATATAACAAGCATTATATACTTAACAACAACTATGTGTCCAAGTAATCATTTAAATTGCATGGTAAACATCATTTAATAACATAAAAGGTCCATGCACTAACATTCCATATATCAAAACCAATAAGAAGACATGTGTAAAACTCAAACCATAACCAATCATGATATAACAATTATCACTACTTTTTGGTTTGAATAAAGTACACCTTAATCAAGGGGTTTTATTATAAAAACATTACTTTATTCATCAACAAGTCATTTATCACATTTAAGAATTACATTCAAGCTTTTCAGTTCCATTAATCAAGGAAACTCATAATTCAACTTATTTAAAGAATCACTTAAAGCATTATTAAATTTTAAAAGTTCAAGGATAGGGATCCTACCTCAAGCAATATACTAAGATGACTTTCAGCATTTGTCATATTAGGCAGCAACCACTATAAACTTACCTCTACTTACACACACATACATTATTATATATATATATATCCTTTAATACAAAGCATGTATTCCTCTCTCCATGAGGAAATACATATGAGGAGGATATATATATGTATGTGTGTGTGTGTGTGTGTGTGTGTGTATATACATACCTATGTATGAGTGTGTTCACCATCAAGATGATCAAAACTCCGAACAACAAATACTAAAACCATAAAAACACAGCAGCAAGGTTCTACACACCTCAATAAAATTACTAGGAACACATATACACCTTAAGACCCTAAATTAAAGTGTGTGAAACCAAGAAGAGGGAATAGAACCTTACCGAAATTGATAGCAGTGAGCCAAATCAAACTCATTCACATTTCCTTTGTGGAGGATATCGAAACACGAACCCAAGAGTTCTGAGGGAGCCTTCACATTCCCTAATACCGAAATAAAACCAAAAAAAGTCTTAGCCTAACCCTAGGGTTTTTAGACGAACCATGTAGGGAGACAAGGAGACCAAAATCATCCAAAATGAAGGAGGATAAAGAGGGATAAAGCCTTACCTTGTCAAATTGGATGAGAACTATGAAGAAACCATGTTGAATCAATAGAAGAAGAGGTATTCGGGAGGAGGTTTGAGCATGAGGACAAAGGGGATCCCCCCAGGGGGTGCGTCGCGATTTTGAGGGGAGAAGAGAGGTAGGGTTTGTTTTTATTTTATTTTATTCTAATATAATTTAATTAATTTCAAATTTTAAAATATTTCATCATGTATGGTTTGTTCCAGATGGTTTGGAAAACTGTTCACCCTCTACTGGGCACCTAGATCACCCCATATATTTTGACCTACATGTTTTCCTAACCATGTACAAATCGTGTGATGAATAGTGTTGATGTACTGTCTAATACCACTAATCATGTAGGCTTAGAACATGGTTTGGTAAACTGTGAACAGAGCATATGACAGTCTCTTCCCACCTGTATATGGGCACACAATTTCCTACTATGGGCCACATGGTTTCAGAAAAATCGCATGCCCTCTTTAGGTCCTTTAAAACCTTCTTTTCCATGTTTGGTGCTCCCAAAACTCCTAGATCCACCCAGGAATGTTCTCGTGTCTTCACCCAAGAACAAAAATATCACTTTAAAGCACTCCAACTATCATAATTAAGTTCTGAAGTTCCATTTTAAAAATAACCCATCCAGTAATCACCAAAATTAAAATTCTCATGGAATTTCATCTGGTTCAAAAACACAGGTTCTTACAAACTCCCCACATTAGAACTTCTCATCCCCAAGAATCCTTGGGGAAATAACAAAGACATCACCCAACATACAAGGATCATTAAGTTTTGTTAAAATGGTCACACCTCATTTCCAAAAAATCAATGCACCTCGAAGTGCCTTTTATGCACACAGCACTTATGCCATCAAAACCTGAGACAGTACTCGATTACCAACTGAAACATAAAATTAGTGCTTATCCAATCCCACATAACCAAAGAATCGATCTTGGATTTTCCTTATTTTAAATTTTTAAAAAGTTTCTCCTCACCTTAGGATTTAAACATAATAAAGATTCTAATTCCTAATCAATGTTTTTTCCCACAAATGGAATTTCCTTACAAAGCATGCCCCTAAGTGTTTTAATGAAAATCCTGTAATATTTAAGAAAAACTAAAACACCTTCCTTAAAGGATTATTCATTTAAAACAATGAGACTATTGAAGCTCACACCTAACTTCCAGTGACTTTTCAATACCAAACAGCACTTGGCCACTTAAAACTATTGTGCCTTAGCACAAAAGATATAATAAATTGGTTTCATACCACTAGAAACATTACCCTAAGAGCATTACATCCAATCCCAACAATATGTCTAGGATAACCCCATATTCAACCCACTATAGTCCATGGAACTATCCCTAGGTAGATCATACCCCATTATATAAGTGAGGTGTTGGTACAAATCCAAAATGTTCATATAAGAACATTGACTGATCCTAGAGTAGAATCCTCTTGGTGGTCATGTCAAAAGAAGAGGTAGGTATCCAAAAGTTTGTCTAAGTAATTCCTACATAGAAACCCAAGTATCACATATAATTAACCAATATTCAAAAAAACTCATGAATCAATGCCTAACTCTAATAACAATCACAAATAATCCCAAAAGTTTTCAAACTTTAGCGTGGAATATAACCAATTCTCTCTTAGTGCATCATGGATGACGTCGTGATAGGGGACATGATAATCACTAAGTAAAAAAACTAAGAGGATGTCAAGGATCACTAGAAAATAATGGTCGAACCACTACTGGTCAACCTATTGAAAGAAGATAGGATTCACCCTATGGATGAATCACCATTAACAGATCACAAGACATTTCCACCTGAGGAACCTTTTGAACGCTCAAGATTAACCACCAAAGTCCCTCCAAGACTAATGGTGTTTCCAATGGTTTCATGGACCACCAACCAAAAGAGCCTCATGCTTCCAAGAAATTACCAACACATATTTAAAACTATCAAGCCTCAAAGGAATTTGAAAAAAAACATTTACCAATGGTCCTACTAGGTTGTGCTCCTTCTACTTGGAAGGGAAAAAAACCACCACAGCTGATATGACACTCCCCATCTATGGAGTGTCATAGATGTTGAAAGAAAGGATGGACCAGCCAAACACCAATGCACTAGATCCAGATTCATATTAGATGTAGATTTGATGCTCTTACAGGACATTCTCATGTATGTTATATAATTTGGTCATGAAATCCAAGATCATCCCGACCAGCTTGTAAAAACACATGATTCTTGAAAGTCCTCATGAGTAGTGGGACAAACTTGATTCTCAAATGCTCAGGTCACTCTACTCCAGTGATGACCTGAGAACATACACAACATCTAAAACATTAACAACTTGACTGAACTCAACTGGTTAATTGATTAATTTAACACTCAATAGGTACAGCATATACCAACACATACTACCCCAAGTTCACAAGAAAAAATGGAACATCCTGAGTACTATCCATTTGTTTTCTACCCTATGCAATCAAGTATTAGATTGATCACACATAAACTAGATCAAAATCACATCATCTCATAAAATCATTAACTCTGGTGATGATTTTTCAATTCATCCATCACTAAAGAAAAGAGAGGTTAACATAACCTCCTAATCCATTAACCATGCCCAGGGCACATCTAACCTACTGAACCGATCATTCCATGATGTTCATTCCCACAATAAGGGTCAAGATGCAACGACCACCCATATGAACAATGGTTTCATTTTAAAAACAAAAAGTCCTACTAGGGAAAATGGAACATAATATCAAAATGATAACAGCATAAAACAAGGAGTCAAGCTCTAATGGCGCTACCTACTATGGGTTATCCCCTCATGAAGAATAAGACTGGACCCCATCACTAATTCAAGAAAAATATATTTCACTAGGCTCAAAATCCCTTTTTTATTTAATCCATTACTAAAAATAACATCCTATGGATAAACTCTCATGAATCTATTCCAAGGAATACCAACAAAAACATTTTTAACTACCCTTAAACAAGGTTCTAAACAAAATCCACTACTTCAGGTTACAATTTAAATCCATTTCATTAATTCACTTCAAACTTTAAATATTTGAAATAAGTTTAGAAAAAAACCTCAAGTACCATTTTTATAAAACAAGAAACTTGGTAACTTGATTTAGCTTGAAACTCAAGGAAAAAATAGGTAAGTCTTATCAAATTCCTTTTTAAACTTTTAACATTCATTAATATTTTATCATTATTAAGAAATTTAGCATATAAATTCTTTTTTAACCAATAAGGTTGCCTATGAGTGTCCCATTAAACCAACCTATATTCTTCAAAAAACAACCCAATAAAAGTTGTTTAACTATAAAAAGCATAAACACTATAACGGTTTATCTTATAAAAGCATACCCCAGCTGACCTACTTGGGACTAGTTGATCATTTTAAAGTTAACCAATCCACTTAAGTTCAAAACTTAAAATATTTAATATTTATAACCATCCTAAAACATACCATGGTTATACAATGGATCAGTCATATGGATGGTCATTTACCAATTTATAAGGTTTTTATACACCTTATGGTTGGTATTTGGCTCCCATTAATTGAAAACATTCCACTTTAACTCAGAAATTCAGTATAATTTTTCATTTCAACAATGTATATAAACATTAATAAAGGTATAGAAATGGTTCAAGTATATGGGTTACCATTTTTCCAATCCTAAGGAACCCATACACCTTGTAATTTAAAACATATCCCTCTTAAACCACAACTAACAAATTTCATCCCATGCAACCATTTTCATATATCACAACTGGCATGTTATAATAAGAAGTATACACTGAGATTTTGATAAAAAACACAAAATCATGGCATAAAATCACATAATCATGTTACACCACAGGCAGTACATGCTAAATAAATAGGCATGCTAAAAGATTAAATAAACAGGTAAAAAACTAATCATGGAATCACTCAAGTTACACTATCATACTTAGCAAGAAACCTACTAATGTAGCTACATGGCATGACATGTAAATTTTTCTATGTGACTAATATGACGCATGTCATGTAAATTTCTTTCCATTTCAAGCCAAGGGTAAAATACCATAAATTTCCATAAATCCATAAGCCATAGAAAATACACCATTCACCTAAGGTGAAATCATATCAACTATAAAATTGAACAGTGTGAACAAAAATTCCAAAACCTGGCCACTTGGTCATTTCCTATAAGTGGGTGATCAGTACCAAGCATAGCTAGTTACCAAGCACTGACATGTTCCCAGTCTCCTATCTATCAGCCCAAAATAGTAAGACAAAGTAAAAACCTCCTATGATACCACTTTGTAATGTCTCATCCCAACTTTATACTAAACAAGTTACTAACCCAGTCACCACATGGCCTCAAGCACATCTATCCATACGCACGCGGCTACTAACTATTAGTGAGGGTGTAAAGTTAGTTCAGTGGGGAGACTATACCTTCATACTCAGAGTTTCACAGTGGTAATGGATAGTAAAAAATAAAGTAACAACAGATGCAGTATAAATAATCAGAAGAAAAATGTAATAATAACTGAATATAGAAAATGTAAAAGCCCATTTTATATAATAATTCATGTTCATATGATGATACATAAGCTAAGATGGTAAATATATATCATTATTACATCACAATACAATAAAATACTCAAGTAAATAAATAACTAAAAATACCAAGGGTGATCTCTATGAGCATGTTGATCCCCAGCTCAGTCCTGTGCCCCTAACTCCTCAGGTGCAAGGAAAACAGCACATGCAAAGGTCCATATCCATGAAAACAAGTAGGTATACTCAGGTACCAATGGTACCTAGGCATGGTGTGAGATATAAATATCAGTATTCTAATGCCCATAGTGTCAAGACCAATACAATCTATGCTATGTAAATATAGCAGTGTGAAATATGATATATGAAAAGTAAGGAAGTACTCAAAAGTGTACATCCTATAAAGTATATATTCCCACTTATAGCCAAAAACATTTAATAAATTTCTTTTAAGTGAGAATTCTATGATTTAATAGTCAGGATTTCTTTATTTTACTAAGTTCAAATGAGGTTTTAAATCATTAATTAAATAAGTATCGAGACCCGACGTGTATACCAACATCCCCTATAAGATATAATCAAATATTCCTAACCTGACCATCTATAAATCATAATCAAGACTGGATCTAATCTTGTGCTTTTTCTTGGAAGATGCATCATATGAATCATTTCATTCATTAATCAACTTAGAACCTGAGCCCATCCTTGGAATTCCTAAGTTGGAATCCAAGTATCTCTCCAAGTTTAATATGACCCAACACCCTACAAGCCCATCCCTAGAAAACCTATCAGGAATAGGTATCTCTCTAGGTGTGGTATAATTTCTCAACCATATGAGTCTTCCCTTAGAGGTACTTTAAGGAATCCCCAAGAATCACCCATGGAATAATAATAAATTCCCCTGAGTCCGTACTTGGAATCCCCTGTGGGATCCAATTATCCCTCAGCATATAACATTCAAAATCATCTATGAATCTATCCTTGGCATCCAAGTATCACTCAGGCATAACAGTCAAGCCTCAACGAGTCCATACATGGAATCCTTCAATTGGATCCATGTATCATCCATACCATATAACATTCAATCACAATATAATTTATATATTTCATGGATAAACCAATAACATCTCATTTAAAACCTCACCAAAAGGTGGATAAAGTCATGGATCAAGCTAACTAATCTTGTCTCACAATTACTCATAGCATATAAATGTATTCAATCCATTGAGTCTATTTGTGTCATTTTAATATGAATACATGTTATCACCCAAGGTGTATAAGTCAATAGACACAAGATTAAGTCCATGTAATCCCAACCATAATCCATGTATCACCCTTTCCTAATAATCGTTTAACCAATTCCATTTTATTTAAATAATTCATTAAACATACCAAGGTCAAAACAAATGCATTCTATATAACTTGCCACAAAATACTGACTCAAGTAAGGACCAACCTCAAAGGATTGGCCTGTAATTTACTCACATGTGAATAACATGATAATGAGATTCTCTTGCTTAATAAATCCATCACATAGTATGATATCAACATAAATCACATGGTAAAATCAACTATTAGAGAAATTCAATCCAATTTCATCAATTCATGGCATAGCCTCTACTTTACTCACAAGGTCAAGGTAATGCAAAGGAAATTCATTCTTAATCAAGCAAAGAAATAAAAAGGTCTAAGGTTCATGTTCACTCATCACTTCACATCCAACACCTTTAATTCACAATGCAATATAAAATTCAATTACATGTTTGACATCCCATGACATGGGGTAAAAGGCACACCTAAGGGTGTCGAAGGCCAAAATTCATTCAAGTTCCATTCAGTAAGAAACCCCAAGGGGTGCTTCAAGATTAATAATCTATCTCATGGAATATACTTAAACATAACTCACATGGGAAAAAAGTGATATAACAAGACTTACATACTTAACAACAACTACATGGCCAAGTCATTATTTAACACACATGGGAGACATCATTTAATAACATCAATGGTCCACACACTAACATGCCATATATCAACACCAACAAGAAGACTAAAACTCAAACCATAACTAATCATGATATAACAACTATCACTATTTTTTGGTTTGAAGATAGAGCACCTCCACCAAGGGGTTTTATTATAAAATTATGACTTTATTCATCAACAAGTCATTTATCACATTTAATAATTTCATTCAAGCTTCACAGTTCTATTAATAAAGGAAAGTCATGATTCAACTTTTTTAAAGAACCTCTTAAATCATTCTTAAATTTTCACAAGTCAAGATAGGGATCCTAACTCAAGAAGTAGACCAAGCTGACTTTTGGAACTTTCTATATTAGGCAGAAACCACTCTAAACTACCATGCACTCACATGCACATAAATTCTTATACATATATATATCATTTAATCCAAATCATGTATTCCCCTCTCCATGATGGAATACATATGAGGAAGATATATAAATATATATATATATATATTCATACTTATTTATGTGTGTGTGCACCATCAAGAAGATCAAAACACCCTACAATAAATACTAAAACCATAAAAACATAGCAGAAAGGTTCTACACACCTCAATAAAATTACCAGAAAACTATAAACACCTCAAGATCCTAAATTAAAGGGTGAAAAACTAAGAAACGGGAATAGAACCTTACCCAAATCGATGGCAGTGATCCAAATCGAACCCATCCACCTCAACTTCTATGGAGGATGTGAGAACATAAACCCAAGAGTCCTAAGAGAGCCTTCTCATGCCCTAATACTAGAAGAAAATCAAAAATTGATCTTAGCCTAACCATAGGGTTTTTGGATGAATAATTTAGGGAAATATGGAGACCGAAATTGGACAAAGTGAAGAAGGAGAAGGATTTTGAATGCCTTAACTCGTCAAATCGGATGAGAACCATGAAGAAACCATGTTGAATTGGTGGATGGAGAGGGATATAGTAGGGTGTTCGATCATTCATCCAAAGGGGAGCTCCCCATGGGGTGCATCATGATTTTTAGGGGAGAAGAGAGGTAGGGTTTGTTTTTATTTTCTTTTATTTTAATTTAATATAACTAATTTAAAATTTCAAAATAGGACATCGCGCACTATTTGGGTTGCATGTTTGGAAAACTATGCACCAATCGCGCACCCTGTACTGGTCACCTGGAGCACCACACATTATTTGATCCACACGGTTTCCAAACCATGGACAAAACGTGTGATGAATATTGTCAAGGTACTGTCCAATAACACTAATCATGTGGGTTGGGCACACGGTTTGGTAAACTGTGCACATTTAGTGTGATAGTCTATATCCACCAGTATAAGGTCACATTGTTTCTTATTATGGGCCACACGGTTTCAGACAAACCGTTTTCCCTTTGTGGGTCCTTTAAACCTTCTTTTCCCAATCTAGTGCTCGCGAAACTCCTCAAGACACCCAATAAAGTTCTTGTGTCTTCACCCAAGTCTAAAAACATCACTTTGAATCAATCAAACTCTCATAATTAAGTTCCAAAGTTCTGTTTTAAATATGAACCATCTATTAATCGCTAAAATTCAAATTCCCATGGAATTTTGTCTAGTTCAAAAACACGAGTTCTTATAGAAATATTAATGAATGTTCAAAAATCTTGGTATACTAAAAAAACAATGTTTTTGTGTAATTAAATACCTTTTCTCTTTAAAATAGTTATAAAGGTCCCCCTCAATCAACATGGCATAGATATCATCTCAAGATTCAATTTGATATGTGGTAGAGCCCAAACGGACACCTGGATCAAAATTTATAGTCGTTTGAAGTTCAAGTTTGATTATAAACTTCTATTAAAACTAAAATATTTTTTATTATAATAATTATTAAGAAATTATTATATAATTTCATTGTATCCCATTTCATAAGCATCAATTTGACTAGTTGTGGGGTTAAAACAAACACCTATATCAAAAGTGATATGCTTGTGATTTTAACTCATGGATCATGATTGATTGTTTCTTGTAAGTGATATGCTTATGATTTTAAATCATGGCTCATGATTGATTGTTTGATGATTCCATAATCTTGTGACAGACTAATGTTTTATTCCATGGATCAATATTATGATATATTAATTTTTGGGTATGATTTTCTATCAGTAATCGCGTGTTCTCATATCCTTTTTCTTATGATATACTTACATATGATCATTGAATGATATCCCCCATGTTTACCCTTACTGACCATCTAATCTCACCCCTTATTATATTTTAGTTTTTTCCTCAGTTGTGAAGAGGGATACTAAGTATGATAATTCTGAAGGGTTCCTTATATAAAGAAATATGTTATAGATGATGAAGATTTTACTTAACTAAGATTTTTACGTATATATTAACCAAGTACACTAAACATTTATGGTTCTTGGACATATTTATTTGGGAGATATATTGAATATTAATTGAAATAAAGTAATATCTATGTATGTTATGTTTGGGTCACAATATTTGGTATCATAGGAGGGTTTATTTATTTTTAGAGATTATGTTATAATGAATATAGGGATATAACATAAGGTAACCTATGTTGATCTTAAAGTGATATAGGATGAACCTTAATTGATATAGATGGATTATAAGGTTTCATTATTTAATACATCTTAGGAATTATTTTCCAAGTTATATGATTTCTCATGTTGATTATTATAACTTTATGCTTGCATTAAAATGCCACGGCCAGGGATCCATTATAACCAATACCCCAAGTCAGGTCACCACATGACCTCATGTGTGTCTCTCCATATCCCATAGACTCCTAACTAATAGTGTAGATTTAAAGGAAAACATGGAGAGACTATACATTATTATAAAAGTAAATACATGATAGAAGTAACATCAACATATTCAAGAACCAACAGGAATAATAAATGGATAATATATGTAAAAAACCAAAAATTAACCAAGTAACACATTATATAATAATATAATGAATACACTACCTATCAGGAAATCATACAAATAAAATCACCAATACCAAAACCATAAAAGATCCTAAAAATAGACCTGAGTCCCAACATGGTCCTGAAATCCCATGCTCCATCCCAAAATACCATGCACAAACCAAACAACAAGTCCCTATCCAAAACATGTAATAGAAAAAAAACACATATGCTCAAGTACCCAAGTGTCATGGATTCCCAAGTATGGTGTGAGTACAACTCAATAAGCCACCACCAACAGTGTCTAAACCAATAACCAGTCGGTACAATATCGTATTCATATAATCAATGTATAATAAATAAATAGGGAAAAAAGGAAGTATGTTTCACATTTAAACAATTATTCATTAACCGTTTTATCCTTTAAGTTCCATCATGAAATCTAACAAACCTAACCTACTCCATCCATGATGGGAGCTTAATCCCTAGAAAAAAAGGGGTTAATACTTTTAGTTACAAAGGATATTTAACTAATAAATTCAATTTAATCGTTCACCTTAGACCATCAGTCCAAGTAACCATTTAATGTCCATACTTTGGGATCATAGAGACTCATTCCAACATCTCAAACCATTCCTTATTTATAATCCTAGAGCCTTGGTCCTGCATCATAAACTAGGAAAAAATCAGTAGTGACTAGAGCATCAATTTAGCCTGATCCAAGCATGAGGAGCCTTGGTCAAATATTCTATTTATACAATACATTAGTGGGGCCTGAAGCATCAGACCATCCCAACTCAAAGGTAAGGATCTTCATTCTAATACCCCACTCATACCATTTACCACATGGACATGATTCTTTAATCATTTATCACATTTACTCATTACAGGCCATAACTCATTTAACTCTTCAATTATCACATCACAAAATACTTATACTGTATATTCTTATTAATACATTTCAATGATACCCTTTAACACATGTGTCTTCCTTTTAAATAAAAAAAAGTGCTAAGACCTTAATTTCTAGTAAACCCATTCAAAAGATCCCCTAGGGAATTTTCACTAAAAAGGAACCACACCCTCATTTCAAATCATAATTTTAAATCTATAAGGAAACCCCTTTTCAAAACAATTTGAGGTCAACACCTAATTTCAAAACATTACCCCTTTTAAAAATAATTTTCCTTCATCAAAAACTATAGCGAGGTAAAAATCCAAAACAATTATTTTAAACTATTTCAAAAGACCCTTGGGTATTTACAAAATCTAATGTTCCGTAATTACAATTATCCCATTAACCATGACCACATACCAAATTACAATTCACAACCTGCTCACTTTTTTAATTTCCCTATCTCAATATTTACCAATTCATTTCACCATTTCCAATGATATGGCATACTCCAAGGGTAGACATATGTTTGGTCTCACATCTTCTACAAAACCATGGGGTTCGTAAAGGGTATCGCTCCTCAAATTAAGGATCAAATTACATTCCTTAATCAAATACATTAAAATGAATCATTTCAGTACATAAGAACAACCACACACACTTATAATACATTAAGACAATGGGAATAATCTTATAGATCACCAACCTCATGCTTATAAACAACTAATCACCCAAACTCAACGTTTGACTTGAGCTAAAATGTCCTCAAAACTACAAAAACAAAGACCCTGTAAAATAATGTTTTGGATATTTAGAAGGATAGGAAACAATACTCCAAGCCTCTTCTATAAAATGGAATGAAAATGAGATGAATACTTACCCTGAGATTCTATTCGCACAAAATAGACTCTAAATGGTCAAATATTGAAAGATAATCACCCATAGAGGAAGGAAGAGATCATGGATCACCACACATACTTAAGGGGTCAAATGGGGGATAAAATTGGGGTATAAAGAAATAATATCGAGAGGAGAAAATAGTAAAAACCCACTTTTTAATGAGGTGAATTGTTTGGCTGCACAGTTGTCCAAACTATATGTTAACTGTGTAGTTCCATCTATCCAAGATGAAACCAAGTCACATTGTTTTCTTGGACACCCACAATTTTTTAAAAACCATGCATTTTTCATGTTCTCACCACTTTATAAGGGTATCTCAAGTCACATAGTCTCCTAGGACACCCTATATGGTTTTCCTAACTATGCACCCCCTTCTAAAGGACACACAATTAAGGTGCATTGTTACTACTAACCATGTTCCAACCATGATCTCAGCACATATTGGCCCATTTTCCTTCTTTTCCATTCCTTGAACCCCTGAGACACCCCCAAGATTATTCCAACTCTCAGTAAACACTATATCAACAAAAATTCAAACTAGGATGTACCTTATATCTAGATTGGGATCTTATAATATCCCTACATTAAAGCAGATCTTCCTTGAGTTGCACCTTCAAACTTCACTAAAATTCCCAAGAGATAGGTGTTGGGATAATAGGAATGTGTACTAGCTTCCCTCTCCTAATTTTCTTCTTAAACATGTCCATGTCACCACAACATGTGAATCAAGAGGATAGTCTTATCCAAATAATTTCCCCCGCTATGATTCACAATAAGATTCTGATGCCACACAAAGGACGTATCAACCTCAAACCCAACATCAACCACAACCACATTCTCTATCCTACATCAGTCCACAACTGAAGGCCAAACATCCTCATTACATATATGAACCCCCATAACATAACCCAAGGACAACCATTATCTCAAGACATACAATCATTCAAAATCAAATCCCACACCCATTGTCAAAACCAAAACACCAAGATGGATTTTACCTAATCTTGTCCAACCTGAAACATCAGTCACATCATCAAATAACCACTTTCCTAATATGGTTCTCCCCACCATACATTTTATCTCACAACCACTATATTTTGGTGTTTGGAACCTCCACCAATGGAAAATACCACAATAACCTCAACTCAAACTTCCACAATATACCTGACACGTCTTCCAACTCACTATTACCAAACATCCATAAGAACACCATCCAATATTAACATCCATTCTTCCCATCGAAACCACCTAGAATAGATGAACCCCCACTATACATACATCAACTAAAGGAAACTTGGTTGTTTCTCATAACCCATTTACATTCTAAAACACACTTATCATTTCAAAACATCCACTAAAGTTGGTTTTCAAATCACCATTTTCATTCCTTTTTCAAAGTTTTGTCGGACCGTCCACAACCAACTCATCCCAAAATGCCCAATTCCCACTATAGGAACATCGCCACTTCACTTGTCCATAGATCCTTCTCACTTAAGGTATACCACCATAATCTAAAATACCTATCAGATTCTATCCCCAACTTCTATTAAAACTCCACCATCAGGTCATATGATACCCCCCCCAAACCATCATCATTATTCACAACACCCACCAATACTTATATAACACAAACATTGTGGGTTTCCTTGAGAACCACCCTGATCCATAAGATAACACTCATATTATTCAACCACTACATCCAAGGAACACCTGAACTTCCTAAGGAATCCAAAAATGTACCTCATAGGTTATTGATTGGAATCTCGATGCCACTTCATCTAATACACGGTCTGCTCCACACATCTACAACTAACACATCGCTCCCCAGATTAATTGTGTCATTTTCACCACTTTCCTAGAGAACTTCCAACCACCATGAATCATGATCCCATACCTGTAGATACCAATAGGTGGATGTGTCCATCCCTCACTCACTCGAGCAAAAAAACAAAATGGAAAACCTTTCCTTTTCTTCAGCTTCTAGGAATGACATCCCTGGAATTCACCAACTCTCGGTCCATCATAAGGACCCTGCTCACAAATTAGTGATGGTTCACCTCCCACCATGTGGATTCACTTTTAACTTTATCTAAGTAAGTAACCTTAAAACATTCCCTTCATTACAAAAAAATAAAACTTTAAGTTTCTCAGCATATAGACAATGCTCTCTCAGTCTACCCAGGATGATGTTAAGATATTGGGAATGATTATCTTCAGTCTGGAAGTAAACCAAGGTGTTCCTAATGAAACCACCATAACTGGTCCATTATTGATGCCACCTCTCATTATGGGGACACCTTAACCTATCAAAAGTCTTGTGCTTCCCTTCCTGTAATCACCTCATCATCACTTAACCACCTCAACTCAAGTGGGATTTCCAACCAAACTCACCACCACCTCATGACTCTCGTTTAATCACCTGTAACCTAACATTCCCATTGGAACCACCGCCTCCACAACACTCAGTCTCTTCCATCACGAACCTAGTGATTCGCAATAGAAACATAACAATCCACCACAATAATCCAAAACCAAATGTTCTCACATATTTCCAATGTTCCCCACTTTGATCCCATAGAAAACAATAGGCACTTATCCTGAGCCACATGTTCACACATTCCAAATGACATCATGTGTCTCTAGCATGTGCCTAACATATGGATCGTATTATAACCCTCAATGTCACACACAATCCTATGAATGCTCACTAAAATCAACTCCAGATCACCCAATTTTTACATCATCGAATCTTTCTCTAAACACCCTCTTACACAATTATTCATGCCTTCTAGTCAGTTAGACTCATCATACTTGATGCATTTTCAATGTTCCCTTCCAAAAACCCACCCTTTCACACATGAAATCTCAACCACATGACCACCCCTCACCCCATATGCTACTTTAATAACAAATCATTCATATGTGATTTGGTCACCTTTACTTGCCTACCTAAATTCAACCTGAGTCCTTCATTAATCATCGTCAAAATAGACAGGTCAAACACCCATAAGATCCTGCATCTTTTGAACCTGACCTTATAAACAACCACAAGAGTGATTACCTAGGAAAGAAGACAAGGCATAACCATGTACTTTACCAAAATTTTATGGCACCCACCATACATCGATTCCACCTCTGAAGCACCTGCCCATGCTTCACATTCCAAGGAGCCAGCAACAATGGGCTAACCTTCATCAAGGTTACCCTCGATTTCCAAAAAACACCAATGCATGAAAAAAAATCAAGTTTAATATCCAATACCATTGACTTCCCCACTTATCCCTCTAGTCCAAACCTATACTAGACAACATTCTTCATTTCCCACAACCAAAATCCCAAAACATAAACATGTTCCTTATGCACCCAAAATATTTCAGAACTCGTCCAACATCTCTCATGGGTCACCCTGGAAGATCAAACAATATCAACCCCCTAAACTGGAGTCACATCTAGAAAATACCACTAGATCTTCCTATAATCCATACACATAAACTTCTAACAAGTCATCCCCAATAGGTGTCACTCCTACCCTCGTTCCAAAACATATTACACCCAACACACCAAAGAAAACATTTACTCTAGGTTCCACACCCATAATAACCCAACCACCACTAATGGAACCACAACCAAGACACTGATTCTAAATGTCCAACACAACCCACACAATCAAAACCCATAAGAAATACCACATTCACATTACTAGACATCATCTCATAACCCCAAGGTCATAGATCTACTGAAGGCATAACAAGGAACACCCCTCTATCCACACATAAAAACTCATCAAGGCGTCAAAACCCATAACCAAGGTCACATAATAGGCAACTCTCACTACCCAAACCACCCATACAAAGGTCCAGATAAACAACACAAGGTATACTCACTACCGGTGTCCCCAAAAGTTCAATCACCTCCCATTTCCTTATTTAATTAATTTTTACCATTCAAGTACCCAATAATTCATATTTAAAAACCTTTTTATTACCCATAATTGAAAAAATATTAGTTTTAATTCAAATTTATATATCAAAAAATTCCATTCTCCAATATTTCAAAGATAGATCAAAAGGCCAAACCATGGATAAATGTACACTACCAACATATAAACCCTAGGAAACTATCAATCGTAGGAAATATATGAATGAACTATCTATCCTATGTGTTTATAATGATGTATAAACACACATAACCTATCATTCAATACCTTTATGAGAGATGAAACCTCATAAATAAATAACATTACATTCAATTATGCCACTTGAGGAGAAATTATCAACCAACCGTAAAACCACAAGACATAATATCAATTCCCACCCATGGAAACGTGTGTGTTCCCTCATAAATGGGGCTATAGGAACCCAAGAATGAGCTAATTACCAAGATCTGACAAGATCCAAGTATACTATCTAACTTTCCCAAATAGTAAGAAAAAATAAAACACTTCTGATACCACTTTGTAACACCCTTAACTGAGAGACACTATAACTAGTACCCCGAGCTGGGTCACTATATGACCTCAGGTTTTCCTCCTTGTATGCCAAAGGCTTCTGACTAGTAGTGCAGGTCTAAAGAAGAACATAGAGAGACTTTACCCACTTATCATAGTAAATTCACAACATAAGTATCATCAACATATGAAAGAACCAACATGAATAATAAATCAATAGTATATGGAAAAAATCCAGCAAGCAACCAAGTAACACATGCTATAACAATATGATGGATACACTACATGTGAAGCAGTAATACAAATAAATCCCCTAATACCAAAACCATAAAATATACCAAACATGGACCCAAGTCATAACCTGGTCCTGACATTCCATAATCCAACCCATAAGACCATGCACAAACCAAACTCCAAGTCCCTATCCTGAACCTATATAAAAAAATAGCAGCTTCTTGGATACCCAAGTGTCATGGAATCCTGAGAAGGGTGTGAGTACAACTCATTAATCCACCACCAATGGTATATAAAGAAATAACTAGTCTATGAAATAATTTATACAGATAATCAATGTGAAATAAATAAATAGGTAAATAAAGAAATCATGTTTCATATTTAAATAATTATTCATTAACCATTTATCCTTTAAGTTCCATCATGAAATCCAAGAAACATAACTCACTCCAGCCATGTTGGGAACCTAATCCATAGAAAAAAAAAGTGGTTACATACTTTTATCCATAAAGGGGAATTTGATAATCAATTCAATTTAACCATGCGCCTTGGAGCATTAGTCCATGTAACCATTTCATGTCCATACTTTGAGAGAATAGATCCTAGTATTAAATCCCAAAACATTCCATATTTAGGATCATAGAGCCTAATTCTAACATCATAAACCATTAAAAAAATCAGTAGGTACTAGAGAAATAGTCTACCTAACCCAAACCTGAGGAGACTCAATCCAATATTCTATTCATAAAATACATCGGTGGGTCCTGGAGCATTAGTCCATCCCAAAAAAATGTAACGATCATCATTCCAATTCCCTACTCATAGCATTTACCAAGTGGACATGATTCTTTAATCATTTATCATAATTACTCATTAAATTCCATAACTCATTTAAATCTTTAATTATAATGTCACAAAATACTTAGACAAACTATTCTTTTTAAAACATTTAGAATATGATCTTTAATACATGGTTCTTATTTTTAAATCCAAACAAGTCCCAAGACCTTCATATCAAATAAAACCATTTAAAATATCCCCTAGGGAATTTTCACTAAAAATGAACAACACCCTCATTTTAAATCATCATTTGAAATATATAAGGAACCCCATTTTCAAAACACCCTGAGGTCTATGCCTCCTTTCAAAACATTACCCCTTTCAAAAAATCATTTTTATTTATAAAAACCATAGCTGGGTCTAAATATAGAAAAACTTATTTTAAACCATTTCAAAAGCCCCTTGGGAATTTAAAAAAGCAAATGTTCAAAAATTTCAATTATCCCATTAACCATTCTTGTATACCAAATTATAATTTACAAAACTTTTACTATTAGAATTTACCTATCTCAATTTTTACCAATTAATTTCACCATTTCCAAGGATTTAGAACACCCCAACTGTATCCCTAGGTATATTCTCACATCATCTATGAACCCATGGGGTCCATAAAGGGTCTCACACTTCAAATTAAGTCCTATCTTATTTTACTTAGTCAAAGACATTAAAACATACAAATTAGGTACAAAATCACAACCACGTACACTTATAAATCATTAAAACTTTGGGAAAATGGTTTTGGACCACCTACCTCATGCTTGTAGACAACAAATAGCCCAAACTCAGCCTTTGATTTGGGATAAAATGGCCTAAAACACCACTATAATGAAAACCTTGTAAATAAAGGGTTTGGAGATTCATAAGGAGAGGAAAAAACACACCAAGCATGTTCTAAAAAATGGAAGGAAATAGATTCAAAGACTTACCTGGAACATTGATTCATACTAAATGAAACTCCAAATGGTCCAAGATTGAAGTAGAATCACCCATAGTGGAGTTGAGATATTTTAGTTCATCACTCTTGCTTTGGGGGTCAAATGGGGGAGAAAATATGGTAGAAATAAATAATCTTGGGAGGGATAATGGTATAAATCCACTTTTTAATGAGGCACATGGTTTGGATGCACATTTTTCTAAAGTATGCACCAACTGGGTGGTTCCCTCTATCCAAGAGGAAACCGATCCACATGGTTTTCTTGTCTACCAGCATGGTTTGAAAACCTTCTTGGTGGTCGTGAACTTGCTAATTTATAAGGGTATCTCAATCCACATGGTCCCCTGGGAAAACCTAAAAAATTTATTTAACTATTCATCCCCTTCTATAGGTCACACAGTTATTATGCACTACTACTACTAACCTTGCGCCAACCATGATATCATTAAATTTGTCCCATTTTCATTATTTTCTATTACACGAACCCCCAAGACACCCTTGATATAATTACAACTCTCAAGAAACACTCTATCAACCAAAATTAAAACTGAAACATACCTTATCTCAGGTTTGGGATCTAAAATGCATAATTGTTTTTTATTTTAGGAAATGGATTTAACCATAAAGAACTATGATAATAAAGAATGTGATGGAAAATGTAATGATTTTCCTACTAAGAAATAGAACAATATGGGATCTGTAATATAGATGCTTATTTTTATGTTCATGAAACTTTTTTAGTCCAAGAATCATAATGAGATTCTGAAAGATAAAATACAGGAATGATGTATTGTTGAGTATTTCATGAGGAAAAATCCACATTAATATAGTGGTTAGTCTAATAAAATAGTGTTTGAGTGATGGATCAGTACCACTAAGAAAATATATCATATTCATTAGTGATCAGAACATGAAATTTTTTCTTATTTATTTATCATTTGTAAGTACAGGTAGATCAATTTTGGAATATTATTAATAATATAAGGCAAGAAGAATAAATTGAATCCATATAATGGGATGAGTTTTAGAGTATTTTTTTTAGTAATTAATTCCCTCAAATTGTATACTCAAAATAAATAAGGAATTACTTGGGCATATTTAGAAGGATAATGAATCCGTAGATACCTATGAGGAAAATTTTACAAGACTTTCAAGGTATGGTTTTGGCTTAGTCATCATCCATAAAAGAAAAATTGATCAATTATTTGGTGTCTTAAAAAAATATCCAAAATTAATTATAAGATACCTTAGTAACTATGAATAAATGGTTTGATGTTCTCTCAATATAGAAAAATAAATTTTAGATTCCCATAATTACCATGGTTTTAATAAGAAAAATAAGATGGATTTTCATGAAAAACTAAATAAATCGCATTGAGGAAAGAAATTTTAGTCTCCTTCATGCTAGAAATATGGGTAGAAACATAAAAGTAATTTATTGAATATAATTAGAAGGTTTTTTAAATGTATAAGGGATAGTTCTAAAGTCTATGAATTTTCAAAGTTGATAAAGAGGTTAGTTGATACAATAGAGGAAATGAATATTCAAACTAATGCACCACCCACACTCTAATGCTCAAAATGCAAGGAGTATGGTAATTATGCTAACTAGTGCATGAATCTAAAGGTTTATGATGATGATCTGTGTCAACAACATCTTAATACTAAATAAAAAGGGAAATATATTTTGAACATGACTGCCGAAGTGGGATATGAGAATGTCATGGTGAAAGGAACACTTATCATTCACTCCAAAACAAATAATTTCATATTTGATTCTATCTCTACCAACTCTTTTATATCTATATAATTTGATATAGGTGTCACATTACCACCTCAATGATTAAATTTTCAGTTATTGGAGAAAACTCTTAATGGTATGATGATGTGTCTTAAGTCTATAGTTCTTATCTAATTGAAGTTTGTGGGAATGTGATTCCTATAAATCTTGTGATTCTCCATATAGTTGAATTTTATGTGACTCTAGGCATGGTTTGGATTTATTTATATATATACCATATCAATTTTCAAGGTAATTATGTTACATTTCATATTCCAAATGAACCTATGATCGTTTATTAGTGTTAGGATGAGGACAAACTTACGGTATAAATTACTTCTATCTTATGGGTCTTAATTCATATCTATGAAGGGAATATATCTTATATGGTTAGGGATAAAATTAGAATTTAGGATATTTATATTTCATGGGAGTTTGTTGATATATTTATATAATATTTTTCTAGTCTTCCTCGGAATCATGAAGTTTTTTTAAAATATAATTCATACCCAGTGATACACTAATATCAAAGACTCCATATAAAATAGCCTTAATTGAGTTGTAGGAGTTAATAAATAAAATATAGGAGAATATAAAAAAGTGATTCATATGACCTAGGGAATCACCTTGGGGTGAATTTGTTCTTTTTTTAAGAATTAATATGGGTAGATGTGAATTTTCATTTATTATTAGAAATTTAACAAGATCGCTATCAAGAAAAGGTATCTTATACCCCATATAAATAATTTTTTATCAATTATTATGATCTAAATTATTTTAAAATATTTACCACTGTCTTGGAAACCATTAATTGAGGTTAAAAATGGGAACGTACACAAAACATCATTTCATGTGAGTTGTGGCAACTATGAATTTATAGTGATTTCATTTAGACTTACTAATTCCACTACCATCTTCATGGATTTAATTAATAGATTTTTTAGATATTACCTTGATTAGTTTTTAGTTGTATTTATAAATGATATTCATATATATTTAAAGTTAAATTAATATCATTAAGATCATTTGATAATTATATTAAATACCCTGATAAAGGAAAAGTTTTATGATAAATTTTCCAAGGGTGAATTTTGGATTCAGAAATTTTCATTCTTGGGTCATATAATCTCAAGTGAGGGTATATTAGTAGATCCTTCAAAGAAGGAAGTTATTAATAAATATATTATACCAAATATGGTAATTGATATTCATATTTTTCTTGGGTTTATTGGATACTATTGATGATTTATGAGAGATTTCTCATGACTATCTAATCCACTCACCAAGTTGACTTAGAAGGGGTTAAGTACTTGTGGATAGAAGAATGTGAAGAGAATTTCAAGGGGATAAAGAAAAGGTTAGTCATACAACACTGATCACAATAACCTATGGTGGAAAAGTTTTTTGATATATATTTATGCATCAAATAAGGGACTGGGATGTTTCCTCATGTAGAATGATATGGTGATAGAATGTTCCTATCAGAAATTGAAAATACATGAGAAAAATTACCCTTCTCATGATTTGGAGTTAGTATCAGTAATTTTTTCATTAAATATATGGAGGAATTATATTTATGGTGAAAGGTGTGACATATATATATGAATTATAAAATCATTAAGTACATATTCACACATAAATAATACACCACAGAATATGGTTGAAGATGATTAAACATTCTCGATACATTACTGCTCGAGGAAGGTGGATAAGGTGGATGATGCTTAGAGTTAGATGGACCATTATAGTTTATCCATGATGAGGATTAGAAAAAATACAATACTTATGGATTTTCAGAAGATGGAACCTAAAATCCTATGTAAAGGGGAAAGATCCTATCTTTAAAATATAAATGTTCAACCATCCATCCATGTGAGGATTAAATAGGCATAGAGGGAAGATATAGAAATTCATAAGAAAGTGAGGAATATTCCTGAGTTTAACCATGATTATTATATATTGATAAGGTTCATGAATATAGTATGGTCCTCTTCATTACCATAATTAAAGGAGCTATTAGATAATGCTCGTAGTTTATCATAATTTATTCATCATATATGTATGAAGATGTATAGAGATTTGAAATAATTTTTATGATGGGACAACATAAAAATGGATATTTTAAAGTATGTATCTCAATGCATGGTATGTTACCAATTTAAGTTAGATAGATATAATTATAAGGGTATGTTACAACCATTACCCATACCAAAATGGAAATGGGAAAACATTACCTTGTATTCCATCATTAGATTCCCCAAAACATCTAAAGGGTATAATTATATTTATTTTGTAGTTGATCTCCTTATGAAATAATCACATTTTATTTTCATTATAGAAGATTTATCTCTTGATCAACTTAATTGTATATACATTAAGGAAGTGGTGATATTTCATAGAGTACCACTCTCAATTGTAACTGGTCAAGCTATGAGGTTTACCTCGATGTTCTAGAGAATTATTCAATAGGATATCGATATAATGTTGAGTTTTAATTACTACATAGCATCCTCATATATATGGTAAATTTGATAGAACCATTAAAACCCTAGAATAAATTTTGATATATTTATCTATGTATTTCAAATTTGGTTTGGATCAATACCATCCTTTGGTAAACTTTTCTTACAACAATAGATTTTACCCAAGAATTCAGATGGATCCTTATAAAGATCGTTATGATAGGAAGTAAAAAACTCAAACATATTGAGATTAATTTGGAAAAATAAATCTATTGGAGCCTAATTTAGATGAGGAAATTTCATAGAAGGTTAAATACATTCATCAGCACATCAAGCCAGCTCAGAGTCGATAGAAAAATTATGCTAACAATTGTTAGTGAGATCTAGAGTTAGACGTTGGTGATAAGGTATTCCTATGAATATATACTTAGAAAAATATTTTGAGATTTATAAAGAAGGTAAATTTTATACCTATATATACCAATCCCTTAAAAATTCATGATCATAGTAGGATGGTATCTTATATCTTGGTACTTCCACCAAATCTCTCTCAAGTTTATAATGTGTTCCATGTATCTCTCCTGATGAAGTATATACTTCATCCTTCATATATACTAAACTCAAAGTTCATACCACTTGATAAATATTTATCTTATGAGGAATAATAGGTTGATATTATATATCTAATAGAGAAAGTATTTTTTAATAAGACTACTCACCTATTCATTGCTTTTTGGTGAAACCATAAATTTGAGGAAGCTATGTGGGAACCTGAGGATGTGATGAGGTAGAAGTATCCTCAACTTTTTTATTAGAGTATCATAATTTCAAGTTAAAAAATTTTATAATTTAGGGTAAAAAGTAACACCGTAAAATTTATTGACATATTTCTCTTTAAATAAATTTAATTTCTTTAAAATCTTACTTTGCTTGCAACACCAGGTTTAAACAAACTGCAATATACTATTGAATAATTATTATTATTTAATGTAATATTTATTTTATAAATGTTGTATTAAATGGCATGAATAATAATAAATTAATTATAAAAAATATTTTTTACAAATTTATATAATTAATTCATTGTTTATCAATTGAAAAAATTATATGAAATTAAAAAATATATATATGTTTTTCTAAAAAAAATATTTTTATTCATAAAATGTGTTCTTATAATAATAAATTAAATTAATCATTATAGATGAATTATTTTTAATTAAATTTATAAATTATATATTCAATAAAATGTTTTAATATTCATCTAATGGTTTTTACAAGGCATGGGATAAGAATAAATCATGTTTTCTGCTTCAAAACACATTTTTCTAAAAATGGTTTTTATTGCGATTTGTGTGCTTATTTTAGAATGGATTTATAAAACTTTAATAAATTTAATCTTGAAAATTTTATTCCATATTTGAAATCATTGGGTTCAAAATTTTAAAATATTACCCTTTTATTTTTGGGTATTATTAATAGTAATCATGGTAAATATGTGTCACCTTGGTAAGGGTAAACTTGTAAAGTAGGGATAAAACTATGGGATAAGGGAAAAATATCCAAAAAACATTCATTTATTTAAATGGATAGGTTTATTTTAATTTAAGAATATTATCTAATAATTTTTTCCAATTTTATTCCAATTTCCTTTGATTATGACCTTAATATTATTTTAAGTAAAGAATAAATAAAAAATGCTACTCTCTTTGTTTTAATATCAATATTTTTTCCCATAGGGATAAAATGAGGTTATTTTTTATTATAAATAGTTATTTTAAATATGAATGAATTTTTTTATCATGTTAATTTATTTTTTAATTTTTACTGATGGAATAATTAACATAAATTCTTATGCAATGTTGATACAGTACTTGTTCATGTAATAGAAAAATCAAATAAATAATATTAAAAATATTAAAATAAATAAAATTTGGATGAATTATTGTATTATAAGAATTTAATAGATAAATATAATATATTATTAACGTTTTAAAATTTTATATTTGAATTCAATTTCTATTGTGCAGTATTTAACGTCAAACAATGTAAATCATCCTAAAAATGGATTTAATGGTATCTTATGTTAAATAATATATAATTAAATTATTTAAAATATATAAAAATAATATATTTGGATAATTTAATGGGATATAGACTATAATATCAACCATTTTACACTTATTAGTCACTTTTCTTTTTATAGTAACTTTCATGACCACTAGAGTAAAAACCTTTTACATCGCGGTATTCATCAAAAGGGTTGGTGGGGCTTAAAACTAAGAGTTAAGGGTTAAAACATCACCTAAAATCATCTAAATTTTATTTAATGAGATTATTTAGACTCAAAATCATCCTTTATTTTAAATAAATTAATTTTTTTCCCTTTAACAAGATAATTAATTTATATTAATTTAATACTTTAGGTGTTTTCAAGGGTGCCCCTCTCCTCGCTTAAAAAAAGGAACCTCCTTTTCTCCCTTAATCACAAAGTTTTATCCATATATCTCAAATAATAACTACCACAATACAATCCTATATTCCTTAACCATTTCATATGGATTATTTTCTTTCCAAAATACTATCCTTTAAAGGCTTAAGGTGTAATCTAAAGGAGGTTTCTCAATGAAGAGATATAACTCTTAACTGAGTGATTTCAATTTTATTACTTCTTCTACCACTTAAAAATATATGTTATCAATTATAAAATTATGTATTAATTATCTTAAATATGCTAATATGTTATTATTATTATGGATAAATAATTATTTATTTCCTTTCCATCCTATGGGAAAAGAAAATATTTCTTGTGCTTACGTCTGGACTACCATCTCCACAAAGTGATGCATTTTTTTTCATAACTGCTTAAAATTTATGGTTATAATAATGTATTTACTAAATATATATGATATTATTATATTTATATAAATTTTTAATTATTATTTACTTTTTTTCTATCAATAAAAAATTGGTAACACCATTCGTGCAAATGTATGGACTACCGTCCCCAAAAAGTGATGTAATTCATCTTTCATAACCCCTTTTTATAAAAGTTTATAAAAGTTTATATAATGGTTAAATATGATACTCATAGAATTATTAAAATTTGGGATATTATAGAACCCTGATCAAAGTACAAGGATTGAGATTGTTTAACTGAAACATTTATGAAAAAAAAAGCAATTATCACAAGGAACATTAATTTTAATAAAGAATTGTTAATAAACATGTGATAAGATGTTATAAGTAAATCATATATGATATGATATGTATAAATATATTTATGGAATATATTTATAATAAATAAATATTAATTCTATATTAATTTCTAATGTTTATGAAGAAAGACATGACTTGAGGTAAGGGTTTATGTTACAATCTCATTTCTTTTCAAGATTGTTTACACTAAATTTCCATTGAGGGAACTTTTATAGATATTATTCTTTAAACCCAGTATATTTTATTCCCCTATAGTTATTTTAGTAATTTTAAATTATTAATATCATTTTTCTCTCTTTTTTACTTAAAATGACTGAGATGATGTTTTTAAAAAAGAAGTTGTCCTTATTTCTTTTTTGTTGGAGAACTTTTTCTTCTATGCCAATACTCTTAAAAATTGTTTTATGAAAGTTATTAACTATATTTTAAATTCTTATAAAATTTAATTTTCACTAAATTTTAATTTATTTACAAAGTTTAAAAAATTAATATTTCTATAAATTTTCATAAAAAGTTGTTTTTTACTTTTTAAAAATGGTGAAAAAAAATGTTTACATTTAACTTATACATCATGAATAGATTTTACCACAGTCACGAACATTTTTTACATTGAATATTACTTTACATGTTTCCTTGTTTATTTTCAAAGAAAATTATTTTCTCAATATTCTAGGAATTTTTAGTTAAAATTTTATCAAAATGAAAAGTATATTTTTTCATGTTTCCAAAGAAATGTTTGAATGATATTTTAAAGGTATTTTTCATCTATGTCATTATCCTTTAATTATTTCTATATTTTACTGAGGATATGATCCAATGATACCATATTTATTATTTCTTTATATGTTTTATTATTATGATGGTGATATATTTATAAAACCCATTTATTTTCCATGGGTTATGCTATGATGATTTGAAGAATATTTTATAATCTTAGGAAACACATATATATATGGTCTTAATTATGTGATGGGTGGTCTTAGAATTATATATTTATCCAATTAATTGAGTAATTTCTTATATCTAATGAGATAATTATGGGGATTGATTTGATATACTCGATCAACTATGTAAAAAGGTAGGGATTCCAAATTCACTATGATAACAGGTGGTGATTCCTGATCTGCTATGATATGGGAAATAGGTGGTAATTCCTAGTATGATATAATATGATTGTCTTGGTAGTTAAACTTGACATATGATATGGTTTTTATATCTATTATGGTTCAATGCTATTATTACATTGTGATATGCTTATGATTTTAACTCATAGCCCATTATTTATTTTTTCATGATTCCCCAATCTTTTGACAGACTAATGTTTTGTGTCTTGGATCATTATTATGATATATTAATTGTTGGGTATTATTTTATATCAATTAGTACATGTTATCATGCCCTTATGATCTGATATGCTTACATATGATCATTGAGTGATATCTCTCGTGTTTACCCTTACTGATCATCATATCTCACCCCATCTAATGTTTTAATTTTACCCAAGCTATGAGGAAGGGCACTTAGTATGATGAATCTATAATGGTACCTTATGTAAAGAAATATGTTAGAGATAATGAACATTATACTTAAATAATATATTTTTATATCTAGTATCCAATTACACTAAACCTTTATGTTTCTCAGACATGTTTATTTGGAAGATATATTTAATATTCATTGAAAATATATAATATATTTGTTTTTTATGCTTGGGTCGCTATATATTACCCCTAGGTACATATGTTCTATAGTCGCATCTGATTTTTATTATCTAGATAGTGATATATTTTCTTATAAAACCAAACACTCTATACTTTACTAGAAGTTATGGATATTTTCCTATATTTAGTCTTATCCCTAAGGCATTCACTATGGTTTTCTAATCATAATCCCCATAAGTAACTAAAACTTTCTATGATACTGAGTATAAAAACCCATAAATTTTATATACTTTATTTCATGATTTATTACATGAATATACAAAAAATACAATCCCAGAGGATCTAGAGTCCTTTCATATTTGGTAAATTAAATACATACCACAATAACATGAAATAGGGATAGAATGAAATTATTTTAAAACTCCATAACATGCCCTTAAATTATATTGATCTTATAATGATATAAAAAATAAATTGGGGGTGTACATAAGAAAGGGGTGACCTATAAATCCCAATTAGGGAATAATCAAGGCATAATAGAATGTAAAGTAGTACATGTGAGTCAAGATAAATAACATGATTAAGGAGTGTGGATTTCATGCATTAAAATCAATATTAAATAAAGTATTGTTAGATCTATGTTAATATCCTTGAATTAAATTGGGGGTGGGTATTTAGAACACAAAAGTTTGGCATGGAAATCATGGAATAATGTTGGCATCATAAGGGGTGTACATAAAGGTTCATGGAAGAGATTAATGAGAGTAAAAGCTGGTCTCTCATTACTTTTTAATAATAAGGATAATAAATGGAAGTTTATAAACACATCTCAACAAGAAAAAATGTAAATCAAAATGCTCAATACAAATAAAGTACTTGAATAAAGAGGAAGAGAATCCATTACCTTGAGGGGTACATCTAAAAGCTTGGTATGAGATTCTTAAGATATTGGTAACACCTTGGGACTGACTTATAGTGGGATCTAGGTAGAAAATTCATGATCAATGGGTTTTTAAGTGAAGAGGAATGGGAGGTTTTGTGGGTATTTGTATAAAAAGGGAGGGGAATTATTTATTAATTTCTAAACATAGAATTTGGACTCTATATAATAAAATAATCAAAAACAAAAAAACTTATCATGGTTTTTTTCCATTGTTTCTAAAAAATATGATTAGTTTATAGTATTTTATTAGGTTAAGAACTAAAATCATTTAAATAATACAACTCATGATGTATAAGTGATCCATTTTCATAAATAATTTTTTTTAAACCTTAAAATATAAGATAGGTTTTGGAGGGTTCATTATAGGTTTTTAAATTTAATAACATAACTTAAAAAATTATTTTAAAGTAAAAACCTACTTTTATTCATGGATTCCTTTTATAATATTTATTACATAACTTTTGTGCTATTATGATGTCATAATACATATCATGTATTTATACCATATTTAATTTTTACCCAAAAAATTGACTATCTTGGAAAATTATTAAGAATTAACCATTGGATAATTTCAGTGTTTTGATTTAAAAAAAATATAGTTATTTTACCAAAATAATTTTATAAATATATAAATTTTCACTTTTAGATAAAAATCCTTATTTATTGAAAAATACTAGTTATTATGAAACAATAAACTTTCTAACCCTTATAAAAATTACATGGGAATTCACTAAATTATATTTCCATTTATATTCATATAAATATTATTTAATAATATAATTTCATGAAAATAAAATTTACTTCAAAAATCACGGATTTATTAAAAATATTTTTTTAATTGTAACCATATATTTCCCAAAATTATAATTTGGTTTCTTCATATCAAAATTTAATTTTTATCAAAATCATTATATAATCATGTATATATAAAAAGTAATAGTAAAAATAGATATATATAATAAATATCTTATTAAAAATATATAAAAAATCATACTAATGGGGTCTAGAAAAATAACCCCTTATTACACTAGCATACTCTCTAAGGGTAAGGTGTGTGATGGTAGTACTTTCTTGGGGTAGTTTGGAGAACATGGTTTGTGTGGTTATCCTTATAATCCATCCATCCAATGGACCGAAGGCCTTAATTTTTTATTTATTTTTGATAATCCACCTATAAAGGGGTGATATGGAACCCTTACAAGGCTCGTAGTCATAAGTATTACATGGCCCATAGGCCTTAGAAGAATTCATTGCCCGTATGCTTCAAACATTACATACAACCTAGACTAACTGCTTGGAACTGCCCCAGCATCTTCATTGTAAAATCAGCTCTCCACCTTTGCATGGCTATTCGACTAGGTTATCATGTGTATGCACCGGCTTGTACCGATGGCAGGTGTCATACCCTATCATTCTTGAAATCTTAGTAGCTTCTACTATGGTGAAATCTCCTTGATCATCCTCTTTATAGAGCTTGTTCCTTGTAGGTTTTCTAGTTTGCATCAGCACTTATGGTGGCCTGAAGGCCTTGAGGTGGCCCGAAGGCCTTACTGGGCCGAAGGATTGGGTGTCCTGAACGCCTAAAAGGACTCGAGGACTAAATCGGTGGCCCGAAGGCCCAAACGAGGAAAATTCCCAGCTGTTGTAGTGCCAAATAGTGCCTGCTACAGTACAGTTCCCACTACAGTGCTTCATAGTAACAGCTACAGTACTGCACAGTTTCTACTATAGTACTACTACAGTACCCCCTGGAAATTATGCCTCCGTTTGGATTTGATCTCAGGTTTCCTAGATGCACTTAAGAGTCCACACCAACTGGGATAAGGCTCATGTGTGTAGTGATCATTATAATCTTTAACTTCTCCCATAAATGGTTTTTCATGAGCTTCATTTGTTTAATCTCAACTTGGTATTGGTCAAGGGAAAATCCTAGTGATTTCATTTCCCTCAAAAGCTCTAAAAAATTAGCTTCATAAAGTACATTACTACTGGTTGAGGCCATCATTTCTTTCTTTTGTGTTAATTAGATTTTATTATAACCGTTAATATATATTAATAATAATAGACACTATATAATGACTATATTAATAATGGATATGATTCTTAATATACTATTAAGAATATAATAAAATTATGGATATTTATTATAATGTTACAAAATAATAAAATTAAAATAATTCTTGTGTTTTCAATAACTACATTACTTATTTAGGAATTTATTAATTAAAAAGGGAATCTAATTTATAAAATTTTAGCTCATTAAATTATTCCCCCTTCAAAATTTTAACCCTAGAAATTTCATTTCATATACTAAAATATATTAAGGTGCTTCTATTTAATTATTTCTTCTAATTACAACATTGCCTCCTCAAACTTTAGGTTTTACCACAATAATTTGACTAGGTGAGTTTTATTGTTTCATATAAATTTGTCTCTATGATATAAGATATTCACTAGTTACTCTTCATATTAAAGATCATTATCCAAATGTACCACCTCTGGATTCAGTACATGTGAGGGTTCTGGTATGTACTTACTTGAGAGGGATACATGGAATACATCATGTAATTGAGATAGGTTAGGTGAGAGCTCTAGTTGATATTCCATAGCTCTAATCAATCAAGTATCTCAAAGGATTCAATGTATCTAGGACTTATATTTCCCTTCTTACCAAACCTTATGGAGTTCTTTCATGGTGATATATGAAGGAGTACCTTACCTATGACCTCAAACTCAAGGTCTTGTAAATGATATTATATATATATTTTCTATCAAATTTTCATGAATATAATATGACACTAAATAGTTTGAACCTTTTATTTCATCTCTTAGATAAGACAAGGTCTCATCCACTTCTGATCTCCAACTTCATCCCAACATGTTGGGTTCATACACTTATTCCCTTAAAAATACTCATGAGGTTCTATTTGATTGATAGAATGGTAATTTTTGTTATTTTAGAACTCCACTAGGTGAAGGTTTTGATCAAAACATCCTTGTAAATCCATTGAAAAAAATATCAAAATATCCTCTAGAGTTTAAATGGTTATGTTATATTTACTATCTTAATCAGGGTGATAAATAGTGTTAAAACTCATCTCTATATTCAATGCTTACTAAATGATTCTCTATAACCCCATGGTGGACCTCTATCTTGATTAGATACAATTAAGAGTGGTACTCCATTTAGTCTTACCACTTATCTTATGTATATCTTGGTGAGTTGTTTAAGATATAAACCTTCCTTAATACCAATGAAATTAGATAACTTTATAAGGTGCTCAATTACAACCCAAATGTAATTATTTACTTTGGATATTCTAGTTAGTCATAAAATAAAATATATGGTTGTGTTTTTTAATTTCCATACTATATGGGAAATAGTTTAATCATTCCCTTAGACTTCTATAATTCGGTCTTGACTTGTTGGCATACCAAGCATCAAGATACAAATTTTAAAATCTCTCTCTTCGTGTTATCCCACCAAACGTTTTTCTTAAAATAATGATGTATCTTAGTAGTTAATGTATGAGTAGATAATTATGAGCTATAGGAATCATCCAAAAGTTTCCTCTTCATTTTTAGTTGTGATGGGACACATATCTATGTTACAAACCTTATAACTACATCTTTATCTATCTTGAACTATGGAATATTCACTACCTTTCTCTATATCTCCTCATCACATTTTTGGATATCCTTTATCAACTAAAGAATGTATTGTTGAGTAGTTATTTAAAAAAGGTTGGATGAAGTTCCTTTTATGATTCCCATGTACATCCTTTTCATGTTAAATAATATTGGATCCCTTTCAATCCTCATCATGGATAGGGTGGTGGGATCATTTCTAATCATATAATATACCACTTTATTCACATTCCTGGTGTGTTAATGTATTTAATATTAATAATCCATAAGTATATCTAACCACCTTCATTAGTGAATATTGAGTTCCTTTTGTGTGAATATATACTTGAGGCTCTTATAATCTGTATATGTGTCACACTTCTCCCTATAGAGATAATGTTTCCAAATATTAAAATTTAATATCACTGAAACTATTTCCAGATCATGAATCTAGTGGTTCTTCTCATGTATCTTTAATTGTAGGGAGAAATAGTCTATTTTTTCACTTTTTATGAGTTCACAACCCAACAATGTTTTAGAAGAATCATTTTAGATCACAAATCCTTCACCCCCTGTGGTTAACATGAGCACAAGTGAAACTATTAGCCTCTTATTTATATCTTTAATATTCTCTAAATGTTCATCAATCTAAAAAAAATTACTTCCTTCTAAGTGATCTTGATTAGTGGGTTTTAAAATCATGATAATTTTCTCACAAATTGATGATAGTTCCCAACTAATCCAAAGAAACTATGGATCTCTATCATAGATGTTGGTCTGGGCCATCCTTCAATTTTTTCTATCTTTTAAGGATCCATATATATCCCATTATTAGAGATAATATTACTAATGAATGTTAATTTATCTATCTAAAAAATTCATTTACTATTCTTCACATATAACTTTTCCTTTCACAAGGTATTCGGCAAGAAATTTAGATCCTCCTCATTTTTTTCCTTACTTTTTTAGTATATAAGAATGTCCTCCATAAATACTACCAAAAATTTATCAAGGTAATCCTTAAAGTCTCTATTAATTAAGTCCATGAATATATATGGAGCATTAGTGAGTCAAAATGGAATCACTGTGAACTTTTAATACCCGTACTTTATATGAAAAGCAGTCTTGGGGATATCCTCCTTTTTCACATTTACTTGATAATATCCCGATTGACGATCCACCTTAAAGAAGTACCAGAATCTATATAGATGATTGAAAAAGTAATAAATTTGTGTTAGAGGATAAATTTTATTTATCATGATCTTATTTATCTCATAATAATAAATTTAGGGTCACATTTACCCATCCTTCTTCTTGATAAAAAGGACTGGTGCACTCCATGGTGAAGCACTAGGGTGTATAAACCCTTTATCCAAATTCTCTTGTAGTTTCTTATTCAAAACTTCAAGTTCAATAGTGACTATTTTTCATGGAGTCTTGGATATTAGAAAATATTAGGGTATGATTTTTTTTGAGAAATCAACCTCTCCTCTTATAGGAAGACTAGGCAATTCTTTGGGGGAACACATTAGCATATTCCCATAAAATGGGAATGTCCTCCAGGATGATATTTTCCTTAGTCTTATTAATTTGAGCTAGATTCACTTACTCATAAGGTAATAATATCCATGATTGATATTATTATTCAAAAGTACATCAATACTCCCCCTTAATTGTATATAATCAGAAGGTGATTTATGATATATAGGGTGATTTCCTTCTAGAAATTTATGTTGGCTCTATACAAGTAAATCCAATCCATACCCTGAATAGAACTGAATCTTTCTAATAGGAGTATCACAATGTTCACTGGGAAATTCAACCCATAAATATTTACATAGGGTAAGGTATATACTTAGGATTAAATAATTTACCCATTTTCTATTTTCACTTATAACTCAAATTCTATGTTTTGAGGTGGTTTTTAAATAGTTCTATTAAACTTTTATGATATGAAATGATGCATAGAACCAAAATAAAATGGTATGACTGATATTATTGAATTAATAACTAACATAACTATCACCACTTTATTATCAGGATACACCTCATTATTTGTGATAGAATATACTCACCTTTTCTCTCTAGGCCTTGGAAGTTGTTTTAATCGATTTTCATTGAAAATTATTAGCTTAGTGCATTGTTTTTTATAATGTACTTATTCCTAATAGTTGAAAAATTTAAAAATATACTAAGGTTTGACTATAACATTCCTTTATCCCATCATATTAGTGGGTTTCTACCATTAGTATTCTCTAGCTTGGCACCCCTCCATCCCATGCCTAAAGAATTTTTTTATCCCCTTCAAGTAATTTACTGGATTCTTATTTCCACATAATTGAAAAGTGGGATGTTGGACTTTATTACCACTATGATATTTATCCTTCGATCCACCATAATTAAAATCCATTCTCCACTTTCTATCTGTAGGAACCTAGAACACCCTAAGAGGGGTTGGGTGAATTAGGGTATCAACTTTTTCTTTTAAAGTGACAGATCTTGTTCCCATGTTGTTAGAAACTTCTAAAACATGTATGATGTAATCGAGAATTTATTAAACAATAAAATAAAAATATAAAACATAATAGTTTTACATGATTCACCACTAAGGGATATTCTAAGGAGAATACACTAACAGTGTGTCTATCATACCTAAATCCACTAATCTTTACTAGTTATTATGGAGTATATAAGATTAGACGTAGTCACTCTATACTAGGCACACTACATTTACAAAAATATTAGGGATATTACATTACCTCCCTCAAAACACTTCTGATGAATCCCACTAGATCACTGCCTTGGTTTAAGTCTTACTCAGTTTAACAACATAAAGGTTACCTTAGTAGATTAGGTGTTTATGTTTTCGTCCCCAATTAGCACAAGACTCTACTTGAACCATAGTCCTAAGTTAATGAACTTGAATGTAATATTCACTTAAATAATATGATCAACACTTCTTTCTATGAATATTCCTACCTTCGTGAAACCCCCTTTATGTTTCAAAGTAATTCAATAATTCGGAATCCCACACACATTCATGAAGATACCAACCTTCATGAAGCTCATAGCCTTCGCAAAGAAAACTACCTTCATGAAGCTCCTAGCCTTCACATAACATTAAGACTTTGTGAAACTCACAGTCTTAACAAAAATCCCTTTTCTAAAAATCCATATAGTCAACCAAGACAAAACTATTATTTTCATAATGATCAATCTCACAATGAATTCCTAATTTGTGAAGCTCCCAACCATCGCAAATTTAAAATGGTTCAGCCTTTTATCAAATTCTCTTCATTTAAAATGAAGTGTGTGTGGCCACATATTTATAGACTTATCCATTATTGAATAATCAAGCTCCCAATATCCTTTTTTTGAACCTCTAAATTCATGTTCTCAGACCTCAAATTCTTTACAAAACTCTAGGTAAATTTTACTTATTTACAAAGCTTCTTGTAGTCACGTAGATTTACCATCATCCCATCACACGTTCATGAACCTTATTATAGTGAAGAGAACACTATCTTTCCATCATGTATTCATGATGAAAATGCCTTCAAAAAGATCAACCTTCATGAAAACCAACCTTCAAGATACTCAATCCTTTACAATATTTAAGAGGATTCAATCTTGGAAAACTAAATTTCATGAAGCTTGATCCTTCCTCCAGATTTTGAGATCCAAAATTTTTGAAAACAATGGGAAAATACTCCACCTTAAACACATATTCTATATGCACTATAATATCACTTTCCTTGTATAATCCCTGATCAACCCTAGTTTGAAATGATAATAAACACAGAATACAATCAATTTCCAACTATAAAAAAACTTGGTTCCAATAATCTCCCCCTTTAGGTTTGTTGGAAATATTTAGATGAATTTAATAAATCACCAGCCTCTATAAAAAACCTAATAGGTATGAAATAACTCATCCATCACTCCAATTCTACATGAGAAAATATCAGTTTATAAAACAATCATGGAAAAAAAGGATTATATGCCTTGAGAAACAAATGACCAATCCTGTAATCCAAAAATTCATTGAATTTTTCTTATCTACCTCTTTGGAAATAAACTCAAAGATCCTATAATTGTACTTTTAGTACATAAAAAAACTCCCCCTCGATCATATCTCCCCCATAGACATGAATCACATCCATAAATAGATTAAAATAGTTAACATAAATGTGGATAGGGGACTAATCGTAACCTCCTCATGCAATGGGAGGTGGTTGAACACTAAGGTTCAACTGATGTTTCTAAAACATTGGTGCTGCCAAGGGATTAGTCAAGATATCATCTAATTGGTCAAAATTTCCAACATTCTCTATTTTAATCACAACTTTTTAAACTTTTTCTTTAATGAATTGATAAATGATCTCAATATGTTTGGTACGAGAGTGATGAACAAGTTTCTTCATAATAATTATCATGACATTATTGTTACAGTGAATAACCATTGGCTATTTCACCTCATCATCAATATTAGTAATTTGTTACTTCAACCAAAAAAAATTGAGTGCAAGCCTTTGTATCAAATATATAATATACTTTAGCTATACTAAGAGAAGTGATTTCTTATTTCTTGTTAAACTAGACCATACATTTATTTCTAATAAATAATGTTCCACCACTTGTGTAATTTTTATCCACCACATATCTATCCCATTTAGCATTATAAAATGTCAATAATATCTTTATTCAACAAAGTATAAACCAAAATTGATAGTTCCTTGAATATACCCCATGATTCTTTTAACAACTGCAAAATCCTCTTCCTTAAGATTAATTTGGAAGTGAGCATCAAATAATGTTGCAAGGATTATATCTAGATATTGTATATTAAGTATAATAAGTTCACAATGATCCTCCTATACAAGGTGGGATCCATAAAATTACCATCCTTATGCTTTCCAAGTTTTGTCCCAACCTCAATCAGATTCAACATTGGTTTGGAGTCACACATGTTGAATTTCTTCAGTAGATCTCTTGTATATTTTTTCTGATAAATGAAGGAGTAATCCTTCTTTTTAACCACCTAAATCCCAGAAAAGTATGTGATTTCACCAATCATATAAATTTAAAATTTATATTTCATGTGATTAGAAAATTATTCCACTACTCCTTGCCTACTTCTGCCTATTATCCACATACACAATAACCATAAATTGATATTTCTAGGAATTATTCATATGAATATTATGGTTGAAACCTCCTATCTTAAATTATAGATTTTTCAAATAAGCATCCAATCGATAATACCACGCTCATGGTGCCTTCTTCAGACTATATAGTGGAATCTTTAATCTACAAACATGCATTTCATTATTTCCAATTAGAAATACCACTCATTTTATAATGTAGAAGTCTTCTTCAAGAACTCCATTTAAGAATGTCATTTTGACATCCATCTGATAAACTTTGTACCCTATTTTAATTTCCATGGTAAGGAAAATCCTGATCAAATCCATTCTATCTACTGGAGAAAATTTTTATTCAACGTAAATTCCTTTAATCTATTCATAACATTTACACACTAATTATTCCTTATTTACGATCACATTTTTATGCTCGTCAAATATTTTTTTAAAGATCCACTTTGTTCCAATCACATTGTTATTTTCTAGACTCTTAACAAGATCTAATTTTTAGTTCTTGTAAATCTAATCTAGATCTCCATTCATGGCCTTAACCCATGATTCATCCATCAATGCTTCTTTAAATGAGGTTTGTTCCACAATTTATAGGAAGGAAGAATGTGATTCATTACTCATTGTCCTTGTCTATGTAGGTGTGTTCAAATTTCCAATGATGTTGGATTGATCAATTTCTATTATTTTATTTATCCTGTGATGTACTAATGAAGTTTCTTTGGCAATGGTTTCCTCTTCTAATTCTTATTATGAATCTTTATTATTTTATGATCCCTAAATGTTTTTCAAGCATTCCACAATTTCTTAATTTGAATATTTCCCTTATCAAATTTCTTATTTATCTTGAATCATATCAACATATGAGATCCTTGAGGTATTTATAGTTTTATCTTCAATGATCTTTACATCATTGTTTTCTACAATATTTATAAGAAAATTATTGTAACATTTGTAGGATTTACTCTCTATTGAATATCCAAGGAATATTCCCTCATCTACAGCATCGCAATATTTTCCTTGATTTTCTTCTTTATTTCGAATGAAACGTTTACTTCTAAAAATATGGAAATATTTCAAAGAGGGATTCCTTCCATACCATATCTTATATGGTGTCTTTTTCTCTCCTATAAAAATCCCTATTCAATTTTTGAGTGTACACCATTACTTGAATAGCCTATTTCCATTAATGATGAGAAACATGACTCTCAATCATCATAGTTCTAGATATATTATTAACCTATTGATTTATGAATTCAAAAAACCCATTTTTTGAGGGGTTATCACTATAGAAACCTCATGATTTATCCCATTTTTTTAGGTAATTTTAAAAATCAATGGATTTGTATTCTCCTCTATTGTCTAATCATAGAATATTAATTGTGCGGCCAGTTTCATTCTCATCACTTTGACGATAACTCTTTATGAAATCAAGAAATTTTAGTTTCCTCTGTATAAAAATCACACAATCCATTCTACTATAATCATAAATAAATATAATTAAGTTTTTCTCTCCATATGTTTCATCCATGTTCATTGAAATACATATTAATGTGTGGATGAGATCAAGAATATTTGATTCCCTTTTGTTTTTTGATAGATATAAAGTCACGAACATCTTTCCTTGCATTCATATGTTACATATAATTTATCGATCACACTTTAGATTTGGAATTTAATCAACAATATTACACTTTGATATGTATTCTATGCTCTTTTTATTAATGTGACCCAACCTCAAGTTCCACGAGTTGTTTTCTTATTAAATTGTTAAGAAACAAGAGTTCTCTTTACTGTCAACCTGGTATAAGTTTCCATCTATTCTATATCCTTTCATAATAGAATTACCTATCTTTTATTTGATAGTAAACCCCTTAAAATTAAGTATCACTAATAGTATTGAGTCACATAGTTTACTCACACTCAAAAATATTGTGATGCAAACCATGTACATAGAGAACTTGATTTTTTCTTAGATCATCATTTTCTAGTTTTGTATTTCCACTATCTTTGATATTTAAAGCACCATCATTGCCAAATATCACTGTTGTATTAACTCTTTTATTAACATTATTCAACAAAGATATATTTAATATCATGTGAGATGAGAATATGATGTCAAGAATATAGGTGATACTATTCTCTATAGCTTTGATAGCTATTTCTATAATATTGGATTTCTCAATCTTATTCTTTTCCTTTAATGATATACTTGATTTAGTGTTGGATAAATATGTACATTCCACTCTCTTTTCAATATACATGGGTTCATCGTAATCATATTCTTCTTCTAGTATATAATACTTGTTTTCAAGATTAACTCAGTTGGGTTTATGGGTATTGACTTTTCTCTGAGTTCTGTATGTATTGTTCCTATTATTCCCTTGCCTACAATGAATATCTTTATATCCATAGTTAGAACAGTGAAAGAAATCCATTGAAATTGTTCCTTCAATATGATGAAGGATATTGTCTCATTATCCTTTGTTGACTTCTAGGAACTTCCCTATTTAAATATATTCCTGACTCTTTACATTAAGACATGGTATGGCCCAAAATCCATAGAATTGAAATTTAATTAGGGGAAATATCTTCTCACTTCCATTCTTCCACATGAACTCTTATTTTGTAAAGGTATTTGACCGATGATCCTCTCTGGATACCTGAGGATTATTTTTATATCTATTTTATATTGGGTTTGAAGATTTATTTATTAGGACATTAGGAACCCTTGTGGAATGTGAAACTTTTTGCTTACCTTTATTTTGGCTCATCTTATTTTCATCCTTTGATGTTTCTACATCACAGACAATTACACTTTTTCCCATAAATGTGGATCTCAATCATTCAAGGCCTTCTAACTCCTTCATAATCACATTTTCATCTTTCTAATAGCTTTGTATTTGAAAATATTCCAAACTATAATTTCTCCTTTTTTCTCTTAATTTTGATTCATTTTCCAACATACTCCTTAAAGTAACCACTTCTTCTTCAAGTCACTCAACTATATTACTCTTTTCCTCTAGTCTCAATGTAAGGTCATTGATGACTTTTTCTAGCTATTCAATCCAAAGTTTAAATTCCACATCCACTTCTAAGCTTCCAAGAGTTGTTAAATGTTATTCAGCCTCTCCTTTCAGTCAATCAATTTCTACTTTAAGCTGATAAACATAATCTGATGACTCTTTCAGCACAACTCCTATCTTTCTATTTTTATTTCTTTGAATGTTAAGCTCATTAAGATCACCCTAAAGTTCCACCTTGATATCAACAATACCAATCAACTAATTATATTCATCTTTTATAGGTTATAACTTTCCAATTATTGTCATCATGGATGCTTCGAGTTTAGATTTAAACTCTGGTTTTATATCCTCCAAAAAATCTTTATCATCATGTTCTTATTTGTATACAAAGATCATTATTTATAATTTATTTACTAACTTGAAGCCTCCCTTGTAAGGGAACCTCTTCTGAGTGTTCTATATGATTTATGCTTCACTTTCTACATAATCAAATTTCCTTAGGCATCAAGTGGTAATGTTCCCTACATTACCACACCTAAAGCAATCCAAGGGAAGTTTGCCTTAAAATATCTATTTTCGTATCTTGTATTTTCTAGAAATAATATAAATAAATTCATCATCCATGTCATCTTCATCATCACTACATTTGGAAATGTCAATATTTTCTATGGCTTTAAATTCCATTTCCTTGATTTCTCAAATTTTTATTTCTTCTAGTTTGACTCTCATTTAATAAGAAACTAGACTATTCAGAATATCATCAAGAGAATGTTTAAAAAGATCCATTTTTTCAAGGGTTGAAACTTTTGGATTGTACAAAGGTATAATTCTTCTCATGATTTTTTGTAACAAATTCAATATTTTAAATTTCATCACAAATTCCTCAAATTGCTCTAATAACTTTAGTAATTCGTTTAAATTATCTACTTATATTTGTATCTGGATTTATTTTTAGATAATTAAAACTATTTTTCAAAACTTGGAGTGTGGCCTTCTTCACTTCATTATCACATTTTCATATATTTTAAGTTTCTCCTACATGTACATGGATGAAGTGAAACTCATCACCTTCAAATAGATTTTATTAGATAGAGCTTAAGTAAGGGAATTTTGTGCTTTGTAATATGAATCCAACATTTTACTATCTATTTCATACATAGAAAGACATGTTGCATCACTGACCTGAATTCATTGAGCTGTAAAAAAGAGAACTTCCATCCTAAGAGATCGAAGATTATATCTCATCCTATTCTTAAAAATATATAAGTTTCTTACATAAAATAGGGGTACACCCCTAATATTCACTTAATTATCCATAAAATAAATTGGGAATAGCTTTAACACCAAAAACCTATAGTCTATCATACCATGTGTAGGACCTCGGTACACCCTAAGAAGGGAGGAGTGAATTACAATGTTAATTTTTTCTTTTAAAGTCAGAGATCTTGTTCTTACATTGGTAAGAACTTATAAAACTTGTATGATAGAATCAAGAAGTTATTAAACAATAAAATACCAAGAGAGAACATAACATTTTTACTTGGTTCACAATTAATGTAACATCACGTTATGTTTTCAGGTACTTTTGATGTTTCTAAGTACCTATTTTTTGGAGTAGTGACTTGGGGTGCGTTTGGGTGAACTTTTAAGGAAAACTAAAGGATAGTGATTTGTGCATGGTTTGCACACGGTTTGACAAACCATGTGACCAAACCATGCCAACCATACAGAACTATATAGAGAGGTCCGCACGGTTTGATAGACCATGTGACCAAACCGTGACAACCTTGCAAACCTGGATAGTGGGTTCCGCACGGTTGGTGCACGGTTTTCCTGACCGTGCGCCTCTATCCAGGAAACCATGTGCGCGTTATTTTTTAATCCAAAAATCCTTCTTAAAACAACCTGAATCCCCAGGAATTCCATATTTCCGACCTTGGCTTGGGCTTGAAACATTATAGGTGTTTCCAAAGCCTCTCAGAGAGATTCCAAGGTGATCTGAACTTCTTCCTTCAAGATTTAAGGCTCGGATTGAGGATTCGCTCTCCTTATGTATTTAGATACATAACTTGATCGACGATGTTGTGTCGCTCGGTTTTTTGGGGTTTCTCATTGGGCTAACTCCCATCAATAAATCAAGGTAGGTGGTTCTATCCCGACTTTCCAAATTGATTATCCTTGTATTTCTTGATTTATTTCAATTGTTGATTTAAATTCAATTGCTCAAATTTTCTTTAAATTAAATTGATAAAACCTTGAATCCAGTGAATCAAGATATTTGAAATGGTTTTTGCATGGAAATTTGGAAAACCCCAATTCCATTGAATTAGGTGCGTCTGTGGAAATTGGCTGATTTAAATTGTTTAATTTAAATTATAGATTTGATGGAAATTATTTTAATTAAATTGTTCAATTTATTTGTGGAAATAAATTGTGTAACGATGGAATTGGTTTTTAATGGATTTCAAACTCCTAGAAATGGCTTAAAATGATATGATAGAAACCCAATGGCTTTATCTTGTGGAAAGGCATGTTTTTGAATAAAACCTGTTTTGGTTTTAAATGTAAAGGAATTAACATTTTTTAAATCGAATAATGGGATTGATCGTATTTTAAGCAGTCTTAAAATAGTTCACCCATCATGTAAGAGCACATGCAAGCCTTAGGTAGTTAGTGAGTTATTTGGATACACTCTATTCTACAACAATGTTCTAAAACATACTTGCAGTCGGTCACATCCCCGATGGGTTGGTGACGATTCTCCTTTGTCCAGTGTCATAGGGATGTGTGTATACACATTTTGGTGAGTTCACATAGAGATTGTGGAATCCTTTAGCTATTTAATACTATTGTACCTTTTGGAAGATGACCATGTTTCTCACTTGTTTATTTATATTTTAGATATAAATGTATGCCAATACTTTTAAACTGCTTTACATGCCTGCTGAATTTATATAAACTATTTTATATAAATGTTTTACTTAAGCCATTGTATTAGAAATATTCCATCATTTGTGAAATCAATACTTAAAATATTTATTTCCATCATTTGAAAATGTATATCATGTTTTGTTAAAATATTCTTTTGAATTTCCAAACCTGTTTATTTCAAAATTGAAAACATTTCTTTGGATAATCTATATTTGGCATCTGTTACAGAATCTTTGGTGGTATCCTACTGGGCTTAGGTTCACACCCTATTTTTTCCTTTAGGTGTTTGTAGACTTTCTTCTTCCAGGTTCGATCAAAGGGAATGGATCTCTTGGAGGTGGATCAAAATGTTGATATTTGGTCTTGGTGATTTGTGTCCTTAGGGACCTTGGGATTGTTTTCCCATTTTTAGTACTTGGGTTGTAGTACATTGGGCTTTTTATGCTTTTTTTTATTCTGGTACATTACTCCCAGTGGAGTTTCTTTTTGTTATGCATACTGTCTTGTTTCTTTTCTTCTACATTTTTGGTGGAAAAATCATCCCCACTTGCATGTTATGTGATGTCAGGTGCTAGTCACCGACCTGTGGGGATCAGGAACTCCCTTTGGGATATGTTAGGGTATGCTCGGTTATCAGGTTACCAGGGTACCCAGGCTAGTTCGTGACAAAATGGTATCAGAGGCAGGTTCAGCATCTTGCCTTGATGACAGTATGCATTTGAGTATTCGTGTTGGGACTTAGGAGGTAGTTGTGATTGAGTTCCTAGACATCTCTCACCACAATGAACCTTAAGTCTCCAGGGTTAGTTAGGGAAATACGACTTGTGGAGTAGTTCTAGTATTTTCCCTGTTTTGATTTGGATAGAGTGGAATCCAAATCTTGTTATCCCTTCTATTAAGAATATTTTTCCTTGTTACTCTGTTTGAGTGTTAATATAATGTCTTTTTATGTTGTGTAGCATCATTCCTCCGAGAAGATGTGGGAATCAGATCCAAAAAGAGGTTGCTGCTGAATCTCAGCAAGTGAGTCCTATTGTGGATCTAAGTATGGTTGAGGTGATTGTTTACATTGTCCAAGCTCTAGGATAGGCACCACCTCTAGTTCTTTTTCAGGTTCCAGCTATAGATACTCATAGTGATATTCTCCGAAATTGTTCTCAAGAGTTCCCATGCTAGAAGCCACCAGTTTTTAAAGGCTCCACTAACCCTCAACATGATTAGGAATGGTTGAGTAAGATTGAACGTCTATTTGGGTTCTTGGAGACACCTGGTGTGATCAAGGTGAAGTGTGCCACCTTCGTGCTAGAGGGGCCGAGTAGGAGATGGTGGGACATGATGGCGATGGTTGGGAAACATGAGGGTTTAGAGTGGAAAGACTTTAGGGTTATTTTCACTAAATAGTTCTATCTAGAATCAATGGTTTTGGGAAAGGCTGTGGAGTTTTTCAAGCTTGAGAAGGCCAATAAAATCGTGACTGAGTACTCAAATCGCTTTTCTGAGTTGGTACAATTTGCTCCTGAGATTGTATCTAATGAGAATATGAAGGATAGATGATTCAAGTTGGGACTTTGATTAGATATTCATTCTCAGGTTTTCTTACTAAATCTACCCACTTATGCTGATGTGTTGGATAGGGCGATGATGGTTGAGATGGACCTGGTAGGAAATTCAGGGTTGAAGGAAGTTCCTTTCCCTCCTAGTGACAGTGTTGGTTCCTTTAAAGGAAAATGGAAGCGCGATGTTTCTCATGGTAGTTCTCGACAACAGAGTCATTCCAAACCTCCGGTAGCACCAGGAGGGGATTCATTGACTTGATATCAGTGTGGAAATCTATGAAATTCTAAGAGGGTTTGCACTGAGGCACCCAAGAACTGTAGCTCCTGCGGACATTGAGGGAACTTACAGATATTCTACCATCACTTCTCTACTCCACTTAGTGGAACATGATCATCATCACCTCCAAAAACTGTGGAGAAATCAAATGCTTCATATACAAAAGGGTTCCAGCCATAGGCATCCAGAACAAAGCTTCTTCACGCAGTGGAAGATTCGCCAGAGTTAGCTGATATAGGTCCTGCAATTGTGAGAGGTACCATTACTATAGTTTCATATTTAGTGACTACTCTTTTTGATACTGGATCATCTCATTCATTTATTTCAACCCATTTTATTAATCTTCTTAATCTAACAATAGAGCTTTTATCTTGTGCAATGGATATTACTACACCCCTTGGTACAATGATAGAGAAGGGTCTCTATATTTTTGTTTGTGTATTCTCTCTATCAGATGTTGATCTTTCTTGGAGTTTTTTGGTTCTCAACATAAAATATTTTGACATAATATTTGGGATGGATTGGCTCATTTCCAATAAATCCTGGATCGATTTTTATCTTCGACGGGTCAACCTTACTACACCTAGTGGTGTGCCTTTTGTTTTTCAAGGAGAATGGGACCCAAGGTCAAGAAGAGCCAGAACCTCTTATCTAGAGTTAGGGAAATTTATATCAGTGTTTGTTTTTTATCTAGAGAGATATTCAATGCGTGGTGATCTTCCTTCAGTCACTGCTGAGTTTCCTGACGTGTTTTTTTCTGACTTCTCTAGTTTTCCACGAGTAAGAGAGGTTGTTTTTTTCTATTGGCTTAATGCCTAGTACTCAACTAGTTTCTATTCTCTCTTACCGAATGTCTCCAGCAGAACTAAAAGAACTAAAGTCTCAGTTAGAAGATCTTGTTGAGAAAGTTTTTATATGCCCGAGTGTGTCACCTTGGGCAGCACTAGTTCTCTTCACTAAGAAGGCTAATGGTTCTATTCGCTTATGTGTTGATTATCGAAAGCTCAATTGAGTTACGATAAAGAACAAATATCTGTTACCATGAATTAATGATTTTTTTGATCAATTGAAAGGGGAAAAGTGGTTTTCAAAAATTTATCTTTGATCTGGTTACCATCAGTTGAGGATAAAAGAATCTGACATTCATAATACCACTTTTCGGAGTAGGTATAGCCATTATGAGTACCTTGTTATGCCCTTCATCCTAATAAATGCTCTTTTAGTTTAAATGGATTTGATGAACAAGGTTTTCCATGAGTATCTAGATACTTTTGTGGTAGTCTTTGTGGATGAAATTCTTGTCTACTCCAAGTCTGAGGAGGATCATGTGCATCATCTGAGAACAGTTATGAGTCTTCTAAGGAATCACTGACTTTATGCCAAGCTTTCAAAGTGTGATTTCTAGATTCGAGAAGTAAAATTATTGGGACATGCCATGTCAGAACAAGGAATATCAGTTGATCCTGAGAAGGTGAAGGTTGTTATGACTTGGGAACAACCACAAAATGTTTTCGAGATTTGGAGCTTCTTGGGCTTAGCAGGATATTATCACTGATTTGTTAAAGACTTCTCAAAGTTAGCTTCTCCAATGACTGTTCTGACTCGAAAGGGAGTGAAGTTTTCCTGGAATGATAAATGTTAGAGTTGTTTTTTTGAGCTAAATCATATTTTGACTACTGTGATGGTGTTAACTCTTCCTAAGGATGGGATAGGTTACGTGGTCTGTTGTGATGCATCGGGTTCAGGTTTGGGATGTGTCCTTATGCAAGGTAATCGTGTTGTTTCCTATGGATCTCGTCAGCTTAAGCCTCATGAGTAGAACTATCCTACCCATGACCTTGAACTTGCAGCTGTAATGCACGCAATTAAGTTTTTGAGACATTACCTTTATGGAGAAAGGTTTACTATATATTCATACCACAAGAGCTTGAGTTATATCTTCTCTCAAAAAGATTTGAATCTCTGCCAAAGGCATTGGGTGGAGTACCTGCAATCTTTCAACTTTGACATTTCCTATACCCCGGGGAAAGGGAATGTAGTTGCAGATGTGTTAAGTAGGAAATTTCCATCACATTTTGTGAAAGAGTCTTCAGAAGAGTGGAGTTTGATGGCTCTTTTTGCTCAGTTTCATAATGGAGTTCAGTGGAAGGGGAATAAAGTTTCCTTAGCCAGTGTCCAGTTGACATCTTCTCTTATCAAGTTAATTCTTTAGGAACAACAACTAGTTGATGAATTCCATAGCATTATGGACTCTCTTTATGGTGGGGATACCGACACCCGGTGGTCGTTCTCCAAAGAGGGTGTTCTGTGTTATCGAAACCATTACGTTGTGTCGTTATCAGCAAGGAAGGATGTGATGGGGGATTTCCATAACTCTTAGTGGTATGTGCACCTAGGAACCAAGAAGATGTTCTATGACATGCGGTGATAGTTCTGGGGTCCAGGTATGAGATGAGACATTGTTGATTTTGTATCTCGTTTCTATACATGCCAGCAGGTGAAAGTCGAGCACCAAAATACTTTGGGTTTGATTTAACCACTTCCAGTACCTACATGGAAGTGGGATGAAATCTCTATGGACTTTGTGGTTGGGTTATCTCAAACCCAGAGGAAGAAGAATGTGATATGGGTTGTGATCTACAGGTTGACCAAGTCGGCTCACTTTATACCTATTCGAGATACAACCAAAGTTGAGTAGTTGGAAAATATCTATGTGAAAGAAATTGATCATTTGCATAGAGTTCCATCTGATATAGTCTCTGATAGGGATCCTTAGTTTACTTCTCACTTTTGGAGAGTCATTTAGAAGGCACTGGGATCTCAAGTTTGTTTGACCACGGCCTACCATCCACAATCAGATGGCCAGACAGAGAGAGCTATTCAGATCCTTAAGGATATGCTCTGCGCATGTGTTCTCAACATTGGTGGGTTTGGGGGTGATCATCTTGGGATAGTTGAGTTTTCTTATAACAAAAGTTATCATTCTGCGATCAAAATGGATCATTTTGAGGCATTGTATGGTCGTCCTTATAAATATCCTTTATGTAGGTCGGATATTGGTGAAAGTTCCTTGGTAAGACCGAGTTTGGTACAAGAGATGACAGCTAAGATCTAGTTGATTCATCAGAGAATGTTGACAGCATAGAGTCGGTACAAGTCTTATGTTGATCGTTGTCGCAGACCTTTAGAGTTATCATTTGGTGACTAGGTGTTCTTGAAAGTTTCACCTCGATTAGGTCATCGATGGCTTGGGAGGAAAGGGAAGATTGCTCCTCGTTTTGTGGGACCTTTCGAGGTTGTTGGTCATGTAGGGAAATTTGCTTACCGTCTAGATCTGCCACCACAGCTGACATCGATACATAACATGTTCCATGTATTGCAGCTGCGAAAGTATCTCTCTGATCCATCTCATGTTTTGAGCTGGAGTGATCTTGAGATTGAACCATATTTATCTGTGACTAACGACCAGTCAGGGTTGTTGATTCTGAGACCAAGGTACTTTGTGGGAGAACAATACCTTTGGTTCGTGTTCTATGGTAGCATGGTTCTGATTCTCATGAGATGTGGGAAAGGGAGGCACTAATGAGAGAGCAGTGGACTCATCTTTTTGACGTGGAGGTTTCTTAATAGGATTTCTGGGGACAGAAAGATCTTATGGTGGGGAGGTTATAACATTACATTACGTTTTCAAGTACTTTTGATGTTTCTAAGTACCTCTGTTTTAGAGTAGTGACTTGGGGTGTGTTTGGATGAACTTTTAAGGAAAACTAAAGGAAAGTGAGTTGTGCACGGTTTGCGCACGGTTTGACAAACCGTGCGACCAAAATGTGCCAACCATGCAAAAATGGACAGAGAGGTATGCACGGTTTTCGCACGGTTTGACAGACCGTGCAACCAAACCATTCCAACCTTGCAAACCTGGACAGTGGGTTCTACACGGTTGGTGCACAATTTTCCTGACCATGCGCCTCTGTCCAGGAAACCGTGCATGCAGTTTTTTTTATTTTGAAAATCCTTCTTAAAACCACCTGAACCCCCAGGACTTCCATATTTCTGACTTTTTCTTGGTCTTGAAACATTATAGGTGTTTCCAAATCCTCTCGAAGAGATTCCAAGGTGATATGAACTTCTTCCTTCGAGATTGAAGGCTCAGATTGAGGATCTTCTCTCCTCCTGGATTTAGATCCAAAACTTGATCGGTGACATTGTGCCACTCAGTTTTTGGGGTTTCTCGTTGGGATAACTCCCGTAAATAAATCAAGGTAGGTGGTTCTGTCCCAACTTTCCAAATTTATTATCCTTGTATTGCTTGATTTATTTCAATTGTTGATTTAAATTCAATTTCTCAAATTTGATTTCAATTAAATTGATAAAACATCGATTCCAGGGAATTGATATATTTGAAATGGTTTTGGCATGGAAATTTAGAAAACCCCAATTCCATTTAATTGGGTGTGTTTGTGGAAATTGGATGAATTAAATTGTTTAATTTAAATTGTGGATTTGATGGAAATTATTTTAATTACATTGTTCAATTTATATGTGGAAATAAATTTTGTAATGATTGAATTGGTTTTGAATGGATTTCAAACTCCTAGAAATGGATTAAAATGATTTGATAGAAACCCAATGGTTTTATCTTGTGGAAAGGCATGTTTTTGAATAAAACCTGTTTTGGTTTTAAATGGAAAGGAATTGACATTTTTTAAATGGAAGAATGGGATTGATTGTATTTTAAGCAGTCTTAAAATAGTTCGCCCATCATGTAAGAGCACATGAAAGCCTTAGGTAGTTAGTGAGTTATTTGGATACACTCTATGCTATGACAACGTTCTAAAACATACTTGCAGCGGGTCACATCCCCGATGGGTTGGTGACGAGTCTCCTTTGGCCAGTGTCATAGGGACGTGTGTATACACATTTTGCTGAGTTCACATAGAGAGTGTAGAATCCTTTAGTTGTTTAATACTATCATACCTTTTGGAAGATGACCATGTTGCTCACTTGTTTATTTATATTTGAGGTATAAATGTATGCCAATACTTTTAAACTGCTTTACATGCCTGCTAAATTTATATAAACTGTTTTATATAAATGTTTTACTTAATCTATTGTTTTAGAAATATTCCATCATTTGTAAAATCATTGCTTAAAATATTTATTTCCATCATTTGAAAATGTATAGCATGTTTTGTTAAAATATTCTTTTGAATTGCCAAACCTGTTTATTTGAAAATTGAAGGCTTTTATTTAGATAATCTATATTTGGCATCTGTTACGGAATCTTTGGTGGTATCCTACTAGGCTTAGGCTCACACCCTACTTTTGCCTTCGGGTGTTTGTAGACTTTCTTCTTCCAGGTTTGAGAAAAGGGAAGGGATCTCTTGAAGGTGGATCCAGATGTTGATCTTTGGTCTTGGTGAGTTGTGTCCTTAGGGACCCTAGGACTGTTTTCCCATTTTTAGTACTTGGGTTGTAGTACTTTGGGCTTTTTATGCCTCTTTGTATTCTGGTACATTACTCCCAGTGGAGTTTCTTTTTGTTATGCATACTATCTTGTTTCTTTTCTTCCACATTATTGGTGGAAAATTGTTCCCACTTTCATGTTATGTGATTCCAAGTGCTAGTCACCGACCCATGGGGATTGGGAACGCCCTTCAGGCTATGTCAGGTCCGGCTCGATTATCAGGTTACCAGGGTACCCGGGATAGTTTGTGACAATTAAGAGATAGTCTAAGAAGCATATGTCAATAGTGAGTTAGCCATACCAAAATCCACTGAGCTTCACTAGTTATTTTAGAGTACAAAAGATCAGACATAGTCACTATGTGCTAGGAACACTTCCTTTAAAATAATATTAGGGATAGTATATTGCCTCCCTAAAAACACTTCTGATGACTCCCCTAGCTCACTACATTGGGTGAAGTATTACTCAGTTAAATAATTTAAAGTTCACCTCAATAGATTGGGCATTTAATTCTTTGACTTGAGACTCTTCTTACACCATATCCCTAAGTTGAATCACTTGAAAGCATTGTTCACTTAAACCAGATGTTAAACACTTCTGTTTATGAATATCCCTACATTAATGAAACCCCCTTTATATTTCAAAGTAATTCTAGCATTCGAAAACCCACACACCTTCTCAAAAATCCAAACCTTCACAAAGCTCAAATCCTTCAGGAAGAAAGATGCCTTTTTATGCTCACGGCCTTCATGGAACACTAAGTATTTTTTTAACTCCCTGTCTTTACGAAATTCCCTTTTTTGAAAATCCTTATCATTAGTCATGACTAAACCAGTATTTTTATGATGCTCAAGATCACAATGAATTTCTAATTAATGAATATCCTAACCTTCATGAATCCAGAATGATTCACCCTTTTCTCAAATTCTCTTTAGGATAAATATAGTGTGTGTGGCCTCCTATTTATAGACTCAGTCCTTCATGATGTTTAAATCTCCCAGTGGAATTTTTTTGAACTTTTACATTCATATTCACAAATCTCCAAGTCTTTATGAATCTTTAATTAAATTTTACCCATTCTCAAAGCTTCTTTTAGTTACATAGATTTATCGTCATCCCATCATGCATTCAAAAAACTTCTCATAGTCGTGAGAACACCATCTTTCCATCGCACATTAGTGATGCTCCACACCTTCATGAAGCTCATCCTTCATGAAACCCAGCCTTCACAAAACTCATTCCTTTACCATATTTGAGAATAGTAAATCCTAGAAAACTACATTTCATGAAGATTTATCCTTCCACCTAATTTTGAGCTCCAAAAATTTGGAAAACACTGGGAAAATACACCACCTTCAATAATGAATCTATATACACTGTAAGATCACTTTCCTTGTAAACTCCCTGATCAACCCTAGTGTAAATTTACAACAAACACATAATACAATCCATCTCTAGGTATAAAAAACCTGGGTTCCAATGTTATCCCCAGTATCTTGGGACCCTTGAGATTCACCAATCTCTATATTTAACTTTGAGGTAACATCACACAATTTCCTCATAACTTTCAAAGTATATAATTGTCAAATATTTTCATAGACTCGTCTTTAGCCCACTAAATAAGTAGTCATCTTTATATTCAGGGTTAATGATAAAGATGGAAGCATATTGTGAAAGTCTTGTGAAGTTTTTGGTTTATACCCCAATGAATTCATCCTCTTTCTTCTTGAATCCAAGGAAATCCCTCTTTATTTTAAGGCATTGAGTGCAAGGAAAATATTTATTGAAAAAAAAATTCCTAAACTCTTTCCACTCTATCACTTTAACTTCTTCTTTGGTCTTCATATTCTTTATCAACATGCACCATTGATCTACTTCTCCCCCCAAAGGATAAATATCCAGTATGACCATCTCTTTCATAGATTATTTAAGGATAGATAATATATTTTCAATGAATTTGATCCATTTTTTATATGATTAAGGGATCATAAGATATAAAAAAGGTTAAAATCCTTTTTCATATAAAGGTCTTAGATGAAACTTTCTCTTTCTTAGGGGGTGTGGGTGTTCCTACTAATTTAAGTTTCTATTAAATAATTGAGACAATTGATTAAGTATTAACATGAAGTTCTCAACTCCATCCCTCTTCAGGTTGTGCATCTCATTTGGTTGGTCATCACATTTTCAATTGCACTAGTTTTTTATATGGTTCTTAATGTTTTTATCTGTTGACTAAAATAAAGGAAAATTTGGGATTATAATTTTCAAACTATTAAAAAAATATAAAAGGGAAACTATGGAAATTAAATTGATAACCCATAAATTAAATTTATTCCTTAACTTATGAAGTTTTAGGATTAAATATAAGTTATGAAAATCCTATTTTCTAATATTAAATTTAATATGAATTTTTTAACCTTCATAATGTTTTGTAAAATGCATATGATTAACTAAAGAATATCCCCCTGGGAGTTTTTGGACATGTGTATAGACTTAGAAATATTTCCCATGTATTGGGTAAAAGTATATTTAATAACCAATGATACCTTTAAGAGTTATTAACCCTATGTATATATGTTCCGTATTTTCATCTACTTTCCAGTATCTAGGAAGGTATTTATTTTCTTTTAAAACCTTGAAATCTACACCTTACCAAAATTTAGGGGTATTTTCCTATGTTTGGTCTTATACCTAACACTTTTACTAAGGTTATATAATCATAATCCCCAAAAATAACTATAGTTTACTCTGATAACAACTATGAAAACACATATCTTTTATACAATTTATTTCATGATTTATTAGATAAAGACACACATAATACATTCCCATAAGATTAAGTGGCCTAGTGTATTTTTTAAATTAGATACATATAACTATAACTCGAAACTAAGATGCAATGACATTATTTTAAAACTCTACAATATGCCCTTAAATTCCATTGATCTTATCATATTTCAAAGGATAATCTAGGTGCGTACATAAGAAAATGGAGAGCTATAAATCCCAATAAAACAATAAACAAGGCATAACATAATGTAAATAAGTACATGTGAGTCAAGTGTCATAACATGATGACATAGAGGGGTGAGAATCATAATCATGAACATTAAATCATGACATAATATGATAACATCTAGGCCTAATAGGAATGTGGAAACAATATAAAATATGAAATTATAATTATAAACCAAGGATAACTTCAATGGTATAATAACATAGCATGCGTAGGATAACTACTTATGAACAATATATGGTATCTTTTGAAATAAAAACATTAAACAATTAATTATATGTCCATATAATTATAGTTCAACCCATAAAATTCATGTTGTGTACCTACATTTTTGGGTCACATGGATCATACAACATAAGAATGTATTTTTTTGGGACCAAGATATTGGGTGTGTTTCAAGGAAGCTGGAAGAATTTAAGGAAACACTGTTTGTATTAAATCTTGGTTGTTGTGTTGGATTTTTTGATCAATTTCAAGATCAATTTACTTTGAAAATATTTCATCAAATCTGGTCAGACAGAGTTTGGTCATTGGATGAATAAATTTCATCAAACTAACAAAGTTTCTCATATGAAAAAAGTTTATTTGATGAAATATTATACTAAATGACTCAGGATACTAACAAAGTTCCATCGAACAAATTCTAATTGAATGGATACTTTAGAAAAACTCCATCAAATAAACTTTTTATACAATTTACATTGAACAAACATGTATAAAGCTAGGAAGTTTAAGTTTATACATTATGATCAAAAAAACTTTCTATATAAAGATCATCAGATAGAGGATGATGTATAAAGATAGCTAGAAGGGTTTCTAGTTCAAATCATTGGGTGGAGGAATATTTTGGGTATTTTTTCAAAGAACTTCCTATGAAGTTTGTTAAGGGAGAATATAATGGATATTATCTAAATGGAATGTTTATTACAAAGATTTATTATTGGAAAACCTTCAATGATTAATATTATTTCTGGTTCAAATGTATTTACAAAGTTTTCACAAATATGTAAAATATTATAATGTTGTGATGATCATTAAAATTTAAAAATATCATGGAGGATAATTTTTTATTCTAGTTGGGTTTGAAGGAAGTATTTTAAAGGAAGAGGTTGCTTAAGTTTACAAAAATCTTCAGAAATACTCTAGAATTCCTAAGAAGTTTTTATTGAATTTTACTAAGCATGAGATTTTAATTTCATGTTTTCATTGAGTAGGAAAGTAAAAATTGGAATCCTACCATTTCTCATTATCTCAAATATATAAATATGATACAAGTAAAAAGTATGTAATGTGTATTGTACAAGCATGAAAAAGCTGAAGTACTGTAGGAATTGTTTTGTATAGATAAATCAGATAAACTTATGAAATCCATAGTTTAAACAAGTTTCCAACCAAGGAATCTATTGTTTAATGAAGTATAATAAGAATAAGAATAAGTTTTGATTGATTAGAAGTGTATAAATCTGAGGAAATGGATGAACAAAGTTTCATTAAAAAATATTTTATATCAAGTGGAATTCAATGAACCAGGGGTAAGAAAGTTATTTCAATTATCAGAAGGCATCAAATGAACTTTTCAGATAAACTTTTCAAATGGAATTATCAAATAGATAAATTGGATGAATAGTTAACATTATAATTTTTTAAACTAAATTCCAAGAAGGAAGTTTTTACCTACTACTGGGTAAAAAGGTGAAGAATAATTATTTGAAAGAAGTGAAATTTTGAATAAGTATAAGAAACATAGTGATAAAAAATTGATCCTAATGGTAAAGGTTACTAAATTTTTTATGAAAATCTTTGTTATATCTTATTTGTATGAAAAACACAAACATTGTAGTTTTAATAATAGTGAAACACAAGTGTAATTATATTCCATTCTTGTTGTAACCAAATAAAAAGGATTATTTTCTAGTGGATTGTGTGGTATTTTATTATTTATAAACCATTTCATGGACTGGATATGCTTACTGAGTAGTAAACCTTGTAAATTATTATGTTTATATAGAATGTACTTGTGTTCTTGTTTTCATCAAATTTATAACTATTTAATATGAGGTTAAGTTTGTTTCATAAGAAAGAAATTGTAAAAAATAAAAGATTACTAATTCACCTCTTCCCTACTCAGTGATCCTATTAGGTCCTTACAAGTGGTATCAAAGTGAATTTTTCCGTTATTGAATCTAACCTGAAGTTCAAAGAAAATATAATTTTCCATAGATGTTTAAAATTCTATGAATAGTAATGGTAATCCTATTTTTTATGGAAATTTATATTATATTTAGAAAGATATAATGTTACCATGTCTTATATCCCTTGGTTATGAAGTTCTTGAAGATGCTACTGATTGTTTTCTTCCTTGGGTTGGGAATTTTCCCCTTATAGCTACTGATAAGAAGAATTTGGAAAATTATGGGATATCCCAAAAATATATACTTTCCTCAATATCTAAAATTAATTTTCTTAAAGTTAAAGGATTTTAAATAGCTAAGGGTGTTTAGGAAAAGATTAATAACATCTATGAAGGATATATGAAAGTAAATAAGGTGAAAATACAAATCTATAGGTTTAAGTAAAAATATCTTAAGATGAGTGATTATAAATCTATTTTTAATTTCTTCACAAGGGTGAATGATAGTGTTAATACCATAATATATCTTGGTGAGAATTTAGAATATTAAAATATTGTTGAAAAGATATTACAAATCCTTCCTGATAAATTTGAAGAAAAAGTTTCAACATTGTAAGATAGATATCATGAAACTCTATCTCAATATGATCTAAATAGCACTCTCATTACTTATGAAATGATAATATAAAAGGTTATGAATAACAAAGATAAGGTTGATTGGGAAATTCCCTTCAAATTTTCTAAGAAAGGAAAATCTAATAGATTTCAAAAATATGAATAAGTTTATGACTCTAACACCGAAAATGAGGATAGTAAAATTTTTGATAAATTTATTTTTTTTTTTAAGTGAAAAGATGAACAGGAAAGTATGAAGGGAATTTACCACTAAATGTTTTTCACTATAGATCTATTGGTAATTTTTTACAAACTTTCCTTGACAAAAGGTAGATAAGGAATGGGATAAAGTTGACATAAATTCAAGAAAATACTTTAATAAGAAAGAAGTAAAATCTAAATCCTATCCTAGGGTAAATAATAAGAATTTTTCTAAATGAAAATGGAGAAATTATATTTTAAAATGTGATGAAGATGATGAAAATGAAGAAAAATATTATAAATTCCATGATAATTCTTTTGAAACACTTTTATTTAAAAAGTGAATGATAAAAAGTAAATTGATGATGAAACTAGTTGTTATGAATAAGAAGAGACTTAGATATATTTTATGCTGAAAATATATTTTAAAGAATGAATTTGAAATATGTAAGACTTGAAAGTAAAAACAAAAAGTTTAAGAAACAGACTCTTACTATAAACAACAAAGAATAATTTCTTAAATAAAAACCCAATATGTTGAAAGATGTTTATAAAATGAAAAATCTGTTTGATGAAAATAATAACCTCAATATTGATCTTGAAGAAAAGTTAAAGGTGAAGGAGGAATAGCTAAAACTTTTTAAAGATAAGTAAAGAGTTATAAATTTCCAAAAAATAGTTATATAAGTTTGTGAAAGTTTTGGGAAGATTAAACCTAATAAGTATCAACAGAATTTATCTTCAAAGGTTAATAATAAGAATAAAGATACTCATAAGGAAAAGAAATTTAAGAAAATCATGTTTGTACTTAGAATAATAAAAGTTGAAAAACCAGAAGTTTCAAAGGTTATAAATTCAAAACCAAAATTATCTAATATAGGTGATTCTATTAAATTTAATAATAAATCAAAGATAAATAAGAAAAACTCAAAAAGAAACTAATACTTTTGTGTGCAACGGAATACTAAAGTGGAAGGTAAAAAATTTGATGAAAAGTAGAAACGCAGCTATGATCAACATAGACATATTAAAAAGGGTTGTTTTACAGTGTTTCCTTCATGAAAAATGTGATAAAAAAATCTCAAAATTATTTTTATAAGAAAGAAAAGGGAAAATAAAAGGCCTTGGTTTTTGAAACTTATCCCAATTCTACAAAAGTATAATAAACCCTGATTTTTTATAGTGGGTGTTCTTTATATATGACATGATATTTAAATCTATTTGATAATTAGAAAGATTTTAAATAAGTTACAGTGACTTTTGGCAATGATGAGTCACTCAGAATCAAAGGTGTTGGATATTCCATCCTTGTGGAAGAAAAGTTAAAACCCAAAAGAGCCTTGTTTATTAATGGGATGAAAAGAAATTTTTTGAGTGTTTCATAACATTGTGATGAAGGTGATAAATTTTTTTTCAAAAAGGATGGTGATTTTTAAAGAGGTTCAAATATAGGAAAGTTTTTATGAATCTCTAAGGAACATAAGGAAACTTATTTCAAGTAGGTAGTGCAGAAATTTCATGTTATATGAGAAAGATGGAAGAAAATAAATTATGGAATAAGAGGTTAGTACATATGTGTCAAAATAATATTATCAAACTAAATAATAGATATAGTATTCATGATATTACTTACATGAAAATATAGATAGATTTATTTTGTTCCATTTTTCAAAAGTGGAATATTATGAACTCATTACACAAAAAAAAAATTGAGATTCATTCAACTTGTCCCTTGGAGCTGATACATTTTGATATTTTTAGGATGATGAGTAAACAATAAAAATATAGAGATAATTACTTTATTTCTTTCATTTATGAATTTACTCAAACTACAAGTATTATGTTTTTGAAATATTAATTAGTTTCTCAAAAAAATGTTTAGGAATTTCAAGAGAAGAACAAATAAAGAATGTGGAGATTTAGTAAAGAAGTTACAAAATTATAATGGTTGAGAATATAAAAATTAGGAGTTCATATTCTATATTAAAAATATGGAATTTATCATGAGTTTATTACACCATACACACCACCAAAAAATAGTTTTTATGAAAGAATACACAAAAGTTTTCTGTAAATGACATAAAAAATATTGATTGAATATGATACTACTAATTACTTTTGGATGCAAGATATCATCACAGTAGTTTATATTCAAAATATATATTTCTATAGAAAAAATTCTGAAATGATTCCTTATAAAAAAATCAATGAAACCCCAAGTATGAATCACCTAAGTGTGTTTGGTATTCTTTTTATTATTAAAGTCTGAGGTGTAAATCATGGGAAGTTTGATCCGAGAGGTGTTTATAGAAACTATCATAATAGTAGAGGATATAAATATTTTAATAAATAAAAATGAAATATAGTTGATTCTATAGATGTAAAATTTCTTGAAAATATGATAATAAAATTTTACATGGATATTGAGATGTGAAATATGGGGAAGATAATATGGTTTTCATTGAGCAAAGTGATAAAATTATTATAGATAGTAATAATGTTGAAGCTGATAAATATGAGGATTCTAACTTAGATTTCCCAAGGAGGAAAAACTTTATACATGTAATATGAGGATAATAAATCAATTTTAAGTTCAAAACATCGTTAGTGATCAATGAAAATGGGTTAAAACTAGAAGAACATCAAGGTTAGTTTCACACACTTCCTTATATTCAAAATTTTAGCCAAAAGATTTTAATTAAACCTTTTATCATCAATAATTATTAATGATATGGATAAAGATTTTTACCAAATTGAGAATAATTATAATTGAGAAATTATACCCAAACCAAATAATAAGAATACTAATAATAAAACTTGGTTGTTCTAAAATAAGTTGAAGGAAGATGGTGAAGTAATAAGAAATGAGGCATGATTGGTTTGTAAAGTTTAGTCACAAATTGAAGGTATTAATTTTTATGAGATTTTTTCTATAGTGAAAAGATAAGAAACTATAAAAATATTTATTACTATTGATTTTTAAAGAAGATATAAAAAAATTTAGATGGATGTAAAGTCATATTTTCTTAATAGAGACCCTGGTGAAGAGGTTTGTATTGAAAAATTGTGTCTTTATTATTAGGAAAGATAAACTTATGTGTGTAAATTGAACAAAGATTTATAAGGGTTTAATTAGGATCTAAGATATTGGTATCCCAAATTGGATACCTTCTTAAGTAAGATGAACCTTAATAAATGAAGAGTTGATAGTAACCTCTATATCAAAGAAAATCAATAGTTTTCCCATATTATGATTTTTTATATTGATGACATTATATTTTAAGGGAATGATGAATAAACTTGTTAAAATTTTGATTAGGAGATGAATATGATTTTTTGATATTTCTATGTTAGTGGAAATAAAATACTTTCTTAGCTTAAAAATCATGAAAAATAAAAAATATATTTTCTTATCTCAAGAGAATTATGGTAAGGAAATTCTAAATAAGTTTGGAATGTAAGACTCAAAACTAGTTTCCACACTAATTTTAGTGGGAAAAATTACAAAATATAGTGAATAAAATTATATAAATCCTAAAGAGTTTATAAATTTGGTTGTAATTTTGTTATATATTATAACTTCAAGGGAAAATATGGTATATATTATTACTATTTGTTATAAGTGTCAAAGTGAACCTAATGAATCTCATCACATGGATAGAAAACAAATTCTCTAATATATTAAAGTCATAACTAATTTTGGGTTGAAATATTATAGTGTACGAAATATTGATTTGTTTGGTTATACAGATATAGAATGGACTAGAAGGGTTGATGATGTAAAATCCACATCTAGTGGGGTATTTTTCTTGGGAGAAATATGTGTTAGATGGATTACAAATAAAAAAATCTCAGTAACTCTCAGTATAGTGTAGGATTAGTGTTTTGCTGATACTCAATCTAAAACACAAATTATATTGATAAATATGTAGTTAGAATACTTTTGTTGATATAAAGTTTCCCAATATCTTGTGGTTTCATAATCAAAGTGATATAAATCTCACTAAAAATTTAGTGAAACATTATAATTCAAATCACATTGATATGAAATATCACTTCATCAAAGATCATGTGTAGAAAATGAACTGAAGTTGGAGTTTGTTTACAAAATGGAGTAAGTTTCTGATATATTTACAAAACCACTACCAAAGGAAATAATTCATAATATGAGGTTGATAACGTTTTTTCAACCTACATCTCTTTAATTCTAAGGTATGTGACATCTGTACCCTCTCTATATTATCATTGGATAGTGTTTTCAAGGGGTCAAAATATTTCTATAACATAAATCTATCCATTAGTATGTGCTTAACCTTTTAAGGAAAGCATATATTTTGGGGGAGTTTTTAAAAATTGTAGGCTATGATTTCATCATGTGTGAACTATTTTAATGGTTTGTGTAAGTGGATGTAAGAAAGTAGGAAAAATATATTTATGTGATGAATGTCTCAATTGCAAGAATATGTGCTGAGGAAAAATTCTCTTAATCCACTGTTTATGGAAAGCATGGTATTTTTGTTCAATTATTATTGTTTACTACCATAATTTTTCTCACATAAGCTTTTAATTATTGGATAAATGATTATTTTAATGAGTTAAAGTGTTTTGGTGATTTATGTTCCTTGGTTGGCCAAAAAAATCCAAAGGGGAATATTGTTGGGACCAAGATAACGGATGTGTTTTAAAGAAGCTCGAAGAAGTTAAGGAAATATTGGTTGTATAAAAAAAATGGTGTGTTAATTTTTTTTATCAATGTAAGAATAATTTTACTTTGACAATATTTTTAAAAAGGTAATCAGACAGATTTTTTCCATTAGAAAAACAATGTTTATCAGATGAACAAAGGTCATCGGATGAATTTTTTCACTGGTTATGATGCTTACAAAGTTCCATAAGAAGAATCCCAACCAAAAAAATGTCTTTGGAAAAATTTGATAATACAAACTTTTTTTACAATTTCCATCATAAAAACATGTATTAAGTTGTGAAATTGAGTTTTATATAAGATGAATGGATGAAATTTATGGTATAAAGATCATCATACAAATTATGGTGTATGAAGATAGCTAAAAGGGTGTTCTAGTACAAGTCATAAGATGGAAGAAGAGTTTGAGAAGTTTTTTATAGAAGTTCCTATGAAGTTTGTTAAGGAATAATCAAATGTAGATTCTCTAGATAAAATATTTTTTACAAAGGTTTTTTACTGGAAAAACTTTCAATTGTTTAATATACTTGCTGGTTCAAAAGTATTTACAAAGTTTTTGAAAAAATATAAAATGTGATGATGTTGTGTTGATTGTTAGAAGTTTAAAATATAATGTAAGGATAATCCATAATTCTATCTAAGTTTAATAGAAGTATATTTAAGGAATAGGTTGCTTAAGTTTAAGAGAAGCTCCAGGAATACTCTAGAAGTCCTGGGGAGTTTTCAAGTAATTTCACTAAGTGGGAGATTTGAATTTCAGGTTTGAATTGAGCAGGAAAGTGAAAATTAGAATACTTAATTTTATCCTTATCTAGAATATATAAATAGGATTCTAGTAAAAATTATGAAATTTTCATTGTTCATTCATTCAAAAGATAAACTACTTAAAAAAATTATACACAGAAATAGAATGAACTTATACAAGACAGAGTTTAAACAGGGAAGTTTCCAACCAAGTATTGGTTAAAGAATAAGAAGAAGTTGGGATTGACCAGAAGTGTTGTAATCATAGGAAATGTATAGATATATTTTTACCATAAAATCTTTTATATCATTTTTAATAGGATAGACAAAGGGTAAGAAAGTTGTGTTGATTATCATAAATCAACAAACAAACTTTTTAGATAAAATTTTCCAATGAACTTATTATATGGAAAAATAGGACAGATAAAACAGATGAAAATTGAATGGAATGAAGGTTTATACTTAATTTCATGAATTAATTTCTTACATTCTACTAGATAATAAAGTGAATAATGAGTATTTGAAAAAATTGAAAGTGTGAAGAAGTACAAGCATTACAGTGACAACAAATTGAGCTTGTTGGTAGTGGTTAATAAAATTGTTACAAAAATATTTGTTACATATTATTTTTGTGAAAATAACATGCACTCAATGTAAGTGTAAGTATATTCCATTCTTGTTGTAACCACAAAAAAACATTGTTTTCTAGTGGATTGTGTAGTGGTGAATTATTTCCAAACCATGCCAAGGACTAGCTACTCATACTGAGTAGTAAAACTTGTAAATTATTTTTTTCCTATGTAATGTTATTATGTTCTTATTTTCAAAAAATATATAACTCTTTAATAGGAGGTAAATATTTCTTCACTAGAAATAAATTATAAAAGGAAAAGATCATTGATTCATCCAATTCCTATTTCAGTGATCCTAAAGGATCCTTTCATCTTTTATGACTTTTAATAATATTATGAAGGGATATGGGTTACATAAATGGAATTCCCTAATCAATTAAGGATAGTTAAATATTTTTGAATACCCTTTAATAGAAATGGGGATGGGTATTCATAACACAAAAGTTTGGTATGGGAAATTACAGAATAATTTTTATAGCAGAAATTCTGTATATAAAGGTTCATAGAAGGAATTAATGAGAGTGGAAGGTGGTATATAATTACTTTGGAATCATAAGTACATTAAAGGTATGTGTAAAATCACATTTAAACTTGAAAATTGTAAATAAAAAAGGCTTAATACCAAGAAAGTACTTGAATAAAGAGGAAGAGGAATATAATATCTTACCTTGAGGAGTAACTACTAAAAGATTCATAAGATCTTGTTAAGAGATTGGGAAAACTATGGAAGGGATTTTGAGATGGATAGGGAGTTTAAATTAATTCTCAATGAGTTTTTTGTGAAGAGGTATGGGAGGTTGAGTGGGTATTTATAGCAATAGTTATGGGAATTCTTTATTAATTTCAAAACATAGGTTTTGGACTCTAATAAAATAATCAAAACCACAAACCTTACCATGGTTTCTATAAAAGAGGATTATTTTCAAATATTTTATTATTTTAACAATAGAAATCATTAAAATAATACAATTCATTATGTGTAAGTGAGTCACGTTCAAAAAGAATTGTTTTTTAAAACCAAAAAATATAATATAGGTTTTTGAAGATTCATTATAGGTTTGTAAAAATAATAAAATAACTTCAAAAATGTATTATTTTAAAGGGGAACCCTATTATTTGTTATTTATGCATTTTATAGTATTTATTTCATCACTTTTGGACAATTATGATGTCGTAATACATATAGTATATTTATACCATATTTAATTTTTACCTAAAGATTTGACCCTCTTAGAAAATTATGAAAAATTAACCATTGGATAATTTTGATGTACTGATTTCAAAGATGATATTTATTTTACTAAAATGATTTTATAAATATATTAATATCTAATTTTAAATAAAAATCCTTATTTATTGAAGAATGTAATTTTTTACGAAACAAATATCTTTATGACACTTATAAAAATTACATGGGACCTCATTACATTATATTATTATTTATATTTAAATAAAATTTATTTAATAATACTATTTCATTAAAATAACATTTTTTTTTCTAAAATCTTGTATTTATCAAAGTGGTTGATTTAAATAAAATAATATATTTTCAAAATATACAATTCTGGTTTCTTCATATCAAAATCTAATTTTTATAGAACTCATTAATAATCAAGTATACATATAAAGTAATAATTAAAATGGATAAATATAATCATTATTTTATTAAAAATATATATAAATTCATACTACTAGTTTCTAGATACATAAACCCTTATTACACTAGTGTATTCTATAAGGGTAAGGTGTGTGATGATAATACTTTCTTGGGGTAGTTCGGTGAACAATGTTTGGGAAATAATATCTATAATCTTGAACTTCTCTAGTAAATGGTTTCACTCAAGTTTTAGTTTTTTAATCTCATATTTGTCTTGGTTAATGGAAAAACTTATTAATTCTATCTCCCTAGAAAGCTTCAATAAAAGGGATTCATAGGGTATGATCCTACTATTTGAGGTTATATCTTCTTCCTTCTATGTCAAGTAGATTTTATTATATCCCCTAATGTATACTAATATTAATAGTAACTATATAACAGCTCTATTAACAACATCTATGATGATTAATTTTCTATTAATCCTAATAGAAAAATTATTTTTATATTTTATAATGATCCAAAATAACAAAATAAATATAGTGCATGTGTTTTATATAAATAAATTAATTAATAAGGAATTTATTCATTTAGAAAAGAATTTCATTTTTAAAATTTTGTGTCATTAAATTCTTCCCCCATTAAGAAATTACACCCCAAAAATTTCATTTCATACACTAAAATATATGTGGGTACTTCTATTTCATCTCTTCTCTTGGTTACCATTTTTCCTCTTAAAACATGTGGTTCCACCATAGTACTTTGAATATGCGAGTTTTCTTGTTTCATAGAACTTTTTCTATATTATATAATATATTCGCCTACTAATCATCATAAGAAATATTATTCTCCAAAGGTACCACCTTTGGATTTAGTACATGTGAGGGGTTTGATATGTACTTCCTTAAGAGGGATACATGGAAGACATTGTGTACTTGAGATAGGTTAGGTGTAAGAGCTGGTTGATAGGCTATAGATCCATTACAATCATAAATATAAAAGGGTCTGATATATCAGGTACTAGGCTTTACCTTATTCCCAAACCTTATGACTTTATTCCATGGTGATATATAAAGGAATATCCTATCTCTTACCTTAAACTCTAGGTCTCATCAATGATTTTCTCTTTATATTTTTTGTCAATTTTTCATGGATTTCATATGATTTTGAATGGTTTGAACTTTATTTATCATATATTACATAATATAAGGTCCCATCATCTACCTCTCTCAAACTTAAATCCATCATGTTGGATTCTGATACTTCTTCCCATTTAGAGCCTCATAAGGTGTCATTTAAGTTCTAGAAAGGAAATTATTGTTATATGAGAACTCCACTAGGGGAAGGTGTTGATACCAATATCCTTATAAATCCATTGAACATGATATAAATATATCCTCTAGATTTTTAATGGTTCTATCAGACTGGATATATTTCTAAGGGTGATAAGAAATATTGAAACTCAGCTATGTATGAAACGCTTGTCGAAGGCTTCTCCAGAACCTTGAGGTAAACCTCGTATCTCAATCAGATACAATGGATCTTGGTACTCCATTCAGTCTTACCACTTCTCTTATGTATGTCTTGTATATTTAGTTTAGAGGGAAATATTCCTTGATACCAATAAAATTAACTAACTTTTTAAGGTGGTCAACTACCACCCAAATGGAGTTATTACCTTTATATATCCTAAGGAATCCTATGATGAAATACAAGGTTATGTTTTCCCATTTTTATACAGGTATGTAAAATGGTTTCATCATTCTCTTACACTTATATCACTAATCCTTTAATTTTTTTAATATCAAGAATTGAGATAAAAAATTTATAATCTTTATCTTTATGTTTCCCTCAAGAATTTTTACATCATATCTCTAGATATCTTAGTGCTTCTTAGATGAATAGAGAAGAATGATCTATGTGAATCATCTATAATTTACCTCTTTAATTATGGTTTTTATGGGACACATATCTATATTATAAACTTTATAACTCCGTCTTTATTAAATTTGAACTCTAGAATATTTGACCCCTTTCTTTATAGATCTTTGTCATGTTTTTTGTCCTCATTGAGCCTATCAAGAATGGATGTTTGAGAAGTTATTTGAGAAAGGTAGTATGACATTAATTTTATTATTACCATGTATATTATTTACATTTCAAAGTATATTAGACCCCTTTAAATCCTCTTTATGGATAGGGATTCAGGATCCTTTCTACTTAGAGCATCTTCCACTTTATTCACCTTTCCAGGGTAGTAATGAATTGAACATTCATAATCCTTGATCATATCTGACCACATTAATTGTCTCATATATATACTTTAGGCTCTTATGATCTTTATATATTTCACACTTCTCCTTGTAGATATAATTTCACCAAATATTCATTGTGAATATCACTACAGCCAATTCCAGATCATATGTCTGGTAGTTCTTATCATAAAACTTTAATTGGTGGGGGGCATATGATATCACTTTTTCAATTTTAATGAGTACACAAATAATAATTTTTTGGACTCATAGTTATATATCACAAATCCTTCACCATTTTCTGTTAATGTGAGCATAGTTCTAATGATTAGTCTCTTCCTTAGTTCTTTAATGCTCCCCTTTAATTCATCAGTCCCAAAAAAACATTACTCCCTTCAAAGTTAGATCAGTTAGTGGGTTTTAAAATGGTGAGAGGTTTCCGACAAATTTATTATAATTATCATCTAATCTAATGAAACTACATATTACCATTTCATATGTTGGTATTGGTGATCCTTCAAGTGCCTATGTCTTCGAATGGTCCATAGATATCCATTTGTTGGAGGTAACATGCCCCAAGAATGTTACTTTCTCCATCCAAAACATGAATTTACTATAAAAACATAGTTAATTATATAATAAATAATTTTCATCTTTATTAATATGAATTAGATAGTTATATTCATTTTAAAAATATTAAGTAATTTTAAAATCAAAAAGGAAATAGCTTTGATTAAACTCTTTTCATATAAGATTCTTATTTAAAAGTTTAATTTACAAATTATATAATTTTAAATTTAAAAAATAAATTTAATTTTTTAAATCATAATATTAAAATTAAATTATGGTGAATTTTGGTATTTTTCAAAAAATATTGATTTTTCAGTGAATAGTGAAAAATACCAGTTTTTGTAAAAATGTCATTTCCTTTCAATAAATTAAGTAAATTAAAAATAAAAATTATGTTTTTAATATGATTTAAAGTAAAATAAGTATTATTTAGTTATATTTAATCCACTTAATTAATTTTTAATCATATTTATATTGGATTTTAGTATACGTTTATTTTTGGGTTTAAAAACAGGACTTTTAAGAAAATAGTTTTAATGGGCAGAATGATTCTCTATTTTAATTAATAAAAAATCATAATGAGGAATGATTTAAATGATTTTTATATATTATATAAAAATAAATATTAATTTATATTTTTAAAATTATAATTACTATTCATATAGTTAATATAAAATCATCTTATGCTTGAAAAATACACTTCTTAAAAAATATCTTCTTCATCAAGTCTGTGGGTTTTATTTTAAATTAAATTATGATACTTATTTAAGTTTAATTGGTTAAAATGGATTAAATATTTGGGATAATAATAATTTATATTATATAATAAGTTAAACTTAATTTTTTTCATAATAAATAGTGAAAATAGTAAAAAATGTTTACCACGATTCGGGTAAAAATGGATTTACCAGAGGTTGAACTAAAAATATAAAGGTTAAAATGACCTAAAAATTTGTATAAAATATATTTTATATAAATATTTATACCTTATAATTCATTAGTCTCGTTAATTTTATATTTTTATCCCTTTAGCATGTTAAAAATGTTGGTAAACCTTTTTCTTTTCAAAAATTACAAGTGTTCCAATCACCTCGCCTATAAAAGTCTACCCCTATCCTCTCATATTCACAAATTAAAAACTATTTTTATCATAGAATACCTACCACAATACCTTTATTAATTCCCTACACATGACCTAGGTCCCATGGTTTATTAAAAATCCATCCTAAAAAGGATTTTGGTGCTAACCTAAGTAGGTTACTTGAAGAATAGGTATCGTGCATAACTGAATGTCTTTATTTTATTCATTCTTCCATAAAATTAAATTATTATTGATTTATGTTAATATAGTAACACCATTATCAAGAATATAATAAGATTTTATTTTGTTAATTTCATAATCTAAATACATCTCCTCTTCCATCAAATTGGAAATGAAATTAACATTTGTGTGTACGGTGGACTATCACCTTGCAAACCGATGGGGTTTTTTCCATCATTGCCTCTAAAGGACTAATATAATAATGGATTTAAATTATATATATGATATTTAAACATAATTATACTCCTATAAATACTATATCACATATAACACTTTTCCATTATGTGGGTATACAATAACGTTTCTCGTGTGTACGACAGACTACCTCCTCACGAAGTGATGTAATGCATTTTTCACTAACGTTTTGCATGGAAGGTGATAAGGGTAAAGTTAATGAATATATGTGGTATATATGAAATAATTATTATATTAATGAAATATTTATCATTATTAAAATATATTATTTTATTTTCTTTCTTACCTTTCCAATCACTGAAAAACTATAATATCATTTGTGTGTACGTGTGGACTACCGCCTCCATGAAGAGATGTGATTATTTTTCATTAAAAAACATATGGATGATATATATAAGTATATTAAAGAAATAATATGATTTTTATTATATGATAATAATTTTTTAAAGTTAAAATATCGCTTTCTTACTTTCCATAATAATCATTGAAAAATTGAAATGTTTCCCATGCGTACGTACGGCCTACCATCTCCATGATCATAATGTAGTTAATTTTTCATAACCATATTTCACGATTGGTTTTAAAAGTATAAATAATGTATAAAAATGATAATTATATCATGATTATTTTTCTAGGGATGTTGAAATAAGGACCTATTTGACCATAGTTGACCTTGGTATGAACTTAATTGATTAAGTAATTGAATATAACATGGTAATAGGTGAAATAAAAGGAATAATAAATTTGAAAAGGGTTATTTAGCAAGTAAATAATCAACATAAGTTTATTATTCAAAAATATAAAGAAATTACATGATGATTCAGACTCAAGGTAAGGTAATCCATCTCAGTTTCATCTCATTGAGCCATATTTTGATGTTATGAACCTATATTATTTTATAAGGTGTATATACATCCCCCTTTGACATGTTATATCATGAATTTATATATTATAATGATATTTAAAGTTTTTATATTCTTTCATGGGGATTATATTTCAAATTTTTCCAAAGTGTTGAGGAAAATTTCTTTAAAAAAACACTTTTAAAGTTTTCCTTTTTACTCCATTTTTCTTCCATGTCCATGTTTTTAAAATGATTTTATGAATGTAACTATATGGGCATGATAGTTGTATAAAAGACTTTTTTCATTAAATATTTTTCAAAAAATGAATCTTTGTATGGAATGTTTGACTTTATTTACAAACTACAAATGGAATGTTCTAATTTAATGTATATGACTGTAATGACTTTTCCCACCACTATAATCATTATTTTAATTTTGGATTCCTTTATAAGATTTCATGTTTTATTCAAATAAAAACCATATTTTTGGGTATTTTGTTATTGAAAATGGATTTTTTTTTAATCAAAGGGTATTTTGATATCTAAAAGTGATTTTAATATCATTCTAAAAGTTTTTTTTTAGATTTTATGATCAAAAAGTGAAAGAATAAAATATTTTTTTCTAGATATGGTACTTGAGAATTATATGAGAAATGGGTGAGTCTGGTATAACTTATTTTAAGGGTTAAGCCCCATTATAGCTCACTGATGATGCCAATATACCTTATATGATGGGTGCGCCCAGATAGCACCAGGTGATCCTAATATAGCTTATATGATGGGTGCACCCAAATAGTGCTCCAATGCATTGTATAATTTTCCATGTTTTAACAATAAATGGGGGAGTTTACAAAGGGTTTATCCTATGGATTTAACTAGGATCCAGTTATTTTTTACATGGGTTTAAAATAGGTTATGAATTTGATACTCTAAGCTTCCAAAAAGAGGGTTTTATTTTCCAAATATGGTTTTTAATGATTTTATTTGATCAAAAAATCATTATTTTTTCATGTATAAATGGTTTATTTCATTTTCTCAAAGAATATTGAGATAAATGTAAAAATTTCATGGTTTTCATCTTTTTTACTAAACTAATAGTTTTCTTTCCTTTTATGTATCTTACTAAGATTTTTATGCTCATCCCACGTTTTTAAAATGTTTTTCATAGGTTTTAAGGATGGGTATGAGAAAAGAAGAGGTCAACGTGAAATTCATGAATATTTTTCATGAAAATAAATCATGTTTTATTTTAAAATTTTAAATTGTGGGAAAAAAATAAATAGTGATTAGAAGTTTCCACTTTGTATTATATGGTTTTTTATGTTTGAGTTATGACCTAATTCTCTAAAACTCTAAACCTAAAAAGAAACTCAAATGTACTAAAATTAATTATTGCCTTAAAACTCAAGATTATGTAATGTTTAAGTCCATGTTTTTATATTTACTATACTTCACATATAACTTTTCCTTTTTCAAGGTCTTCATCACGGTATTCAGATGATCTTCATGTTCCTCCTTTCTTTTGGAGTAGATAAGAATATCATCTATGAATACAATCACAAATTTATCAATTTAATACCTAAAGAATATATTCATTAAGTCCATGAAGATAGTTAGATAATTGGTGAGTCCAAATGGAATCACAATGAACTCATAGTGACTGTACCATTGATGAAAAGTAGTCATGGGGATATCCTCCTTCTTCACCTTTACTTGATAATATCCCAACCAAAGATCCACCTTAGAAAAGTACTAGGATCCAAATTGAACAAGTTAAAAATTTGTGGAAGATTATACTTTTTCATTATTTTGATCTTATTAATCTCATCATAATAAATTCATAGTTGCATTGACTCATCCTTCTACTTGATGAAAAGGACCGGAACACCCCATGGTGAAGCACATGGTTATATAAACCCTTTATATAAATTCTATTATAGTTATTTATTTAGATCTTTAGGTTTAATGGTGGAAATTCTTTATAGAGTCTTGGATATTATAAAAGATCCAAGTATAAGTTGAATCAATAACTCAACCTCTTGACTTTGAGGAAGACTAAGAAATTCTTTGTGGAACACATTAGCATATTCTCTTGTAATGGGAATTTTCTCTAGGATAATATATTCCTTAGTCTCAATAATTTTAGAAAGATACCCTTTCTAATAAGGAAATAATATCCATACTTGAAATGATGATTATAAAGTAGATTCATTCTCCTCCTTACACTTAAATATAATCCTAGGGTGATTTATGATATGGAGGGTAATTTCCTTCTCCTGAGAATTCATGTTTTCTCTATATAAGGAAAGTAAATCCATACACATAAAAGAATAAATTTCTACCAAAGGTGGTATCATGAGGTTTTATGGGAAATTTAGACTAAAAATATTGGAAAGGGAGAAGTTATATACTTGGGATGAAACAATTGTCCCATTTTTTATTTCATTTATAACTTAAGTTCATTTTTTTGAGGGGGGTTTTTGAATAGTTATATTAAAATTTAATGATATTAAAGAATGAATATAACAAGAATAAAATTGTACATTATCTATTATTAAATGAATAATTAGATCACATGTTACCATATTGTTCTTAGAATCTACCTCAGTAGTTTTTGTGGTATATACTTTCCCTTTCTCTCTAGGCTTTGGAGGTTTTTTTAATTAGTTTTCTTCAACAACCCTTGGTTTAGTGAATTGTTTTGAATAATTTTTTTATTCATTATAGTTGAAACATTGGAAAATATAATGATGGTTTATTGAAATTTTAATTTCTTCCATCACATAAGTGGGTTTCTCCCATCGGTATTCCCTGTCTTGGTACCACTCCTTCCCACACCTAACGCATTTACTTAACCCCTTCAGGAAATTTCTATGATACTTCATCCTGCAATTTTGAAAAGTGGTAAGTTATAATTTCTTACCACTATGATATTTATCCATCGCTTTATTAGAATTAAACTCCATTATCTACTACTTATCTCCAATCCCATGGGACCCTTGAGATTATTCAATCACCAATTCAAATTTGAGGGAATATCTGGAAATTTCATCATAAATTTAAAAGTATTGAATCAAAAAATATATTTTTATACTCAAATTTATCCCACTAAAGAATTTTTCAACTTTACTTCCAAGTTAAATGATAAATTTTGAAGGCACATATTAAAATTCTTGAGATGTTTTCCTTATACACCCAGATGGATTCATCCTCATTTTTATTAAGTCCAAGGAACTCTATCACCATTTTAAGTCAGAGAGTGTGAGGAAAATATTTATTAAAAAACATTTTCCTGAATTCTTCCACTCCATATCTTTAATTTCTTTAATGGGATTTGTATTATTGATTAATTTCCACTATTCATTAAATTATACAACCAAGAGATAAAAATAAAATATTTCCTTCTCTTTCTTGGAGCATTAAAGTAAAAAAGAATATATTTTCAATGTATTTAACCAATTGTTCTATAATTAATGGATTATATGATCCACTAAAATTCAAGGTCCTTTTTCATATAAATGTCTTAATTTCAACTAGCACTTTATTAGGGGGATGTGGGTGTTCTTACTAATTAAAGTTTCTATTCAAAATTTGATTTAATTGAGTAAGTATTGTCATGAATTTATCTACTCCTTCTCCAATAAAGTTAGGCATCAAATTTTGGAAGTCATCAAATTTCCCATCACACTGGTTGTAATCACGATTCCTTCTTTTTCCAACCATTTACTAAAATAAAGGAAAATTATGTATGACATTTTTCAAACTATTAAGAAAATATAAAATAGAAACTATGAAAATTGATGGGATAACACATAAATGAAATGTATTCCTTAACCAATGAAGTTTTAGGTTTCAATCTAAGCTGTCCATGGCATATTTCATAAAATTAAATTTATTATTGTTTTTATTCCCTTCATAATGGTTTATAAAAAACATGTGATTAACCAAAGTATATCCCCTTGGAGTGTTTATATAGGTGTTTAGTATTAGGAATATTTTTCATACACCAAGTATAGGTTTTTTTAGTTCCCAATGATCCATTTTAGAGTTATTACCCTTAGGTACATCTATTCCACAACCACATCCACTTGCTAATATCCAAATAGGTATTTATTTTCTCAAAAAACAAATAACTCTATAATTTAAAAAAATTATAGATGTTTTCATATGTTTAGTATTATCCCTGAGGCTTTCACTAAGGTTTTTTAATCCTAATACCCAAAAATAACTAGACCTTCCTCCAACACCAACTTTGAGAACCCATATCTTTTATACACTTTATTTCATAATTTAATGCATAAATATACACATAATAAAATCCTATAATATTGAGAGGCCTAGTGTATTTTATAAATTAGATATATATAATAATAACTTGAAACATGGAAACAATGAAATTATTTTAAAACTCTATAACATACCCTTAAATTCCATTGATCTTCTAATATTACATGAGATAACCAGGGGACGTATATAAGAAAGGGTTGACCTATAAATCCCAATAATGTAATAATAAAGTAATTAAAAATTTTAAATTGGTACATGTGATTCAATAGGAATAACATGATGACATATAAGGGTAAGAATCATAATCATGAACATTTAATAATGATATAAGATGATATCATCAAGGCATCATAGGAGTGTGGAAACAACATAAAACATAACATCATAAAAATAAATCAAGGCTAACAGTTTTGGAATCATAAAATACAATGCTTAGGATAACCAAACATGCACCATTCATGGTATCTCATGAGATAAAAACATTGCCCAATGCGTTGTAGGGTGATATAATTATAGTCACACTCATCACATTTATATCATGTACATGCATTTGTGTCCCTCATAGATCATAAAACATAAGAACATCTTTCATAGATTTTAATCCTATGATGAATGGGTTTGGGTTACATAAATGGAAGTATAAAATAAAGTATTTATACATCTAGGTGAATACCCTTGAATGGAAATGGTTATGGGAATTCACAATATAATAGTTTTGGATGGAAAATCGTAGAATGATTTTGACAACATAATGGGTGTACATGAAGGTTCATTGAAGGGGTTAATGAGATTGAAAGGTGGTATATCATTACTTTTTAATCATAATGAAAATAAAGGTATGTGTAAAAACACATTTCAAAGTGAATTTTTGGAAATCAGAAGGCGTAATACAAAGAAAATTCTTGAATATGGAGGAAGAGGAAGAGAATCCCTTACCTTGAGGGAGTGTTACTAAAAGCATGGGAGGAGCTTCCTAAGATATTAGGAACACCTCGGGAGGGATTTTGAGAGGGAGTGGGAGATAAAATTTTTGATAAATGGGTTTTTAGTAAAGGATAATGGGATTCTGGGTGGGTATTATAGAAAAATAGAAGGGAATTCATTATTAATTTCTAAACATAGGTTTTTTAATCTATATAAAAAAATAATAATAACCAGAAACCTTCCCATATTTTCATCCAAAAAGGAGTTTTTTCCAATATTTTATTAGGTTAATAACATAACTCATTAAAATAATACCATTCATTATGTGGAAGTGATTCATGTTCATAGATATTATTTTTAAACCATTAAAATATTATATAGGTTTTCAAGGATTAATAATAGGTTTGTAAAATTAAAAATACTTCAAAAACACATTAATTTAAATTAAAAACCTATTTTTGGTCTTGAATTCATTTATAGTATTTATTACATCACTTTTGAGATATTATGATGTCATAATATAAACTGCATATTTTTTCCAAAATTATTTTTTTCCCAAAAATTCGAATGTCTTAGAAAATTTCGAAACATTCACCATTGGATAATTTTAAAATTATGGTTTTAAAAATAATATTTATTTTTCCAAAATAATTTTATAAATTTAGTAATTTTCACTTTTAAATAAAAAACTTTATTTATTGAAAAATGCTAGTTTTTACGACATAAACAACTTTTTAACCCTTATGAAAATTACATGGGACTTCACTAAATTATATTCTCATTTATATTTAAATAAATATTATTTAATAATACTATTTCATGAAAATAAAATTTATTTAAAAATCATGGATTTATGAAAAATTATGTTTTAATTAAAACTGTATATTTCTCAAAAATACAATTTTTCATTCTTTATATCAAAATCAATTTTTTATCAAAATAATTATATAATTAGGTATATATGTATAAATTAATAATTAAAAGGGATCAATATAATAATTATATTAAAAAAAAATCATACTACTAGGTTCTAGATACATCCATCCAATGTCCCAAAGGCCTTCATTTTTTATTTATTTTTTGATAATATACCTTTCAAGGGGTGAGGTGGAACCCTTACAAGGCCCGTAGGCATAAGTATTACATGGACCGTAGGCCTTAGATGAATTAATGGCCCATAAGATTTAAATTCTACCATAAATGGTTTCAATTCAGTTTTAATTATTTTATCTCAAATTAGGCTTAGTCAAGGCCAAATTCCAATGATTTCATCTCCCTATGAAGCTTTGACAAATGGTTTTCATAAGGTACAATCCAACTGGTTGAGGCCATCACTTCTTCCTTCAGTGTCAATTAGATTTTATTATAACCCTTCATATATACTAATATTAATTATCATTGTAAAATGTATATATTAAAAAATTATGATGTTTGATGGTATTTTAATTCCAAAAAAATTATGGACATATTTTATAATAGTCCAAAATAAAAAAAATATAGTTCATGTGTTTTCTATAACTAAATTACTTAAGAAATTTATTTATTTGAAAAAAATTATAGAGGTTTGGTTCATTATATATTAGGTTAGTATTAAAAACTCTTAATTTTATAATGATCTCTTCTCAAGTATATAGATCTTATATAATAGAAGTTTGTGGGAATGTAATTCTTTAAAATATTATAATTCTCCATCTAGATGAATTTGATGTTATTTTTGGAATGGATTATATTTATTTATATAGTTCTTATATCAATTTAAAAGGAAGAGAAATCACATTTTATATTTTTCATCAACCTATGATCATATTTTTATGTGATTATGGATATGAAATTATAATGTAAATTACTTCTTTTGTATGGGTATTACTACCTATTAATGAGGGTTATTTATCTCAAATGGTAGGGGAGAAACTCAACATAAAATATATGCTTATTGTTCATGAATATTATGATGTATTTTTTAAAAACATTCCTAGTATTCCATTTAAGTTTGAATTTGAGTTTTCAATAGAACTTATACTTGGGGATACACTTATTTAAAAGACTCCATATAGAATGGACTTGATTGAATTTTAGGAATTAAAGAAGAAACTTTAGGAGAATCCTAATAAGTGATTGATATTCCCTATTCAATCACCATGAGGTGAATATATTATTTTTATTAATAATAAATATGGGTTAATGTATATTTTCATTAATTATAGAAAAATTAATAGTATCTCTATTAAGAGAAAGTATCTCCTAACCCGTATTGATGATCTATTTGATCAATTATAAGGACATCAATATTTTTCCAAGATTGATATTTAATCTAGATGTCATAATTTGAGGTTCAAGAAGGAGGATATAGGTAGGGAATCATTTTGTATGATGTTTAGTCATTATTAATTTATAGTGATTCAATTTATACTTACCAATTCTCATGTTATCTTCATGGATATAATTAATAGAGTCTTTAGATATTACCATGATCAATTTTTGGTAGTATTTATAGATGATATTATTATATATTAAAATTCAAAATAATAGAATAAAGATCACTTTAGGATTGTTTTTAAGTGTCTAAGTAAGGATATATTGAATGTTAAATTTACCAAGTGTGAATTTTGGAAATATAAAGTTTAATTATTGGGTCATATAATCTCAAACAAAGGTATATTAGTTGATCCTTCAAAACTGAAGTTATTGAGTAATAGCATAGACTAACCATAGTGATTGATATCCATAGTTTTATTAGGTTGGTTGGATACAGCCAATGTTTTTTGAGATATTTTTCATGGATATATAATACAATAACCAAGTTTACATGGATGGGATCCAAGTTCAATTGGATGGATAAATGTGATGTGAGTTTTAAGGATCTGGAGAGAAGGTTGGTTAGTGAACATATTCTCACACTACCTAGAAGTGTATAAGGGTTTGTGATCTATAATGATGTATAAAAAAGGTATTGGGATGTTTTCTCGTGAATAATGATATGGAGATAGATTATTCCTCATTGTAGTTAAAAAATCATGAGAAAAATTACTTAACTCGTGATTTGGAGCTATCAGCAGTATTTTTTGAATTAAATAAATTAAGGAATTATCTTTATGGTGAAAGATATGATATATATACTAATCATAAAATCTTTATGTATATATTCACATATAAATAGTTTAGTATGAACTAATGGATGTGGTTAGAGTTAATTAAAGATCATAACTACTCTATACATTAAGACCATAGGAAGGATAATAAGGTGGATAATGCTCTGAGTTAGAAATACTATGCTAGTTTGTCTATGATGAGGATTGAAATAGGTCTGATACTTATGGATTTACAAAAGATTGATCTTGAAATCAAGAGGAAAGGGGAAAGATCATATCATTCTTAGATGAATGTTCAACCATCCATCCATGTGAGGGTTAAAGAGGAATAGAATGAAGATGTGGAACTATAGAAGATTGTGAGGAATGTACCTAAGTTTAACCATGATTATGATGGAATTATAAGTTTTATGAATCGAGTATGCATCCCATAAATTCTAAATTTTAAGGAGTGTTTGGATGAATCTCATAACTCATCATTCTCTATTCATCCTAGAATTAAAAATATGTATAGAGATTAGAAAGAGTGTTTCTGGTGGGACAAAATGAAAATGGATATTTTAGAGTATATATTTCGATAACTAGTATGTTAGTTAGTAAAGTCTAGGAGAAATAAGTCTAATTAGATGTTATAACAATTACCCATACATAATGGAAATAGGAAAACATCACCATGGATTTCATCATCGTACTTAACAAAACTTCTAAAGGCTATAATATTATTTAGGTTATAGTCAATCACCTTATGAAGTTATCATATTTCATTTTTATCAAGGATTTTTTCTCTATTGATCATATTTCCAAGATAAAAATTAAGTAATAAGGTTTCTTGGAGTACTACATTATGTTGTATCTTGTTGATATCTGAGGTTTACTACAAATTTCTGGAGAAGTCCTTCGCATGATTTAGATACAAAGTAGGAATTTTTTACTTTATATCATCCTCAGATATATTTTTAGTCAAAGAGGACCATTTAAACCCTCAAATACATGTTGAGATAATTTTTTATGTATTTCAAGGGTATTTGGGATCATTACCTTTCTTTGGTCAAGTTTTTTAACAATAATAGCTTTCACTCAAGTAATCAGATGGATCCTTATGAATCCATATATGAAAGGAATTTCATAACTCTAATGTGATGGGATGAAGTTATAGATTTAAATATATTAGGACCTATGATAATTGAGAAAATATTAGAGAGGTTTAGATCCATTTGGATACACATCAGGTCATCTTAGAGTTGATAGAAAAATTATACTGATAATATCTGATGAGATCAAGAATTTGAAGTTAGTGACAATTTATTCTTATAAATATCTCATTAAAATAAGGTTATAAGATTAATAAATAAGGTCAAGATAATCCCTAGATATATAATTCCCACTAAAATTATTTATCAAATTAGGATGGTTACTTATCACTTATAACTTCCATCGAATCTCTCTAAAGTTCATGATGTGTTCCATGTATCTCTCATGAGGAAGTACATACCAAATAATTCACATGTACTTAACTCATAGGTCATATCATTATAACATGATCTCTCTTATCACAAAAAACTGGTGGATATTCTAGATCGAAGAGTGAATGTGTTGTGAAACAAGACAACTAACCTGGTAAAATTTGTGTGTTGAAATTATAAATTTGAGGATGCTACATGGGAACCCAAGGATGTAATAAGGTATAAGTATCCTAAATTGTTTTTATCAGAGTGATAAAATTTATAGGTAGAAACTCTTATAAGTGTGGTATAATATAACACCCATATATTTTATGATATAATTATCTTTAAATAAATTTATGTCTTTGATATCTTTCTTTACATGAAATACTAACTTTAAATGAACCACAATATACTATTGAAATATTATTATTAAATGTGATAGTTATCACCTTGTTGTTATATTGGTGGTTATGAAAAGGAATAACTAAATTATAAAAAATTATTTTTTACACATGTATAAAAATAATTCATTGGTTCTCAATTGATTTGAAAAGAAAATGAAATAATTTAAAAGTACAAATGATTTGTTAATTTTAAAAATGGTTTTTATGCATGCCTTGTGTTTTAATCTTAATGAATTAAATCAATCACTATTTATGAATGATTTTAATGAAATTTGTAGATAATATATTCAATTAAATATTTAAATATTAATCTAATGGATTTTACTATATGAGGGATAATAATAAATTAAATTTTATTATTAGAAAATATTTTTCTAAAAATTATTTTCATTGTGTTTTGCACACTTATTTTAAAATGAATTTATACCACTTATAAAAATTTAATCTTTTAAAAATGAATAAATATTTTGAATCAATATATTTAATATTATTTAATAAGTTTAAATTAAGTTTTTTCCATGATGAATAGTTACTATAGTAAAATTTTTGTTACCACGATAAGGGTTTTAAGGGTTAAAAGAGAGGTTATCCTAAGAGATGAGGTTTAAAATATGAAAAAACACATGATTTAATTTAACTAGTTGATGGTATTTCAGAATTAGACTTATTATATTCTAATATTTGGAATTTTGGATCCACTTTACTTGAGTATGATATATATTATATAATAAATTTTCAATTATTTACAAGTTTTTCACCCACCTCACTTATAAAGGATCACCTACTCTCTTCTATTATACATGAAACTTGAGAACTTTAGATTGATAAATATCTACCTAAATAATATTACAACATCCTTATCCATAACCTTGAGGTTATGGTCTTCCCAAAATAACTATCCAAGGAGCCTTAAGAAACTTTTCAATGGTGGATACTTGAAGAATAAGAGGATTGAACATGAAAAAAGTAAGACGGGACTTGAGCTAAGGGTTATTGTTATATTATCATTTTTTTTTGGGATTATCTATGCTAAATTTCCATTAAGGGGAATTATATGGATATTATCCTTTAAACCCATCTATTTTCTTGTCCTTTTATTATTCCTATAATTTTCAAGTAATAGTATTATTTTATTCTCTTTGGTACTTAAAATGATTAAGAAAATGTTTTCAAGAAAAGATGACATTATTTCCTCTTTGGTTAGTGAAATTTTTATTCCATGACCATGTTCTTTAAAAAAATTTCAAGAATTTTCTTTCATATAATCAAATTATTATTTAAATTCATTTTCAAAGATATTTTAATTTCTTTTCAAAGTTTTAAAATGAATCTTAATATCTTTTTCTGAATGAGGTACTTTTGACTTTTTACTAAAATTGAGAAAGTAATATTTGTTTTTATGTTTACTAAATGAAAAAAAATATTTCATCACAAATATTCTTTTATTATAATCTTACTTTATATTTATCCATGTTTATTTTCAATGAAAATATTTTTCTCAATATTTTTTGAGTTTTTAGTTGTTAAATATACTGAAATAAAATGATTTTTCACTATTTTCAATGAAATGTGAAAATACTATTTTATAGGTATTTTTAATCTATGTCAATACCCTTTAAGGATTTATATATTTCTATAGGGATATTATATTATGATTTTATCCAATTTCTTTCTCGTTATGTATTATAATGATGATGATACAAGTATGATTCTATGAATTTTTTTCTTTTACATGGGTTAATTACGATGTAATGAAATCATTATGAAACCTACTTATTTTCTTTAGGTTATTCTATAATGAAATAGTGAAATGTTTATGAACCCTATTTCCTTTACATGGGTTATAATATGATGAAATGATGAATTTTTTTATGATATTATGGAAAACATATATATGGTTTTCATTATATGATGGGTGGGCCTAAAATTATATATCTCTCCAATTTATTGGGTAAATAATGATATATTATGAGATAATATAGACTATAATGGGAAGTGAACCCAATTAAGTAGGGTAATCTATCCATAATGATGGTATTGGGAGTGAACCTTGACTAAAGAAATGATGGAATATGAGTGAACTCATTCCAAGAATGAAAAAAGGATGGGGAGTGAACCTATTCCAAGAATGTAGAGAGTTTGGGGAGTGAATACAATCCACTATGGTACTTTTTCCAATATGATAGTATTTGTAGTGATCCTTGATGAATTAAATTATTTTCTATACTTACATGTGTTCCATAGACCTATGTCTTATGATTATGATATGTTATCATGGCTTGTGATTGATTATTGATGATTTCATACTCTTATGACTTATGTATTTTGTTATATGTCATGATTAATGATTAAATATCTTTTAATGATTAGGTATAATGTTTATAATTTATGATCATGTTATCATACCATTATTCTTATATTGTACTCACTTATAATCATTGATTTATATCTCCTATATTTACCCTTACTGAGCATCTGAGCTCACATTTTCTTATGTATCCTTTACCTAGGTTATGAAGAAAGGTTTTAAGTAGGGTATGTCTAAGAAGTTTACTACATGATATTAAATTCATGGTAGATATTGAATATATTTCATGAAATAAGATTATTATGTATCTAGTATCTAAAGACACTAAACACTTAAAGTTCTGGGGTGTGTATTATTATGATATGTATTGAATATTCATATAAAATGATGTAATATTTATGTATGTAATTATTTATTCACCTCATGTTTTTCATAGTTATAAAATGGTTTTACCAACTGTAATGGTTCCCTGGTATTCCTAGTGAAGAGTTCATTGTTGGCACATAGTTTGGTAAACCATTTGGAAATCGTGTTATTTACCTATAATTTTAAAATGATAAAATTACTATCCTTACCTACCCCTAATTAAACCCCAAATTGAATCCCCCACCCTTAACCCACTTACACATGATAGTTAGGTATCCTATGAGACAACCATGTGTGACCCCCCTTGCTCCCTCCATCAAATTGAGCCCTCCCACTTGTGATTTCAGGCTTGATCTTCTTGAGTTATTGCCTCCTCTCATCTTTATTCCTCTCCCACTATTTATTTATTTCTTTAATATCCTCTTATCACTATGGTTCATTGTAAGTAAAACCCTAGGTGGTTTTAAATTAAAATTTCATGTATATTTGGTTCCTAGAGTGCATGAAGTACCTTTTAAATATGTCTCACTATTCTTGGTGATTTTGTATCATTTGTTCTTGACCTAGGTAGGTGTTTCCAGCTTTTTATTTTTTCTATACAAATAAATTATTCTTGGGTTTATAAATAATTTCAAGTATAATTTATATATTTTATATATTCTTTGAACTAATTAGAGTGATTTCTAAAAAGGATATGAATTTAGAATGAGTATTTATAAACTTTAAAATGATTTTCAAAATGGTAATGGTTGGGGTTTTTCACACTAGACTTTTATGTGTATTTTATAACTGATTTGGTGTTTCTTAATGGCATGGTATATCGGTGGTGTGTGTTTAATATTTTAGTGATGTTTTATTATTTTAATTAGGGGTTTATGAAATTTAATGGTTTATAAATTAAGGTTTTATTCTTTATTTCAAGATGTTTCTAAATGTTATTCATTTTTTAAATGTATCTTTATATTTAGTTTTTTTATACACATATATATCGGAATATGTATATTTTTTGAGAATATATTAACATTATAATATATGAATATGTTCATTGAGAGAAGTATGTATATAAATGTATATATTTATAACAATAAATTAAATATTTCAAATTTAAATTGGATGTTTAAATTCAATTTTCAAATGAGTTTCCAAAGAGGATTTTTAGTATTGGTTTCTAAAGTATTATTTTAAGGCTTCTTTGTAATTTTATAAAGGAATATATTTCAAATGAATTTCTATATAAAAAAATTTATTCTAGTTGTGGATTGATTAAAAAATTTGTTTATGAGGCATCCTTTAAAAATTATTAGTGTAAATTCCTTGAAGTATGTTTATATAAAAGAACTTATTTATTTATTGTTTAAGGAGACACCTTATGCTAACGGTTGTTCTTGTTTATTAAAACTCATGGGAAATCATGGTTACATGGGGAGGTGAACTTAGATAAGGATGAGGTTTCCCCACCACTAGTTATTCTACTAAATTAGATTTGGTTCCCCCACTAGCTAGTGAAATGATACACTTTCCACAAATTAAGGGTCGCTATAATTAGTACTGTAAATGCTCTAGGTTCCTCTATCCTCATTCACCTTAGGGTGTTTCTCTAATGATACATGTTTAAAATTATTGATTGTGTTGTTTTTTCCTACACTTTATTTATTTTATACTATTTATGATCCATATTCCTTATTACTTTCCCTTTTTTGTACTTATATGACTATGCTTACAACTTCTTGGGTTATATTCTATTAGCTTTAATTTACTTATTTTTTTTTCTAGTGATATTTATGCATTTTGTGACTTATTTGGATGTGTTAAGTTTATTTTATAGATTTTTCAATAAATAATCAAAGAATTTTTTAGACTAAGAATATTTTTTCAAAATACTTGGTCTATAAAAAGGATTTTTTAAAAGTACATCCCATGGAATTGTTTTTAAAGGATAATAAAAACCTAATTTTTAATTTAATTCATTTTAAGCTATAATTTTTGGACTATTTTATAAAATAGAATGAATGAATCCATTGGTAAAACCTTATTGGGACTATTATATCACACCCTACTTACACCACTTGGTGTCTATATATTTAGTGGCTCTTAAGGATTCAGGTTTTAGTTTATAGTTCCATTTCATGGACTCATTCCTCCATACTGATGTTGGACCATTTTGTTTTTGATTTATTTGATATAGTGTTACCTCAGATCACATGGGATAGCTTATATAGGTAGGTCAGTATTCGTTTTTAGTGTATTAGTATCCTTGTCCAAGTAGTCCATCCTTATTTCTATTTATTTCTTTATTCAGTGGTTCATTATATCTATAGGGTTATAGATGTTGAATTAAAAGGGTTGATTCATGTGAGGGAGGTGTAGGTGAGCTAAGGGATTTATTTTTTGTTATTTTTTCTCATATATTATTTTTCATACTTGTTTGAATTACTGTAGGTTTCCAATGTATGGATGTGTCATGCCATAATTTTGTTAAAATTATATTACTCATTTAATTTAAATTATTTAGGAAAAATTATTCCTACCATTGTTATCTAATTCCCAATATCTTATCCCCAGATTGAGGAGAATGAGAATACCCATAAAGCCTTATTATGGGATGGATTAGGAATCTTATGGATTTACATCTTGGTTTATTTCATAACAGCATTAGTCAATATACACTCTCTAAATTCATTGATCTAGGAAAAAATTGAAGAAAATTTACCTTGATCCATGTGCATGAGAATAAATTACATTAAAAATAACTTATGAGATACTCATCATCATGTAGGGATAACTCTCTCATGCTTAACCCAAAATGTGTTGATCTTTCTCCCTTTTCATCAAGTTAACTTCTTTATACTAGTGCACCCCTATTTGTGTTGAGGTTTATCACTTTACCATTTCACCCCCTCATATTCACATTGATCCTCTATGCTAGTGTAACCCATTTAAAAAAATTACATTGAGTTCCCATATATCCTAATCATTTCATTTCATATTGATTCACTATGAAAATTGGTATAATTCATAATGTCATAACTATAGAGTTCTTAGACCCTTAATGAACCTTACCCTTTCCATAAAACCTAAATTTCATATATAACTGCTTGAGTCACACAACCTTTCTTTCTCATGTTATAAATGGACTCCCCCAACATAATGAGGGTTTAAATGCATATGTCTAAATAATATTCATCTAGGGAACATTTCTCAGAGGAAAACTCAACCTTTCATTTCCATATTCTGAAGATACCTACCAAAATAGTAAGGGAATAAGCTATCATGTCTAGACAATACCAATATAGGTTACATGCTTTGAAGGAAAATACATCTCATCTCATGACTCAATGGTCTCCCCTTTGAAATGTAAAATGTGTATGTTCACATGAATAGATAATATCCATCTAGGTAACCCATCCTATATTAAAATATATCCCCATTACCAAAATAATTCCAACGGTATGGTGAATGTGTAATAGACTATAATTTCTTAGACTATTTGTGATTTTTAAGTGTTATGGGTGTTGAGAGAATGTTAGAGGAGGGGGATGGAATTAGATAAAAAATTATATCTAGAAAATAGGTGTTGCAGTGTGGTTATGGGAGTCATTCCATGAAGGGTTGTCTACATGATAGGTCAGTTCAGTAGTTTGGTGTGACACACCGTGAGGGGTTAATTCACAGTATAGTTACATTATTGTAGTGTGATGGTATATATTGTAGTTTTGGGATGTAATCTATGATAGTTAGTCTCCATGTTTTTTTTTATGATAAATTCTTGTCATGACATGAGGTGTGTTGGTTAAGACATAAATTGATTTAGACATGGTGTGGAGGGTGTTTTATAAGGCATAAAGGTGTATCAGGAATGACTCTTGTGTAAGTAACCCTTACGTATCATTCTATGAAGTATTCATCATGGAATAGAGGGTTATATCATGGTGTGAGGAGTCTTGTGGGGAAATTTATAAAAGGTTAAAAACCCTTATGTATTAGAGGATAACCATACATATAGGTTGATACATCTACACATTTTGGTTATTTCTTTATTAGTCATAGCATGAGGTTTTTTTGTCACATCATGGAGGCTTGGAGTTCAGGTTCATTGGTTTTTCCTTTTTGGGTGTCCTTGAATTGTGGTTCCCATGGTTATTTCATGTCCTTAATAGGGATCATGTATATATAGTGACCATTTTGGTTGTTCCATAACCTTCCTTATCCATATAGGATTAAGAGGGTTTTTCCAAGTTTTAATAAGGTAAAATATAGGAGATCATGGTTTTATTTTCAAATATTCATTCAAAATATCCCCATCACATCATATATATGGATTATCATTCCATGATGGATTTAAATTCCAGTTTTAGTATAAATTCAAAAGCATTTCCAGATTAATATTGATCCCTTTTTTTTCAAACCTTAAGCAACCATAGGTATATCCTTGGAGATATTTGAGTGTTATTTGATTTCCTTTATCCCTTTTCTTTGAAAGATCAACCAATTTGTGATTTTATGTGAGTTGTATTCCTTTATTTTAGCTTATTTTATTATTCTTCTTCTCAGAGTGGTTGTTAAAGTGGTTTATATTCAGTTTTATTTTCCTTGTGTAATGGGTTTGATAGATATTTTTGTGATATAGGTTATTGAGGTTTCTCTCACATGATCATATCCATGTTTTCACCTTTATCTCTTTATTCTTATATAGTGATTTTGGAATCTTTGGTTGAGGTAAGGGATTTTAAATTCTCCTTTATTGTTTTGTGTGAATTGTGGAAGTATCATACTTATATTTTCTTTGCGCGGATGTAAAGGATTAACCTAATGAAGATAATTAAATTTATTAAATTTAATTAGAGTATAAGGGTGATTTATATGAATTTTATATGATTTTATGATATTTCATATAATTGATAGTCATTTAGAATTGTTATTAATTATTGTTTATTATTTTGATATATGAGTTGTTTTATGGTTAAATTTTTGGAATATCCTTTCCTAAAATGATAATCATTTAAAGGTGGTAATTAATTGTTTGGGTTAAATCTATAATTTAATTTGTTCTTCATATATAAAAAATGTTGAATTAATTTGAAGTCATGTTAAAAAGGGAAATTATAAAAGTGTTTTCTTATTGAAATTGGGTGTTTTTTACTACTAGTATGATTTATTTATAATTATATTATTATTGGGGTCTTGGAAGTGTGTTAATGTAAATGGAATTAAGGTGTTGATGTGTTAAGGCTATGGTGGTAGAAATTGGAGGGGTGATGGTGCATTATTATGGCTAGTTTTGGGGTGCCTGAAAGTGTTGTGTGGTAGGTTTTGTGGATGTTTTTCCCTATTTTTCATATAGGAGATGTGGTAATTCATGTGTAATAGATTTATGAGATATCATTTGATATAGAATCATGTTATTGATATTTATATGGAACTAAAGTAGTTTTGTAGATATTGTGGTGGATTTCTTTTTGTGATTGATGTGTAATAAGTGAGTAGGTGTTGTGTTTGTTAGTTTGGAAATGTATGTTAGTTGTTGTAATTGAATCATGTGGTATTTTTTTCATTTATTGGTTGGTTTTTTTTTTTGTGGATTTTTTGTAGATTCCTAGCAGTATTGAAAGAATTTGGTAATAATGAAAATATTAATGGATATGGGATAGAATTTAATAAGTGGTGGTTATTGATAAATTTTTAATGTTTGAAATGGATGGGTAATGGTTTGATTAAATATGGGTGATGGATATTGAGTGGTTTAACATTAAATATAGAAAATAAATGTAATGTGTCTAGTAAAATGGTAAACCATTAAATGGTTTAATGGTGTGGATAAATAGATAATTTTGATTGTTATTGTTGTTTTGTGTGGAAAAGTTGTTCCGATTTGTTCTATAGTAATGTTAGAAGTTGTTGGAATGTAGAGGTGGTAGTGTGGTGGATATTATGAGTATTAATAGTGATTTATTATTATGAACCCTTGGCTTAAACATGTGTGATGCTATGATATATGTTTTATTTTCCTTATGATTTCTTATGCACCCCACCCAAATCAAATAACTTTATTGGTGCCCAAATGTTTTGGGCCTTGTGTATTTTCCTCAACATCCTATTTAGAGAGGAAATGTATGGATGACTACTCCATATTCCCCACTATACCTTATAGGTATGTCATGAGCTGTGATGGCTCAAGATAGGTGTTGAAAATGAAAAAACATTCAGTACATGGGATATCAATGAAAGCACGGACATCCCAAGGTGAATCTGGGATAAAACAGGCATTAAATATGCCTAAGGGGGTTGTATTCATGAAAGTAAAAATCATTGAGAATGTACCATTCATCATTAAAGTCCTACATCTTCCACAAATGACAACTTTGGTGAATTACAGCAAGCTTGCTCAATGTATGTCTATGCATGAAGATCACTTTCCAAATTCATACATTTACAAAATGAAACTCATATATGGTAACATTCATGAAAAAACCCTTATTACCTTAGTGTGACCTATAAATACCTCATTCACCCAACATTTATTGGGAAATGACCTTTGGACTTCTTCCAAAAGCTTTGAATTCACAAAAAAAAAATCAAACTTCATGGGAAAAAGAGAAATGGATTCCTACAGGTATCCATCTTTCAGAAAATGCCTCCCATGAGACCATAAAACTCAAAGACCATGGTGAATATGAATTTAATGAAGGTTCATGACCTTTTTGATAAAGGACCTCCCCTTGAACTTCTTAGGGTTTCATGAGATAATTATTTTTTTGTGAAACCAAACCCATGGGAACCAAGGCTTTACCCAGATTAAATGCCACCTTGTTTCATGAAGCTTTCACTTTCATGAAACCACTGAACTTTATGAAACCCTCATTATTTTTTAAACCCACCTTCTTGACTCCTATATGATTCCTTATTTCATCAAACCCAGCTTCATGAATATTGAGTGCATATGGGTCTTGTGCCTTCTCAAGCCCAGTTCATTTGTGCCTGTACCTTCTGCATGATCGATATCATCAACCCTCATGTATGGAATATTTACTTTAAGCTTGTATTGGATAGTTTTATCGCCTATTACCCCTAATAATAGGCACCCTAACAAAATTATCCCTATTTTCCACTTCACTGTGGAAGTTTTTCCACCTTGCGCCACCCATAGGCACATGCACAGTAGATGCGTAAGCCCTAAGGGTGGAATCATCAAGGGAAACTACCCACATTTCCTAGTATGAAGGAATAGTAATAGATTCTTATCTCCTACCTAGAAATGGTTTTTTAGGGTTTAGGCCCATCCCATGTCTAAGATACATGATGTAAAACATCCTAGACTTGCGTCCTAGTTATACTATCTTAAACTGTAAGACAACCTCTTCAACACATGACATAAAACTATATCCCTACCCAGTTAGATGAACATAGGATTCCCCATGTATAACTGGAATGGTATGACCCACACCTCATACCCTATGTGATGAACATAGTATTACCCATGTACGATCATCATGGAATAACACCTCCTTCCCCACCATGGGATGAGACACCTTCCATGGGAAGACCACATGCGTAATCCCTACACTATCCTCATCCTACCTGGGATAAAATTACACACCTAGGATGAAACTCCACACCTGGGATGAAACTAAAAACCTAGGATGAAACCCCCAAAACTAATATAAATCATCCAAACATAATTTTAGTCCTATATATAAACCCCACTCCATCCTATATTGTCACTCCTATGACACGAGTGTCCTTACCACATGATGTTAAACTTCATGGAATGATCTTGTCATATGAACATGAACTGTGGAATCAAAATACATGGGTTTTTTATCTCTATGTTCTTACATGATAAGTAGGATTTATCCATGAAGATCAATCCTGATATCCCAAAACTCCTATAATATCTCCATGGGATCCAATTCCAATCATCCAAACACCACCAATTAAATCTATATGTCTTCCCCTAGTAAGGTGTTAACTCTGAAGTGTGATCATATCCCCCATGGGAACAAACTAAAACTACACCTACCTGTCCCCACAAGTCATTAAACATATGACCTACCTTTCCCCACAAAACATTAAACATGTGACATTCCTATCCCCACAAAACATTAAACCTGTTACCAACCCCATAAAATACATAATAATCACTGAGAACGAGATTTATGAACATGTATTAGGTCTTTAAGAGATACCTAGACTAGGTGATGAGCTCTAAGTAGGAATCCATGGAAGGAAGAGTTGACATACCATCATCCCATTCTGATCAAGGACCTAACGTCATCATCCATGGTGATGGAGGTCACCCACCTTTATAAAGTGGTAATGCAAGGAAACACACCCTGGAGGATCTATAACCCATCCAAGGACATGGATCACTTTATAAAATCTACAGATACTCATCCAAAAATCCTAATGCATGACCCTGTCAAAAAGAATCATAAAAAAACATGGAGAACATTATGTGAATATCTTCTCACAAAAATATGGGCGGATGATGAACATTGGGAATCACTGGTTTTAATACATCATTGGAATGAATCCCTTATCTTTCCTAAAAAAAGATGAGCAATATTGGGTATATTAGGAATCTCTTTCATTATACATTTACTGATGATTGTCATCATATATCCTATAGGATTCTAGCTACCATAAATGTTCAATGATATGCCACCTCTAATGAGTGTGGGGGAATAAGGATAGATGGTTCATCACTCCCTCATGGTTACACACCTTCCACAGTGGCACTACTCCCATAGATCTTGGTTTCCCTCACCCCATCTCTCCCTATAAGATAATCCAACGAAGGGTTATAATGGCCTTGTCCAACTTTATGAGTGGGAACGAGTCATCCCAACTAGGGATATGGCCCACCAAGATCTCTAAGTCGTATTTATATGCCATTATCACCACCCCTTAGGGCCACACGAGGGGTATATTCCCCAGTCACTATGGGAAACCATATTATGATACTTTCCCTAGATTATCATGATAGTTCCCTCCCCTACACCGAAGAGGTAGAGGCACTATGGTCACACCCACCGTCATCAACACCCGAGGGCTTCCTAGGAGGGCCCCTACCACTCAACATCATCGACAACAATAGGCGGACCTGCAAGCCAATGAATAGTTTGATCACATCCCTTCCCCACTATATCAATTCCATAATACCTGGTTTCAAGACTAGGGGATGGTCACTAACCATGCCTATTGGGAGGCCTCTACGATAGCTTTGGTGGCTCATGCCACTGCCGAAATACCTCTCACCCTTATGGCCAAAATATAAGGGGACATTCTCACCAGATTAAGATCGAGACCCCGGCCACCTATTGGATAGGCTGGGTTGACTCCCCTTGCCTTAGGTTTCATAAAAAACTATCATAGGCCATCCCATGAAGAATAATTTCATCACAGAGGCCCTCCCCATGATAACACCATCTGATATAGGGGTCCTCCCCATGCCGAAAGTTTCCCATGCCCCGATGAACCATCCCAAGGAATAAGGGAATATAGGATTCCTTTCCACATCCACAGTGTCATCCATGATACATGTAGGAGGAAATTCCATGACCCTAAGGGGCTCACACTGGGGGGAAATCCCACATGGTCATATAAAAGGTTAGGTGTAGTTCCATATCATGACCAACCTCTCAAGGACCAAGATGACAAAAAACTCAATGGAAATACCCCCACCTATACCATAATAATTGGGGGAAGTATACTATTATTTGAGACTAAAAATCCCCAAGGAGGATGTCCAAAAGATCCCCAGATCCCTCTGTAAATACCTACAAGTGGAGGATGTCTTGGCTTCCTTTTAGGGACTCTTTTTTTAGCTATCCTTGCCACCATCATCTTCCCTTCTCTCTACTTTAACCTTTAAAGTTGGTGAGATTTATGGGTCTAGCTTAACACCCTAAGATGAAGGTTATCATTTTTTTAATCCATGATGGTGCTGGAAATACAACCTCCCCAAACATATAGGGTTCGTAGACACCTCATCCTATATAGACATGGTCATGAAGCTAGACCCACCTTCAAAATGAATTCCATAATTATAAGGACAGTTGGCCCATGTGATGCCACCTCTATCTAAGCATCAATAACAGAATATATCCACATCATTTCCACATCCAATTTTATATCCATAACCAATTGGAGATTGGGGTGATCAAGAATAAGATGACCCTTTTATTAATAGATAGGATGAGGAAAGTTTGTGGTAGACTCTATCCAATGACTAGCTACCAATCTAATTTTGGCCACCCATAGAACTACAATTCATCATCCTAGAGTCCCTAACCAAGGACCATGTATCATGTATCCTCCAAAATAGTTGGGTAATATCTAACCTCCATTAGGATCATCAGCCGACCTATCTTTGGTGTGAGGAAAAACTTGAGGTCATTCATCAATAATGTCGGAGGATCGAAATTACAGTAATCACAAAAGCTCAATGCCATGATTCATATAGATAATACCAAACCTTATAGCAATCCTACATTAAGAGATTTATTTTTCTCTAGTGAATCATGTAAGAAGCATCTCCCCACAAGAAGATCAGACACTAGGAGAATTATATTGCACTTGAATTCATCCCACTTTCACAATGATAGTAGAACCATTAAGATAACACACCTATATATAGTGAAGGACCTTTCTCTATCACCAATATGAATATCATTAAAATAAACCCACTGGGTGATCAAGGATACTATGCTGATGAAACAGGGCATAAAGGAGACCTACTCCATTGTGGAACACAGCACTAGGAATACTTTTCGATGGGTGTGTGTACCCTTTAGTAGAGATAGAAACAGGGCCTTATATATTCCCTTAAGAACCCATTACCACCATCCCATTGATATCTTGATAAGGTAAAAGGGAACCACTAACACTATTATCCCATCTAAAACTATGTTGGAAATAGAGGTGGATTCCAGGATTTCTACCTTTCTCTAAGAGATTGAGGGATACAAGAGGCTTACCACTAAACTCATCATCGATTAATTCCTAGATCAAGGCAACATTTGAGGGGACCCTATCACCCATCTATCTAAATAACCAATTACCCTCATCTAGGCTACCAAACTCAAGGTAGGAAGCCCAAGACATTAGATTGGGGTATAGTCAGTTTTCTATGGAAAAATTATGAGATAGGTACTACCTATGCCACCTAAGAAGCATGATTTACAACATCTAGACCATGATCACTTCACCATGTGAGTCACCAGGATGATCAAAGAACTGGTGACTACCAGTCATCACCATGATTATGTGATTATTGATCTCACCAACCATATTTAGGATTTGGAAATGAAATAGGCTATGATCCCATTAGAAGGGAATCTGTACCTAGTATGGGTGGACCAGATGCACCCACCTCCAGATTTCAGCAACCCAAACTTCATCCTATTTAATGGTACTAGTGATCTGTTGCAGCATCTGGCTCACTCTTCCTCATGGTGTGGTCTGATGCTGGGAAATCTTGAGAAACATGAAGTATCCAAGATTTTTTGCTTCATATAGACCTTTAAAGGACCCACTTTCACCTGGTGCATCCAACTACTCTCAGGATCTATAGCTAGTTAGGAAGAACTCCATAGACATTTTCTATACTAGTTTAGCTCCACCATGCTTAAAACAATATCTATGACCACTTAAAATAAAATCATAGGCCTAACGAGTGAGTTTCTAATGTTATTTCCAAATATAAAGGAATCACATACTCCCTATATATGAAGCTTTCCCAAGAGTAGTTATTGAAAATTTGTGTGGAGAATGTTTGAGACAGGATGGTCCCCACTCTCATCTCTATGATATATATGGGTGGATTATAGTAATTTACCAAAAGGGATATGTGTATGGAATAATCCTTGTAGTGTACTAAGAAACAGTCATTCCCATTACATCTTCCATCCCCAACATAGAAACTTGCTAAGGTAGAGGTAGTCACTGCCATACAAACTTGGGACCCAGAGCCAGACTACTTTTAGAAACCTCCATTGGATAGACCCCGCCAAGTGAAGCCTCTCCATCAGAACTATTCTTAGGAACCCTATCATAGATAGTCCCCAAAGGTTCCCTTTTTAGAGTGGAGGAATAAGTTACCCTCCTTCAAGGATGATCAGGTCCCATGGTACTTCATGTTTGCCTTATAAAATAACATCTAGAAGTTTTCTAAATACTAGAGACCTTGGGAGGACAACCTGAATTATCATTACAAATATTTCTCATACCATAAGGTCATAGGTCACACCATTAAAGATTGATTCATCTTCAAAAATTAGCTTCATGATCAGGTATAATATGACCTGGTCAAGATGGGCTATGTCTCAATGTAGGTAGCACACATATTTACCAACCCCAACAATAAAGATGAGGACACTAGTGAATGGAAGAAAATGTCTTGGTGAAGTTTTTAGAAGTATAGTGATTGGATGGAACATAAGATAGTTTCTTTCACTCATGTAATTATCCATGACTTCTTGAGAAAGAAAACACCTCTTGTAGTTTCCATGCCAACTTTGGCCACATCATAGATGGTGCAACTTTACAAGTCTCGAGGGAATAGATGTCAGTGAAGACAAGGAACCCATAGCCCTCCATTAGTGATAGAGTTGGTTTGTACACTTAGTGACTTCATGACCCACACATTATAAGAATATTTTAGAATTAAACGAGTCCTATAATATTCCACTAATAAAGAAAAGGGATATGCCCTGGTCAATGTGGTTAGACTGGTATGTCATTTCATGGTGTCCAGCGATGAATAATGCACTATATCCCTTTAAATTACCCCTAACTACTACCATCAAGGGCGGGGTAGGAACAATTCTATCAAATAGAGTGCCCATAATGACAACCCAAAAAGGATGGTGCATGCCACAAAACCAGACAACAGGCCTCGCATAGGGAAAAATAGGTGCATCCCTCGCTTTCTCTATCATTAGGCGCACCCCTAGAACTAACTATATTGATTAACTATGAAACTTGGTCATAGAATCCTAGAGCCTAGTCACAATTGAAAAAGGATCGACCTCAGTCATCCTTCACTCAACCTAATTCATCTAACCAATATTGATAACTAGCAAGAATTATCCATGCTCCAGTGCCTCGACCAAATGTTCCCAAAGTGCTACCAGCTAAAGAGATGATTATAGTGAGTATAAATATCCCCCTAATCCCAGAAATATGATGTGATAAAACATCATACTAACATAACATTGAGAATTTATACTCTTGACACATTCTACCAATCAAATTACATGCATGAGGCTCACATAGAGGCCTTGAATATCCCTCTCAAATTTGAAACTAAGGTAACTTTTTCTGAGGATTACTGAGAAAATGAATCAGAATGGGAATATTTAAAATCCATCATCTCTTTTTCTGAGGAGGTTGAGGGTGTCTTTATCTAGGGGCACATACACCCACTATATATAAGGGTCCAATTCAATTTTTTGGTGATCCATTCCTACATAGTAGACACTATTTCTCGGATCAACCTCATTCCGACCCACATGCTCCACAATATGGGGTTCAGAGAAGAAGATCTAAAACCCTCAAACCTGAAAATTTAAGGATATGATAAGAATGAGAAGAATTCATGAGAAAATATTCAAATAGAGACCTGGTTTTATGAATTGGAAGCAAGAAATGATTTCATGGTCATCTCACAGTACACTACCTATAATCCCTTATAAGGAATACCCTAGCCTCATATTTATACAGTGGTACCTTATTTATATCATTAGTACCTCAAATACTCCCTCAATTTTTGATTAGGGGTGATACTTGGTTATTATTCTCTCTTCAACTCCTATTAAGACCACTACCTAGATGTTATCTTTTACAAAATTGAGAGAAAGAAGCCTCATATTGATGGGTTCAAATGCATCAATGATTCCAATGATCTAACAACCACTTTAGTATATCCTTGGGTGGATTTGAAAGATAGATTAATTTTACTAATACATGAGTTGGATATGATGACTCTGAACCTTGGGAACAACTTTATATCCCCTCGGAAGAAAGAATTCTCACATATCACCTCATGTTCATACATTAGATAGTCAAGGTTAAATCCAAATAATCCTACTCCTATAGCATACCAGGAGGTATTCTCTTTAGACACCAACACGCAATATCACCATATTTTTTGAAAAGAAGGGAAGGATCAATGGAATTCCACTCATCATCATTTCTTTAACATTAGAGATGGACCCCACCATCAGAAACTATATGGGATTGGATCATTATATTTCCTTTCCATGGTATCAACAAAAAAAGGACCCCTCACCAAGGATCTTACCCCTGCCATAGTTGAAAGTAGTGTCACTCTGTAATCCCCATTTCTAGAGGGTTCATCCCTCTCCACTGAACCCCCATTTTTAGATAATAAAGAGGACTTGGATGATGCCCCTCTCACATTTGAGGAAGGAATATCTACCACCATCAATGATTTGACCGAGGTTAATCTTTGAATAGAGGAATACCTAAGGCCAACTCTGATTATCATAGTTATGAACCTGGATGATAAGGAATAATACAAGTATTTATTTAAGAAATATTGTGTTGTATTCACTTGGGGATATAAATAAATTTTTTCCATATATCCCAAAGTGTCTTTTCATCTCCTTGAACTCTTAGTGGGTCATTATGGGTACAAAAAGGCTCCTGGGAAGATGAACCATTCCCATGGTTCTATGGTCAAGGCATAAGTTTAAAATCTAATCAAAGATAACTTCATTCGGGAATTTCAAAACCCAAAATGGTTTTCCAACATTATCCCAATCAGGAAGAATAATGAACATATCAGATTCTATATTGACTTTGAGGATCTTATCCACCACTATCTGAAGGATTACTTACCCCTCCAAACGATAGATCTACTGATCAAAGCCACTACTAGATTCCAATATTTATTCTTCATAGATGGGTATTCTAGGTACAATCAGATCATATGGAACTCAAAGATATGGAATACACCAATTTTAGGGCACATTTTTCTACTGAGTGATGAAATTTGTTTTGAAGAATTATGGGGCTACCTACCAGTGTGTCATGCACCATATCTTTAAGCCACTCCTTAGAACACTATAAGAGTTTTATTTGGATGATTTGGTGGTCAAATTAATCTAACATTATTACTATATCAAATATCATGATAAATTGTTCAAATTCTTCCACTCTCTTCTCTTGAAGATGAACCCCTTGAAGTGTGCATTCTAGTTCACTTGTATAAATTTCCTCATATTTTTTTGGGTATAGATGCATCAAGATCGATCTAGATAAGATTAGACCTATCAATCAAATTCCCCCTCCATAAAACCTTTAGAAGTTATGAGGCCTCCAAGTCCATATAACCTATATCATATGATTCATCACTAAATTAGATTGTAAGTGAAAACCTATATCTAGGATCATAAAGAAAGGAACCATATACTAATGAGATGAAGAGTTTCATACCATGTTTTAGAACATCAATAATTACCTACTGAATCCTCTATACTTAATGAAAATCATTTCCACGAATCATATGTTATTTTATGTGACCATTCTAGAGTAGTCTCTCAGTTCCCTACTAGATAAAATAACAAAAAAAATCAAGGAAAATGGCCTTTATTATCTCATCCATGTGTTTCTTGACATTGAGACCAAATATTCTCCCAATGAGAAGAGTTGTCTATCCATATTATTCATAGTTCAGAAGTTTTGGAATTACCTATAGCACTATAAAATATATTTGGTGTCCTATTTCAATATTCTAAATACATAATTAATTGCCCTATTCTAACAAGATGGTTGGCATAATGGGTGGTAATCCTATAGAAGTTCAATATTAAGTTTGTTCCCCATAAGGTTGTTAGAGATAAGGCATTGGTGGATTTTCTCACTACCCACCTAACTCCTAATGAAACATCCCTGGATGTTTAATTCCTAAATGGGGCCATCCTATCTATCAATAAATCTACACTATATCATCAAATTCACTTTTATGGTTCCTCCCACATCTCAATTGGTAAAAGGATTAATAACCCCAAACTCAGTAGGGTGGTCTTAGGAATTGTTTTCATCATGCCCATTTAGACCATATTTCCATAATTATTCCTATTATTAGAGGTTAATACCAATAATGAGGATAAGTATCAGGATATTATCAAAGGTCTCAATTTTTCCCTTGAGATTGAATTCTCCCATCTTCATATAAAGAGAGACTTGGAATTGGTCATCAAAACGATCAATAGTGATTACATCATCAGAAACCAGGAACTCATACCTCTTCTCAAGATTACCCATGAGTTGATGGTTTAGTTCCCATACCATCTAAAAGTCACCCATATCCCTTAGTCTCAAACATACCAAGTTTATGCCCTAGAATATTTGGTTTCTTCTCTCACGGATCCTAACCAAGAAGATCTGATCATCCATGTATCCCATTATAGATTCATTTCCCCTATCACCCATGATGAAGAGGACCAACATTTAAATTAAATAGTAACTTTAAATTTTGTATAAGGACCCTTAAATTTCTTTATGATAAAATAATCACCTGATTGGATGACTCTCTTAGTTGAGCATCTCCAATATGTGGCCCTCTTGCTAAATCGGGTTGAGCAAGAGAAAATCTGCTACTGTGTGGTGAAGTATACCCTTAGGGTTGTCCCCAAATTATAGAAAAACATTTATAGGCATGGTTTTGAAGGAATATTTATCTATTCCATCCAAGGATATGATATTCTTTAGGTCCTATAGGAATACCAATCTAGATCATTTGGGTCTCATCAAGAGGGGTTTAAGCTCTCCCACCATATCTAAAGAATAGGGTACTTCTCTCCCACCATGATTCATTACTACATATAATTCACTAATAGGTTTCATGAATTCTAGATCCATGAAAAAATTTTGTAACATCCACCAAATATTCTTCATACCACCAAGTATTATTGGCCCTTCATAGCATGGGGACTCGATATTGTGGGTCCCTACCTACTAGAAAATGCCTGGAAAAAAAGGTTCATTATGACCACCAAAAACTTCTTGAAGTGATCAGAGCCTATTACCCTCAAATAAGTAAAGGATATATCAGTGATTGAGTTTTTAAAGTCTCACATCATTATCTGATTTGGGATTCCTCACACCATTCTCATAGACAACAGCACAATTTTCTTGCTGTTGAGATAAAAAATTTACATGCCAATCACAACATATGGTCCAACCAAACTTCCTTATACCGCATGTAGGTGAATGGGAATATTGAGGCATTCAAAAAAAATCTCTCTAACATCTTGAATAAGATAGTAGGATAGATCTATAAGAGTATTTTTCTGGATAATCTCTCTAATTCTCTATAGTAATATCGGATGACAACTCAAAATTTTACCCAAGTGACCGCATACTCTGTGGTGTATGGAACAGAGCATTTTTACCTATATAGGTTTAGATACCATCACTTAATATGGTATTTTATGATCAAAAAATGATAAACATGAGAGAATAAGTTCATATAACTGATTTGGAATCCCTTAAGTAAAATAGGCTTCAAGTATTGTATAATCTAGAATAGTATCGAAACTGGTTGGCGTGGTCTTTCAACAAAAAAATCACCTCTATTCCTTCCTTCAAGGTGATATAGTACTAGACCTCAGGACACTAATGATACATGGTAAAAATATACTAAATATAGAACCCAAATGGGAAGGAATTTCATTATTTATATGGTCTAATATAATGGTGCATACTCATTGGTCACTATGTATAAGGAGCTTATTACACCTCCCACCAAAGCTAGGTTCCTCAAGTGGTACTTTTCTTGAGAACTACTATATGGGTAGTATGTCTTTAAACTATAAAGACATTATTTCCTAGTTTTACAATGTTAAAGTATGTGACAAAATTCTTAGCACATGATGTTAAACTATAGCCTTAGCCTGTGTAATAAACATAGGATTTCTCATTTGAAAAAAGTGATATGGTTCAAAAATGAAATCCTCATCACATGACATTAAACTATAGCCTTACCCTCTATAAAAAATAAAGGATGCCTTATACAAAAAATGTGAGATGATTTAATGTCCTCATCAGATAGGATTTTACCCCTTCAAGTGTCATCCACCTACCACACTATATCTGAGAACTATGTATCACTTGATTACTCTTTCCAGAAGGTATATAGTGATTCCTGGATCTCAAAATCCTAGGCCCAACCACAAGATAAAGAGAGATAAAGAAATTATCATTCCTACATATGGGTTATACTGGTGTGTAGAATCTCCCATATAATAACTACATATGGATTTATTTCCATATCTATGGGATACATAGTAACACCTAGACCCCTTTTCCTTATGCCCAATTGCAAATTCTCCCCCCAGAGAAGGGTCACCTTTGCAAATATTAATCCACATGACCCTACTCATGTCGGGTCCATGACTTCTGATAAGAAAGGAAGCTTCGCCCTCACCATGGATCCTACCTCCATTAAGAAAGAATTGGAAGATATCATCCTATATATATGAATTAAAAAATGGAATAACCTATGTGGAAATCATAGTATGCCTCCTATAAAAAACATGATATGCCTTATATTTCAAACATAAGATGCCTCATGTAATGATCATGTGATGACATCAAAATAGAATCAATAATATTCCTCAACCTACCTATAGATCGGGAAGCCCCATTATATATACCTACTTACCACAAGTTATCCTCATGATCTTCCTCCTAAGGTGTAATCCCCAATCATATTTCCAGGGCCTATCACCAAGCTAAGATTTATTCATGACCTGATATGTGGAGGAAATAGCATGCATCCCTAATAAGAAATCCCGAATATATCTCTATTAGTCTCAAACTCAAATCTAGGGTGTAGAAAAAAGATGGGTTTCCCAATAAAAAAATATCGTTCCCTCAAAATCCTAGTCACATGACGTAAAACTAGAGGACAATGTCTTATTCATATGATGTGAAATTGCATGACATTTTGGTCAAAGATGTATGACCTTAAACTATAGCAATCACATCCTTACCATATAACATTAAATTGTGTGACCAACTCCCTTAATTCATAATGTTAAACTAGATGGTTTACATCCCTATTTCATTATTTATAATTTTCTAATACCTTTAACCTTCACCCGAGAAAGATTCATCCCCATGGTGTTGGTTATCTACCACACCACCTCCTAGAAATATCTATGGCTTTATTCTTAGTCTCACAATATATGTAGGGACACTAGGATGTCATTTCTTGGGTCTAGCCTAAACAATGATCTATTTCAAGGTTATTCCTCCTTGATGTCACCTCTAATATGCTAACTTATATTCCCATTAAACGCATTATATCACACGGTAAGATATATCCTAGAGTGTTTGACTCTCCCTGGAACAATTCCTTATCATCATTATCAAACTTTGAGTCCTCCATGATATGGATCTGCATCATCCTTTGTATCTGAATGGGCTCCCTATGTTGATGGTGCATGGACAAAATAAACTCACCTCTCTCTTAGGTTCCCTCCCTGAAGTCCCCTATTGAAAAAAATGGTGGGTTCTATGTTTTAAACACGTTTAATGGTCAATATCATATATATTTTTATTTATTCTCAATTTATGTGGTTGTAAGACCTATATTTTGAACATGGTCAGTAGTCATCCTATACCCATCTATTTCCCCCTTTTCAATCTCTTGAACTAGGAAGTCTTGATTTACCTTCCTTTCCACCTACCTTTGTTCTTGTAAATTTTCAAAACCCTTGGTGTTATTCTTCCATGAATTCATGTGTAGAGACCAAGTAAGTCTGTGTCATTAGAGATTTCCACAATTGACTCCTTTCACCCCTTCCTGTGATCCCATTTTCAGGAAAGGGAACTCCTTTCCAATTCTTATTTCCTACACTGAGCATAGATCACATGAGATTATGAATCATGGAAAGATCTTACCTAGAATGGTTGAGGAACCCAAGAGTCCCTAAGTAGGATGTTTTTCCCTTTTATTCCAAACATCATGACCTTAAATTGTTTGAAGTATGTACCACATGTTTTATATGGTGAGGGGCCTCCATGATCCCCTTTCACATCTAGTCACTACTCTTTCATGTCATGCCAAAAATCTCAATACATATTCCATTTTGGTCTAAGAATCATGACCTTAAATTGTGTAAATCCTTACCCCATATTTTACCTGGGGTAAGGCCTCTATAACTAGAAAATTCACCTCACCCTCACCAAACATTGTAACCGTAAGACATTAAGCTGCATGTCCAACATCCTCACCACATAACGTTAAAATGTATGGTTCTAATCCCTATTATATGATGTAAAACTACATAATGCCTTTATCCTTCATCTGAGAGGGCTTTCTCTTACTAAATTCAGTCACCTACCATTCCATGTTGAAGAAATACATAAGTCTTGATTTCCATTTCATTTTATAAGATATTTAGACACTCCCAGATCCTACATCCTTGGCCCAGTCAGATCATTGACCTACCTTATCACTCTCATCCCTAAAAACCATTTATATATTTACTCATTGATTCCCCCCCCCACCCCCTTTTTGTTGTGCTGCTAAGTATGGAAATGTAAAACCAAGGGTGTTGAAATTTAACTTAAATATTTCACCAACTCTTCTTCAGACTTTGAGCCTCCCTTAATTTGGATCCTTGCCATCCTCCATACCCAGATGGGATCCCCTAATGGAAATGGTGTCTATCCAATCCGGTTCACCTCTTTCCTGGGTACGCACCCTAAAGTATTATTCATGAAAAATAGTGGATCGTGTGTTTCAAATCTAGTTAATGGATTATGTGGTATTTTTTCACCCCATTCATGATCGGTGTGGTGGTAGGACTTGTGTTTCAAACATGGTCAATAGTCCCCCTCATGCATTGGTCACCCTCTATGATTTAAATCCTAGGAAATTCTGATTTACCTTCTTTTCCACCTTCCTTTGTTTGAGTAGAAGTTTAACACCCCTAGTGTTACCCTTTACAAATTCATGCACATTAGTTAATAAATTTATCATTACCAAGGCTCTCAATTCATCCCATCTCATCACCCTTATGGATCACTCCCATGTTCCTAGGAAGGCTCCTTACCATTCCTTGTTTCCCACAATGAGTATGTATCATGTGGTCTTAGGAACCTTAGTATAAATTCCCCATCATGGTTGAAGATACATCCTTTGTGGTCCAAACCTCATGAAATTAATCTATGTGTGACCAACCTTAGGGACATTCATGTGGTGCAGATCCTCCATAAGACCCTTTTTACAATGTGTTTTTACTCTATTTTTCACAACACAAACCAACCCAGAATGGTTTATCTATGGTCCAAACTCTATGAACTTAAACTAGGAGTCTTGGTCCTAGATGTGTGACCTTAAAATACATACCCCTTAATTAAAGACATATAAAATTAAGCTAATAAACCTGGTAAATCTGTGGTTTCCCTCTGGGACCTAATTGGTCGATGCTTGCATTTTCCTTACCATCTTGCGTGATTTTCATCGATTACACATGTTACCATACATATTATTGATGCATGATAATGTATCATCAATATTTCTCAATATATTACTAAGAACCATATCAACCCATCATCACACTTTATGTTCTCTTAATCTAGATTGACTTCCACTTCGCATGTCTAAACGGGCCTACCGCTACTGTAACAGTGTATGGATAAAATAGGCTCACCTCTTTCCTGGGTACATGACCTAAAGTATTCACTACCATTGTCTATTAACATCCCACCATACTCCTATGGTGATGTAACATGGCCAAAATAGGATCAACTCCCACCTAGGTACACATCCTGTAGGAGACACCCTCAACAGAGTAGTTGTGGAACCCGTGTTTCGAACATAGTCAATGGTTATCCCCAACCTGCCTGACTCCTCCCCTTGATCTAGACCATCATGGTTGCAATTTTAACCTCTTGAATCTTCATAACTCAAATGGAACTCTAATTCCCTTGGTATTACATTTTCATATACCCTATTCACTGATGAGATATATCAAATCCTTAGGATTATGTCGCCCTAGTTTCCTAAACCATGGGTCTAAAAGAGGACCTATGTGACATTATGACATAAACCCTCCATTCCCCATATGGAACTCTCATATGAATGAGAAGTTATCTATTTACCTCTTTTTTCTCACATTAAGTATGACTCACATGGTGTTAGAGACATATAGTCAGCTTTCTTGGTAATATGATTGAGATGTGTAAGGAAAGAATGGGGAAAATGACACTTTTATTTTCTAGAGGTGGGGGGAAATCATGGAGGTTCATCCACATCCAGGAACTTCTCATTTATTAAAAAAATAATCCAATAATGAATAGACCTATAAATCGATCACTCGAGCTTGTTCATCCTTTTATGAGAATATTTTAGGTCCTAATAACACTAGGATAGCTCTGTTGCCTCCTCCTCAGCCACAGGGTGAACCTTCTTGAATCAAATATACACCCAACATTACTTTAACCTGCACTCTTCTTCCCAAGACATCACCTCCTCTGCTTCAGACTTTTCCATCACTGGATGACCCCTTTGAAGTTTGATTACTTCTCCTTTAGAATGTGTGAAGGCCTTGTATTGTTGTACTTCCCCTTCAAGCTAAGTAAACTCATGATATGTTTCTTAGAGAGCTTTGCTAGCCATAGATTTTTCCTTATACCAAGATGCATCAAAATCTTTACACTTTGTATATACCCACTCGATGATAAAGTCCTGAGATAGATTATGGAGGCCAATAGTTTCCACCCCAATAGTTCTCAAGCTGATTAGAGAATGACGAAGAGATACGACCCATTTTGGTAGATTATATAATGGAGGGAAAGTAATGAAATTTTGCACACTCCTCCACACCCTACATCATATGACCTGGTTTCCATAGTCTATGTCATACGTAGAATCCTTAAGGTCTACAGGTGGTGCAAGTTCATACTTAAGAAAGACCTCTAACACATTGGTGATAGGATTATCTTTAGGAATCCACTTGAATGGGTTATTCCCCAAGTTTGGGGGAAACCCTCTCTCACCAGATCCTTCACCCATAGTAGGGGCCTCTCTAACCTCATATAGCACCTCTAGGATAGGTTCAACCATTATATCCTCCTTAAAATTTTCCATTGGTGGAATAATTTCATCCACCTTTGTTTAGGAAATATCTTTAGAAAATACCTTCTACAATTCCTCCAGAGTACTCTTGATGGTCACACCACCCTCAGCAACCTCCATTGAGGTTTCGGCTTCGATCTCCATCATCTCAACTATAGGTCCTACCGGCTCAGGCATCGCCATTGGTGGATGATCCCCCAACACATTTTTCACTTACATTTAAGACATAGGGTTATCCAAACATAACTCATATGAGGTAAAAAATAATTAGAAAGGGATAAAACTTATAGGATTTGTAAAGTACAGCCAGTGGGTCAGTGATATTCACTGGAATCCCCACTGGTGATGAAATTTCTATAGGATTTCCTCAGCTACCGGAGGGTACTCCTTATTTAAATTAACTAGCTCTATTTAAACAAAACAAACAAGTGAGAAAATTTAAAATTTTAAATACTTGAACCAAACATGTAAAAGAAATAGGATTTACCATGTAGTACTTGGGATTGTGGATTCATCACCTTAGTCATGGGCACCACCTCAATAATAAATGGTTGTCCTTCTGTGAAAAAAATGTCAGAATGGGGCCCTATACCCACCCCATCAAGGGTTGTTACTCACTCATACTCCACCATGGGTTTATCATGAACCTCCCCTTCCTTAATTCATGATAATTCCTACAAAAAAATAGGATTTAGGAATCATTCTTAGAGTCTTAGTAGTTGGTCAAGGGACCCAAATTTAGAAAATTTACCTAATAAATAGTAGGATATACCTCCCTAGGGGATTCCAAGTAGGAATTTCTCCCCCAGGATTCCCCCTCATCCAATTCTTACCCCCTAGTCACACAAATATCCAATTAGACCATAGGGAGATCTGGAGGGGAATGCATGCCCATTAACACATTCAGCTAGCTAATAAAGGGTTTCACAATGCCATAAGAGTGAACCTGGTCTTCCATCTTTGAAAGATATTACACCGCCTTGTCTCGAGTAGCATGAAATCCAACACTTTAATGTCCCATTCTAGTAAGGTATATTCATTCATCATAAATATTCAACCACATCCCGTAGAGGGAAGATATTTTTATCTATCTGGTAAGATTGAATCATGAGGAATAGATGTATGGTGTAATCGCTTCCCCAAATCATTGGTTTGTGCCCTTGTAAATTTTCTATAGGGTCTACCATCCACCTAGGGTTTCTTTCCTAGAAATTTTTTTTCTTCATTCCTCTCTTACTTATAGAGATTCAGGAGATACCACTATACTCCCTGCTCGCTCATCTCTTCCTCTATAGCATTCCCTGCCTACCATCATATTCCCTTGACCCTGAATCTATGGGGCCTCTTCCCCATAGTCCATCTGATTCACTAGTTTCCTTATCATCTCCCTGAGGTATTCACTTTCCTATCTCAGTGAGTACTCATGAAAAATATTATACATGGCATTGGCCGATAGTAAATCACTTCTTACTCTGTTGTCCTCTTGGGAAAACATCCACCATATCTGTTAGAGAACTGAGGGTGTCACTCTGAACATACCTCAATGTGCACCATCTGGGTAATTATTTGGTGTCATTAGAAATTCATGGAGAATATATGCAGGGTGTAGGGTTTTCATGCCACTTTCCAATACAACCTATCTATCAGTACCCCACCTTAGAATTCCATGAGGTATAACTACTACTCCATTGTCCATTCCCCTTTATCTGTAAATTTCCCCATTGGTATGGGGAATGGGTGAAAGATAAATCATTCCACTAGCCTGATCCTTTCCAGCATGCCGATTAGATCCATCTTGAGAGGCTGAATCCCAATAATGTTAAGCATTGATGGCTAGAAGTAGGTACTGGGGGGAGACATGGGATTTGGGTATTCGTACCCCCCCCCCCCCCATGTGTGTGGAGACTCATCCACACAAAAAGTGAAAAGGGCCCAAATGTGGATGGGATTATCCCTCTTGCTGATGCACTGCAACACGTTATATAATTTGGCTAGCACCGGCATTTCCAAATTGATGTGACGTCCCATGGACATTATTACTACCATAATCAATATGTGTGGATGCACCCCGATGTTCACATCACGAACTAGGAGCATCCACCCACTGATAAGTGATTCGATAAATCTCACTAGTCTTACTATAGGGGATTTAGGATTCATGTTATACCCCCATATGTGCCACTGGCTCACCTATAGAATCCTCTAATACAAATTCTCTTTACCTCACTAAGACATTTTCAAGAACTGTCAAGGCATCTGTGATATCTTGAACATTGGCCTATTTAGAAAGAATTTGAACTACTTATTGAAAGGGACAACCTTTTTCCTGTAGCTTTTTCTTGTCCTCCCCTTACACCAGATGTATTAAATCCCTATCTATTTTTGATATCTGCTCTGGGTTTTCCCAAACATCTTTAGCGGGGAAGAACTCACCATACATATCCCACATAATGGGGATCCTAAATATTTGGTAGATGTCCTACAAGATGAAACTGACATCGCCATAGTGCATATGAAATGTGTTGGTCCCTATTTACCACCTACTCAACAACTCAGGCATGATATTTAGGTGGTGGTAAACATGGAACTGTGAAGTACACACTACTTCATATAACCCCACCCTCTTTAGTTCTACCCCAAATTCATTATAGGAATAAAATTACCAATATTCTCAGGAACACACATCCATAAAATTTCCTCCTTAGAATAAATCCCACTCCTCTATCCAACCATGGAGATTATATTCCAAACCCACCTTAAGAAGAGTCTAATATTGGGGTGAGTCTCAATAGCAAGTGCTTCCCTATTGATGTTATTCACATGGTTCTGTAGAAAATGGGTAGTAAGTGATGGGTGGTACTTCATGAAGTGACCCATGATATCTCTATACCACTGGTAAAACCTAGGAAAACTTTTAAACTGTTAGTTAGGCTCATCTCAATCAGCACTAAGGATAAAAAAAATAATCCCTCAAACCAAATACATACAAAGGAAATCTACTGCATAGTGGACACTCTTATAGTTTCTTTATCAAAAATTAAGTGAGTGTTTTATAATCCAATTTACTCTAGAATCTCTCCCAGGTCATAGTATTTCTATCCATCTCCCTTTGACAGTCAACCATGGCTTCAATATTTTCAGTGGCCATCTTTGGGACTTTGAAAATATTTAGATTCCTTTGTGTGAAATTCGGGATCATGAATCTCTTGTTCATGAAAGTTGGTTGTCTCATGAAAGTATATTCATATAATAAATAGTAATGAAATTGAAAATGTTTCATGATCAGTAAAGTTTGAAATCACAAAATTCTCATTAAGGTCTTGAGTTTCATGAAAAGAGAGAAAGGGGTTATCTTTCATGAAAAGGTCATAGTCCCCTCTATGCCCCCTCCCTATATTTATAAGACATGGGTTGAACCAGGTTTCATGAAAAAGGTTTCCAAATCACTGGTTGTTGGTATTTTCCCATCAGAATCTGACCCTCCTCTCCTATGTTGTCTCTCATTCTGAGGGGGGTATTTTTTTATTCCAAAAAAATACTCAGTACGAGGGATATCAAGGAAATAATTGATGTAACAAGGTGAATATGGGCCAAAAAAGGAATGAAATCTACCTAATGTGGATGTATTTGTGAAGGTAAAAACCTTTTAAAATGACCCATGCTTCGCAAAGGTCCTCCAGCCTCCATGAAAGACGGATTTGGTGAATGATGATAACCTTCATGAAACATATGTTTGTGCGTGAAGATCACCATCCAAATCCATACCTTCATGAAATGAACCTCTCAAATGGTAACCTTTTCAAAAAAACCTTATTTCTTTTTTTATGCCTATAAATACCTCTATTTACCCAATATTTAGGTGATGTAACCTTGGACTTCCTCTAGAAGATCTGAATTCACAAAACTTTAACCTTCACGAGCAAAAGGAGAAATAGATTACTATAGATATCCATCTTTCATGAAAATCATCCCATGATATCTTGAAAATAAAAGGCCATGAGGGATATAACATTCATAAAGGTCTATTACCATCATGATAAAGGATTGTCCCTTGAAATTATTGGGGTTTCGCGAGATAATTATCATTCATGAAACCAAACCCATGGGAACTAAGACTTTACCCTGAGGCACATAAGACCTTGTTTCATGAAGCTTAAACTTTTTTGAAACCATAAACCTTATCAAAACCCTCATCCTTCATGAAATACACATTCTTGAATCCTACATGATTCCACCTTTTAGAAATCCCATTTTCACGAAATTTGAGTGCCTATGGGTCTTATGTCTTCCCAATCCCAATCCATCTGCTCCCAAAACTTCTATATGACTGGTATCATCAACCATCATGTCTAGACTCTTTTATTAAAGCACAAATTAGAAATTTATATCGCCTATTTATCTTAATAATAGGAAAACTAACATTGGGATACCCATTTACCACTTCACTATGTAAATTTTTACTCCATGTGCCACCCAAAGGCATCTATGCAGTAGACATGTAAGCCCCGAAGGTGGCATCATCAATGGAGACTACCTACCTTTTATATTATGGAGGCCTAGGGTTTGATCCTTCTCTACTACATAGAAATGGTTTCCTTGGGTGTAGTCCTATCCCACATCTGAGCTACATGATGTAAAACTACCTACCTTCACATCCTATTCGTATGACATTAAATTGTAATACAAATTCCTCAACACATGATGTAAAACTATATACCTATCTTGTGAGAAGAACATAGGATGCCCCATATATGACTATCATGGGATCACTCCAAACCTAATACCATGTCTAATGAGTATAGGATTCCCCATGTGATATCATCATGGGATGACACGTCCTTTCACACCATGGGATGAGACACCTACCATGGGTAGCCCATGTGCGTAAGCCCCACACCATCCTCATCCACCTTGGGATGAAACTCCACAACTGGGATGAAAATACACTCCTAGGATGAGACACCACACCTGTTATGAAACCCTATCACCTAATATAAAGCTCTCAAACACTAGTTCAATCTTATACGTAATCCCCACACCATCCCTTGTAATTGCTCCTTCCATGATGCAAGCGTCCTTACCGCAAGACATTAAACTACAAGGACAGATCCCATCATATGACCTTAAACTATGGAATAAAACTACATGGTTTTTTATCCCTTTTTCTTGATAGGGTATGTATTACACCTTCATGAGGTTCAATCTCAAAAACCCGACAATCCTAGAATATCACCGAAATATCCAACTCCAATCCTCCCAACACCACCAATTGAATCTACATGTATTCCCCTAGGAAGGTGGAAACTCTTAAGTGTGATAATATACCCAATGGTAACACACTAAAATCCCACCTTATTGTCCCCAAAATATGTTAAACATGTGACCTACCTATCCCCACAATATGTTAAACATGTGACCTACCTATCCCCACAAGACTTTAAACCTATGACCAACCCCATCAAAAAATAATAATACCTAACCCATGAGGTGTACATGGGATGATCAGGGCACTAATCCATGTATTATTTATGTCTATGGAATAAGTTTCTCTATATTGGATACAATATTCCTTGGTTTTTCCACCCTATATGCCTCATATACGAGATTATGTCAAATTTTAATGAGGGATACCTTTAAAGATGTCTAATTAATCCAAGATCCACAACTATCACCAGCCCCTAACTAAAGGTAGCTACCATGTTGTGATAGTAAGTAGAATAATTAACTAATTACCATCTCGAGATGGCATTGAGAATGAGATTCATGAACATGTCTTAGATCTATGAGGGATCCCTGGAATGGGCAATGAGCTCCAATGAGGAATCCTTTGAAGGAAGAGACAACAACCCATCATCTCATTCCAATCAAGGATCCAAAGTCATCAGCCATAATTATGGAGGCCACCCAACTTTGGAAAGTGGGAATGCGGGGAATCACACCCTGGAGTATCCATGACCCTTCCAAGGATGTGGATCGCTCCAAAAGATCCACAGACACATCTAAAACTCCCGATGTGTGTCCCTAATGGAAATAATTGGGGGGGGGAAATAGTTATATACATATGGTTTGTAATAGATTAAGGTTCTTGGTATGTAATGTATTATCTAACATAGTTATGAATTTTTGGAAATGATGTTGTAATGATATGATGATTATGTGATAGAAGATGTGATAAATGGTGGGGGTTATGTATGGTGGGAGGAGGGAATGAGGCCGATGTCCTTCATATTCATGATACCCTATAATAATGAGGATGCAGTATAAAGTTTTAGATATGTGGTTTTGGTTATGGTATGTGGTATTTTTTTATGATATGATATATGGTATGTGATGTAATGGTTATAGAAGGTATGTGAGAACCAAGTTATTTGCCATTGAGGTGTAAGAGAAATAAACCAGTGGGGAAGTGGTTGTGAGGTACCTTATTGCTATATTCTTTTAATACTATGGTATTATATTTTATGTGATATTTGGTGAGTGGTCCTTTGTGATTTTGGGTGATATTTGACATGTAATGGGTGTATATTGGTTCTATTATTTTCTCACTGAGGAATAATATGCTTCTTCAACATTTTCATGGGAGGTATTGAGGATGATTCTACTTATTATACATGTATTCTCACCCCCATATATATAAATATATTTTCCAAGTTTCTTATAGTGATCTGGTAATCGATATGAGCATTACTAGCTTGAGGTTTGGAGTTATTATTAAAGTTTCTACTATTAGAGTTTTCTTTTTTATATTTTATTTTGGAGACTTGATTTTGTATAACAATACTTGAATTATGGGATATGGGGTTTAATTTTATATTATGATTTTTATTGGTGTTTTTTCTTATATGTTCCAAGTATTATGAGGGTATTGTCTCCCATTTATATATTTTATACCCTTGGTGATAGTTATTAAACCATGGACTATTATAGGTAGGATTTAAGGGTTACACTCATCATCACTGCCAAACTAGGAGGGGTTCCTAGGTGATGGTCATGATAGAGTGGTATTAAAGTTTTGTATAAGATTTAGGACGGATATTGGAGTTAAGAATCGGTAAGTATTTTATGGTCTTGGTAAGGAAATAGTAATAGTCAAACTTAGTGTGTGTTGTAGAAAGGGATACTGGATAGGAAATGAGCGGTTATGGACCCCTATGATCCAAAACAGGTAACTTAATCTTATTAAATTCCCTAGGTGAGATAATGTTTATTTTAGAGTAGATGGATATGAGAGGTACATGAATCATGTTTTTTATGATTATGATTGAATTTAGGTGACTCTAGGAAAGTTAAATGAATCTAATTATATGATATTTAATAAATTTTCTGCTATCATACTTAGTAGTTTTATTTATTTCTTATTGATATAGATCGTAGTCATCATCTACATGTGAATCAAATTGGAGTGGTGTAGAAAGATGATCCAGTTGGCCATAGGAGAGTTGGCATGGTTGAGGATGAATAATCTTGAAGGAGGACATTTCATTAGTTCCAATTTCAGGGTTTGGTGAAGGATAAGGGGGTGTATCTGATCTGGAGATAAATCATTTTTTATAGGAGTTAGAGATAAATTTAAGCCTAATACATACTAGTATAAAGTATTAGGTTATGTTGGTTGTTGGTTAGATTAGAGGAGTTTTATTCCAGTGGTGGATCCTATTTATCGAAGAGTGTGAGGAGCTAGAGACTTTATGGGATGATTTCCAAAAGTATTTCCATACAAAGTTCCTTTATTAAATTATGAAGGTAGAGAAGAGGTGTGTTTTTATTTACCTTTATCAAGGGTTCCTAAACATATAGGATATTGAGATCACCTTTGAGGATCTTCTTCATTTTTCCTTGGATCTTTTTTCTGATGATGACACCATATCATGATGTTTTAAGGAGGCACTACATCCATCTATCCAATATATATTTACCCTATTTATATTTCCTATATATATGGAGTTTCTAAAGAAGTAATATGTGATCGATGGGATTCATTAATGGTTGGGATTTCCTTAAGATGGAATTTATAATAACATTTCAAGGAGTAGAGTTGTAGATGGATGATCTTGAATGTTGATACAGCCAAGGTTTCAATCATTAGGGATCAGCCTCAATAATATTTATCACTTTTATAAAAATATATTTGTTCTCATAAATACACTAGAAGATCCTTTTTGGTGTATTTTTCTTATAGAGGTCATGTTCATTAGTGATTCTAATGCCTGTTCATTTTTAACAACCAGTGGGGTATAGGATATGAGTTCCCATTTTAACCATAAAATCAGTTTCCTTAGAGTAATTATCAATAGTAAAGATATCAATATTTCAATCATATGAAGAGAGATAGATTTGTTAGAGGATATACCTATGTGGTATCATGACCTCAGTGACATAGGGATAATTGTATCCATGGATATGGTCATCGATAGGGCTAGGGGATAAGGATTTGGGCATGGTTAGTTTCATTCTATAGAGATTCTAGTGTCAGGAAGTATAGAGATAATTTTAGGTACCATCTATTTATCATCTACCCTAGATTTTTCTTTATTTGGTTTTGGAGCTTCGTACTCCTTTATTGCACTCACCTTGGTCTGCACCATGGGACTCAAGGTGGAGATAATTCTAGTGCCCTGGTTGTAAACTATACTAGTTAGTGGTCATTCTATTTTGTATGATATATGTTAGGGTTGTGAACTGATGATGTGTTAGCATTATTCATTGGGAGATTTATTTATTTTTCTACAGATACAGTCATATGATTTCATACTTAGCATGGATTAGTAGTATTATATGCATTCAATAATCAATTTATTCTATATGGGGTTTATATTCTATGATTTGGAATGTCAGTGTATGATATTCATTGGATATTAGGATCATTGGATGGGTTATAGAAATTCAAAGCCTCTTTTGTATCAGTTTCCAAAGTTAATGTTGGGTTTAATTAATGAATGGGTGGTGGTATTCCCTACATTTGTTGAGGGTTTTCTATATGTTTTCCTTAAATAGGTTATGATTTTACCCCCTTGATGTGATATCAAGTTCGGGATAGAGTTACAGCCGAGTACCTCTCTATTTTTTAGGTCTTCTTATTGAATTAAACCTTCAAAATTACAGGATTTATGGATTCAATTTAATGATTTTATTAAAAAAAGGGTTTCATTTGGCCAAGTGTGTCACTATGGGGTGGTCTGGTGTTATTCACTAAGAAGTTGGATGATAGTATGAGGGTTTTTATAGACTACTAGAGATTGGATCGTCTATTGATCAAGAAACTTTATCCCCTCCCAAGGATAGATAATTTGTTTGGTTAACTAAAGGGATATAGGTAGATTTTGAAGATTGTTCTATAGTTTTGGTATCATTGGATGGGGGGAGGGAGAAAATATCTAAAAGGATACTTTCAAGTGTCTATATGGGAACTTTGAGTTCATAATTATATTGTTTGGTTTCATGAATACCCAAACTATTTTTATGGGACTCGTGAACTTTGTGTTTTTTGAGTTCCTATATTAGTTCATGATAGTGGTCTTCAATAAAATTATCATGTACTCAAAGTCATAGTAAGTCCATACTGAGCATATTAGGGATATTTTACAAGTCCTTTAGTACCATCAAGTCTATGGGAAGTTTTCTAAGTGTATTTTTTGGATATATGAGGTGAATTTTCTTAGGCATGTGTTGTCACAATAGGGAGTTGTTGTTGTAATAGTCAGTTCCCTAGACCCAAATAAATAGTAATTTTCAATTACCATTTCATGTATATAGTTAGATATGCATGATTTATTCTTACCATCATAGTGTAGACATTTCTGCATCCACTATTTAATAGTAATTTCCATAGATTAATTTTCACATAAAAAGGTTATATCAGATCCTAGAATATAATAAGAACCTTGAGATACTATGACATTAATATTAAATATATGTCAAATGGTCTAGATACATCATACTGATTGGACACAGTTGATGTCTGACTATCAGGTGTTTTGGGATCATAATTATTGAGACTTATTATCATAAATTTCACACTTAGTGATCTCTGGTAGGTGAGATCATGAGGGCAGACCCGCCAATAGGAGCACCACATGTTTCAGGTGTCATTGGTTATTCATATCTACAGACAAGTGTATTGGTCTCCTGACTTGAGATCATTATCAATGTGTTTCATTCGATCATGTACTTTGATGTAAGGAAAAAACCATGATATTAAAATCATGATAAGGTATCTTGTGTTGGGTGCATCATTGGTGGTATGGCATTGGTTAAATGGTCAAGATAGAGTTTGTCTCTTTTGAGTTAAGGAAGTAACATATCTCGGGCCTAGTTAATCAGGATAGTAGTATCTATCTAAATCCTTAGACAAGGTATTCATAGGTAAATTCACCTAGATAGATCAAAAAACAATAAATAAATAAAGTAGGATGACACAAGTATGCATCCTACTTTATGAGATATTTAAAGACAAAGATATTATATTATACAGTGTGTTCGTAGGTTGTTTGTCATTATTATGACTATTCCTTATCTATTAGGGACCTTGATGGGTTTCTAGACTCTAAAATTGGTTTTTAAATATTATCCACTGCTATCGAGATAAGGTCCTAAGGTTCACACACAATAGAGTATTCAAGAATCTGTCCTATTTTGATTAATAGGTATTTAGAACACGGTGGGCCTTACCATGAAGTCTGAGAATTGTCCAGTTTTATTGATCAAAAATAAATTAATTAATTAATTATTATTCAAGTAAATAATAATTGGGTTGAATTTATTTATTAAAAATATTTACAAATGTTTAAGTAAATATGAGGAATAATATTATTTGAACCAATATTATTTTAATATTCTAGATTCGTTTAATATTATAGTTAATTGTGAATTGAGTTAAATAGATTGATTTTATCACATAATATATTTAATATATATTATAAGTATGTGATAAACATATAAATATTTTTTGTGACAAGGTTTAGTTTTTCATAATTAATTATTTATTTCTTATTTAGTGGGTGCTTTATTACCGAAGATTAGGGAACCCTATCTGGGTATTTTTTTCAATCCACTATATAATCAGAATAGGGGAAGTTCAAGGGTGAATTATTCATTACAATGGAATGATATATTCTCTCTCCTCTCACCTTCTAGAGAGATAAAGTCTCTCTTCAAGCACAGATCCAAGAACGGATTCAATGGGTTAAAGGCACAGGATTGAGGTGATTTTCACGATGCTAAAGGATTCATCAGAGATCCATGCTATCACCCAGATTTCAATGAATAGTGAGTTTATGGATTCTTGGAGTGTGTGTGGATGATCTAGAGGGGTTTTTCTTTGAATCCTTCAAGAAATGGTCACTAGCAACAAGTTGCAGTCGAGTGTTCTCTAATTCGGAATGAGGTACATATTTAGTTTTAATTTATCTTCTCTATTTAATTTGTGTGAGATCCTCAGACCATATTGGGGCTCAGATCACTAGAGATGTCAAGTTATGTCATCTCGGTGATGAAAAATATTAAATCCCCAGTCCATCATCTTTCACTACATGCCCTGGTACCTTCAATTGGTATCATGGAGATCATGTGGATTTCATGAGATAAGAAAATAAAATTATCTTTAAATTTAAATAGAGGGTAATAAATCAGTCCCAATGGATCTGACCATGCTTCAATCCGATCTTGGATAGCCAAGTTACGATCATCTGAAGAAGTTCTTATAGATAAAAACATGTTTTTTTGGATATTAAAATTTTTGGTTTTAAATTTTAATATATATATATATATATATCAATATATGTTATTTATTACCTAAAGGAAGTCGGTGATGTAAATCTAGCCAGGTTCCAACCGAACACCAAACGTCGGAATAGATTTTTTGGGCATGCTTCATTTTCCATAAATTATGGATTTTTAATTATTATTATTATTATTATTATTATTATTTTATAATTATTATGATAATTATTTTTAAAATCTATTATATTATCATTAAAAACCCACTTTTTTTGGCATTGTGTGGAGAAATCCACACAAAACCCAAAATGGAGACTCACTTTGTTTGTTCGAGTTGTGGAATTATTCCAAAATTAAAATCAAAAAAAGGGAGGTGTTTGTAAAAAGTCGTATTCAAGGATTGAAAATTGGAAGTGGTGTCCCACCCATGTTCCCCTATCTCCATCCCACCTATGCAGGTACTCCCCATCAGGCATATGGCTAATCACTATTGTGGGATCCTCCCTCTCCTCAATCCATAATGGTACACCATTGAGGGTCATGGACTCCTTCTCCATAGACTATGTTTTGATGTTGGGTAGCCATCACCCAGGAGATCTGACCACCCACTGATATTGAGGAAGTCACTGCCTCCCTCTTTCACATTTCCCGCAAGCCATAATCGGTGCCTCCCTTGGTATGGTCGCACCTCCTTGGATTCAGTCGACCACCATCATGCACTGAAGCCACCCTATGAATCAGGTTTCCTCTCCCTACTCAGGTTGGCCACCCATGTAGTCTCTCACTTCCCTCCCACTTCACTACTACTCAACAGTCACCAAATATAGACTAACCACTGACCGGCTCCCCATTTCCATCCACTGACCAGATCTGACCTTGGGAATCCACTGGATGCCACACGCTAGCTCGAGTGCTCAAGTCTAACATAGCTCTCTACAACCACTTAACCCTGAGCATTGTGTGTTCTTTATCGACCATAGGAACAATGGTTGGTGACCACCCTATTAGATTCGGCAAGCCACATCACCTCTCCTCCCTCCTTTAGCTATCGGATGTCATTTTGGGTTGCTTTTTTCACCTATAGTAGGTGCATCATATATTGACTAGACCCCAAGCCCACCCCGCACCACTAGACCAAACCCCGGTAGCGAGGTAACCCATTTTCACGCATTATTTGGGTTCTTTCAAACCTGGATTTCCCCGCAGTGGGTCATGATGGATTAGCCTGACCTAAAACAGGTTAGGGTGGGTCTGCCTAGCCCAATACATCCCTACATGGGATCTGCACATCCTCGGTATGGGTATGTGAAGGATCAACCCAACCCGCAATGATTCGGGTGGGGTTTTTAGGCCCGGGTTAAATTAATATAATCAAAATTAATTAATTTGATTAATTTAATTTTAGTTTTAAACTAAATTAATTGAAATTAATTTTGGTTTGAAATTAATAATATTTTAATATTCCAAAAAGAAATTAATTTAATTTTAGGTGTTAAATTATATTAATTAATTAATTTAATTTTTTTGTATTAAAATTAAATTAATTATTATACTGAGAAAAAATAAATTATTTGAATAAATTATTTGAATTTAATAATTCATTTATTTTATTTTAATTTCCCTCATAATTTAAATTTATAGTAATTTATTTTTTAATTATGTGATGAATGATCTTGAGAAATTGACCAACCTGTATATGTCTAGCTTATTTGATTTAATTATTTAATTTTTTATGATAATTTTAATTAAATAAAATGGTCTATGCATTGTTATTTTTTCGGTCAATATGTATACAAGTTTGCGTGTCCAATTTATCTATTGTATATTAGACTCCCTAGACCCCCTATCCTACAAGAGGGTAATTTTTACAATGACGAGGATATTATAAGTCATGGACCACACCAAGTTGAGGCAAATTCCTAATGAGAAATGGACATTGGAAGGGTAAGAGCTACACCATGATTCAATCCACAACTCATGTATGATTCCCCTAGGTCATGGTTGATCCATTAAGTTTAAATGGATCAACCAATCTTATATGTTCAATACTAGACAGGTGTATATTTTATTTATGCATTTAATTATTATTTTATATATTTTCATGATAACAGGAAACAAATAAAATAATAAACAATAAAAATACATAAAGAAGCGATGGATGTTTTTCTATTAATTTTTAGTTGTAAGTGAAAAAATATATAATTAAAAATATTAATAGAAATGGATTACATTTTTTGAGAAAAAAATACAAAAATCCCTCAAATAAATATTAATTCATTAAACTTCTTCCATCATTTGAATTTGAACAAAACCAGATGTTTAGATTTCTCGTTATCTAAATTTGAGGGTATCTCTTACTACTGGGGAGTTCTTATGAAATTTATGGGTTGACTTAACTAAATTTGACAACAAAGAAGTATCCAAATATGTATTGTTTCAACGTTAGAGTCAAGCATTGAGAAAATCGAGTTTATGATTTTAGAAGCTGGTACATTGCTCAATAGATCAAGGAACTTCAAGTTAATGTGGTTGTCCAGTCAAACGCCGACCTCGAACTCTCTGAGTAGTGGAATATACAATGCTTGTAGACTATAAGGATATGTTCAAGGATCTTTTCCACTATAATACTCAAGTTATGGAGTATTTAGATTATAGTATAGAGGTTTCATCAAATTAGATAAAATAATGGGATACATTTAATGATTTAATTAATTAATCAATAATTTCTATATTGATAATCATGATAAAAATTACTAATCTGCTAGATTTTATTTTTGTAGAAAATGTAAGGTAATACCACAAGATACATTAAGATAATCATGGAAAAAGTAAATGTCCAAACTGTCGTGAATTTCCAAGTGTAGTACAGGTGTTTGTGCACAATACTACAATATAGTAAATTCAATATATTGGTGTCCCGAATACCTGTTAATATAACTTAGGAAGAAAGTGTGTAAAATTACTTATAGTGGACTCATTTATGAAACACATTATGGTTATATCATAATTTTATCATCAATGTTCTATGTGATTTGATGATATAAACATCGATACATCGATTATTTTACATGTAGTCCCATCTCTGAAAATCTTGCGAGGAGAAAGTGAAGCACATATATAAAAGGTGGGGACTATGTTGGATATGTGTAAATTGAAAGTTGGATCATGATATTTCAATAGATCCCTTTTTTATATCATTTTCATCCAGTTACTCTATTTTATTTTAAGAATACAAAACAAATAGTTTGTAGAAAAATGCTTCATTACCTTTTGGGTAAATTTTTTCAAGTAAATAAGAAATTAAAGAATGTATAACCATTAATTCTTATGGAGAACAAGTTGAAAGACAAGGTTAAGAGACCAATGAAAAGAGTATAATAAAAGTCACCTTCGCAACTTCCTTTAAAGAAAGTGGTATTAAATAGGAGTTTATTTCCTTTTTATATCATGAAATAAATCTATCGAAGTTTAATCACAATGAACTGAATTGAACAAGAAAGTAACCACTTCTTCTAGTATATTCTTAAATTATATGTATTGTTTATAAAATACTTCTTGGGTATTAAATACAATATGTATTTCACATATGTGTATCAAAATAAAGTACCAAGTACATAAACATTACAATAATTAAGGTGTATTCTCCAAGTGGCTGAGAAATGGTGGTTTCTAAGTCAATGATGAGAAGCGCACAACTTATAATTTCCAAGTGAATGATTCAATTATAACATTAATTAAGTATAACCAAAACATTTATCTCATGTTTCCATTGTAAATTAGGAGAAATTATTCTATTTAAGGAATTAATGTTGTTTTTGGTGTTTAAATACTCAACCAATAGTTCAGTAATGTTTGAATCATTGACAATACTTGATGAATATAAAATATAAGACTAATATGCCCAATTGTGGTAAGATAATTATTTTTCAAGTAAAAACTAAAAGTGGACATTAATGATATACCCAATATAGTATTTAGACTCAGTGTAACTAAACACCTTAGGTATTATTTATTTATATACTTATTTAGTTTGTAAAAATAAACATTTAGAAATAAAGTTAATCCATAAAGGATTTCAGAACTAGTTTAGCTAGAGAGTGTGAACTATTACAAGAAGAAGATAGAGGTATATTCATACACTTTCACGTCACCTTATCCACATTAGGGATATAATGATAATAAGGTGGGTAGATGATGAGTATTACATGAAAATATTGATAAATTAAATGTAGCATAGAGAAATTCCTAAATGCATATTTCCTTATACACATTAGATTCATGATGTAAGTAAAAGGAGAATCAATGTTAAAACAAAAATTAATTTTAGATACTTCCATTACTTTGAGACATGTATTAAAAATAATGGCATTATCCCATTACCATATGCCAAATATCATGAAAAATGGATATCATATGAGTTATAAAATAATATAAATACATTTTTTCATAAAAAATATGTGTTTGGATGAAAATGGTTTGTTAAGGATATAAAAAAACTTGCATCAAACAAAATACAATGTGCATATAAAAGTAATTATCCTAAAATATTATTAAGATATTACATAAATCCCTATGATAGAAAGGTTATAGTCGAGTGATAGACTATATTTATATAAAAGTGTGCACATCTCTATTTGAGATATTTGGATCTAAATTTACTTGATTTTAGTCAATTCCAAAGATGCATAAATAGTTGACATGGGAACATTATCCACAAGATGTGTGGAAGAAGAATGTTCTATAGACACATACTGTATAGAAAGGTTAAAAATATAGTGATAGTTTTATATTCACCATGGATGGAGATACATTATTCATTGATAATAATAATTCCTACAAGTAAGCGGTATGTGGAAATTATCTAATATTGTCAAGATCGTTTAAAATTAAAAAATGTATTCCATGTATCAAAGTACATGGGGCTTATTATTTTGAATACTACAGTGCTTATTCAAGTGATACAATACATGGATAGTACAAGTGAGCTACCAATAAGGATTGATTGGTAATACCAATTCAATATGCCTAAATTCATTAGAATTTTACTTGTCATAGATAATGTCTATTATTAGATTATTGATCATTGGATTTCAAGACCACCAATCCTAGAAGGTGTCTATATGACACAACTAAAAAGGGATAGTGACATTACATAATGCTAATAAAGGGTGAAAGTTACTAAAATCTTGTTTATGATTCAAGTAAGAAATAAGATTATAGAATATTCATTTGGAATGAATTAACACTATGTGTATATAAAATGTTAGTGGGAGCATCATGGTTTTCCAAGTGAAATATGTTTTGAAACATATGGAAAAAAACTATTGGTCTTATAGTTAGTTAAGACCAGAATGAAATAATATCTCTATATATTGAATTAAAGTAGAAAACTAAATTCTGGGGAACAAGATTTCATGAAGTAGATTTAATGGTTTCTTAGACCTATTCAATTGTACATATACTGACGTGGTATTAAAAAATACTAGTTGGAACATTTTGATAGATAATAGCTACCAATGTCACATGGCATAAATCTCTCCATGCAGACATGCATGGGCATAAGGAGGAGATTAATGTGGTGAGTTAAATTCCATATGCTTAAGTGATGGATAAATCACATATGTCATGATATATACAATAATTTATATTTCCAAGATATACTTTTTGGTAAGAAAATATTAGTTGTATCCAAGAGAACTACAAGGGGAGTAGTCAGAACTATCTGATTGTACTTGAGAAATTACAAAACATATGTACCTAGTATATGGAGAGGAAGGATACTAGTTTTTAGGGGACACAAACTAGTCATCCTTAGATCAATGTGATCTAATATAATAGTTAGGATAAGTTAATGAGTGATACAAGATCATACAAGAAAATTGTAGCCATATCTATAAATATTGAGTATGCTGCAGCTTTTGGGGAAATTAATAAGAATTGTATTAGATTCGATAATTTTTTATAGATATTGAAATCACACCAAGTAAGTAAATTTTTATCATGATTATAATTATATTATTGGTACTATCCAAAATTTCAAGTTTTGATAGTGGAAAAAAGGGAATATACTCAGGGTTTACATCTCTCAAGAAGTTTTACTCAATGCGATGAGTTCTCACTTAGTATAATAAAAAGATAGTGGAGACCTGGAAGACCCAGTAAATAAAGTCATGACTCAGTAGAAACATGTTCTTAATCATGTGAGAGATAATAGGGATAGTTATCAAGTTGGATCTAGTGCAAGTGGTAGTGTTGTAATAGTGGGTGCCCAAGACCCAACTAAATGGTAATTTTTTATTATCATCTTATGTATATAGTTAGATATTCATGATGTATTCTTACCATTACAGTGTAGAAATTTATGCATAAATTATTTAATGGTAATTTCCATAGATTAATTATCATATAAAAAGGTTATATTTGATCCTAGGATATAATGATAACCTTGATATATTATAACATTAAACTTAAATATATGTCTTATGGTTGAGATACATCATAAAAACTAGACATAGTTTATGTTTGACTATCATATGTTGGGAGATCATAAGAATTGAAACTTTTTATCATGAAGTCTGTACATGGTGATCTCTAGTAGGTTAGATCATGAGGACAAACCTTCCAATAGGAACACCACATGTTTCAAGTGTCTTTGGTTATTCCTATCTACAGACATGTGTATTGGTCTCCTGGATTGAGATTATTATCAATGTGTTTCATTTGATTGCATACTTTGATGTAATGAAAAAACATGATATTGAAATTATAGCAAGGTGGCTTGTGTTGGGTGCGTCATTGATGGAATGGCATTGGTTGAATAATCAAGATAGAATTTTTTGCTTTCAATTTGAGGAAGTAATATATCTTGGGCCTAGTTGATCATGATGGTAATACCTACATAAATCCTTAGACAATTTAGTTAGAGGTAAATTCGTCCATATAGATCTATAAACAATAAATCAAGAAAGGATGATGACATAAGTGTGCATCCTTATTTATGATATATTTAAATACTCAGAGATTATATTACATAGTTTGTTTCCATAGGTTGATTGTCATTACTATGACTATTCCTTATCTATTTAGAGGCCTTGATGGGTTATTAAAATATGCTCATGGTCTATGAATGTTATTCATTATTATCGAGATAAGGGCCTATAGGGTCACACATAATAGCGTATTTAAGAATCTTCCCTATTCCGGTGAATAGGTATTTAGGACATGGTGGTCCCCACCACGGGGTCTGAGAATTGTCTGGTTTTATCGATCAATGATAAATAAATAAATTCATTATTATTAAAGTAAATAATAATTAGGTTGAATTTATTTATTAAGAGTATTTACAAGTTTTTAATTAAATATGAGGAATAATATTATTCAAATAAATATTATTTTAATATTCCATGTTTGTTTAATATTAACAGGAATTAAAAGTTGGGATAAATGTATTAGTTTTATAATATAATATATTTAATATATATTATAGATATGTGATAAAAATAAAAATAATTTTTATGACATGGTTTAGTTCATTATAATTAATTATTTATTTCTTATTTATTGGGAATTTTATTATTAGGGGTCGGGGAACTCTATCTTAGTATTTTGTCGATCAAGTATATAAGAAAGAGAGGGGAATCTCAAGGGTGATCTATTTATTCTAATAGAATGAAAGATTGTCTTGCCTACACCCTTCAAGAGAGATAAATTGTCTCTCCAAGCATTAATCTAAGAATGTCATCGAAGGGATGGAATTGAGGTGAATGTCACGACGCCGAAGGATTTTTTGTATATCCATGCTAAAACCTATATTTTGATGAATGGAAAGCACGTGGATTATTAAAGTGTGTTTGGGTGATCTATAGGGGTTCGAATTCATATCCTTTGAGCAGATTCATCAATAATGATATGATGTCGAGTACGCTCTGATTCTGAATGAGGTACATGTTCAGTTTTAATTCGTGTACTTTTTTAATTTATAAGAGATCTATGAACCGTATTGGGGCTTAGATTGCTGGATAAAACAAGTTTAAGCATCTCGGTGATGAAAATTTTTAAATCTCTGGCCCAAAAGGTTTCTCTACACACCCCAGTACCTTTAGTAGTTGACCCATCGAAGATCGAGGTGGTTTTTTTAGGAAGAAACTAAGAATTTTGTAAAGGTCCATATTTTTAATGGTCTTGTTGATTATTATGATAGTTTAGTGTATGATTTCACTCATATTATAGCCCAATTAATATATTTGACCATAAAAAGCTAGGATTTTATGTGGATTGATTAGTTTCATGTAGTTTTAGACTTTATAAAGTATAATTTGATTAGGTTTCATGTTCTTTGTTTTACAATGGAGGAATTTATGTTCTAGGTTTTTTTTTTATTCTTCTATTATTGGTTTAGGTTGTAACTTGATGCAATAGAGGGTAATATTTTGGCCTATCAATGCATACCTAGTCTATAACCAATTGGTTACCTCAACTAGACTCACCAATGGAACGCCTCTAAGGTTATATCCCATGCCCGTGGGGATCTATTCTATCTCATAATGATAAGATAGTAACTATATCTCAACCTCTCACTAAAAAGCCTATGATTCCCATGATACCAATGATAGAGAGAGGGGAATTATGTGTGCCTTATCAGAAACACACCAGTAATAGAACATAATGTTGACCATACCCATGAAAAACCTCAACCAACTCACACAAACTCTTCCCACAAAATCCCCTAATCCAACTCATATAAATAACAATAATATTATCATATAATCATCAAATCTATTTCATCATAAATCCATGAGGTTTTAGTTTAAGAGTGTGTCTCATTTAGGAAATCCTTACATAATGCACCAACTAGGAATTGGTTTTGAAATTAATAATACATTTTCAAAACCTTATTTTAAAATAATTTTCCAAATCAATAACATATTTTAAGTACCCCTATAAAGTGAAAAATGGTCCCTTGGATTTCCAAACTAATGGATATGTTTGTGGGAGGGTAGATAGTTAGGTATATGTCTATATATTTATATGTATGAATATAGACATATGTGTATATAAATATGTATCATCATCATCGAGTAAATTTTTATTAAGATAAAGAGGCACAATGGCCACAAGAAAACAGGACTCACGAAGGCCTGAAGTATTGCAAACCAAGGGCATCCCCTCTGATCAAATTGACCCCTTCGGATTTCAAGGACATTACATTGTGGAGGAATAGGGGTCAAGGCCAATATTAAAGGAATCTAGGTAGTCTGCGACTTGGTTTCCCTCTCTCTAAGTGTGTATCACCTTGGTATTGCTATCAAGCATACCCCTACACTTTATGATTATGTAAATAATCGACCAGGGAGAGGGGCTAAGGTCCAGCAAAGCATTATACAGGATCTTGGAGTCATTTTCAACCTTAGATAACTCAATGTTCTTTTGGTGTCACACACTGATGCCCTGGATCAGAGCCTTGGCCTCCGCTTGAAGGGAAGAAACACGGCCATGGCGAGAGGAGAAAAATAGAAAATCATAGAAACACCCAGCTTAAATCAAGTGTGGATGAAGCAAGTCCTTCAGGGGAAAAGAGAAGGAGGTACAAAGAAGAAACTGCACACCCTAGGAACAAAAACCAAATATATTTAGCACCAAATCCTACCTAGGGTTCAGCCAACATCAACCCATGGTAAGAGGAAAGGAATAAATAAGAGGAAAAGGGAATAGAAAAGGGTAAAAGGAAGTAAAAACCTAGAATAACACACCAAAATCAAAATAAGAAGGTCCAAGATCAAGTAATAAGAAAAGGAGAGTTTCCTAGGGATCCTCTCAAGGTGCCTCACATGAGTAGGGAGTAATATAGGGGTGAGTGTCATGACCCCCTACCACCAAAGATGCCCCTCCTGAGCTGGCAATGCTGAAAGGGAGATAATGACCCCCGATTCCCACCTCTAGTAGGCCCCGAAGTGGCGACTAGCACCAAGGGTATGAGTTTTCACAAATATGGGAGGCATTACCCTTTTTATTATTCAAGATCGAAAAATAGGATGAGTCAAACGCCAAAAGGAAAAGTAATAAGTAAATGAAAATAAACCCAAAACCAAACCCATATGCATGTTTTATACAATACTAAAATAAAAGTACAAGTACAAGAAAAGCTCCAAAGTATGATACCAAAAAGAAGAAAGAAAAAGCTACAACCATCAAAACTCCAACGCCCAACTAGCAAGGTCCCGAACAGTCCTTGATGTCCTCCTGAAAACCTGAAAGTAAACGTAGGGTGATCATACAAGTATACTCAGTAGGAAAACCTAAAGCTCTCGTGCACAGATGGGGAGACATCCTAATTCCCCGTGAGAAAACAGAAGGAACCAAATCCTAATAAGGAATCTATCCACCCAACCTCACAAGCCACACTCACCAAATATCGTAAGTCAATAGAGTAGTATAGTAATATTATCAAAGTATGGGTACCCCGCACCACCTTCCCACTAAATATTGCTCAATCCCTCATGCATAACGCTCTGATGTTTCCCCCTCTTCTTGAGCTCGTGTCGCAACCTGGCCATACGAAGCTCGAGCTAGTGCCGCAACCTGGCCATACGAAGCTCATAGTATCCCGCCGGCATTCAATCCTCAGCCATCGTAGTATCCTGCCGGCACTCAATTCTCAGCCATCATAGTATCCTTCCGGAACTCAATCCTCAGCAATAACCACATCTCATCCTAAAGACACCTGGGAACCACATCACATCTCATCCTGAAGACACCTGGGAACATATCACATCCTCATCCCGAAGACTCTTGGGAAACATCTGTCGTAACCTGCCCGAAGGATCTTGGGCTATAGAACCTGGAAGAGGGAGCACAGGGAAGAACAGTAACCAGCCTTCCTTTAGATGTTTGATAATATCACCCCCCCCCCCATCCCACGGGTGTTCGGAATGTAGTGCTCAACATGGGTGGGGTGCGTAAAGAAACATAAAACGTACAGATTTATATAATTATATCAACCACTCAGCCCCTCCTAAGGCTTCTACACAAAAGATCTGAGCACATGCCTCAGCACTGCTACCTCGAAAGTATGCACACAATAAACATCCCCAAACCCCATTAAGATTTTCATGTTTTAACAGTTTTAGTTTATCAATTCCCTAACTACCGAGCAACTAACAACAACCAAACCAGATCAATCATTTGTAAAACATATCCCTACCAACCAAAAATAAAGTTAGGGAAAACACAAGCAACACAATACCATTTTCTTTTATCAGCCAATCAATTCCATTTATTTTCCATATTTAATCAACTATCATGCCCCACAATTCATTAGTTAACTCTTCCACTTTTATTCATATGCACAACCCATCCCTACAGCCCTGCTTCCAACCACCATAACCACAAACACATCGGAAACAATACCCGTACCATATCATCATCTCTTTGATACCATTTACCACAGCTCTGCTGCCCATCAAAACCATATCATACACGCCAACCCACAACCAAGCCAACCGCAGCCCTGCTTCTCACCCATTCCACAACAACCCATGAAACACCCCCTTCACATAATTAAACCCCAACCTGCACCCACAAAATTCATTCTTTCATTTAGTTTAACCGGGGTGATCATACAAGGGTTCCAGGTATTCATTTAATCATCCAACTTTACATGATTAACCAATTTCCACATTCTATGAAACTCTATCCACAAAACAATCCAGAAAAATAGGGCAACATTTAATTGCACAAGAAAAGGCCCCCAATGACCGTGATTTTCAGTAGGCATAAGCCTATTCAATTCACAACATAATCAAAGGATAATCATTGATGGAAAAACAACAATATCAACAAAATTTCCCCAAACCCGTTATTTAGCTAGTTATTATCTTTATTTACTGGTTCAACTGTATCTCATGAAAATAAGAGGATACCCACCCCACATGATTCACTAAAGAGAGAGAGACGAAGGTAAGATCCCTACCTCAAAGGTTTTTGACGAAACCCCCCAACAAACGAAGAACTCCCAAGAAAGTAGGGTTGATTCTCCAAGAATCCTCCTTATATCTCCTCTCTTAACACAACCAAGACCAAATCTCATCATATTTGGCCTATCACACACTTAGATCTACCCATAACGGGTGTAGATCTAAGAAACCGAGAGAATCGGAGGAGTAGATCTAAGTAGATCTAACAACCAAACAAGAAAGATCACATACCTCAAGTAAACGGCTTAGATTTGCCAAGAGAAACCTTCAGATCTCCTCCAAAATGCTTGGGAGAGGTTATCCTACCTTCAAGGGTGGGTAATACCGAGTTATGGCCGCTTAGGAGCTTAAAAAAGAAAGTTAGAGGCAAAACGGTCAAGATCCACAATTTTAGGATCTAGTTTAAGTGACCGCACGGTTAGTTCGCACGGTTTAACAAACCGTGTGCTAACCGTGCGTTAGCTACTGCCTTGGACACCTTCTCACATGGTTTGGCCGCACGGTTTAGACAACCCATGGGCCGCCCATGTGAAATCTACTGCCCTTTAGTTCTCCTTAAAATTTCACCCAACCACACCCCCAAGCCACTACTCCAAAATAGAGGTAGTTAGAAACATCAAAAGTACCTGAAGATGTAACGTGATGTTACATTTTACAACTGTCTACCGTTGAAACGGTTCATCAAAAAGGAAGATTTTGGAAAATCGTTGGGGATATGTTATCTTGACCTCCTGGAACACCTCTAACACCACATTTTTACAAAGTAATAAACCGGAGAGGTCTCAGCCATTACATCAGATACCTCTCAAAACATTCTCTTCCTCGAGAATTAAAAACCAGCCCATAAAAAGGGGAAAGGTCCGAACAACCACCCCGCAAGATACCTCTCAGGGCTCTCATCATAACAGGAATCCAACCACTATCCTAATTATATGATTCAGGGAATTCCTTCCCCCATGTCGAGATATTATCCACTTTAGGTGGCACTGACTCGCCTGCATGGGTTTAATCGCATCCACATTAATGCGTCTTGATTAGGGATTAGGTCCTCCCACCCCCATAATTTAGGATTTCTCATACACACACTACCCCCAACACCGCACAAAACAAGTAATACATTTCCCCAACACATGTATTGAGTAATTCCTTCTCCCATGTCAAGATACTATCCGCTTTGGGTGGCACTGACTCGCCTGCACGGGTTTAATCGCATCCACATTAATGTGTCTTGATTAGGGATCAGGTCCTCCTCTCCCCACATGTTAGGACTCTTCACACAAATTTAAAGGAAAGAGGGAAAAAAGTTAGCATTATAGACTCATAAAAAAAACAAGGTCCAATCCCAAAGCATGGGTGAGAATGAGTTCCAACAAAGGAGTGTGATGCTCCTGAATTTAAACAAAACATAAATGAGATAATTTAAGTAAAACTAAAAACATATATCTCAATCTCTGGCCTTGCTAGGGTTTTCGCCTCTGTTGTGTGCAATTGTCTGCATCCCACTCCTCTACCTCTCTGTTGACATCCAGGTGCCATAGTTATACGGTAAACAAAGAATGCCTAAGCCTGAGTAGTAAGGGAATTTTCTCAAGGTTTCATTTTATCATTTTATTTTGATTTCATTCCCAGAACACCCAAATAAAATAAAACACAAATCATGATGATGCATGTACCTTTCCTAGGTTCCCTAACCTATAATCAATATAGTCTTACTTGGTCGTTCGGTAAGCTCAAAGTCCTTGAATCGGATCACGAGGGGCCCTAAAATCTCGTGTCCTAGCTGGTCTTCTCTAGCCTATGTCATGCACCAAGATCAGCCAACACTCATGCCCTACCATCCCATGAAATCCTCACTGTGCCTAACTCCAGACTCCATCATATCTCTCAACCTTTCCTCTAATACCATTCTTTCATGACCCCCTCCCACCAAAGATGCCCCTCCTGAGCTGGAAATGGTGAAAGGGAGATAATGACCCCTGATTCCCACCTCCAGTAGGCCCCGGAGTGGCGAATATCACCAAGGGTATGAGTTTTAAAAAATATGGGAGGCATTAATCTTTTTATTATTCAAGATCGGGAAATAGGATGAGTTAAATTCCAAAAGGAAAAAGAACAAGTAAATGAAAATAAACCCAAAACCAAACCTATATTCATTTTTTATACAATACTGAAACAAAAGTACAAGTACAAGAAATGCTCCAAAGTACGATACCAAAAATAAGAAAGCAAAATCTGAAACCATCAAAACTCCAATGCCCAACTAGCAAAGTCCCGCACAGTACCTGATATCCTCCTGAAAACCTGAAAGTAAACGTAGGGTGAGCATACAAGTATACTCAGTAGGAAAACCTAAAGCTCTCGTGCACAGGTGGGGAGACATCCTAATGCCCTATGATAAAATAAAAGGAACCAAAGCCTAAAAAGGAATCTATCCAGCCAACCTCACAAGACACACTCACCAAATATCGCAATTCAATAGAGTAGTATAGTAATATTATCAAAGTATGGGTACCTCACACCACCTTCCCACTGAATACTGCTCAAGACCTCATGCCTAACGCTCTGATTCTTCCCCCTCTTCCTGTGCTAGTGCTGTAACCTGGCCATACAAAGCTCGAGCTAGTGCCTCAACCTGGCCATAAGAAGCTCATAGTATCCTATCGGCACTCAATCCTCGGCCATCATAGTATCTCGACAGCACTCAATACTCAGCCATCATAGTATCCCACCTGTACTCAATCCTCGGCAATAACCACATCTCATCCTAAAGACACCTGGGAACCACATCTCATCTCATCCCGAAGAGACCTGGGAACATATCACATCCCCATCCTGAAGACTCTTGGGAAACATCTGTTGTAACCTTCCCAAAGGATCTTGGGATATAGAACCTGGAAGAGGGACCACAGGGAAGAACAGTAACCATCCATCCTTTAGATGTTTGAGAATATCACCCCCCCCCCATCCCACAGGTGTTCGGAACGTAGTTCTCAACATGGGTGGGGTGCGTAAAGAAACATAAAACGTACAGATTTATATAATTATATCAACCACTCAGCCCCTCCTAAGGCTTCTACACAAAAGATCTGAGCACATGCCTTGGCACTTCTACCTCGAAAATATGCACACAATAAACAGCCCCAAACCCCATTAAGCTTTTCATGTTTCAACAGTTTTATTTTATCAGTTCCTTAACTACCAAACAACTAACAACAACCAAACCAGATAAATCGTTCGTAAAACATATCCCTACCAACCACAAATAAAGTTAGGGAAAACACAAGCAACACAATACCATTTTCTTTTATCATCCAATCAATTACATTGATTTTTCGTATTTAATCAACTACCATGCCCCAAAATTCATTAGTTAACTCTTCCACTTTTATTTATATGCACAACCCATCCCTGTAACCCTGTTTCCAACCACCATAACCACGAACACATTAGAAACAATACCTGTACCACATCATCATCACTTTGATACCATTTATCGTAGCTCCACTGCCCATCACAACCATATCATACACACCAACCCACAACTAAGCCAACCGTAGCCCCGCTTCTCACTCGTTCCACAACAACGCACAAAACACCCCCTTCACATAATTAAACCCCAACCCGCACCCACAAAATTCATTCTTTCATTTAGTTTAACCGGGGTGATCATACAAGGGTTCCAGATATTCATTTAATCATCCAACTTTACATGATTAACCAATTTCCACATTCTATGAAACTCCATCCACAGAACAATCCAAAAAAATAGGGCAACATTTAATTGCGCAAGAAAAGTCCCCCAATGACCATGATTTTCAGTAGGCATAAGCCTATTCAATTCACAACATAATCAAAGGATAATCATTGATGTAAAAACAACAATATCAAGAAAATTTCCCCAAACTTGTTCTTTATCCAGTTATTATCTTTATTTATTGGTTCAACCGTATCTCAAGAAAACAAGAGGATACCCACCCCACATGATGCGCCAAAGAGAGAGAGGCGAAGGTAAGATCCCTACCTCAAAGGTTTTTTACGAAACCCCCCAACAAATGAAGAACGCCCAAGAAATACGGGTTGATTCTCCAAGAATCCTCCTTATATCTCCTCTCCTAACACAACCAAGACCAAATCTCATCATATTTGGCCTGTCACACACTTAGATCTACCCATAACGGGTGTAGATATAAGAAACCAAGAGAAGAGGAGGATTAGATCTTAGTAGATCTAACAACCAAACAAGAATGATCACATACCTCAAGTAACCGGCTTTGATTTTCCAAGAGAAACCATCAGATTGCCTCTAAAATGATTGGGAGAGGTTCTCCTGCCTTAAAGGGAGGGTAATCCTGAGTTATGGCTGCTTAGGAGATTAAACAAGAAAGTTAGAGGAAAAATGGTCAAGATCCACAATTTTAGGATCTATTTTAAGTGGTCGCACGGTTAGTTCGCAGGGTTTAACAAACCATGTGCTAACCGTGCGTTAGCTACTGCCTTGGCCACCTTCTCACACGGTTTGGACACACTGTTTAGACAACCCGTGTGCCGCCCGTGAGAAAGCTACTTCCCTTTATTTCTCCATAAAAATTCACCCAAGCGCACCCCCAAGCCACTACTCCAAAATATAGGTAGTTAGAAACATTAAAATTACCTGAAGACGTAACGTAATGTTACAGTTTATAAATGTCTACTGTTGAAATAGTTCATCAAAAAAGGAAGATTTTGGAAAAGCGTTGGGGATAAGTTATATTGACCTCCCAGAATGCCTCTAACACCACATTTTTACAAAGTAATGGACCAGAGAGGTACGGGCCATTATAGTGAGGGAGAGTGAAAATAGAGAAAGTGGAATAGTAATTTCATATTTTTAAGAGCCTAGGACTTGCGGTTTTTTCGCACGGTTTACCAAACTATGTTCCAACTATGCACCTCTCACTAAACACACCTAGAGAGTCACATAGTTAGATCGCATTGTTATAAAAACCATAAACCACATATGAAAAATTATTCTGCTAAAAATTGTAGGTTAGTCATATGATTACTACATGGCTTGTACTAATTGTTCGCCAACCATGTTCCCTATACTAAAACTCAAAAACTATGAAAACTTGTATAATTTCTACCTAAAACTAAAGAAATGAATAATTATCAATAAATAGATAAAATAATTAGTAAATTGAAGTTTGGGTGCGATAATTCTACCCACTATAACACTTTATTCCCCTAAAAAGTCACTGAAGTTTCAGTTGATGAAACAAAGTTTAAAACATAGAAGACAACCCAACATTCTTCTAGATTATAGGTGATACCCAAGAAAAAAACGCATCCCAACCCACAATCCAAGAATAAAGTCTTTAATAATATTTCTAATGGAAACAAATTAAAAGGGAATAATTCATAAACTAAGACTTTTAAGAGGCCTCCCAACTATATAAATATTTCCCTTAATATGGTGGATTAGATAAGACTAACAATCCTAAGGTTAGAACTAAAAGCACCACTTAACTTCCAATTAAGGGAAACCCAAACATATCACTAACACTAACACCCCAATCACAATTCTAACAAAATTAATACAAATATATACAATATTGAACAAGGGGAAAATAATCCAAAGAACAAAACACTAATTAAGAAATTAATAAATCATAAATAAATAAGAAAGAATAGGGGAGGAGGAACCTCAAAGAAGATCGGTTATAAAATCACATATAAAAAAATATAATAAATATTCCTTATTTTGGATGATGCCTGAACTTATATAATTTCTCAATATGGCCCAAGTGACCTCAGATATAATAATTCTTTAGAGATTTCTAATAGGAGGGATTATAATTCCTAAATCGTTCATACTAATAGAACACATTGATTTTCTTCTTAATTGATGGAGTGGTTACAAAACAGAAAGATTATCCTAATACATCCCAATTCCTTTACTTGGGTTCATCCTACTGCTAATTCTTGTAGAATGTTGATCCTTCACTGATGATGAAAGGAATAGGGTTACCACCCCTACTAGGTTGGACAATAGGGATCAATTCTAGCATCATGTCCTTATTGACCACATACTCAAATGAATTTGGATTAAATAAAGGCATCCTAGAACTAATGTTTAGGAAAATAACCTTTAAAAAATAAGAATATTTACTGAGTCCTTAAACATAAACTTAGGAGAGAAGGGAATTAACTACTTAAAATAGGTGTTGTACTCCTTCATCGACGGATCACCTTATAGATGTTCAATAGCTTCATTACCTTTTCCAAATTTGACTTTTAAGGAAATTTTAATTGAATAAATGTGGTATTAAATAATTCTATATAAATAATACTTAATATATGAAGGTTAATGATAGTCCTCCACCACTCTAAACCTAGGCCTTCAAACAATTCTGAAATAGTTTTCACTCATGAGGCTTCTAGAGTATTTAATGAATTGAGGAATCCTTAAATTATTTCAATCCACTCCATAGATTATTGAGGTCTTTGATCACCATGGAAGATCAGATAAAACTAAGGATAGTTTGGATATACCACTATACCTAGAGTTTGGGTAGGGTTGAAATATAAAAGAACCACATTTGAAACCTAAGAAAAAAAAGGTTGAGGAACATCCCAAGATTCAGACTTTCTATAATTCCTTAGGACCTTTTTGTGAGGTTTAATCTGAATTAAAAAAATTGAATAGAAGACTCAAATAAAAAAATTCAAATTTAAACTCATTATAATCAAAAGTATCCAAATAATAAAATTAAAAAAACCCTCTAATGAACACCACTTATAATGAAGAACATAAAATTTAACCTTTTAACCCTCTTTTAAAATCATTGTATTTCACTTAAAAAAGTTTTAGATAACACATTATTTTTAAAACTTGATTCATATTTCAAAACATCCAATTTGTTTTAAAATCCTCCTATAAAACTTCTTTATCACTTTTTAAAATCAGGTTTTCATTCTTTTAAATCATGTTCCTCATCAAAAAATATCAATAAATTCAACCAAATAACATGAAAACCTCATAAAAAATTCTCAAATCCATATCAAATAACAATATCACATAAAAAGTGTAATCCAAAAGAAAAGGGATCAAAAACAAAAGAAAATAAAGATGTTGGTGGTTATTTATGGTTTGGATGCATGCTTTGACAAAATATGTTCCAACCATGTGACAAGCTACTAAAAGCTCTACAAAACCATGTGCACAGAAACTGTACAGTTTTTCAGGTCATGTGAGAAAATCATGTGTCTCTAGTTCTTTCCTTATTTTCACCAAAAATCTCAAAAAACCTCAAAACATATTTTGAAACACCTAAAAGGATCAAAAACCATCAACTTAAATAAAATCCATCTCAAAGAACAAAAATAAATATTGGAATCAAGACTCAAATCCCAACATCCCCAAGCCATAAACCTTATCATCTGATCCCATGGATCTCTTGTAATACCATGGTTTGATTCCCATCACACCACAGTCTATTAATCACTCAGGTAACTTATCATACTAATGGTGTCCCCATATGACAACACATATTCCTTTAGTGTATTTTTTCATCACTCATAGATACCCTGGGAAACTTCCTAAGAGGTCACCCATCTTGACACTAATTCAATCCAAGGACGCTTAACTATGGAGTTCTAATCAGATAGGATCCCAAAAATAAAGATGCACCTTATTGGAATGGTTTGTAACATTTATAATTTTAAGTATTACTTTTATAGAAGTGTTACACTCTCCACCTATTAAAATGAAAAAATCCTCATTATGGACCCCCACACCTCAAATCCATGCATATCTACTACACTTATGGCTGAGTATTGGATATGATTCCATTTTGTTACAAAAAATTCTAGACCACCCCTAAATTAGGTGCTTATTATAGTATATTACATGACCCAAGGGGCATTCTTGAACCCCATAGGCTGGAAAATAGTTCCAAGTAATTAGAATAAACTCGATGGTAATGATTTCTCCCAGACAAATAATATTTAACAAGTAATGTATTTTTACTGAGAATCCATCATGGAGTGTCCATACATTGGATGAAATAACAAAATAAATAGATAAAAATGTAATAAAAACTAACCAAAGAATATCTATAACAACATCCACCTCAAAATATAAAAAATAGAACTACCATAGATCCAAAGTTACAATTGGAAGCCAAACGGGGTGATATAATGATGACACAAAATAAAAACTAGAATACTTGATACTGTCTTCATATGAATTCAAGACATCATCCATACTCAAAAAAATATCGATTGCTCCATGAGAAATCCTAATTCTAGAACCTGAACCTGCAAGAAATCCACTTAGAATATAGATATCTACTGGTGTAAGTAGGGTGTAAACACAAACAACCTAATAGGTTTTCACCAAAGAGTCCATAATTTTCTTTTTTAAAAACATTAAAGAAAAAATTGTTTGAAATATAATATTATAAAATATGATTTTTTTATTCAAAGAGAGATATAACTCATAATCAATTTACAAATCCAATTTTAAAACCCAAAATAAATTAAGAAAATTTTCTAAATCTTAATTAAATATTTCATTAAAAACTTAGCTTTGAAATCCCATTTTAAAAACTATTTCCTTAAACCCACTTAAGATAGAACCAAAATGATAAATCAATAAGAAATAAATGAATTAGAAAACCAGATATCAATTAAAAAACCAATCCAGTAGAAGAGTAATGATATAATAATGTATCTAATAATAAAACTAATAAAACAAAATCATAACCATTATAGTGAAATAGAAAGAAAAGTAAAGTGTATATAATCATGGGCAGCTACTAAACATCCAGTAATATGATCTTGAGCTCATGATCCTCAGCCTGGTTGGTGAGGACTCCTTAAGTTCATCCAGGTGACCCGGGATCAAATCCAGGTGGAGGCATATTTCCGAGGGGTTGTAGTAGTACTGTAGTGGAACTATAGGAGTACTGTAGTAGGTATTGTAGGGAGAACTATAGAAGGTATTGTTTGGCACTTTAGCAGCTAGGAATATTCCCCTGTTTGGGACTTTGGGCCACTGATTTTCTCCCCAAGTCCTTTAAGGCCATTGAGTCAGTAAGGCCTTCAGGCCACCTCAAGGCCTTAGGGCCACCTTAAGTGCAGATGCAAACCAGATAACCTACAAGGAAAAATCTCTAGAAGAAGGATGTTCAAGGATCTTTCACCATAGCAGAATCTAAATGCATTGCAAGAATGAGAGGTATGGCACCTTCCATCAGGACAAGCCTGTGCATGCACAGGAAAGCTTAACCAAATAGCCATGCAAAGGTGGAGATCTGATTTCATGATAAAGATGCTGGGGAGGAGCAGTTCTAAGTAGTTAGTCAATGTTTTATGTAATATTTTAATCCTATGGGAAATGAATTCCTCTAAGGCCTACAGTCCATGTAATATTTATGCCTACGGGCCTTGTAAGGGTTCCACCTCACCCCTTAAAAGGTGGATTATCAAAATCAATAAAAAAATGAAGGCCTCTGGGCCATTAGAGGAGGAGTAAGATGATCTTGACATACTCAAGTGGAATAATCTATCGAATTATCAATTCATTCCTAGTCTATAACCAACCAGTTTCCCTCAACTAGCCATACTGGAAGCCCTCCATCATGGTCTTATACTATTCTCAAGGGGATCTAGGCCATATCTTCGAGACTAGATAGTAACCATATCTCAACCTCTCACTAAGTCACCTAATATTCCCATGATACTAGGGATAGAGGGTGGGTAAGGGTGTGTGCCTTATCAAAAACACACTAGTAATAAAACACAAGTCCAAACATTCCCATGATGAACCTCAACTCACCCTCATAGACTCTTCTCAAAAAATCCCCTAATCCAACTCATATAAATAATAATAGTCACATAAAATCATAAAATACATTTCATCATAAATCCTTGGGGTTTATTTTAAGAGTGTGGATAATTTAGGAATGATATTTACATAAAATACCAACCAAGCCTTGAGTTGTAAATTAATAATACATTTCCAAAACCTTCATTGAAGATCCATTTCCAAACCAATAACATATTTGAGGTACCCTTATCAAGTTCAAAACAGTCCCATAGATTTTCAAACTGATGGATATATGTGTGTATATATGTATGCACATGGAAATATAGCAACCAAGGAGAAAAAATATTTTTAAAACAAACATAGCTTATAGGAACCAGAAAATAATAAGACACAACCACGCCAAATAATTACATAATTAACATAAACATGTAAATCAATCAAAAATATTGAAACAATTTTAAACACAAACATAAGTCCACTTAAAAATGAATTTCAAAGTAAAACTCGTTGTCGCCCATGAAAAACCTCATGTAATTGAAGACATCCTTTTTTAAATAGAAATACACCTTGAAAAAACTCTTGGGAATTTAATCAAATAAATAGAATACATAATTTTTTAAATAAAATAAATTAGTAAATCAAATCATAAAATGGATTGTTAGGAAAAATACAAAAGAATAGAAACACCTGCCTTAAATTAAGTGCGGAAGAAAAACGCCCTTCAGGAATGAAGAGAAGGAAGTTAAAGAAGAATATATTACACCCTATGATCCAAACCCATAAAGAGTTATCAATAAATCCCACATAGGTTTCATCTTACATCAACCCATAAAAATATTAAAGAAATAAATGAGCGAATAAAGGGGGGAAATAGGAGAAAAGGATTTCAAAAACATATAAAAAAACACCAAAATTGAAGAAATAAGGTAAAAAATTGAGTAATGCGGAAAGGGGGTCACCAAGGTATACTCTAAAGATGTCTAAAATGAGTGTAGAAGAAGATATGGGTGAGGTAGAGTTAAAATCTAGAGGTTGGAATAGGAATTTCAAGTTTTTTAAGAGCCTCAATGGGTTGCACAGTTTGGTCGCATAGTTTACCAAATCATATTCCCCTCACAAAACATGCCTGGAGATCCACATGGCCAAGACACATGGTTATAAAAACCATACACCATCCATGAAAAATAGGTTTACTAAAAAAATTAGGTCACTCACATAGTTACCACACAATTATTTTAATTTTTCACCAATGTGCACCCTATAATGAAACTCCAAAACTCTAAAAATTTATAAAATTTATAAAATTTATACCCAAAACTGAAGAAAAAACATAATTATCAATAAATAGCTAAAATAATGATGAAATAGAAGGTCTATATGTGAAAAATTTGGTATGGGATCATTGATTTCATAGTGAATATCATGAGGGATGGTTAGAGGATAGTCGACATTAGATGTTGCTTCAAGGGAGGTTGTTTATTCTATTAGCGATGTGTGGGGAGGTTCTTAATGAGTTTCATAGCTACCCCTTGGTAGTGTATCCTGGTATATCCAAAATGTATCATGATTTGAGTAGTCAATTCTGGTTTACAAGGATAAATTAGTCCATAGTGAATTTTATGTTGTGGTGTTTGGTCTATCAATAGATGAAGATGGGACATCATGAATCTAGAGGTTTGTTAAAGCCTTTGGATGTCCCATAGTGGAAGTGGTAGAAAATTTAAATGGATTTAGTAAATATTTTTCCTCAATTTCATGGAGGATATGACTCTATTTGAGTGATTATGGACCAGTTAATGAAATTATTCTATTTCTTGGTGATCAAGAAGTCGATTGATATGGATTTTTTATGACGTGGTATGTGGATGAGATAGTGAAGCATCACAGGGTACCAAGGACCATCATCCTCAATTGGGATCCTTGTTTTACCTTGAAATTTAGGGGAGATATTCAAAATTATTTTGGTACTCAGTTATGCATTATCACTGCCCACCATCTATGGATGGACATAAGGATAGAGAAAACTATTCAGATAGTAGAGGATATGTTATGAGCCAATATTTTGGATTTTAGTGGATCATGGGTGAAGCACTTTCCTTTGGTTGAGTTTTCCTATAATAATAGCGACCACTCTTCCATTGGTATGGATCCATTCAAGGAAATATACAAGAATCTATATAGATATCCATTGTACTAGATCAAGGTTTGGGATTCGATGGTTCTTGGACCAGATATGGTATGGATCATGATTGAGAAGTTAAAGATAATTTAATAGAGAATGACGATGATGCAGTACGATCTAAAGTCTTATATTAATCAGAGGAGGATACCTCCAGAGTTTAATTTTATGAATATTATGTTTTTTATGATTTATTATCTTTATGGATATAAGAGTTTTTCCTAAGGGGGTAATATTTTTCCTCGGTTTATTGGTCTTTTGAGGTGTTGGGGTGCATAAGCAATGTGGAGTATCGATTCGAATTTTCCCTATGGATAGATTGGATCCATAATGTTTTCTATGTGCCTTAGCTTGTTTTATATTTTCACAATGACCCCCATGTAATTTATCAAGGAGAGTTGGATTTAGAGACTGATGTGATGTTTATGGAGTGGTAAACCAAGGTTCAATATCATTTAGAGAATGTGTTTCACAGGCATTTCATTCCATTGGTTCATGTTTTATGAAGGTATAGTGGTTTAGAGGAATATACATGGGAACATGAGTTGCATATGGATGATCAATATCCAGATTTGTTTTGAACCTTATTTTTCCATGATGTTGATATGTTTGAAAATGTGATGAATTGATAATATGGATATTTAGTTCTATTTTGATTGAAATTTTTTGTCTATATATTGTATTGTGAACTGTTGATTATAATAACTCAAAAAATTATGTATATTATTAATATAAGAACTCTTATTTAACAATGACTATTTTATTATGAATCACATGGAGATACTTTTACATTTCATAGTAACATTATACATCATGAAATAATATTGACCATAATAAGAAAGAGTAGTATAGGGATATAAATATTAAATAATAGTGAAAACGCTAAGGGAAACTTCATACACCTGAATTCTCCAAGGAAGATCACCCCAGCCATGATGATTGTAAAAAGAAATAGAAGTGTTAGGAATATGATAAATATTATCAATGGAAGTGAAAACCATTTGAAAATTAAGTATAATAATGATAGAGTATATATAGGGTGTAAAGGAAAATATAATTGTTAGGATCTAACCATCACCTGATTGTTGCAATGTGATCATTATATAACCATTAGAATAGTAATAATACTAATAGAATAGTAAAATTATAGTTTAAAAGTAAATTTAAAATTATTATATATAATAATTATATTTTAAATATGTTGTTACATGTCTATATACTCCTTATAAATAAATACATATGATATTATAAAAGTAAATAATTCCATAAATTGAAAAAAAAATAGCGCAATTCCCTTTAAAAATAATATCTAATAGAAAATATGAAATTTTAAAATAAATGTTATATTTAGAAATTTATTTTGATAAAATAAACATCATGTTTAATATTAGAAATACAAAATTAGTTTAGGATTAAATTTTGATAATTTTACAAAATAATTTATTTTTCAATGAATAATAAAAATATGTTTATGTTTTTTATATATTATATGAACTCATAATTATGTAATAATGGTGTAATAATATATATTATGTCTTTAAAGAACTAAATATTTTTAATTGGTGATTTTATTATTTTATAAGTATCAAAATTATTTTTAAAGGGCTATAAAGAAATTTTAAAGTCTAAAAAAGAACTTCTGACATTTAAAAGTCATTTTTTAATGAATAAGGTATTATTTTTGTAGTAAAATTAATATATAGAATAGAAATAAGATTTTGAAATTTTAATATGTCAAAAAAATATTATTAATGTCATAAACCATGATCCAAAACCATAGTTATCCCAAGGTAAATGTATTTTCCAAAAACTAGAATTCCAAAGGCTATATTTGAAAATAATAAATAATTCTCCTCATTTTTCTATAAATACCCACCACTCCATCCCATTAATTTCACTACCAAGATCATTATCATATCCCTCCCTCTCTCAATCACTCACAAATCCATTTGTTGAAGCTCTTAAGATCTCTAGTAATCTCCTATTTATGTTTAGAAAGTGGTACTTAAGGTAAGGGATTCTATTTATCTCTTTTTTATTCAAGTAATTTCCCTATAATAATCATTTTTGTTATAATTTGATCATGTCATCATGTGTTCATAATCATTCATTTATTGTCCAAATGATTCCCAGTTGTTGAGATACTACCTTTCTCTCTCATTAATCCCATTCCATAAACTATTGTGTATACCTATTATGCTGCCCAAATCATTCCTTTATTTTCTATGTGATTCTTTAATGTTGTGAATGCAACACCCCAAAAAGATAAAGTAGGAACTTTATATTTGATAGTGTGTATGACATGTAACACTAAGTGTATAAGTGAATATAATATCCTCAGAATTTATAATATATTTAATATTTTAAATAAATTCAATTTATTTTATAGCTTGTAATGAACGTGAAACTAAGTCAGTGTACGTTACACGCAACAACGAGTTTTGTCAATGACTTTAATTATATGCAAGAATGAGTTTTACCAAACAATAATATATTATTAAAATATTATTATTTAATATAATAGGATATAACCTAGGTGTTAAATTATAGGTTATGAATAGGATTAACTAAATTATGAAAATATATGGTTTGCACAAATATGAAATAAATTCATTGGTTACTAATTAATTAGAAATGAATATAATAACCAATTGAATATAAAGGGAATTTTTTTATAGAAAACTATTTTTATGCTCACAAAGTTGTTTTATCCTAATAAATTAAATTAATTAAAATTATTGAATGTAATTAATGAAATATATATGTTATATATTCAATCAAATTTTTTATGTTCATACAATTGATTTTATAGGAATAACATTGGAACAAACCTAGTATAACACATAAAAAACTATATTTTTATAAAGGCACTTTTATTGCCTTTTAATGGAGAACATATTTTAAATATAATTTTTGAAACTTTTATAAACCTTATATGTCAAAATAAGCTTCATTTTTTAATGTTAAACATCAAAATTAGGTTAGTCTGAATATTTTTAATTTTTATGTGAAGTTTCATTTTTTAATAAATAGTGAAAAATACTAAATTTTAATTCAAAATTGATTTTTCATCTAATTTATTTATAAGGTTAAATTATATTTTTTATTGGTTTTAAAGATTAATTATATCATTTTTATATTATTTAATCCAATTTAGGTTATTAGAATCAATTTCACTTTGAAGTTGGATATGAAAACTTAGCAAACTTTTGAATGTTTTTACTTTAAAAACTTGTATTGTCATCTCGTCTGCGGGATTAAATTTAAATTAATTTATAACACTTATGTGATTGGAATTTGGAAAATTGATTACATATTGGAAATAAGTATAATTTATAATTTATAATAAGTTAAAATTATTTTTTTACCAAAAATATTAGTGAAAGTAATTAAAATGAATTATAATGATTAAGAGGAAAATTAGATTTGCAAAGAACTAAACCTTAAAATTAAGAGCCAAAATGACCTAGAAACTTGTTAAAAATCCATTTTTTGTGTATATTTAGACCCTATACTCCCTTTTATATAATTTTTATCATTATTAGATCCACTTAACATGGTAAAACATGGCTTGAATTCCATTTCCAAAAAATTACAAGAGTTTCACTCCACCTCCACTATAAAAAGGAACTCAGCCCTACCACTTCCTCACACCTATCAAGACACTTTGGATCGACCAATATCTACCCAAATAGATAATAAAAATCCCTACCCTAATCCTATAAGTATCCATTGGGTAATAAATTCATCCAATGAATCCCTTTGGTGCAAACCAAAAAAGTTACCAAAGAAGAGGTAAACATCCTTCCTCAATCTCTTTTGTTTTATTTACATTCTCCACCCCCTAAAATATTATTATTACATGCTTATATAATAAAATTATTATCATAAATATACTGATATGTTTTTATGTTAAGTTTTAGACCTTCACTTAACATCCATCTAATAGGTAATGAACCTACCATTTATATGTACGGTGAACTACGACCTCACGAAACGATGACTGTTCATTTTTCCTTTACCACCTGTCATGGTTGGGAATTATGATAGACACACTATTGATATACGATATATATGATATTTATTATGTATTTATGCTTATGTAATTATTTTATAAGACATACCTTTATATTTTCCATTTTGTGTAAATACAATAACATCGTTTGTGGAAGTGTGGACTACCGCCACCTCAAAGCGATGTGATTCGTTCACACTATACATGGAGCGTATAAAGGATGGTTTTAATAAAAATATGTGACATATATGACATATATATGATAATGGAATTATAATATATGTGTATATCATTTACTTTTTATTCTTTTAAATATGACAAAAAGAAATGAAAGTAGCGTTCATGCGTACATACGACCTACCATATCCATAAACGGTGCATTTCATTTCTTATCTCCAAATATTAGAGATTATTCTAACTACATATATACTTAATATATATGATAATTATATAATTTTTTTAAATTATATATATTATTAAATCATTATCTATTTAATAGGAACAAAGATAACATGTTAAAACATACTCGAAAAACTAGGCAATTAACACATGAAATAGTTAAAATAATGAAAGATTGTTAACAAACGGGTAATAAGATATTATAATAAGTTAATATATGATATTATTAATATAAGTATGGTTATTTTAAATTATATTAACATGTTTAAAACCATTATACAATAATTTAAAGGATGTTAACCTAAAAGAAAATGCAAGGTAATGGATTTTCATCTCACTTTTTACATCTTTGGGATAAAATGTCATATTCACCACTTATTTTATGTGGTGTAACTACTACCCATTTTTATATATTATATTATGAATTATTTTATATTCATGGTATTTTGAGTTTCAATTTTAATTATTTCTTTTAATGGTATTTGAATTAAATGTTACCATGTTGTGAATAATTTCATAACCCAATTTCTTTTCTTTGGGTTATATTACTTCCTCGTTGTCGTTAATATTATAAGATATTGTGCGTAATAATTTTTTACTATATATTATTTTATTTAAAAAAAATTATGTGTATTTAATTTTTACACACATTAAATATTAATTTTTTGAGTCTCACTTCAACGTTATGGCCTTTTCAAGGATTTACTTCACAATTTCATTTTATTCAAGATTGTTTACACTTGAATTCCCATTATAGGAAATTATATGACCATTGTACAATAAAACCTTTAATTTTCTTATACTCTAGTTATTCATGATGTTTTTTAAGTATTAGTACCATTTTTCCACTCTTTATTACTCAAAATTTTTTAGAAAATATTTTTTAAGAAAACCCAACTTCATTCTCTCTTTAGTCGAAAAAAAAAATTTCTTCTAAAAACCCTATTTTCTAAAAATGTTTTCAAAAAAAAGTTTTAACCATTCCAATATAATTTATTAAATACATTTTTACACTTTTTTTACCAATGTTTTCAATTAATCTTCTTGTCGTTATCTGAACAAGGCATTTTTCTAACCTTTTTAATTTGAAAAATGAATATTATTTTTACCTCATATGGCATGTACATATTTACCCAACATCATTTCTTTGAATCTTCTTTTGCATGTTTAACAGGTTACTTTTTAAATAAATTGTTTTAAAAAGTGATTTTCAAAGAAAAGTATTTTAAAAATGTTTTTTAATATAAAAAGGATACTTTCCTCAATAATTTTTTTAAAATATATTTTTATAATATTTTCATTCATCAAAGACAAAAACCCTTTATTTTACTCCATGTGGGATATGTTGTATTGATACCATCCTTATTCTTCCTCAAGATGTTTTATGATTGATTTGGTTGAGTATAGTATTAACATTCACTTCCTTGGTTCCTTTTAGTCCCATTGAAATATTCAATTTCCTGTAATCATTTGACATTGAAATTCCCCTAAATATCCATATCATTTTTCATGGATATGAGCATTGCCTGAATTGTATACCATTTTTCATACGGTGTTTACTTTGAAAATTATTTGATTATTTGTGGGAATATTGATAAATTTGTATCCTTTATTCAATATGTATATTTAATAATGTATATTGTTTATTAATTAAATTGATTACTAAATATAAGGAATGCTTTGTACATAAAGTGATGGGTGGGGACCCGACTTTATATACCCCCTCAATGTATTGACGGGTTCTCATAAGACAAATTAGTTATGAAAATTAAATAGGTTTATACCTATAGTTTTAAACTTTTTGGAGGATATATCCTAATAGTAGAGGTTTTCATGTGCCTGAGACATGGCGTCCAATAATTAAGATTTTCCTTCATTTTTATTTGGTATTTATTATCCATGATATTTTCACTATGACAGTATATGGATGAATTTAATTATCATTTCATTGATTACATGGCATGAGTCTTCAGTTTATTACTTTTACTTATTGATTTTTCCTTATCCAGTTATTTAAATGGCATGTGTTTTTAGTTATTTACCTTTCATATTTTTTATAAACTTCCTTCTCAGTTTATTGATTACATGTTATGTGTGTTCAATTATTACCTTTCCATATTGACTATTCTCAATGATTCATTATTGTTTCCACTGTATATTACCCTTACTGATCATTTGAGCTCACCCATTTTTGTTTCCTTTCCTCGGGAATCCAATAAGTATACTAAGAAAGATATGAAAGGATACACTAGATGGAATAGAGTTATTATCCTCGAATGAAATATATATATATATATATATATATATTTTAATTAGTGTATTTATTTGTAATACAAGACTCATGTATGTATTGGATTTACCAAGACTACTAAACTCTTCAATCCTTTGTGATTTGATTCCTTGTAATCATGTCAATGAAATGGTAGTAGACACCGCCTCCAGGCATACTGGGGTCGGGTCACTACAATTGGTATCAAAGGAAGTTTAGTATAAAACTTGGGAACTAGATTTAGAAAAACATATATTAGATAACATGACCTTGAGGTAGAATTTGAGGATAATTATAGAAGAACACCCTATAATTTGGTTAAGGTGAAGATTATGTGGGTCTTCCTAGCAATACATCTATGTCTGGATACTAAAAGTGGACGTGGTTCTGGCACAGATGTACCTAGTAGTAACAACTCCAACAAGGTGTGTTAGGCCTGACTCGGTGTAACCTGGTACATAACAACGGGTCTTACTATTCACCCGGTTCGACACTTCTGAGGGATATTCTTAGGATAATTCACATTTTCTTTACAAATCGTTATGAAGGATTTTGAAAATGAATGGCCTTGGTTAAACCTAAGGTGTTTTAGACTGAAGATAAGGTGTCATGATTTAGAAATCCTACAAGTGATATTATGGATAAACCCTATACTAAGGAAAGACCTATGTGGAAATAAATGGATGAAGTATATATGTATTGGGATTGTATTGAAAACTATATTTAAAAGGAAATTTAGTGATTAACCTTATTTAAATGATGTCCATAATATTTATTTTGGAAATTATATTAATAAAATTATAGAAAAGGACAACCTATATGTTAGGTGGAAACCCGTCAAGTCCGATAAGGCTACGGTACTTGAACCCATGACCAATGGATGATAAGGGTTTCGTGCCTACCACTGGCCAATGCGATGTGATGGTTAAATTTTCATTTTTTTAGATAATCAATTTGACAAATAAATATTAATTATGAACCCAAAGTGTAACTTTTTAGGTTTAGAGATTAATGTCTTAACCATATGGGCTTTGGAGAATAGTTAGAGATAAATATAAAGACTTTTCACTCTTTTATGGGCCTTATAATTTGTTAAATGTTTATTTTAGTTCTTTAGATATCAAAGTTAATTTTTGGATACCCATTCCTTAAAGTAAGGTATAAATTAGAATTTGATCAAATCAAAACCAAAATATGGAATTATTCATATAAAATTAAAACATATCATGTAAGTAAATTTCCTTATATTCCTAGGAAGTAAAGGAATTTATCAACATGAGGAAAAGGATCTTAAAAAAATGTTTTCCTTATACCTTGATTTTTGTTGAACTGGTGGCCTTCTAAATCATTACAGATTTATGGTTTTGAGGCCCTCAACTATCCATTGATCATTCACTTGTTTGTGATTTATGATCTCAATAACTCCCTATAAATATTTATGCTTTTCCTCCATATATATATCTCTACTTCCCGCTAATGTTCTCATACTTAGAGACCTAGTTATGAGTTATTCCATGTGACCTTTGTACTTCCCATTCTCTCTTTTATAGAGGATTTCTTACGAGCCCTTCTCATAGTGTGAGATTTAAAACATAGGAAATATCAAACAATCTATCACCAAGATAAATTTTAAATTTAGAGGATGTGATTTAATTAAGTCAAGGAGAATGTACACCCCAAAAATATAAATTAGGAACATTGTATTCGATAGCATGTATGACACACAACACCAAGCGTGTAAGGGAATATAATATCCTGAGAATTTATAAGATATTTAATATTTAAAATAAATTCAATATATTTTATATATTTCAATGCACGTGACACTGAGTTAGCGTATATCGCACGCAACAACAAGTTTCTTCAATGGTTTGTGTTACACGCAAGACCGAGTTTTACCGAACAATAATATATTATTAAAATATTATTATTTAATATAATAAGATATAACCTAGTTGTTAAATTAGTATTTATGAATAGTATTAAATAAATTATGAAAATATATGGTTTACACAAATATGAAATGAATTCATTGGTTACTAATTAATTATAAATGAATATAAGAACCAATTGAATATAAAGGGAATGTTTTTATAGAAAACTATTTTTATGCTCACAAAGTTGTTTTATCCTAATAAATTAAATTAATTATAATTAGTGAATGATGTTAATGAAATATATATGTTATATATTCAATAAAATATTTTTTATATTCATCCAATTGATTTTATAGGCATAAGATGAAAACAAACCCAATATTACACGTAAAATGCTATATTTTTATAAAGGAACTTTTACTGTCTTTTAATAGATAACCTATTTTAAATACAATTTTTGGAACTTTTATAAACTTCATTTTTGAAATAGAAACATAAAAATCATGTTAGGGTAAATTTCTGGTGTTTTTCTATGAAGTTTCATTTTTTAATGAATAGTGAAAATACTGAATTTTAATTCAATACTACTTTTTCATCTAATTTATTTATAAGGTTAAATTATATTTTTTAATGGTTTTAAAGATTAATTAGATAAATTTTATATCAATTAATATAATTTACATCATTGGAATCAATTTCACTTTGAAATTGGATATGAAAACTTAGCAAACTTTTGAATGTTTTTACTTTAAAAACTTGCATTGTCGTCCCATCTGCGGGGTTAAATTTAAATTAATTTCTGAAACTTTTATGATTAGAATTTGGAAAATGGATTACATATTTTTAATAATAATACTTTATAATTTCTAATAACTTAAACTTAGTTTTTGACCAAAAATATTAGTGAAGGTAATTAAAATTAATTATAACGATTAAGAGGGAAATTAGCTTAACAAGGGACTAAACCTTAAACTTAAGAGCCAAAATAACCTAGAAACTTGTAAAAAATCATTGGATATTAATATTTATAACATATACTACCTTGTATCTAATTCGAGACATTATTGGAGCCACTTGACATGGGGAAAATGTAGTTGGAATTCCCTTTCCAAAAATTTACAAGAGTGTCACTCCTCCACTATAAAAAGGCACTCACCCCTCCCACTTCCTCATACATCTCAATACACTTTCGATCAACCAATATCTACCCGAATATCTCCTCAAGATCCCTCCCCTAGTCCTATAATCCTTACTTTGGTCATAAATCCATCCAAGGAATCCCTTTGGTGCAAACCAAAAGGAGTTACCCAAATAAGAGGCAGCATCCTTCTTCAAGCTCTTTTGTTTTATTTACATTCTCCACCCACTCAAATATTCTTATTCCATGATTATATAATAACATAAATATTCTAAATATACTTATATGTTTTTATGTTAAGGTTTTGACCTTCACTTACACACACATCCATCTAATGGGTAACGAACCTACCATTTATGTGTACGGCCTCACGAAATGACGATTGTTCATTTTTCCTTTACCACCTGTCATGGTTGATAATTATGATAGAAACACTATTAATATATGATATTTATGATATTTATTATGTCTTTATGCTTCTGTAATTATTTTATAATACATACCTTTATATTTTCCAGTTTTTGTAAATACGGTAACATTTTTTCTGGAAGTGTGGACTACTGTCTCCTCAAAGCGATATGATTCGTTCACACTATACATGGAATGTATAAAGGATGGTTTTAATAAAAATATGTGACATATATTACATAGATATTATACTATAATTATAATATACATATATATTATTTACTTTTCATTCATTTAAAGATGATAAAAAGAAATGAAAGTAGTGTCCATGTGTATGTACGGCCTACCATCTCCATGAACGATGCATTTCATTTCTTATCACCAAATATTATGGACTATTATAACTAAATATATACTGAATATATATGATAATTAAATCATTTTTTACATTTTGGAGATGATTAAATCATGATCTATGTAATAGGAACAAAAATAACAAGTTAAAATATACTCAACAAACTAGGCAATTAACACCCAAAATAATGAAAATAATGAAAGATTATTAACAAACTAGTAATAAGATATTATAATAAGTTAATATATGATATTATAAAAATAAGTATGTTTATTTTATAATATATTAACATGTTTAAAACCATTATACATGAATTTAAAGGATGTTCACCCAAAAGGAAACGCATGGTAAGGGATTTTCATCACACATGGCATAAAACATGGGATTATGGAAAACACATAAGCATATAAAATCATTTCATTAATAGTAAAATATATTTTACAAGACTATAATAGTAGAATGGTTTCACTCCCCAAACCATCATGGTAGTCTATGTTCACTCCCAAAACTATCATGGTGGAAAAATTCTTTTATTGAACTGATTTCACTTCCCGTTCCAGTCCTATCTGAACCAAGCTCAATCCTCATTCCAGTAATGTCTATCTCATGAGATATAATATAATTAACCAATTAATTAAAGGGGGATATAGGTCCCACCTATCACATAATGAAAACTATACATATGTGTGCCACAAGAACATAAACCATTCATCACATCAGAACCCATTAAAAGAAATAGGTTTCATAAATATCAATCCATCATAAACATAAACCAACTATAAAAGGAATAAGGATAATTTCCTTGAATAATATCCCCATTAAAGCATAATTAATATCAAATAATGTTATCTTATATGGAAAATAATTTTGAGAGATCACTTGAAATAATTCTTAATAAAAATATCCTTCCTGTTTTAAAAAAATGCTTTTTAAATCATAAAAAGTTTATCAAACTTTTTTCATTGAAAATAAACTTTAAAACTTATAAATTAATATTTGAAACCCCATTTTAAACATATTTGTAATCCTTTTCCTTGAAAATTATTAAAGTATCATTTAAAAAAATTAGAAAACATAGATTTTGAATAAAAAAATTCTGATCGAAGAGAGAAAAAAATTACATTAAACATATAATATCATGAAAAGAAGTAAATTCATGTAAAAGGTTAGTATATACACCTCATAAAATAATATAGTTTCATAACACAACATGTGTCTCAAAGAAGGCAAATTGAGGCAAAATTACCTTAAAGATTTGGTAACTTTTGAAATATAAACCCCATGAAAGAGATATCATCAAATGGGTATGTAAATACCCATAAATTTAAGTATAAGGATTATATATTACATTCATGGTAATTATATACACCATAAAAAAAATAAGTGGAGAATGAGGAATATATCTCACAGAAGAAAAAGTGAGACGAGAAACCCTTACCTCACACTTCCCTTTAGTTTTTCATACTTAAACCCCGTGTATAATGGTTTAAATAATATTATTAATTAATTATAGAACCATATTCATGTTTATAATACCTTATATTATATTTTTATAATATCTTACCACCAATTCATTAATAATATTTCATGATTTTCATTGTTTTAGGTGAGTTCGTTTCAAGATTTTCATGATCGATTCATTTGTGTATAATTATGGATTTTTGTGTCGAATGGAAATAAAACTCTAGAAGTGTAATTAAATTGTATTAATGAACTCCCATAATTTTAAATGGTCCCATTTATCATTTTTCTTTGATACATAAGGATGATTCGTTTGATAAAATGTTAATGATAAATGTTTAGTTTAATTTAGCAATTTTTCCAACTATAACAAACTAGTTTTTTTATTTAATATTATGTCTATATATTTTTTCCAAGACATGAAATAAGATATAATATGCTGATTAGAATCTTATTTAACCAGAATAATAGTTTTATGACCAACCATGAATACGGTAATGGAAAAAAAACAAAAACATTATTCATGGAGGTGATTAACCGACATAATTTAGATAATAGTTTCGTTTCTTTGAAAAAAGATGTAATAAAAGGGATGGATATAAGATATTACATTAGAAACATAAAATTTCATTATTTACATGATTCTATAATTATTATTTCATGATGGATGAAGGAGGTGAGGAGAAAATATAATAATAAATGAAATTAAGAGAGGTAATTTAAGAAAATTACCTCTTAAATATCACCTCCTTGAGAGAACCTTAAGGACCTTGGATTTAGTCTTCTGGTGAGACCAGAAACAATTGGATGTTTTGAGATTGAGGGGAGAAGTTTGGGAAGATATTTGGGGAGATTCAAGGCTTGTGAGTTGAAACGGGGTAGTAAGGGGTGATATTTATACCTGAGGATAGGTGGGTTTAAGTGATTAAAATAATGATTATTTTATATTTAAAGCCAACCACATTGAGGTGGAATTAATTTCTAAGACTTTTTATGGAAATTAATATTTATAGGTTGGTTAGGGTTGATAAATACCTCAAAAACCATTAAATGTTTCAATTTTTAGGTATGTTAAGCTTTTTTCTTCTAACTTTAACTCTTGTTGCTATTTTACCTATACTATGGTAAATAATTTTTTAACCACGGTAACTTTTTTATACCTAAAAATGAAATTGACCCTAAAAACTAATTTGGACCTTATAATTACAAGTATGGAATTAATTTTACCAAATTAAATACACAGAATTGGAAAAATTAGATTTAAAATTAATCCCAGAAACACAACAAAAATGGGTTTTTAAAATGAAAATTTCAAAAGTTTCAAAATGTTTTTATATCCAATTTCAATGTGAAATTGATTACAATGACCTAAATTGTATATATTGATGTATATTTGATCTAATTATATTTTAAAACCAATTTAAAATATAATTTAACTATATAAATAAATTAGATGAAAATTCATTTTTTAAATAAAATACAGTATTTTTCACTATTCACCAAAAAATTAAACTTATCATAAAAATACCAAAAAATCACACTAATCTAATTTTGACATTCCTATTTCAAAAATAAAGTTTATTTTTTCAAAATAAATTTGTAAAATTGTCAAAATTTAGATTTAATATAGGTGCATCGTCAAAAGGCGGCAAAATTGTCTTTTAGAAAAGTGTAACTTTTTATACTCAAAATTGAATTTACTCTTATCTTAATCATATCAAACTTGTTGGATGAATTTAAAAAAATATATATATAAATTTAATTATGATATTTCACTAATAGTGATTAATTTAATTTATAAACATAAAATTCCATTATAAGCATAAAATTAGTTTTTTTATAAAAACACTTCCTTTAGGTTCAATTAGATTTTATTTTCATTTATAATTAATTGGTAACCAATGAATTTATTTTATAAACATGTGAAAAATATATTTTCATAATTTATTTAATCTCATTCATTCCTAATATTCCAATGGCTAGGTGATAATGGTTGTGTTAAAATAATAATATTTTGGAGTTGTTTAATCTCACTGTTTTGTGAAAAGTAGGTTATCGAAGAGATTAAATTTTTTTTAAGACATCATAAAATCTTAGGGTGTTACACTACCCATACACATGTCAATCCAAGTAAATAATTCCTCTAATTTACCCCCATCCATTTAATGTTCAACACTTTAAAAATTACATTGTCAAACCTTTAGCATTTTATAGGGTTCACATTCTAGGGTTGGTTAAATATAATTTCATTCATAAGTTAAGAGGGAAAATGCCTAATAAGTTATAACTGTCATTTTATTTAACCCATTTATAATTTTCCATAAAACTCACACTTCCCAAGGAGCTTCCATTTCAACAAACCATAAAGTTTAATTTTTAACTAGGTCCATTGTCTTTCAAAACCAATATTAACACTTAACCTTTCTAAGGTTTATCAAGATTTCCACATTACCAAGGATTAATTAAATAGGGTTTCATTCACAAGGTATGAGGGAAAACTCCTTATAGGTTGCTTATCGACACCTTATTTAATAAATACCATCATTAATCCCTTTATATCTTCATATGCATCAAGAGATCATCCCAGGAATTGGTCAAGTAAGATGAAACTATAGCCTTATATGGATAACACCATATATGACATTGAATACATTATAAATAACCAACCCCCTTACTGGTAGTAAATTATAGACTATAGGAAAACATAAATCAAACAGTTATAATCAGAGAAATATAACCACAAGCTAATATAAATCACAAGCAGCATGCAATCGGAATCTAAAACCCATTTTCCTAGCATAATGCATGTAAGAACCCAGTTTCTGCTATAAAAAACTTTGGAATATTCTTGATGTTATTCTAGAGCAGCACCTTCAGACGGCGTGTGATTCCGAGCCCCGGTGTGGCCGGAATTAAATTTTCATTGTGTTCACACTGGGAATGCCAAATAAATGGGATAACTCCTAAACGGTGATCCAGATTAGAAATATGAGTGTATGGATGGGTCTGAAATGGGGTGTTTACCCTAGGAACGACATAAAACAAGTCGGGGCGGGGCGTTTGGACCCCTCACTCGCTATCGGAACATGAAATGGATAAATTAAATAATTAATTTATTAGTTTAATGGTTAAACTCAGGTATCTCTTAAACGGTAGCTCGGATTGGAAAACCGAGGGCACCGTTGAGTTCAGAGCGTACCGTTTACCCTAGGAGGGGTATAAGTTTCGCGGGCATGGCCCTTCTGTGGAAAATGGCCCCAGGGGCGTTTCCGTAATCTAGCGGCCTTGGTCGTTAAATTTTATATCTTTCGAATGGAGACTCGGATTAAAATTATGAGACCGCCGTTGTGCTCGGGAGGTGGTGTTTACCCTAGGCGTGGTCTAACTTCGACTGTGTCGAGGGTTTCGGACGCGGATTTAATTTGGGTTAAGTTTTTATTAATTAAAGGTTTAAATCTTTAATTTGTTTAAACACTTCTCATCTCCCCCATCCCCTCTAAAATCCCCTGGTGACACCCTCTCTCTCCTCCCTCTCTCTCCCTCTCCAACCTTTGATAGATTGACGACGAGTCGTCGACGGATCTCAACAAGAGTGGAACGAGCATGTCAGCGGCAATGAGCAGATCAATCTGAGGTATGATCTATCTCGTTTTAAGTTTCAATTCAAAATTTAATTTGAAAATCTTTCGAAATCCCGTCGTTTCTTCATTTTGTTTATCATCATTGATGTCGTACGAACAAGGCCATCAATCCATGCTGGGAAATCCTTTGTTTCATCTGCGTTTGTCATTCGTTGCGTATACCGCTCAATATTCTCAGGCGCCAATTTCACCATTGGCTTGTCGATCAGAAGATAGGGCGCTCAACTTCACGTTGCCAGGAACCCGTGGCAAGTTGCGGTTCTGCGATCGGGTCTTCAGATTGAGCGCAATGGCTCGTCGAAGGTATCACCGGAGCAGGGTCGTCGGAGACCGGAGCAGGGTTTGCCCGGAGGGGACGGGTCTTTGGAGGCAATCGTAGGAAGCCGGTGGGGTGTCGCTGGAGTAGGAGCGGGCTGTCCAGTAGTGACGGCTGGTCGGAAGATGGAGGCAGAGCTACCCAGGGGTTTGTCGGAACCCTTGTAATGCGGAGGCGTGCGGCGCGATCAGGCCGGGAGCACCTGAATGACGGAGCAGGGGTGACCCGGGGCAGCGCTCGCTTTGCGTCGTGCTGCAGAGGAGGCTCGGCCGGGCGCGGCCGGCCGAAGGGAGGTCGCTGGAGGTGACCTGTGTGGAGACCCAGACCCGCAATCAGCGGGTCTCTCTCTTGACCTGGGAGACCGGCGGGGGAAACAAGACCCGCGCAGTGCGGGTCTGGTGTTTGACGGGAGGAAGGAGTTTTTTTTGGTTTTGATTGGAGAGTGAGTGTGGAGGAAATTTAAAAAAAAAACAGAGAATGAAAAAAAAATGATGGGTGGAGGGTTTTGGCGGCAGATTGGAGAGAGGGAAATTTTAAAATATATATATATATATATATATTAAATATAATAATAATAATGATATTATTATTATTATTAATATTAATCTTTAAACTCCTGTAACTCCCACACGGGGAGTCTGTTTGATGAGCTGTCTGCGGCAATGCAACCATGACCTTGAGAAGGTCTTTTTGAGTCCAATATTGGATACTTAATTCGGAGTTGAGGCGTGGCCCGCACGGGCCGTCGTTCGAGCTGTGTGCAACGTTTTATAACTTTTTCATCGGACGTTCGTTTGAGGCGAATGAGTAGCCATTTCCGGGTGTTTTTCCGAGGGCATTGCATTGACGCAATCCTCCCGCTTTAATTCAGGACACTGGTGCAGGCCCCACGAGGGTCGTTTTGGGAGTTGGCGGTGATTTATAGCTTTATCACCGAGTATCCGTTTTGGACAAGTGAATAGTCAATCTTGTGTACTTTTCCGAGAGGATCGCAATGGTGCGATCCGTTGGCAGTGCTTCGGGACTGGGATGCGGGTACCACGAAGCACCACTCATGTGTGGTGTGAAAAAATGAATCTTTTTCTCTGGATATCTGTTGCACTCAAGTGAGCAGTCAATTTGACGTGTCTTTCTGAGGAGATCTCAATGGTTTGATGCGCCCGACTATTTTTGGGGCCGAGGCTCGGGACCACGGGACGCCGTTCGGGCGTAAAGCGGTGTCAGACGACTTTTACGTCGGATATCCGTTGGAGGCGAGTAAGTAGTAGATCTCGCATGTTTTTCCGCGAGGATTACAACGGTGCGATCCGTTTGGATGTGTGGAGTCTCTTTCGAGACCTCATTTAAATGTGGAAGCATGAAAGGTGTACCGGTGGAGGTTCTTCCTACGGTGTTTGCAGAGAACCCTTGGTGTGTGATCGCGTTCACTCATGGGAGAGTGAATTGAATGCTTAAAGAGATGTAGTTGGCCATGCCTGGGCTGAGGAGGTGGCAAGTTGGAGTTGTTACGTTTATGCCTTTCGCGTTGATGTTGGGTGCCGTGTGCACGATAACCTTTGGGCTGGAAACATGGTATACTCTGGGAGTATATGGGAAAGCTTGGAGGTACATGTGGACGTTTGTACCTGAGAACTTTTGTGTGCTTGGTTGGAGTTGACTTAGAGCCACACGTCGTGTGGGACCCATGTGCGTGTCGTGTTCTGCTTTGTGTACCCTTGACCTCTCACGACGTAGAGGGTCCCTTTGTTCTCGTTCGTTTGACCAGCAGGGTTGAGTTTCCCCCTGGTTCTGTTCTCGTTTGTTTGACCAGGAGGGTTGAGTTTCCCCTGGCTTTGTTCTCGTTTGTTTGACCAGCAGGGTTGAGTTTCCCCCTGGTTCTGTTCTCATTTGTTTGACCAGTAGGGTTGAGTTTCCCCTGGTTCTATTCTCGTTTGACCAGCAGGGTTGAGTGGGTTCCCCTCTGGTCCTGTTCACGATGGTTTCGACCAGCAGGGTTGAGTGGTTTTCCCCTAGTTCTGTTCTCGATGGTTTGGCCGACAGAGTTGCTTCGTGTTCCCTGGTAGTGTTCTTGTGGATTCGATGTGACCAACACATATGCGGGCACTGATTCTCTACCCAGGAGGTTATTTCCAGCAGGGATGGCCAGAAGGTTGTTTCCAGCAGGGCTGGCCAGGAGGTTGTACCATCTAGAAAGGATGGCCAGTGCGGTACAATCCAGCAGGGATGGCCAATGAGGTACCATCCAGTAGGGATGGCCAGTTGTACCATCCAGCAGGGATGGCCAGTACAGCGGTGTTCACCGAGTAGTACCATCCAGCAGGGATGGCTAGAGCGGTTCTGGGTTTACCTCCAGTGGGGCTAGGAAGTGGTCCCCGATGCCGGGTTTACCTCCACCTGGGCTGGGAAGTGGTCCCCGATGATGGTTCCGAGCCTCCCTCCAGTGGAGTACCCTTTTACAGGACTGGGCATTGGGACTCGTCAATGACTTTAGCCGGGTCTCCCTCCAGTGGATTACCCTTTTACGGGACTGGGCAGTGTGGCACCCGTTGACTCTTATCGGGTCTCCCTCCGGTGGGAACCCGTCGACTTCCAGGGATTACCCTCCAGCGGGGCTGGGAAGGGGGTCTCCTGTCGACTTTGAGGAGACCTCTCGACTGCGGGGCAGTGACGATGTGTGGCTTGACGTTCCCCCAGAACTCTCAAGTAAGAGGGGCGTTTTCCCCATCGAGACGCGTCCTTGAGACATGACCTAAAACCGTGCGGGCGAGTTAGTGTCGCCCAAAGCGGATAGTGTCAAGGTGTGGTGATTTGATCCCCTTGACTTGAAATTCGGGGTAGACGTGCGAGATGATGGGCATCGATGGTGTTTACTTCTGGGACTGTTGGCGACTCACTTTCTTGGGCTGAGCTACGGGATGGAGATCCCCTTACGATCTTGTTTGGGCTTCTTGTTTGAGCATATGGATATGTATATACCTTGTTCCAGTACCTACTCCTTGGGTTTTGGATACTCTCCTTCCAGGAGAGGCGAAGAAGCGCGGGGTATGCCACGTGATTTCTGTGTCTAGCTTCTCGTGGATGGACGAGTCTACTCTCCTGCTATAGGTAGCGAAGACTCGACGATAAGTTCATCTTCTTACCGCTTCTAGCTCCTTATGTTTGGATGAGTCTACTTCCTTCCTCTTGTTGGGTTGAGTTGTACTCTTTACTGCACTCTCGGTTGTTCTCCTTTACTTTTCCCTGTTCGATCTACTGCTCACCTCTTTAGTACCTCCTTTGTTGCTCCCTTGAGCCTTCGGGGCATCCTACTGAGTATTTTTATAATCACCCCTGCTTGGGCTTTGCCCGCACTTGGTGTTCCCTTGCAGACGACGGACAGGTGGGTCGTTACGTCAGAGGAGCTTAGGAGATTGGGAGCTTGGACTGTGTGCGGTGGTCATAGTCGGGTTCCAGGTGTGGGAATCTCCCAGCTATTTTACTTCTGTTTACCTATTGTCGGGTTGTGGCACTTTTCTGGTTGGGTGCGTGTTTTGCCCTTTTTCTTTTCAGTTTACTTTCAACACTTTCTTTGTACTGTTTAGAGGTCGATGCACTTTGTGGTTTATTTATAGCAGTTGGTACTTTACCTTTTTCTTTTACTCTGCACTTTTGAATTGAGTGTGTTGTGTGTGTGTGTGTGTACAGGTACTCAGGCAAAGGCCTCCCCGAGTTTTTTAGCCTTCGGCGCTTGTCGCCAGCCCCTGGCCTATGGAGGCGGGCTTGGGGTAGGCGGATCGAGCCCGGGTAGGGTCGGGTCGTGACAAAGTGGTATCAGAGGTGGTTCGTTCCTTGGGATGATGTTCAGGCGTCCCTAAAAAGGAATTGGTTGGGATCTAGGGCAACAGTGTCAACATGTCTCGAGAGCGGATCTCAGGCCAGGGAGTCCAGTGATGGTGCGGCGGCCGACGTATCCATTCACCAGGACCCTGATAACCCACTTGTCGACTCGGCATGATGAGACACTTGTTGCAGGGAAAATTGGTTTGTGTATCACATAGGATTGATTCTTTGATTGTCCTTCTTGAGTCAGCTCCCCATTGTTGTTACTGTTATATACATATATGCTCATCTGACTACAGCACTCCTTGATAACATTCAGGATGTCTCCGTGAAGACAGCCAGCCAGGATACCAGCTTTGGTTCGTGAAAACGACCCTGTGAGCTATGAGGCCTCAATCCAGGACCCATCATGAGAGCCCCTTTCTATGGGTGGGCTGGTAGCATCACCCCCACCTGGTGAGCAGCAGACAGCTCCAGCAGAGCAGACGGGGTTTGAGCGCAGGTTGAGCACGCACCGTGAGTTCCAGCGGTAGAGACCGCAGAGGTTCAGTGGTGAGCCAGACCCTCGGGCAGCAGAGGTTTGGCTGGAGACAGTGGTTCTCCTTTTCAGGCTTGTGCAGACGCTGACAGATCTTATGGTGGCTTTGGCTGCCAACCTTTTCTGCGGAGCAGCTTGGAGTTGGTGGAGTATGGTGACTCGATTTCTTGACGAGTCGTCGCTTTCGTGTGGTGACTTTCAGTTGTTGTTTTGTGAGGATTTTTTCCCCTCCTGCTTACGCTCCGTTCGGATTCAGGACCTCCTGTAGTTTCAGCAGGGAGGGATGACGGTGGCCGAGTACACGGCTAGTTTCGCAGACCGTGCACGCTTTTACCCGGACTTGGTCCATGACAGAAACTTCCGAGCGTGGAAGTTTGAGCAGGGTCTCCGTCGAGAGATTCATGCTATCATAGTACCCTTGGGCATTCCCACTTATGTAGGGGTGCTAGAGCAGGTGCTGGTGACAAAAAGCTTTTTGTCACGTTCTACAGTTGGTGGTGGCAGCAGGCACGTTGGAGCCGAGACGTCTGCCGCAGCTAGCGGGCGTTGGCAAGCAGAATCTCGACGCAGCTGGCTTTCCGATAACCGGACTCAGGGGCATGGTCGTACACCACAGTGGCGCCAGAGGGCACCAGGGCAGCCCGGAGAGCACCGATGCTATGCTTGCGATGGGAAAGGTCACCTGGCGCGGGACTGCCCGACCAGTCACGCTGAGAATATCGGGCAGGCAGTAGGTGCACCACCACGGCAGAGGCAGCGCCGTGATCGGAGTAGCGCCCAAAGAGGTGGTGCTTGCAGAGGAGCGGGAGGAGCTGGAAGTGGAGGACGACCTTACAAGGTCTCCCCATCACCACCAGGTGGTCCATGTCAGACTCCAGGAGCTGACATTTGGGACCACGGACAGCCGCGAGCTTTGGATGTCTACGATCCTGCAGAGGATGAGGTGATAAGAGGTACGCTCTACAGTTCTTCTACTTTTTGCAGTAGAATTTTTAGACTCTGTGTGTGAAATGCTTTTCTCCCTGCTCCTTTCTTGAGGTGTTACCAGGGTGGCGCGGAGCATCGGCGTAACCCTGTGTTGGTAAGGTAAAAGGCATAGAACCTTTTCCGTTAGTCGATGGTGTCGACTCCATCGCTTTCCGAGCGTGTAAGAGAGTCTTGGTTGCGAGACATCGACTGTGAAATCTTGCGTGACTAGATATCCTTGGGTGTTTCACCATATGGATATTCTGAAGGAGGGAATCATCAGGGCTTTTTCCCAGGTCCAAACGGTGATTCCAGTCACGGCGTGCGACGTAAGGGTTCGGTCGGGGAGGTGTGCTACCCCCGAGAGCCTTCGGGTCGTTTGAGACCGTGCAAAGGGATGGCGGGGCTCCCTACCGCCTTGCCCTAAATCCAAAGTTTGGTTTGTCTACATAGCATCTCCCACGTGACTCACCTAAAAAGAAGCGTGCATGCCCCTATACACGCCATCGACGAGGGCAGACCTCACGTGAACGAATCAATTCTTTGTTCTTTGTGCGGTGGCACAGGACTGTGTAAGAGTTCTTCTGGGTACGGAAGATCCAGGTGCGGGCTTAGTACCATGAGTTGTTCCCTGGTTTTTCTTTTTGGGGATGAAAAGCGTGAAGGAGGGAATTATCACTACTACAAATATGGATTTTATCAGTGCTAAAAATGGTCATTAACAGCACTAGAAAAAGTGTTATTAATGCCGGCAAAGATAAAGGGGGGGTCCCCTTTATCAGCGCTCCAAAAAAGCACTGATAAAGACCCCTTTACTCAGCGCTAAAAAAAGCGCTGATAAAAATAAAAAAATAAAAAAATACTGCCAATCTCGGGGGGGGCTTTTTACAGCACTTGAGCCCCCCTTTATCAGCGCTTTCCCGCACCTCCAGCGCCCGCCCGCACCACCTACACCCTTAATCAGCGCTAGACCTTTAAATCACCCTTGCGCGCACACCCGTGCCTCCACCCAGATTTGATCTCGAGACCTCCCCCCTGCGCACCTAAGCCTTTGCCACTACCCTATATTGATTTGTTCTCTTATTCATGATATATCTATTTATTTATATATATATTTAGTTATATTTATCTGTATAGTAATATATATTTATATTAATATATATAGTTATATTAATATATATATATATATAGTTATATTAATATATATATATAGTTATATTAATATATACATATAGTTATATTAATATATATATATATATATAGTTATATTAATATATGTATAGTTATATTAATATATAGTAGTTATATAAATATTCATATATTTTTATTTTAAATAAAATGGATATTAGTTATTATTTAGATAAAGATAATATATTTTATATGTAAATATGTTTAATTATTTATTTAACAAATTTAATTTTTAGGTGTGAATATATAAAAAAAAATATGTACATATAGTTATATATTTGATTATAAATAGCAATGCATTATATAAAAGGATGAAATTTCAAAGAAATAATATCAATATGAATGTAATACCTTGGAATAAATTCAGTCCCTACCAAAAAAACAAATAATACCCCCTTAAACGAGGCTGAAAATTCACAAAATGTTAAAAAATCTGGGTACCCTGACTAAAAACTCAATTTTGGAGGCCTCCTGGGCCTCTTTTGGCCTCAAAAAACGCTTGACTAGGGTTTCCCCAGGTCACAACGACGTATAGCTCGTCGCAGGCTTCGATTTGATATGTGGTAGAGCTCAAACGGACACCCGAATCAAAAGTTATGGTCGTTTGAAGTTCGAGTTGCGTTTTCAACATATTTTGGATCTTTTTTTAATTTTTTTTTATTTTTTAGTCTTCAAATTGTTATTAAATGACTATTTCTCCATAATAATTAGAAAATTATTATTTTTAAATTTTTTTATAAGCCATTTTCACTAAATATATTATATATTAAGTATAATAAGTGTAAATGTACATTTATACTTATCTAAAATATATTTAAAAATTATATATTATATTTATATCAATATAACTATATAACTATATTTATATATTAATATTTTTTAAAAAAAAATTGAAGTCGACCCTTTATCAGCGCTTTTAAAAAAAGCGATGATAAAGGCCCCCCCTTTATCAGCGCTACTAAACAAGCGCTGATAAAGGGGGGCCTTTATCAGCGCTAAAAAAAGCACTGATAAAGGGGTACTTTTATCAGTGCTTTTTTTAGCGCTGATAAAGGCACCCTTTATCAACGCTTTTTTGAGCGCTGATAAATCCCCCCCCCCCCTTTATCAACGCTTTTTCGTTAGCGCTGATAAAGGGGTGGCGCTGGCCTTGCCCAGTTTTGTGGTGGTGGATGTAAGAACCCAGTTTCTGCTATAAAAAAACTTTGGAATATTTCATCAATTTAACCTTCATGAGAGATAATTTTCCCAAGATTTAAAGTTTTTAAACTTTCTGAAGGTTTCCTTGAATAATCAATTTCTAACTAGTTTTGGAGAAATGCATCCCCACCCTACCCCTTTAAACCAAAGGTCACTTCATTGAGATCTTTGTAACCTTCACCCAACCTCTAAAATTCACCAAGGTTGTATACCTTGGTGAAACTAATCCCTTTTTCCCAATACCTAACCATAATGGTCTGGATTAGAAAATGTTATGGCCCCAAGAAGAAGGTTTTTCCAAGGTATGGACCTCCATGAACCCCTTTACCTTAGCAATCCACTACCTATTCTTTAATAAGGCCACCCAAACTCAATGGCCCAGGTTCAACCAGGTTATAGATCACTAGTACCTACCTTCATAGAGGTCATATAAATTCCCCAACCTCATCAACAATCCCTAAACTATGGGTTTCTTTCATGTAATTATAGATCATAACTCATATCCCTCCTACCCTTATCCATTTTCTATGGATTCAGGTGTAATCCAAACTTCAATGGAATAAGTCCCCCACATGGTATATCCCACACAACCTTAAGTTGCACGATGCAGTCCTTTTTGTATGACCTAAAATTATCCAACATATTACCTTTCCACACTACCTTAAATTATACAGTGTACTCTCTTCCCAGAACAATATAAATATATGATATACCTTATTTGATGGTTTTAAATTCTATGACATGTTTCTCAATGATGAGTGTTTCTCCCTCCTGTATGGATTTAAACTAAAAGACTCATTTGTTAAGGTTAAGTGTTATTACCTTGCTATATGGTTTTAAACTGTATAGAATTCATCTTTTATGTATGGTGATAAACTATATTGTATGTATTATTACATGAATTTAAATTATAATACTCATTTTTCAAGGATGGGTATTATCCTCTTCTTCTGTGACTTTAAACAGCATGTTATATCTTTCTTTCATGGTTTAAAATTGAAAGCCTTGTTCATTAAGTGCTATTGTTACACCCTTGTCATATGGATTTAAATTGTATAATAACCCTTTAAACTATGTGGGATTTGATTCCCTTGACTATGATTCTTAAGAATCCAATCTAAGGTTCAATCCCAACATTATCATAACCCACTCTTCTCCCAACATCATTGTAATTATGTCACCTTCCTAGATGAATTAAACTCTAGTATAACCCTTTCACCTTCCTGTTTGGAATTAAAATCTAACATAATTTTTTTCCTTCCTAGATGGAATTAAACTATAGTGTAACCCTTTAGCCTTACTAAATGGCATAATACCCCTATATAACCTTTCACCTTTTTGGAAAACACTGAACTCAAACATTACCTTTCACCTTCCTAAGTAGTATTAAACTTCGATGTAACCTTTTCACCTTCTTGAGAAACACCAAACTCAAGAATAACCATTTTTCTTCATGGATAGTATCAAATTCTAATAAAACCTTTTACCTTTCTGGATGACACTAAAATCTAATGTAACCTTTCACCTTCTTGAATATCACTTAAATCCAACAAAAAATTTCACCACCATGGATGCAATTAAACTCTAATGTAACCATTTAACCTTCTTAGAAGGCACTAAACTCCATAGTAATATTTTTCCTTCCAATATGGAACTAAACTCCAATACACCTCTTCATGCCTTCCTATTTGACTTTAAACTATGACATGATATTCATTCTAACCTGACTAGATTTAAACTATTGCATAAGTTCATGCCTTCTCTTCTAGTCTTAAACTATAGTATAATCCCATCACCTTCCTGGATGGATTTAAACTCTAGAGTGTTTTTTCATGTGGATTTAAATTATAGAGAAAACTACCCCTCCTTATGTGATGATCATAAGATTCCTTTCTCCCTGAGCGTGAATTGATTTAATTTGGGGCTGGATTTTCTGCTTTGGGGCAATCATGCTGCTTCTTTCGGCAACAGTGATGCACTGTTTGGCTTCTCCAGTGCTCTGTGATGCACCTTTGGCTTCTTTGGTTTTTTCCATGATGCGCTTCATTTCTTATTTTTTGCTCTTTTGTCTCGTGGGTGTTGAGATTCGTTCAGTGAGTTGGGGATTGTTGTGGGTTGACTTTGGCACCGGTGGTTTTGTTCTTATCTGTTGTATTACTTTGGTTTGGTTGTGGATCTGGCTCTGAACAGGCAGAATGGGATGATGGTGTTCTGGATGATCTGGATGTCATGTGTTCCTTTTCTTCTGATTTCTGGATCTGACTGTCGATGCGATGCAGATGTCGTGGTGGGAATTGGCTTTTTGTCTCTCTGCATTTGGATGGCGTGTTTCTATTTCATGCAGATTGTGTCGGGTGGGCGACCTTGAAAGAGGGATGGGTGTGCTGACACCCATCATTCGGTCGTTTTTCCTCTCTTTTTGGATGGATGGGTACCCTGTTTGATTTCTGCACTGTGTTTTCTGGCGAATGTTGTGACGCATCAGGTTGACTGTGCAGTGAGCTTCTCGCTTACACAGTCGGGTGGGCGGCTCAAAAGAGATATAGGTGTGTTGGCACCTATCGTCCGATCCTTCTCTCATATTCAGTGTGAGATGGAGGAGTGATCTAGCTTGATTGTGTCCAGCACGACACAATTCTTCACAGAGGGGGTGACGCATCATCTTTGTTTGATTTCGTTGTTGCATTTTCAGGCGGGGGGGGCGGGGGAAGAGACTTTTGGCATGTTCTTGGTATGATGTTTGTTTCTTTTTTGGCATTTGGATCCCTGTTTGGCCTTGTGCCTTGTTGTTTAAGATGTTTTGCATCTGTCTTTGCAATGGGTTCCTCCTTTTTACCAGCATTCAAAAGGAGTTCTTTCTATTTCAATTAAAGGGGGTTTCCCCTCTTCCTTTTAAAAAAAATAAATCCCTCTGATCAAGGTCATTTGTCCCACTAAGGATGCAAGTAATATAATTGACCAATTTCCACAAGGATGGCTTTAGGAAGAATTTTAGGGATATATATTAAATCTAGAAGAGTGTCATGAACTATTCAATAAGGTCCTAATAAGGTGATTTGACATCTCATCCTCTTGATTTCGGCACATACAACCCAAAACACCACATTTCCTATAAAAAGGGGAATTTAATATGGGGATGAAAGTATTAGTGATGGTTATACCACACCCCCCCCCCCAGACAGTTTATCCTTTTTTTGAGAAGTTCACTACAAGAACCAAGTTACAAAATTAACTCACACTAAACAAATTATGCCTCAAGCCTTTGAAAAATAGCCCTTGTATCATTTTCATTTCTTTTCCATCAAGATTTTTTCCTATTCCCTTAATTTTAAGAACATTTTAATTACCAAATATCATTGTACCATTATCTCCTTCCTTCACCTACTTCAATAAACTGCATTTGCATGTCATATTTGATGACCATCCATTATTCGGTATCTTGATGCACTCATTCATTATCACAAGCATTGAGTATAACTTCAACTAAATTAGTTGTCTTGTGTTTTTTCTTTTCTTTCCAAAACGTGTTATTTACTAGAATTTTATGGATAATTCTTAACTGGTTCTGCTTTAACCTTACAATTTTCTTCTTTAAGAATTGAAAATTTATGTTCTGTCTTAATTTCATTCTCTGCTTTAACTTCCATGACAATTCTTTACTAGTATTGTAGATCATATTATATCTAAGTTGAATCCATCCTTGGAAAACTTCATGTTTTTGGACCATACCACAATAGTCTATGGTGTGACCAATAATTCCATAATAAAACCACTTTATTACACAAATAGTTCTGCACATATTCTTATAAAAGTGGTAAATCTACTTGAGGTTTTATCTTAGAATAACATTTCTCAGTTTTAAGCCGATTTCTACTTTACTTTCCTTGGCCTCACATCCTAAGATCATTTTCCTTCAAGATGTGACCATTGCCTGGTCAATAAATCATTCAACTTTATTTTAGAATCATTGTACTTTTTCCCTTTTTCAATAGGAATAAACCCAAAATTTAATGTTTTTAACTAATTTTTTTAAGTTATATTTTTTGTTCTTATCTTTAAATACATATTCTTTAAGTATTTCAATTTTTTCATATTTATCATTTAATTCATCAGATAAGTCATTAATAACTTTCCATTTTTCTTCTACTTTTATAGCCAAGACAGTTGTTCGATAATTTTCACTAGTCTCCTCATCCTTCATTTATTCTAGAGATTCTTTTAAGCACTTGATTTATTCTTCCCACTCCTTCATGAACAATTTTCATTCTTTAACTACTACATTATCTATTGACATGAAGTTCCTTCTCTATATTTTTATTCTACCATTATTCTTAAACAATTTCTTTCCAGATTTTTTGTTATTATATTTTTTGGTAGTTCACTTGGGAGTATCCTAATCTTCTTCACTATATCCATAGTTTAGCGATGATTTGGAAACAAGATGGACAGTCTTCCTACACTTGAAACATTCTAAAGGAATCTTCCCATTGAACTTCCCTTTACCTCTTTTCAACTTTTTAAATATTAAATCTATCACCCCCTCAACCTCTTCATCTAAATTTATATTAATGGATAATTTATTCATGTCTCTGAAAGTCACTTCTCTAGATATCTTCTTCAAATTTAACATATCACCCTTCATTGTCATTTCTTAGGCCACTAGGGTGATTTTAAGGTTATCCAAATATATATTAATAAAGTTTATTTCCTCAATGACAATAACCTTAGCATTAAATTATGTGGAAACCCTTATTTGGATTCTTTTAAAAATATTCTCATCAAAAATGTATTCTCCCAAGCCTCTCATGATTCCAACTACATCAATGTCCCTATTGAAAAATCCAGCCGCCAATTCTATGAATTTCATCCTCAAATATTCAAACTTATTTCTAAGAAATTTTAGCTTGTCTTATTTTAATTTTAAATATCCTTCATATATATTTGATAACTTATCCCATATTACCATTGGTGTCTTTCCCCAATCACTTTATCATATACAACATCAGACATGACACCTCTCAATGAATTAACAACCCTTGCATCTACTTTCATCTCCTTCATGTATTTATCCAAAAAAAAATATGATCTCAATTCATCAGAATTGCTTACTCCACAATAATAGATAAATAAAAATCCATTCTTAATGATCTAAAATGTTATAACATCCGATGTTTACAAAACTGAAATTCATTCCCATGGAATACAAGTGTTCCTTTGTGATTCATAGATATTTCCATTTTCAATATAATAGTGTACAACATATATCAATAAAGAAATTCCATAAATAATTAAAATATAATCAAAAATATGATTAAATCATGGATTTGATACAACTCGTTAGGCCTGGAGAAGAGAAGATCGTCGTCATTGAGAGGTGAATCTTGGTAAATCCAATTGATTTTCACTTTTAAATTCTCTATTTTAACAATGATATTGAATCAGCCATAATGCCAATCAGTTATTTATTAGTTATTGTTTGCAATTCATGAATTCAAAAATAAAGTATAAGAAATAGGTAATTCATAGTGGGGCAAAGAGATTTATTCGGTTCACCTCTAATGTGTAGGCTAATCCAAGGCACATGGATAACTCGCTGATTTCATATATGAATCGCTAAGTCACTCTCAATGATAATGTTCAAGGAGGATCCTCATCTCATAGACTTACTATCTTAAAAAGTTTTATATTAGCTCAATCCATCACCATAGTCACTCCCAATTACAGTAGGTATGGTCTTACAATCCAATACAATGAAAAATATCAAAAAGAAATCGATGTTAAAGGAGGTGATCAAGCATTACAACACATTCTTAGACTTCCTCTATGATATATTTATACTTCACAAGGACTTCATCAATGTTATGTATTACTTCACAAGTTATTTGGTCTTTTATCAAGAATTCCTTCAAAAAATAGTAACTCTAAGCATCATCAATTCATTCCATGTGGATTGTCGAATCACTTCACATCCTTGAAGAATTCCAAAATCACCTTGGATCATCTTCCATAACAAATTTGGTTTCATGCTCCACAATATACATGTTCTATAAATTATATAGAATCATGGGTTCCTGAGTTGATCCCACATTCATATGATTACCATATTCCTCCATATTTTTCAATGTGACGTGAATTCATAATATTCCTTATCGACAACCTTCAAATAAATTAATTTAATTTCTTTACATGATTTAACATATGTAAATGATTTTCTTTCACAAAGTTACTCAAAATAATCATAAAAATATTTAATAAATTCCTTACTTAAAATATTCATAACAATCTTCAAACACATTGCATGGTATACTTCAAACACAATGCATGGCAACCTTACCACTGTCATGAAAGCCTTCAAACACACTACATTGTAGCCTTTAGATGGTTGGGACAACCTTGATTATATTGAACGGTTTATCGTTCTCTTCTTCAAGGCCACCTTATATCCATGGTAACTTTGTGATTGTCCTAGACATTCATGATTAGTTCATGCAACTGTCATGGTTGACTATATAGAAATAAAAACATACTACATGTTCACTTCCTCACTTAGCCATATTTTTTACTTTAGAATCACACTAAATGCAATTCAATCAATATATAATCATATTTAAATGCTTCTATAATGTTAAACACCACTTCCAACCATTATCTCCTTTATTTAGATCCACGCAAAGCATATATCTCCACAATACATAACATCTCAGCACACAAAAAAATATCATAGTCATGACACAAAACATATCTTCATAAAACATTTTATTAAAGTAGAACAAGTATTACATAACATTCTTAATAGAATATATAGCACAAAACATGACTCCTCTATAGAACATAAAACATACATCCACATAACATATACTTAGCACAAAACATGCTCGACAAAAAAGATATTCAACACACGAAATAAACTTAACACATAATATATTTGTTTGTCACATAACATAGAACACATCCACATGACTCCAACAAACCAAAGACCTCTTACAATGCCCTTTTGACAACAAATCCAACTCGACCTCGTGATATGGGTTCAACGGATTGAATTGTGTTATCCTTATAACCCCTTAAATGTTGATTATGCCAAGGTGGAGGATAGTGTACTTGATTTTCTAGTGTGTGTTAAGATCTATTGTGGACTCATTGACATGGGGATGCCCTTGAGACTAGTTTGGTTTGAGCACCACTATTACTCATCTCATGTATATGGGTTGATGATTAAGTTTTTCTATGAGGGTACCACTAACCCTAACCTTTACTCATCCCCCTATTGATGGGAAAAGGATTGAACTTTCTTATCATGGGAGTACCACTAGCCTTATTGTGAGATGTTCAAATAGTGATCAATTGATAATAGTAGATTGTATTGTAGTTAGGTATTCTTTTTAGGTTGTGATACACTTATTGATTGTTTTATTATTTTATCATGGTGACCATGCCACATCACAACATAACCATTGCCTACAATATGAGACCAAGTGTGACCCAACATCTAGAGAGTGAGTGGGCTACAAGATGTCCAGTAGCGTGGTTTATATGATAGAAAACCAAGTATTTTTCAACAAGGGTATAGAGAAGATATATTGTTTTGTGGGTTGAGTTGTTAGTGAAAATCAATATGTCACCCTTCCAATGCTATGGATTTTAATAATGTTTATTACAATATATATATATATATATATATATATATATCATGTGTTCCTAGAAATTTTGATAATGATAAGCCATGAGGTAACTCTATAATAATGGATCTTACCTTGGGTACATGTTGGATTTCATGATTTAACAACTTTATATTGTTCATTATTTCATTAACATGCTCTATTCAAATTCATTGGTTGGGTTTATGGTTGGGGATGATGCTAGTGAGTAAAAATGCCCATTTATACTTGTACATATTATAACAAACCTTACAAAGAAAATCCATTATTACATTTTTTTTCTATAAGTATTTCAATATATTAGACTTCGAGATCATGATTTATAGTTTTATAGAATTATTCTTAACAATTACTTCCCATTAGAAGTCATAAAAAGTCACACAATCATACTTATAAATAGACTATTATAATGAGGAAAACATTGATGTGATAACTTTATTTTATAAATACTTTATCATTCTACCAAGATCAAATTCCTTATCTCAAGTCCTGGTTCTATGATCAAACCTAATCATTTATGATCCGTAAGGATAATTTTGAGAAGGTTCTTAGTGAGATCTAATCATACTTGGAGGGGGCATAAGATGGGTGTTGGAACTCTCATAAATCAATGAGTATGTTGTCAAGGTTTAGCTCACTTGTCCTGAGGATGGGGTCACGATTGTCCATGATTCCTTGATGCAGAAGCTCGGGGAAAAAATACTCACCATTGTTATCATCTGGCTCATATAGTGATGAACTATATTGCATTAAATGATCAAATAGGATTTGTTTTGAGAACACATAAAGGTCTATTTAAAGGAAAATGGCCTCTGTTCAAGACACTTTCTTAGAAAAAGGAGTGAGCATATAAAGATTTGCAAGGGATGAATTAGAGAGAAAATATTAGGTTAAGTGGAATACATATCAATAACTCGTGAAGTTGAACTTCATTCATAATAGATTATAATAAACCTGTGTGCATGAAATTGATAGGACATGCATGAGGAAAATCTGTACATTGCTTGTACAATTTCATAAAATAAATTATCTAATGAATAAAATCATTACTTGATGCATTAGAGAGATAATTATGGTTCTACACTTCAACATATAAAATGTATTGAAACCAAAAAAAATCATGAATAATATACAAATAACCTTTCATAATAAAATCATAATAAAAAATAGAAGGAAACAAAGTGTTGATCCAAAAAAATGAATCTAAGAGGTTGATCAATTCCCCATTGAGAGGGAAATGAAAGATATATTTAGAGTATTAAGGTTACATTTTAATGAAGTTCAAAATTCCATATTCAGGTTCTTCCTTTCTATTTTTTTAAAATTCCACGGTCAAATAGTTATTTTATTACGAGTTGATTGTAACACCCCAGGTAAATAAAGAATATGACATTTCATATTTATCCATTTTTGTGAATAAAATATTTAAATGACTTTAAAGGGGACGCTATGCTCGATGGCGTACCCAACACGCAACAACGAGTTTCTTGGAAATCTTACGTTGCACTCTAATAATAAAATAATACTATTTTAAATGGTAGTTAACATGTAGCCGTTGTATTGGCGGGAATGGATAGAAGTAACTAAAATATGATTATATATGTTTTTAAATGTTTTTTACATTTATCCAATAAAAGCTAAAGTCTTAAAATACGGAAAGAATTCAATTTTAGGCGTATATGCCCTAATTTTCACTAAAGGTTCACTTGTCACCTTTTGATGTTGAACCATAATTAAATATAGTTTTGTTCACTCTTAAACATTATTTTGGACCAAATAAAACTCTTACTAAGAATCGGGACATCAAATTTTACTTTGTGTAATTTTTTGGTATCTTTCCGATAAGGTTCATTTTTTTAATGAATAGTGTAAAATGTTGTATTTTAATTCAAAACCACTTTTTAATCTAATTTATTTATATGATTAGATTATATTTTGAATTGGTTTTAAAGTGAAATTAGAAAATATTTTTACCATTAAATCCAATAGTGGTCGTTGGAATCAATTTCACTTTGAAATCAGACTTAAACTAGTGTCAATCTTTTGATACTTATTATTTCATAAAACACGCTATTTGTCATGACAGCGGGAATTAATTATTAAATTAATTAATTTGACTTATATGTTTTGAATTTTGTAAAATGGACTTCATTTTTGAATTCGGAATATCAAATATAGCTTAGGGTGAATTTTTGGTAATTTTCTGAAAAACTTCAATTTTTGATGAATAGTGAAACCACTAAGTGGTAATCAAGCAAACTGATTTTTCAGTTAAATGAAAGTTTACCACTAATGTGTTTTGAATTTTGAAAATCCGACATACATGGTTGTCATTAAGAAGTAAAATGTGGTTCAATGGGATAAAAATAATTTTTTGGTGAATAGTAACTTATTAAGTTTTTAATCGCGATTAGTGGTAATTAGTGTAGTTTAAGGTATAAATAATGCTTTAATGATATGAAATGACCTAGACACATGTCCCAACCTTATTGGTTGTGTCATGGCCGACCAAGACAAGCCATGGGTCAACTTGGGGACCCCATGGATCCACTTTGGTTGGGAAATGACATAAATAACATTTTATTTAATGTAAAAGTAAAATTGACACAAACATGATATGTTTTACTAAAACAATTTTTAAGTGGGGTTACACAAGTCCAAATTTTGATTATAAATAGTCATTGGAAATCTAAAAAGATTTCCTACATCATAGTATTTTTTTTATAATTTTTAGACATTAAATAAATTAAATTATTTATGACATAATAATGATTTAACGATGACATCATTATTTGACGATTTAAATAAAATGGAAAGATAATGTAAAATATATGAACTACACATGGCCAAAACTTATTGGATGAGTGGATTTAGAAGCCTTATCACCTTATCCACGACTTATATCAATGTGGGACCTTTTAAAACCGAAATACATTTTCAAATAAAGTAATATTTCTTACTTTCCAAAAGTGTCCCTCCTCTCCTCTTATAAAAGGCCCCCACCTCTACCTCTTTTCACACACTCATCAAGCCTTTGGCTCGGCCAAACCCTGCCCATTTACTCTCTCCACACCCCTCTCCTCATCCTAGAGGATTCCCTTTGGGCAGAATCCTTTCAAAGGAATCCTTTAGGCTCAAATCAAAAGAAGTTACACTTTTAAAGGTAATTCATTCTCTCATGTTCATTTGTTTTATTTTGCTTCTCCAACCCCCTAAACTCTTTTTATTTATTTCTTTTGTAACAACACCAGTATCTTCAATATACTAGGATGTTGTTATAAGATTTATTCGAGCTACACTCTCACACAACTACATCAAATGGTTAAAGAACATACGGTTTCCGTGGATGGCGAAATTCTGCCTCCCGAAACGATGATTGTTCAATACTCATCTAACACCTTCAAAGGTGGTCATTATGATGTCACTATTTTTATATATGATATATAATATGTTTATGTTTTACTTATGCTTCTGTATTTTTCATTTGTGTCTTACCTTTATGGCTTCCATTATGGGTATACGCGATATCTTCATTTTAGGAAGTGCGGACTACCGCCCCCTCAAAGTGATTTGATTCGTTAAAAACCATATGTGGGATGTATAAAGGATGGAACTATGATATTATATATGATATTATACTGTAATTATAATATACCTTTATATCATTATGATTCCATTCTATAAACAATGAAATAGAAATGGAAGTAGCGTTCATGCGTACGTACGGCTTACCGTCTCCATGAACGGTGCATTTCATTTCTTACCTCTAAATGATTATGTAATGTTATAAATGCATGCATGTACTGGATATATATGACATATATGATATCTACATCATGAATACAATTCTGTTTATAATAAACATTTGGTCACACGAACAACATGTAATTGTAAGAAGTCCACTTTCGACTTAAGAACCAAATATCGGCAAAACAAATATTATTAACTTAAATGATTACATTATGTTTATGACATGGTAATAAGTGGTACAAAAGGAATAATGAACTTGAAAAAGGTTCTTAAGGAAGTAGAAATTAACTCAAGTTTATTATTCAGGAGATTAAAGAATGATCGAGTCAAGTCGGACCCGAGGTAAGGGATCCTACAACTCTCTTTCTTTTTAAGTACACTCTTTTATGTAATTTCTTTTAAGCTCATATTTCTTATGATTGGGATGTTATTTTATATTACTCCTACTGTAATTTTTATGTTCAGGTGATGAGAGACCCTATTCTCTCTCATCAATCCTTTTTTATGTTTTACGTGGCGCCGTTAGGCTGCCGAGTTTTCGTAAGTGATTTTTCATCTCACTTTTATTCCCGTGAGATTTATGCTACATTCGCCACAAATTCCATTGAGTGGTGTATGTACTGCCCATTATTCTACTCTTTGTGTAATATACTTTCGTTTATGAGTATTTACATCAATGACCTATTGTCTTTCTTTCATGGGGTGTATGTTTTGAAAGATACCCAAGTCGGTAAGGGAACCTTTCACCCTCCTCTTTTTTAAAAGACTTCTATTGTTGGGTCTTTTAATTTACATATTGTTATGTTGGGATATGTTCTCATATATCCTTATTGATGTAAATTTTATTTCCAAGTGATGAGATACACTTTTTATCTCTCATCAACTCATTTTGATGTGATGTCGTTAGGCTGTCAAGGGAACTTTTTAACCCAATTTCGATTTCTTTGGGTTCAACTTGTAGTCATTGAATATGTCATCCATTGAATATATGTGAATGTCCTTTTATTATTTTACACTTAATATCCACTTATATTGGGTGTATTTATATTTTTCACACATATTTTTGAGATTTATTTGTCCTTAATTTAAGGATACCTTCTTTATAAGGGATTTCGTCACATTTGACATTTCTATTGAGGGTTCATTGTTGTTATGCACCAATTCACTCTTATATGGTGTATATATTGTCCTTTGGAGTATTATATCATGAATCCATTTATTCTCATGATATTATAAAGTTCTGACTAAATGTTATTCCTCAATTATTGTATTCAAGTGTCTCTAATTTTGGTAAAACCCCTTTAACCAAAATATCGTTTTAAATGTTTTAATTATTTGTTCTTATTAATATCCATGTTTTCAAAATGGTTTTAAGGATTTATTTATATGGATATTAATGGTTTAAAATTTTAAGCTTCAAGGTGGTATGGGACACTTTGATTCAAAAATCTCTTTATTAAATGTTTTAAATGGTTTTGGAAATGGTATCTTTTTGAATGGATTCATTATTTCAATATACTAAAATGTTATATTGTGATTGAAATGTGGAAATGTTATGTTTCCTTTATTCATGTTTTATGTGACACATTTATGTTATGGTTCTTGGGCATTGTTATGAAAACGGGTGGTTCCGTGATAAACTAAGGGCGGGTGAGCCCGATATAGCTCTCCAATGCATTGGGTAACGCGAAGGAGTGAAACGTTAAGGTTTCTCCGAAGAGATTTAGGGAATATACTGTGATGGGTATTCCAAATGTAACCAAGAGGGTTACTCCCTACGTAAGAATGTTATGAATGCCTCAAGTTACCTTTATGTCTTATGTTTTCTATGATTTATTCATGATTTGATATGCCTATGTTTTATGGGTAAAGTATGAACTCATTCTTATGTATATGTGTACCCATGTTTCCTTTCCATATTTTTCTATCCCTTACTGAGCTTTTTGTGCTCATCCCAAGTTTTTGAAATGTTTTTCACAGGTCAAGGGAAAGGTACATGATGTGATGATAGTGTCAAGGATGTGTCAAGAAAGAATCTGTGTTATATTTTAAATATGTTTCCGTTGATGGGAAGAATGAGTAATGTCTTTTATGTAACCACTTTGTTTAAATGTGGAATGTAATGCAAGTTTCATGATCTAATTCTCTAAAACTCTAAACCTGAAAAGATCCTCAATGTGTAATCTTGTAATAACTCAAGATTAAGTAAGGTTTAAGGCTGGGGCCTTATATTGATGAATTTGGAAATTTTATATATATATCATTGAATATGTGTGTGTGTGGTTTTCTCAAGCGATGATGCCAAATTAGGGTGAACATACATTTGTATACATATGTTATTTTTCAATGAGTTATTAAAATTATTTTCTATGGATTTAGGCAACTCAAAATTACATATACTTACGTGAATTTTTGAAAACTATTGAGAATATTCAGGATATCACATGAATTTAATATAAAGTTATATAAATATTATCATCCTATCCATAAGCAGAAAAGGTTGTCTAAAAGCTAATATAAATAAAAAAATAAAGAAAAAAGTGAATAATATGAAACTAAATAGAGGTTATGAATAATAAAGTTATTATTTCATATTTTGTTTTTTAAGAATGAAATGTTAAGGTTCAAATTTTATTTTTATGAATTAGAAAAATAAAATATGATTCAACCTTAAATATATAAAATAATAATAAAATTTAATCAAAAGAAAATCCGATTCATACCTTCATCAATATTCTAAAAATTCCTACTTTGATCGAGTCATTAAAGTGAGAAATTGTTTTGATAGTTCCAAGAATAATATTAAAAAATATTTAATGAAATAAATGGAATGAATTGTGAAGAATTCATTTTTTATAGTTATAATTTGATAGAGGATATAAACCCATTTATTTATAAGAGTTTCTAAGGGTGATCCTGTAATTTAACTTAAAATTATCTAATCGGTTTGATAATTCAAAAGGCAACATTTTATATCAACACGTGGATTATCAAGTTTGGTGATAATCCTTAAATATTGTCATTTAACATATAATACAAGTGCTTCGATCTTTATTTTTATCACTCATAAAATACTTATTATTTGAATATTAATTAAAATAATCATTATATGCCATATTATTATATTGTATCACTTATCTAATTCATTAAAAATATAATTCTTATCACATGTATAACATATTTTTCTTGATTTCACTGTTCATCAACATATTTCAATATTTGCCAAAAAACAATATTTTCACCCTAATCTAATTTAAAACACTTGATTTAAAATTTGAAATATATGCAATGAAAATAAATTTATGACTATTATAGATGTAATAATTAAATAAATAATTTAAACACATTAAAATTAAGGAATCATCATGATAGACACCTTTTTAAGCATTAAATAAAGCATCTATTATGTCATGAACTGGCCCAGAATATATGTTATACCCCAAGAGAGGATGAATCAGGACAATGGACAAATTAAACTTCTCTTTAAGCTATTTAACTTTCTTTAGGATCTCATTCCCACGTTGGAAAGAATTGTGTTCAATGGATACAATTTTCGGCCACAGTCACTTTGTGTCGGGCTCACTACCTTTACATGGTTTACAATTCAATCACTCCACACCCAAAGTGCACTACCTCTTCTCCACTTCCACACATTACTTCAGTGAAAATCTCTTCAACAGATAATGGATGTGGTGGTCTCTCTCTGTCTAGCATAAGACTATGCTTGCATCATGGATCCTGGTTTGATTCATGGTCATTCTTCTTCTTATTGTGCTCTCCTTCAAAGGAGTAGATCAAGTCTATAATGTTAAGAGTTGAGTCTTTGTCTTCCACAAAAACATTGCAACATATGAGGATAATTTCACACTAAGATTATCATGTCGCTTTCCTCATCAATTACTAGGTGATACACTCGAATTCTTCTTTTGGCGCACCTTCCTCTAAAATGGATTCGTTCAAGATGCTCTGATATACTCCATGATCTCCGAAATGCCCACATGAGATCTTCATGTGAAAATATTTGACTGACTCAACCTTATGCGAAGTAACCTTGCATATCACAGCCCACCGCGTACTCAACATGAGGATTGTGTACAACACCTCACAAACCACATACTCCACTTCACATAGCTCCCTCATGCACTTCGCATAGCTCCACCTCACGAACCAACTTCACAGACGCTTCCTGCGTGAACTAACCTCCCTCAAAGACTCCTCTTCTATGCACTGCATTCCTTGTGGAATTACCTTGCAGAATCGACCTCACAAACTCCTCCATGTACCTAACCTCATGGAATTGAGGTCACGAAACTGATCCCCACATACTCACTATGTGGACTCTACTTCATGGGCAATTTTGCCTTCATCGATCTTCGGATATTATTTCACTTTTGATTGATACTAAATGAATGAGTTAAACATATATTTATAGGCAAAACCCACCGAGAAGCTTTCCGACCATTTGGAATTAATGTTCAACCCATGCAAAGTACCTTTCACATACCACTCCATGGACCGCATACTTGACTTCACAGCCATTCCAAAAACCACCGACTTCAAGTGGTTCAACTTTATGGTAGCCTAAAAATCACCACCTTACGACCACAGGGTTCATCAATGAACCGTGTACTCGCCTACGCTAATCGCAGGCTTGGTTGTGCAATCCATATACTCAACTTTGTGAGTTGCCTTCCTCTCTTGTCGTGAACTTCACTTCACGATCAACAAGCATCAACACAAACCAAACTTTCACAAACTCTATATACGGGACGCATGCTCGACTATGCAAACTGAATACTCCATAACATTGTATGGATTTATTGTGCATTCAACTCATTGTCCCTTTGTCAATAAAATGCAAAGGGTCCCTTGTATTCAAAATTTACCTGCAAGCTTTCTCCCCCTAAAGGGTTTCTCCAGTTCCGCCTTAACTCTCCCTTTGTCAATAATTTTATTGCACCTGACCGGATTCAGCAATCCAAGGATGGCAATATTATTCTCCCGTTTTTTTATAGAATTGCCTCAGAGAACTCCTCTCATCTCTACTCCCCCTTAATGAGAGAACTTGGTACTAACACCACTTATTAGGAAACATAGATTTTGCCTCCCCCTGACACTAAATGTTTCCACCAGTATATTGTTCATCGAATTTCACTGAGTCACTATTCCCTTTGCCATGTACTTCATTTCCAACCAATTTTCAACTAGTCTAAGATCTTGAACAATTGATCTCATTTTCCACCACGAAGTCTTTAGGTTCTCCCAACAACTTATTGATTAATACTCTCCATTTTTTGAATCATTTCCTCATTCTAGTTGCACTTTCCTTCAACCACAGATTTTCAATGAGTGAATTCGCCACTTTTCATTTGAGCCATCAACATATCCTCTCTAAGCCTATAGAGTCAGAACACGATGTAGGAAATAAGAATCAAAATTAACAATCACAAAGTTATCCATGTCAACCACTTCTATAGATGCTAGAAGCTTGACATTTTCCCTTCTCAATCACATCCTGGGAACTTAATTATAGATACCACAAAATGAAAATGTAATTTCTTCGCAGAGAAACTCATGTTTCTTCAGATAAGGTTGAACAACCTTTGAGTGTCCAACACAAACTCCCCTTGAATGCCTGAAACTCTTATCACCATATTTTGAGATAATTTTGAGATAATTTTGAGAATGGGGATTCAGTTGATGGAAATACCATTTTCTTTCGGCATCTTCTAGACATCTTGAAAACAGTCATATGATACCATATTGTAACAGGTAAACATGAAATCATAAAAGATGGTGCTTCTTCACAAATTTGCCTTCTCCCTCTTCTAGTTTTCTTATACCATATGTGAAATGTCCTACTCTCACTTACAGATTCAACATGATACCACTGCTTGCTTCTAATGAGGCTTTAACACCATTTCACCATTTCAGATTTGGCTTTGGAAAAAAGTGGTTGTTCAGCACCACTTATTGAGTCGAATTTAATCTTGACCCCACTTTCTCAAGTTTGATACCAATTCATGCTTTTAGTAAAGGTCTAGTACCAATTAATAATTATTATCTGTCTAACTCCATTGTTTGATTAGATATGCTTTCAACTCAATCAAATGTGCATTGTTTAGCACATCTGCGCCTTCCAACTCAATCATTCTTCTTTCAGCACGTGTACACCTGTGGATCACATCTCCCCTTAAGCATGTACCACTTAACAGGTATTAGAAATATTTAACACATGGGAAGGAGGAGTACCTACAAAATCCTCAAGTAGAGGATTATGGTCGACCATAATAGACCAGCCCTTGACTTTCAATTCTCCTCCTAGCCTTCATCATGGTGCTTTGTAAGGTACCAATTGTTTATTTTTGGATGTCTTCTTTGAAAGTCGCCTTACTTGGCTTAGGCTACTTCACAATTACAATTAAAGAACTTGCATTCATTTGTTATTGTTCATCTTTCTAGCCAATTCCAACAAATCCGACCATATGATTAAGCATTCTTTTCATACATTCTCAGCCTTATTTTCATTCTTCTTCCTCTGGATGGCTCTTTTTCTTACACTCACTTCTAGTCATGTGGCATGACATGAGAAACCACCAAGACATTCCTCATGGCTTTCACTTTTAATAGCCATAACGGACACATAGTCCTTTTTATGTCATGGTGAATCTTTCTTCAAATTCATATCCTTACTCACAACCAGAGCAGTTTCCATCTTTTTCTTCTAGATTTTCCTTCTTTCTTTCCAAGAGGGTTGTTGTGAGTGTAACATAGTGGGTGTTGGTTAGAACTTTTGTTTGCTCCATGTTTTTCCTCCAAAGCAGTGAACCTATTTTCCAGCTAAATAGGTGTCTTCAGAAAAAGCTCATTCCTTATATTCCACAGGAGTTGAGGACCCCCTTATGGCCTCTTTTGCCTTCCATGTGTTCTTTTAGTTGCACTATTTTGCAATATGACTAAGATTAGAACATATAAAGCATCTTCCATGAAATTCATACATTATATTTTCATAATTCTATTGATATGTAGATGCAGTAATTTTCCTTCCACCATTGGGCTTATAGGCTTCAAGGCATACACTCATCATGTGCCCATATCTTCCATAGTAGTAGCATTGTGTAGCTATTTTCCTCTGATAGCCTTTATTTCTAGATTCAACAAGAATCTTATGCTTATGGATTTCTAATTATTGTCTGTGCAATCCACTTGATGATTCTTCCACAGAGGGAATCACTAACTTCTCTTTTTCCCTTTGAGGAACTATGTTTTATCTCAAGTTCATTAATCTTCTAATCTTTCTTCTTCAGCTGAACAGTCATCTCCTTCAAACATGAGGTATCTCCAATTCCAGACTGTCTCATTTCTTCAAGTTGTGTCTTGAGAGGGATAACACTATCTTTTAGTTCCTTTTCTATGGCCATTTGTTTTTGAATTTCTTGTGGAAGTTCTTCCAACAACTCACTCTAGCCCTTCATCTTTGCTCACATATTCTTAAAATCAAAACCCAAGTCAACTTCCACTCGTAGTCTTGTTTTCCATGCACATATCCTTAATGAATGCAATGTCCACTTAATGAATGATTTACTGTTGATCCACTTTCTCATATAAGGATTGGATCTCATCTTGATTAATGTTAAGAATATTCACCAAACTGAAAACATAATGTAATTTCCATTTCTTCATTCTCTCTGATTTCCATGAGGGAATCTGAATTTTCTGATTTGATGGTATTTTCCATAACTTGTTTAGAATAAAATGTATCCATAAGTTTGAAATTCTTTACCTCAATTAGAGAGTCCATCTTTATAAAATTCTTAACTTTTGACATAAGGCAATCTTCATCAGTTTTCGAGGTTGAAACCCATTTCTTCTTCACTTTTACTTATTTCCCATAAACAGCTTCCAAAGTTTTATATATCTCAAAGACAGTAACACATTGCGCAATCCTCTTAAAAACCTCATCAAATAATGACCTTGTCGGGATCTTTTCGATGTTTGCATTTCCAATTCTTTCACTATTACACCCAAGACCTTGAGGGGGAGAATCAAGGTGATTGACAAATTAATCTTTTCTCTTCAAGTTGTTTAACTTTCATTAGGATTTTATTCCTACGTTGGCGGGAACTGTGTTTAACCTATTGCTCAATTAAACTTTCTCACAGCTAAACAGTGATTAAATAAACAAGAAAGTAAAGCATGCACAGAACACATTGATTTTACTTGATTCGTCACAAAGGGTTAGTCCAAAGAGCATACACACAACATTGTTCTGATGTACTACAATCCACTAATCTTCACTAATTCAGCAGACATAATTTTCAACCATAATCACTCCATGACAAACTCATTGTCTCTATAAGATTTGGGGTTCGATCACTCCCCGCCCAAGGTGCACAGTCTCTTCTTCACTTCCACACACTGCTCCAGTGAAGGATCTTGCACAGTTTATAGTCTTGTAGGTCTCTTCAACAAATAATGAACGTGATGATCTGTCTCTATCTAGCACAAGACTTTGCTTGCATCATAACTCTTTATTTGATGCACAATTGTTCTTCTTTATGCTACACTCCTTTTTCATAATCGATTTCTGCTACACTCCTTTTTCATAATCGATTTCTGCTACACTCCTTTTTCATAGCTGGATAAGATCAACTCTGCATTATTCGAGTTAAATCGTTGTCTTCTATAAACACTTCAACAACACTTCTCTCTCCAAATGGGGATAATTTCACACTGAGATTATCCTATCACTTTCCTCCTCTTCAATTACCAAGTGAGACTTGATCTCTAGAATGCCCATGTGAGATCTTATTGTGAAAATATCTGCTCAAATATACCTTATGTGAAGTAACCTTACAGAACATAGCCCATCGCATACTTGACATGCAAATATCCTACTACAATCAACTCCACTACAAATGCACCTAAGACCAAAAACCAAGTTCTTGATATATAGAGATATAAAGGAGTCCGTGTTTTCACCACAAGCACTCGTGTGCACCACTTCTTAACAAACATCCTCAAATCTCCAGATCTTCAATGTTCATACCTACTTAAGCCAGTGTCAACAAATCAAACCCACAACCTCTTGATTGCATCAATATATTATTTTAAATAAATGGATAATTTTACATGTTATATAATCAATCACATAATAACCACATGATTGATCGTACAATAGATGCCTTACTACTTTATCCCAACGATTGTATAACAAGTACCCCCTAACAATTATATAATGACTACCTGCAATTGTTATATTGTTAAATAACAAGTACCCCCAATGGATCCTACTATAAATTCTCACTAATCTAATTCAAAATTACTCTCCCTTTTGTTCCCTTTCTAGATTTCCTACAATATATATAGTTTTCTCAATCCTTCTATTCTTTATTGGATATCCTCTAAAAGATCTATTTTTTTAATCATTTTTGTACATGGGATTTATCCCCTTTTATTTATAGCACTTCAAATTAATGTATAAAAATAAAATCATGGTGTTTTGTTTTCTTATTGTTCATTTTCAGTTATGGTGGCACACCCTATGAAATGAAATAGAACATTATTGTTTATAATTTTTTAAAATATATATTTATCAAAATACTTCTGAAAGTATTAAAATATATATCTTAGTAAATATATATATACACAGCAACAACAAAAAAAAACAGAAAATACAAATAAGAAACCCTAAAGAGGGAACTCTGAAAAAATTTAAACATCCAGAAACCAACCGACCGTCCGGTCAATGTTTTCCAGAAACCAAACCAGGTGGCCGGACAGGAAATGGTCCCGTTTAGAGAAGTCAAATCCAGCCTAGGTACCAAAATAGCCCAATGTAATCAGCCAAACTGCAAACCTAACCAGCCAACGGTCAGACCTTCCGGTCCAGTCCAATTTTCATAACACTGATCATGCCTAACACTTTAAGCTTGTCTTTTTGGATTCAAATGAAAAACCAGTCATCAAAAAAATTTCCCTACAATCATATCACACCTACCAGATGATAATATAGTTTTAAATTTAAATTCTAAACTCAGTTATAAATACAAAGTTGAATGAATAAATAATGCAGTCATTTCTTAAAATATACATAAGTGCCCATCTTGATGTACCTAGTAATTCCTCTCTATTATGCATACAGACTCAGTTTGACAGCACTTACTAAAAACTACTTAAAACACTTGTTGCTTCTCAGAATGCCCCCCCGGACACGGCGGCTGGGGTGGCAAGAGGGTGTGTTTATATATTTATAGATTACTTGCAGCAAAAATAAGTTTGTGTCACTTGATTGAGTGGTTTTCTTTTGAATTCAGGATTCATTTGAGATCACTTGCTGAAAACTACTTCAATCACTTATCACTTATAGAAGAAACCAACTTAATATAAGACAGAAAAGCACTACGTCAATAAGCAATCAAGAAACGCCTGCATAGAATCACTCATCAAGTGTAAGCAGTTGATCAAAATACAAAACAAGCATCACTCGTTGTTTGTCAGGCAAGCAGTTGATCAACAAACCAATGATCTTACAAAATTTCAAAAAATAGCTCACTAACCGTGATGAAGCTACAACAGTATTGAAGCAACTGAAACTGGACTTTCAATGCAGACTCATGTTTGGCATACCTCTTAAATGAACAGATGCTTGTACTCCCCGTTTGCAAGAACACAAAGCTGATTGTACGAATTTGTATCTGTGAGAAAACAAAGGCGTTCCTCAGTTCTTGGAACAGGCATGTAGAAAAATCAATTAAAAACAAGTAGAGGGTCTGCTATGCTGACATTAATTCACCGTCTTCAGCTTATAGTCCCAGAGGCTACACTCTAATCCATGGTTTATCACATAGGAGTTCAGTAAAAGACAGGCTGTGAACACAAAACCTAAGTGTACTATCACGGTAATTTTTGAGTTGTTCAACCGCATCAGTGTTGAAGAAAGCCTTCAACAGGGATATGTCTTTCATGGCTAACATTTACATTGCTGGATGCAGATTTTATTCAAGTGTTGAAGGTACAACAATATAATATTAATAAGGTGACAAGGGTTAGCATTTCGCATCTTGAAATTTCTTTTAGTAGTCAAATTTCACTGAAACCCTTAAATCATTAGAGACTGCAGGATAAGTACCCCTCAGAGCATTAAAAACTGCAAAGTTGGACCAAGAATATACCAAATGAATCACCAAAGTTGAACCAGATGTCAGCCTGGATGGATTGATTGCTGTCAGCAACACCGAATACTTCAACAAATGTTGTGAGTGCAAAAGGTGGGGTGCCTTTGACAACCAGTTGCTGTCCATCAGTAGATTTTCCAATCACAACACCACCATCAGGACGGATGACCTGGATCACTGCACGAACCCTTCTTCCCACATACAAACGAAGCAGCTCCATGTTCACAAACACTGCGGGGTTTGATGTATCCATGCCTGAAAAAAAAATCCAAAAAACACATAGAAGTTCAGTTTACCAAATGTGGCATGTGTTCCTTTCGTCAATGCAAGGAATTAATAAGCTACGTCGCTTAATTTGGCGCATGATCTTAATCCAGGCAGTCCTCTTAACAGAAAAACACACCTGGTAAGCTCCACATGCAAAAAAACACAAAAAAGAACCTCCAACCACAAAAATATATGACCTTGCTTGTCATTCTAGTTGATGAATCCCTCCAACAGGAAACAAGGCTGGTAAAAATACAGCCAATATAAGATAGAGTGAAAAATATATATATGTTTCACAGTACTACAGCTAGGAAGAGAGAAACCCAGATAACACATATGCACTTCAGGGCTGATTGCAGTTTCACAAACAGTAATGAGTCGTATCTTCCCCTGTAAGTACTTCAATGTACGTTATACAGACAGTAAATACACCATGATGCTCAAACAGGAAACTAGAATATTGGTGTAAAAGGAGGAGTAGAACCCCTCCAGTTTTGAGGAAATGTTTGTGTTGATAGATTTGGGGGCTCGGCTTTGTATGGTATAACCCATGATGTCACTACATATGTAAAGCAAGAGCATAATAGTGATTCCGAAAATGAAGAATTGCCGCGATAAAATCAAAACCAAGGCCAGAACGAGATTAAAGTCATGAGCCACTTACTGGATTTCGGGCCCAAAACTATTATGCAGACAAGACTCAACAGTTCAAGAGAAAAACGGTGTAATTCAAATTTCAAAAAACAAAATAAATACCGCATTCAATATATAAAGGAAAATAGAATCTAACAGGTCGAGAAATCGAAGGCAAATTTTGACTAAGTCGCCCGCTGGACGTTGCAGATGAAAATATAATCTAACAGAAGCCGGAGAAGCGTGAGGCGGGGGGAGGGGGGAGGGGGGTCGGAGATGGTTGGAGGAGGGGATGAGTCGCTAGGGTTTGGGAGAGGGTAGGCGGACGGACGCACGATGGAGGGAGGTGAACTGGGCACTGGGCACGATAGGCGGGAGGGAGGTGGGGAGCGCGGGGGGGGTTTTGGTGTCTGTTTTTCCCTCTTAGATTTTAGGGGGAATGGCGTTGGTGGACCAAAATAACCCTCTAATTAAGTACCCAGCTCTTCATTATGTCGTTAAAGATATCATTTTTTTTTTATGGCCTAAATAACTTTTATTTATTTATTTTTTATAATTCCTATTTTAAAGTTTGAATGAAAACTCTTCAATGGCCCGCAAACTTCGTGACATTATATGATCCGAAAGTCTTAGAGTAATCTATCTCAAACTATGACTACTTGGAACTGTCCCTCCCAGCGTATACATTATGATATCGACTCTCCATCTTCGCATGGTTGTTCGCCCAACTGTTCTGTAAATGGGTGCACAGGCCTGAACCTGAGCCCGTTTCACAGTTACCGAAACTGAACTCACTTAATACTTGTTTACTTGTTGTGACTCAAATCTGAACCTGAACTTGAACTTCAATACCCATTTAAAACTCGAACTTGTTAAAATACTTGTTTATAATAATTATTTCTAATTTTTATAGTATTTTTTAGAGTAAAATCGGTTTAAAACCCAAACCCAAGCCCAAAAATAATTTATATTATATCCTGGGTTCGAGTGCCCTATAATTGCTAGCCAAACATGACTCGGTTAATAATTGAGTATTATTTTTTAAACTCGAGCCTGGTTTTGAGCCACCCAAACCCAATTTTTTAGGGTTAGATCGTCTCGAGTATGCGATTATCGAGTACTCATTGTCATCCATATATTGTATAAAATTATATATCATATAATTTCAAATTATATACCTGTCTTCGATAAATTATAAGAATAAAAATATAATTTTATTTTTTGGGGATGTTGCAAGGCGCGTCACCATAATAATGTATCATCCCTATGATTTGTTTTTTGGGGCAAAATTCACTGTCTGCCCCATCTAGACAAATCCACAAGACAATTTTTTTCCGCCCCATTGTTTTGTCTGTCGAGGGTTGTCAAGGAGACACTCTAAGAAGGGGTGAATCGGGGTGCAATAAACTAATCAAGTTTTAACCATTGACCGACTCTTAGCCCTCAATGTCACGACATCCTCCCCCTACTAGTACCCCTCCTAGGGCGGTAGTGAAGAAAATGAGACAATGACTCCTGAAACTTGCCTATAATAGGCAATAGGGTGACGCCTCGCACTGAGGGTATAAAATCACACATATGGGAGACATTACTCTCAAAATAAAAGAAATGATCGAGTGATAAGATAAATATTCATCAACCAACACCATGCCATAAATATAAAAGTAAAGGTACTCATACCCCGTCATGCATGTGAAAGTCATACAAAAAGCAAAACTCTGAAGTAAAACCATACCAAGATCCTATGGCAACGACTCCTTAACAACTCCAACTCGAACTAGTGATGTCTGGCTTGGTCTCCAGAGCCCTCCTGGAAACCTAAAATGTATATATATATATATATATTGGGTGAGCATAACATATATACGTAGTAGGATTATACTCATGACATCTCATGCAAATGTGGAAGAAACGTATTAATATTCTAATGAAAAACAACAAAAATAACATGCACCTACAAGGTCAACTAAACCCCTTGCCTCACTAAGGCCCACTCACAAAAAATTGCACCCAAGTAGAATAATATCATGATGTATAAGTAAGGCACCCCACAACCACTTCCCCTCATTGGTTTGTCGCTCTCACGCCCCAACATCAAACGCCATGATGCTCCCAATCCCTTTCGCGGCTGTGTCATGGCACAACATGTGTCTCAAATTGTATCCAGGGTAGTAGGGTTGTTGGGCATGTATTGTCCCAACAATACTCTATAAATCTTATTGATTTTGATGCTCACAAATATCCTTATTTGCTTTACTAATGATATTACTTTAAGTGTATTTCAGGAAATTAATATTATTTATAATCCTTATTTTGGAATCATATTTAAGCTTATTATTCACGTGGAATATTCGTCAAAGTGTTCAGAACGCTCTTAAGTGTATTCTGGAAACATTGTTCATACCCTAATTTGAAGAACGTAATGTAAGGAACAAACCCTACGTCTGTATTAAACCTTATGTTGAAAGATCAACGCGTATGGTTAATCAACCATATGTTGACGAAAAAAGTACGGATAAAGAGCCTTACGTTTGGATGGAACCTTACGTTTGACAAAGAGAAAAAGTATGGTTAAAGAACCTTACGTAAGCATGGAACTCTACATTTAAGAAGCAAATGTATGGATCATCAACCTTACTTTTGTGATCAACCTTATGTTGTCAACCCTACGTTTGGAGAATGAACGCTACATCGTTGAACCCTACGTTTGGTATTTTGTCGTTTTGTGAAGGAACCCTACGTTTGACTTTTTAACATCGGAGATTTGAATTTACGATTTTATCAAAGTTTTGTACAACGGTCTTTGTGGAATATCAGGCCAATTTAAAACTCGTTTTCGAATGATTCAAAGATCATCATGATTAATTCAAATAATTGTATTCAGTGGAGAAATTCTCTCATATTCTTAAGGGAAGTTACGACTACTATGAGCTGTCTTATGAATTTGAATTCTCCTGATTTATCAGGCGATTTTCTTGGATTTGGAATTACAAAGCAGGCTCTCTTCTTTATTTATTCTATCGGTGTATTTGTTCAATATATATGTGTGTGTGATTCAAAGAAGAATATATATATTGAGCCACATATTGTGACACATAATTGCGATTGAAACTACATTCTTGTGAAGATCTTTTACAGATCTACTACAACAATCAATCAGATTCAGTTTTCTACAGAAGAGGCTACACTTTGAAAATATACGTGTTTTGAATCTTGTATTTGTTATAAGTCTGCTGCTGCTAATCGTTGCTGCTTTTTATTTAAATATCTATTGCAACTGGATCGCTTCAGAACTACTCTTTCTTGAAGAAACTCTTTTTTGAAGAAGAAGATCCATCTACTATTAGTTTCTGTTGCAACTGTGAAGTTAAATCGAAACTTTTTTAATCAATATCTTTTTATTGAGAGTTTCAACTACTCATATTCAGTTGTGGTGGAGTATTAGCTTCTCGATCTAATCTGTGGATATTTGGTTCTTTGTTAAAGAACCATAAGACTCTGTTTTTAGCCTTATTTGTAAAGGTATCAACTGCCTACACTTAGTTGTGGATTGGTCTTGTGATACGAGGACCTGACTAGTAAAATTCACCAAACTCACAGAGAGAGCAATTGGTGGAGTGGACTAGGGGATCCTTATGCCCTAAACCACTATAAATAGTCATGTTCTGTATTTTTATTTTATTTGCTGCTCATACTTTCTTATAGAAGTTAAACACTACTTATCTGCATAATATACAGTCGACATCAAAATGTTGAATTGTGAAAGATTTAAAAAAGACACAATTCACCCCCTCTTGTGTATATTTGTATATTTTGACCTAACAATTGATATTAGAGGAGAGCTTTTTGAAAAATCTATAACAAGCTAAAAGTATACGGTCTATACAAATATGAAAATGACTGGTCAGAGAGAAGGAATGTCAATGGTGTGTGATCCTTATTTCAATGGTGAAAATCATGGATGCTAGAAATCATAGATGATTATCTATTTGAAGAATTTGGGATTTAAAGTCTACTCAAAGATCATTACTCCTTATATAATTCCTGAAAATCCTGTAACTTGGACTGCTACTACAGAGGTTGAGTATGACACGAATTCTAAAGTTATGCATGCTATTATCTGTGGTCTTAGACCAGATGAATTCAATCATGTCTCACAATGTCCCACTGCTTATGAAATGTGGTAAACCATTGCAGTTTCCTATGATTGAACATACAATGTAAGACAAATGAGGTATGCAACAACAAAGTTGAAATTTGATACTTTTAGAATGTTTGATGGTGTGAGTATCACTCAGATGAATGGAAGGCTTGTAGATATTATCAATAATATTACAGCCTTAGGTGATCCTATCAAACAAGAAGATCAAGTTTTGAAAGTATTAAGAGTACTACCTACTAAATGGAATGGTATATCAGTTGCAATTCTACAATCATCACCTATCAAAGATCTGACAATGAAATAATTAATTGGGACATTGATGATGTATGAAACTGAAATGCAAGATGAAGCTGAAGATAATAGGGTATTATTGAAAAGGGATAATACTTCTCTAAAGGTAAAATCTCATAAACAAAACAAAAGAATAAATCAAGAAGTCAGAAAAGAAAAGAATTCAGATACATCTGATTTTGAAATGAAAATGGCTCAATTGGTGAGAAAGTTTAGCAAGTTTTATAAGAATAAAAGAGGATTTAGAAAACCATTCAAAAGGGACGAGAAAGACTCAAAAGAAGTCAGATGATATGAATGCAATAAATTAGTTCATATAAGACCTGATTGTCCTCATATAAAAGGTGAAAAGAGAAAGACAAAAAAGAAATATCATAAAAATGATGATTATGAACAAAAAGGAAAAATATTGATGAAGGCTACTTGAAGTGTTTCTGAAGATTCCAGCAACTCATCAAAATATGATTCACAAAAGGAAGAATAAAATATGAAAGAAAATATGTGCTTCATAGCCAAAGAAGATAAGGTACAAACCTATTATTCCTCTAATTTTGATTCTGATTCTAACTGTGCAAATGATAAATTGGTTGCCTACTGCACAATGCTAGAAGAAAAATACGACTCGTTATTTAAGAAGAACAAATATTTAAAGAATATTCACAATGATATTTTAGGAGAAATAGATACCTTGCTTAAGCAACATTAGGATTTAATTGAAAAATTTAACTCATTAACCACAAACAATGCTGATCATGAAAATAAGATTAAATTATTACAAGATAAAGTAGAAACTTATAAAAGCGATGTTATCTTCTTTACAAAAGAAGAAAATTTTCTAAATGAAATTATTGATAAAAATTTTATTAAAAAGGAAAGCTTTGGTATAGGAAGTAAGGGTGATGTAAGAACCCAAACCTTCTTTTCAGGTACGTTTTTCCTTTTTCTGGATTTTTTGAGAAAAGAGGAGTTTCTAGAAATTTTTGAAGTACACGTCGTGTACTTTATAAGTACACACCGTGTACTTCGTTGCCGCTCGAGGCTATGTGCTAGCCATGTCATGGCTACACACACGACCATATAGGGGTGATATGGAGGCCGTCTAAAGCGGAGTATGGAAAATCTTAGTGCACACCGTGTACTTCAAAATTACACGTTGTGTACTTTCTTTCTTTTTTTCATTAAACGGACCGGGGTCGCGTCTTAACCCAAGAACCGTCTTCTTCTCCAAATTCTTCGATCGAGAGCATTCCGTACGGCTATGGATCTTCTCTGAACCCCCGAGCCTCCATCTATTCTCCAAATTGATTGCCGTCGATTGCGTTGGAACTGCAGCGGTAAGATCTTCCTTCTCCTAGAGCTTCGTTTTCCAATTCCTCCTCTTTCTCAAGTTATCGTGGGTTGAGAATTTTGGACGTTTTCTTAGATCTACGATGTTCCAAGAAGAATCAAGCTTCGAGGTTCAAGTATATCGATCTCCTAACGTCGAGGTAGGTGGTTTGTGCCTTTCTGTAGAAAGTCTTTGAGTATTTTTTGAAAATTACACCAATACCCTTGAATGGGGTATTGCGTGTTTCCTGTTTTTCACTTTTTGTTTTCCTTCTTTGCTTACATGCTTGAGTAGAGGTTATTGTTTATGAATAGGGTAATTTACTATGCTTTGGATGTTTTGACCATGCATGTTTTTCCTGTTTATGACTGTTGGTCTAGTTTTCCCTGTTAGGCTATTGCCAGTTCCATGCCTAGTTGTAGGATGGTGTGACTGTTCTTCCATGCTGAGATGCTGTAGAATGCTATCCAAGTAGTTCTTGAGGATAATTTGGACATTACGCGATGCGATACTTTCTGACTTTACGCAGGGCTGTGAGAACCTAGTGTAGCTGACCCTAGGGAGAATGGACGTAAGAGATTCTCAAGAGTGTCTTTATTTTACGTTGAGAGACCACAGGGGGAATTGACATTGAGTACTTCCTCAGAGTGTCTGTAGTTCCTCGACGCGGGCCACAGGGGGAATGAGATGTTGAGTGCTTCCCCGTAGCACCTTTAGTACGATACGAGACTATAGGGGGAATTGACGGTGAGTGCTTCCCCAGAGAGTCTATTATTCTTAACTGAACCAGAGGGGTGTGACTGTGTGTGCCTCCCAGAGAGTTGCCAGTTCTTGAAGGTTGAACCATAGGGGTTAGGCTGTGAGAACTACCCAGAGGTTACCTATTTGTTCTACTTGCTTGAGTGGATGCTTTCTTGTTTGTAAATTATATGCTAGAATTGTGGATTGTTTGCTGTTGAGTACTTCATGTTTACTGTTTACTACACTTTTACCTGCCATATATTCACTGATTGTTAGGCACAGATCTTTGGGTGGTTGCCTACTAGGAATTTATCTCACACCCTCTTTGGGTCATGCTTTTGGGCCCAAACAGATTATATTGTTACAGGTATAGATAAGGTCAAGCGCCTTTCTACTTCAGGTTCTTGACTGCACTGGAGCTGGAGAGCATGGGACCAAGCCGAGGCTTGCGATGCTGAAAAGTTGATTATCTATTTTTCTTTTGTACTTTGGTTTAGTATTGTATTCAAAATTGTGACTTGTTTTGCTGTTTTCATAGAAATATATGTATCATGCATCATTTACATATATTTCTGCTCCAGTTGTTTATTTATCAGTCTTCTACTGTTACTATGTTTGGTATTTACTGCTTCCGTTGTTGTATGTGTTGTTACTTCTACTGTGTACTATGCCAATGAGGGCATAGTTTCCCCACTATCACACCCAAGGCCTTCGCTGCTAGTCGGTAGCCTCTGGTATTCGTGGAAATGCGCTTGATGCCATGTGACCTACCGGGTACGGGGCACCTCTGGGTGGCTTCCAGAACCGGGGCGTTACAAAGTGGTATCAAAGGGTTTCTTTTCTCTTGACTTACTGTTTGGAGCCTATAGCCAGTTATAGGATGGAATAGGTACTTGGTAATAAGCTGTGCCCAGGATTAGCTAACCCGTGTACAGGGAAAAGTCATACTACCTCATTTATTGTAATTTTACTGGTTTGAAATTTTACAGTTGATCTGATTTCACCGTTGAGTGATTCACATGCTTTATGCTGTTACTGTTGTTGTTATTGCGGTTCTATTTCTGTCACAACCCGATGAGATGAGGGTATGCCATCTCATGCATCATATAGGCACTTGTTAGAAATCACATGCCATGCATTCTTGTCATGCCATCTAGGATGCATTAGCAATTGCATGTTGTCATGATAGACGTTGTGTAGACTATGCATGCTGTTGTGATAGATGCTTTGATAGAATCCCTGCTGTTTGATAGGCAAATTTCTTGTGTAGTGATTTGCTTAGATGGACGCCAAACTTTGGTTCTTGAGGTGTTATGGGCCCTCATGGACCAAAATTTGGTGGATCATTGAACTGTTTAATTTTTTTGTAACTTGTATAAGATGCCAAACTTTGATTCGTGGGGAGTATGGGCCCTCATGAATTGGAATTTGGAACCTTAACGCTGGTTTTCTGTGTTTTCTGGGCTCCAGAGCAGTTTCTAAGGCTACTGTCCAGAAAAACCCAGAATACACGGCATGTACTTTATGAATACACACTGTGTAGTCTATAGCCATGTTGCTGACTATGCGAGCAGGGACATGGGGTTGTGAAAAATCTTGTAGGAACATGCCGTGTACTAGTTTAGCACGCCGTGTAGTATGAAATAGGTACCCCGACCATGTCACAAACAACACGGGTCATGTTATCTTTTCACATACATGCCGTGTCTAAATCTTACACATCGTGTAGTCTGATCTAGGTACCCGACCGTGTCATGAACAACACGGGTCGGTGTTACCCTTTCTCGTACACGCTGTGTCCGTCTGGAACACGTCGTGTAGTGTCATCCGTGTGTTAGGCCATGTCGCTAGCAACACGGGCTAGGTAGGGCATGTCTAGTGCACGCTGTGTCTTCCTTGAACACGTCGTGTAGTGTTGTCTTAGAGGATCCGTGTGGCTTAACCGTGTAGAAGGACTCGGGCAGGGAAGAGGATTCAAGTACACGCCGTGTGTTAGGACAACACGCCGTGTATTTGGGGTGTTACACGACCAGTTTAGGTACAAGTACACGCCCATGTGAATGACCTAAGGGAACATGCCATGTAGGGAAAGAACACGCCGTGTAGTCATATTTTTCATAACTTGAATGCCTTCTTTTCCCTATTCCTTATTGTGTCTTCAGTTTTTCAGTATTTGATAATCCTGAATCTAAGGGTTGATTTTGACCTTTCAGAGCTATGGCATCGAGACGTCCTCCAGTTGTTCGTCAGTTGCAGGGCAGTGATCAGACGCCAGATATAGCTGATCAGGGACCTCCTGCAGATCCTCCTGCTATGTCAGCCTTGTCACTAACAGTTATACCAGTTGCAGGTGCTGATGCACAGTTTAGGGAAGGCTTTCTGAGGATAATACAGACCTTCCAGGGAGCTCCGCCTCCTGCCTCGACTATGACAGACTTGACGCGGGTTTTCCAGCAGTAGCATCCTCCCACCTTCTCAGGGGAAGGAGGACCGCAGGCTGTAGAGTCATGGCTAGAAGCCATGATGACGATCTTTGAGAATCTGGAGACGCCTCTAGAGAGGCAGGTCAAACTTTCTACCTATATGCTACGAGACTTCGCCAAGAGGTGGTGGGACATGATCTCACAGGCGGGTCATCAGAAGGCTATGGTGTGAGAGGAGTTTCAGCGCGTCTTTTATGACTACTTCTATCCGGAGACCCTGAGGGCCTACCAAGCCCAAGAGTTCATGAGCCTAGAGCAGGGTACTCTTTCTGTCATGGAGTATTCCTCTCGTTTCATCGAGATTCAGCATTTCACACCCCTCCAAAGCAGAGATGGTTTGTTCTTGGCAAGGAAGTTTGAGGATGGTCTCAGACGGGAGATCCGCTCATAGGTGAATATCTTCAGGTTGACTTCCATCGCTTCCATCGTCAACCAGACACTGATTACAGAGTGCAATCTGAGAGATTCTGGAGCTAAGATCCAGGGCGGTTTCACTTCCAGAGTTAGTGATTCACCAGATGATAGCAGGAAGCACCGTAGGGAGTCTACACATGGTGATCCGAGGCAGTGAGACACATCTTCAGGTAGCAAGGTGGTATGCTATCAGTGTGGAAGGGCTGGGCATATGAGGCCGCAGTGCTAGAGAGACCTAGTGGAGTGCTGATCTTGCGGTAAGATGAGTCACCTTCAGTGCTTCTGTCAGGTTTTCTCACCAGCAGCTGGTGACAGGGGTTCATACATAACTCCTCGTTCAGGAGCAGCGCCACTAGTTTCTCACCAATCTGGGAACTGGAGTTCTTCCGGCCGTTCAGGACGAAGTGGAGGTCGAGGTCGTGGTGGTCAGTCACTGGTCTTTCAATGACAGTAGGGCAGATCATCTCAGAGCAGTTAGGCAGGGTCATAGGGCCGTGGAACAGGTCATGCTTTTGTAGTGGAGCAGACCCAGTAGGAATAGGATCCCGAACCTTCTACAGTTCGAGGTATGATCTTAGTAGCCTCAGTTTTATCTTCTGCTCTTTTCGATATAGGGGATTCCCATAGCTTTATCTCTATTTCTGTTGTGGAGAGCATGTGGCTCTGTATATTTTCTTCTGTTGACATGTTGACTCTAGACACAACATTGGGGACTAGGAAGGCTAATGTATGTCAGTGCAGAGAGTGCCCTCTTAAGGTTGCGGGGTGTCACTTTCTATGAGATCTCTATATCCTAGAGATGACATGCTATGATGTCATTCTAGGAATAGACTGGATTGTTCCCTTTCAGGAAGTCGTCGATTGTTATCACTGCAGGGTGAGTTTCATATCACCAGAGGGTGAATCTTTTCTTCATAAGGGCGATTGGGATGTCCAGGTGAGTAGAGAAGGACCATAGCATCATGGGCTAGGTAGAGTTACAACTTAGATTTCCAGTCTGTATCTGGATGAACGAGGGACTTCACTATTAGACTTTCCTCCAGTGGTGAATCGTTTCAGGGATGTCTTTCCAGAGGACTTTTCAGGTTTGACTCCGGAGTATGAGGTATAATTTTCTATTGAGCTTGTTCTAGGAGTTGCACCGGTGTCCATTCCTCCTTATAGAATGAATACACCTGAGTTTCAGGAGCTCAAGAAGCAGTTGGAGGAGTTGCAGGCAAAGGGTTTCATCTAACCCAATAGTTCTCCTATCCTATTTGTAAATAAGGCAGACGACACCCTTAGGCTTTGTGTGGATTATTGGAAGTTGAACCAGTTGATGGTCAAGAACCGATATCCCTTTCCTAGGATTTATGACCTCATTGATCAGCTTCGAGGAGACCAGGTGTTCTCAAAGATCGATTTGAAGTCTAGTTATAATTAATTGCACATTAGACCATCCGATATAACTCTTACAACTTTCCAGAGTAGGTATGTTCTATACGAGTATATGTTTATACCGTTCGGTCTCACGAAAACGCCTGTAGTTTTCATGGCACTGATGAACCGAGTGTTCCATCCATACTTAGACTCTTTTGTGGTAGTCTTTGTGGACGATATCTTGGTGTACTCTCACACTTGACACAACCATGCTACCCATCTTGAGATAGTTTTGAGTACACTGAGGGAGCATCAGTTATATGCTAAGCTCTCAAAATTCCACTTTTGGATGGACCAGATTCACTTCTTTGGTCATGTTATCTCAGAGACAGGAGTATCAGTAGACCCATAGAAAGTGAGAGCAGTAGTTTCCTGGGAGCAGCCGAAGAACGTCTTTGAGGTGCAGAGATTTCTAGGGCTGGATGAATACTACAAGCGCTTCATATGGGACTTTTCACGCTTAGCAGCACCGTTGACAGGTCTGACCAAGAAGGGCGAAAAGTTCTTATGGTCAGATTCTTGTGAGTCAGCCTTTCAGGAGCTGAAAGGGAGATTGACTTCAGTACCGATATCAGTCTTGCCAGAGCTGGGAAAGAGCTACACTGTCTAATGTGATGCCTCAGGTATCAGGCTAGGATCTGTGCTTATGCAGGGAGATGGAGTCGTCGCGTACGGGTCTCGGCAGTTGAGGTCACATGAGAAGAACTATCCGACACACGACCTGGAGTTAGCAGCTGTTGTTCATGCCTTACGTTGTTGAAGACATTATCTTCTGGGAGAACATTTTGTGGTTTTAACTGACCACAAAAGTCTCAAGTACATCTTCTCTTAGCGTGATTTGAATTCGAGACAGCGCATGTGGGTTGAGTATCTTCAATCCTTTGACTTTGAGCTTGCCTATACACCTGGGAAGGGCAACACAATGACTAATGCGTTGAGAAGGAGTACTCAGATACATATAGTTCAGGAGGCCAGTAGTGAGTGGCAGCTTATGGATATGTTCTCTGAGATGCATTTGGAGGTGCACGACAGACAGGGGCAGACTTTCCTATCTTCTGTAGTTGTTACCTCTACCCTTCTTTATCGGGTACGAATGAGGAAACTATCATATTCTGAAGGCCTAGTCCTATGGGAAAGCGTGTTAGGAGAGGACCCTATTCCTGGATAGAAAGTATGAGAGGATGAGATATTGCATTTCTAGGGACGCGTATGGGTGCCAGTAGACATACGTGAGGAGATGATGTGGTACTTTCATTCCTTGGTTTGGTCAGTTCATCCTGGCATCACCAAGATGTATCGTGATCTACACCGCCAGTATTGGTGGCCAGGTATGAAGAGAGATGTTGCTTGTTTTGTCATGAGATGTTCTACTTGTCAGCAGGTGAAGGTGGAACATCAGTGACCAGTAGGTCTTTTACAGCAGTTACCCATTCTGGAGTGGAAGTGGAACGATGTCGCAATGGACTTCGTGACAGGGTGGCCGAGATCATCTCATGGGAATGATGCTGTTTGGGTTGTCATCGACAGGCTTACGAAGGTTTCTCACTTCTTGTCGATTAAGGAGACCTTCAGTGTTGATGAGTTGGGATGGTTGTACATCTGAGAGATTTTATGTCTATATGGAGTTCTACACTCCATTGTTTCAGACAGGGATGCACGTTTTACTTCTCGGGTCTGGCAGGGGCTTCAGAAGGCTTTGGGTACACAAGTACTTTTGAGTACAACATACCATCCTTAGACAGATGTCCAGTCCGAACGTACAATACAAGTGCTTGAGGATATGGTCCAAGCTTGCATTTTGTACTTTGTAGGTTCTTGGGAGAAGCATATACCTCTTGTGGAGTTTTCCTACAATAATAGTTTTCAAGAAACTATTTAGATGGAACCTTATGGGGATTTGTATAGTAGGCCATGCCAATCACCCTTATGTTGGCTGGAGGTAGGAGAGACAGCTTTGCTGGGACCTTATCTTTTTTAGGAGACCACTGAGCAAATAGAGTTGATTCAGAAGAGGATGGCTACTGCACAGTCTCGATAGAAGTTTTATGTTGATCAGCAGAGACGACCTCTGGAGTTCGAGGTCAGGGATCAGGTTTTCCTGCGTGTCGCACCAAGGTTGAGACACAAGAGGATTCAGAGATAGGGTAAGCTTTCACCACGGTACGTCGGGCTGTTTGAGGTGTTGGAGAGAGTTGGGCCGGTTGCCTATCGTTTGCAGTTGCCTCAGAGGTACCAGGCTATGCACGACGTCTTCCACGTTTCTCATCTCCGAAGTTACTTTTCTGACCCGTCTCATGTCTTCCAATCTGAGGAGGTTGAGATCGAAGCGGATGCATCGTTTGAGGAGCATCCTATCCAGATTGTCTATCACAGTATGAAGGTTCTCCATGGCCGGTCTGTTCTTATGGTACGGGTGCTATGGCATCACGAGCGAGTACAAGACGAGACTTGGGAGAGAGAGGCTGATATATGATCGCAGTGGCCGGATCTGTTCGGGGTTTCTTCTTCTATGCCTCTCTAGGGAAATTCAGGGACAAATTTCTTTAAGGGGAGAAGTTTGTAAGAACCCGAACCTTCTTTTCAGTTATGTTTTTCCTTTTTCTGGAGTTTTTGAGAAAAGAGGAGTTTCTAGAAATTTTTGAAGTACACGTCGTGTACTTTGTAAGTACACGCCGTGTACTTCGTTGCCGCTCGAGGCCATGTGCTGGCCGTGTCCTGGATACACACACGACCATGTAGGGGTGACATAGAGGCCGCCTAAAGCAGGGTATAGAAAATCTTATTACACTCCATGTAATTCAAAAGTATACGTCGTGTACTTTCTTTCTTTTTCATTAAATGGACCGGGGTCGTGTCTTAACCCCAGAACCGTTTTCTTCTCCAGCTTCTTCGACCGAGAGCATTTCGTACAGCCGAAGATCTTCTCCGAGCCCCCAAGCCTCCATCTATTCTCCAAATTGACCGCCGTCTATTGTGTTGGAACCGTAACAGTAAGCTCTTCCTTCTCCTAGAGCTTCGTTTTCCAATTCCTTATCTTTCTCAAGTTATCGTGGGTTGATTATTTTGGATGTTTTATTAGATCTACGACGTTCCAAGGATAATCAAGCTTCGAGGTTCAAGTATATCGATATCCTAATGTCGGGGTAGGTGGTTTGTGCCTTTCTGTAGAAAGTCTTTGAGTATTTTGTGCAAATTCCACCAATACCCTTGAACGGGGTATTGCGTGTTTCCTGTTTTGCACTTGTTGTTTTCCTTCTTTGCTTACATGCTTGAGTAGAGGTTATTGTTTGTGAATAAGGTAATTTACTGTGCTTTGGATACTTTTCCCATGCATTTTTTTCCTGTTTATGACTGTTGGTCTAGTTTTTCCTATTAGGCTATTTCCAGTTCCATGCCTAGTTGTAGGATAGTGTGACTGTTCTTCCATGATGAGATGCTGTAGAATGCTAGCCAAGTAGTTATTGAGGATACTTTGTCCGTTACACGATGTGATACTTGTTGACTTTACACAGGGCTTTGAGAACCTAGTGTAACAGACCATAGGGAGAATGGACGTAAGGGCTTCTCCAGAGTGTCTTTATTTTACGTTGCGAGACCATAGGGGGAATTGACGTTGAGCGCTTCCTCAGAGTGTCTTTAGTTCCTTGACGCGGGCCACAGGGAAAATGAGACGTTGAGTGCTTCCCCAGATCACCTTTAGTATGACACGAGACTATAGGGGGAATTGATGGTGAGTGCTTCCCCAGAGAGTCTATTATTCTTAGCTGAAACAGAGGGGTGTGATTGTGTGTGCATCCCAAAGGGTTGCTAGTGCTTGAAGGATAAACCATAGGGGTTAGGCTGTGAGAACTACCCAGAGGTTACCTGTTTGTTCTACTTGATTGAGTGGATGCTTTCTTATTTGTAAATTATATTCTAGAACTGTGGATTGTTTGCTGCTGAGTACTTCCTATTTACTGTTTATTATTTACTGCACTTTTACCTACCATATATTCACTGACTGTTAGGCACAGATATTTGGGTGGTTGCCTAATGAGACTTTGTCTCACACCCTGTTTGGGTCATTCTTTTGGACCCAAAAAGATTATATTGTTGCAAGTATAGATAAGGGAAAGCGCCCTTCTACGTCAGGTTCTTGACTACACTGGAGCTGGAGAGCATGGGACCAAGCCGAGGCTTGCGATGCTGAGGAGTTGCTCATCTGTTTTTCTTTTGTACTTTGGTTTAGTATTGTATTCAGCATTGTGAATTGTTTGGATTTTTTCCTAGACATATATGTATCATGCATCATTTACATATATTTTTTCTCTATTTTTTTATTTATCAGTCTTCCGTTGTTACTGTGTTTGGTATTTAATACTTTCGCTGTTGTATGTGTTGTTACTTCTGCTCTGTACTCTGCCAATGAGGGCATAATTTCCCCACTATCACACTCAAGGCCCTTGCTGCTAGTTGGAAGCCTCTGGAATTCAGGGAAATGTGCTTGAGGCCATGTGACCTACCAGGTACGGGGCACCTCTGGGTGGCTTCTAGAACCGGGGCATTACAGGTGAGAAATCTAAACTATATAAGAATTATTTTTTTCATAACTCAAAAAATTGTTACTTGTAATTTTTGTGGAACAGAAGGACATATAACAAAAAACTGTTATTTGAGGAATCCTCAAATAAGTTAAATTAAAAGAGATTTTATTTCAAAAAGTTTATCTGAAGTAAAAGATATGAATTATGGAAAAATAAAGCAGATCTCGATTCCCAGATCTCTGCTAGCTAACACTGCTGGACCCAAGAAGATATGAGCAACAAAACAAACTTTTGTCTAAATTGAATTAACAGGAAACATGTCACAGGAAAAGAAAAGATATATGGTGTATGGACAATGGCTAGTCCAGGAATATGAGTGGAAACTCATCAAACTTCAATACACTAACTCAAATAGATGGAGGCCCAGTCATCTTTGGTGATAATGTCAAAAGAAAAATAATTGGACTTGGAACTTTTGGAGATCCTAAAACTGTCTCAATCAACAAAGTACTATATGTACAAGGGTTGAAATATAACCTGATAAGTATATCTCAACTCTGTGATGATGTATATTATGTTGATTTTTTTTGAAAATTCATGCTCAGTATTTAAAGATAAATTTCTTAAGTTTAGAGCACCAAGAACTGATAATATTTATACTTTGAATTTAAATTCCTTGTGTAAACAGAAAGTGAATTGTTTAACTACTAAGATAAATGAGTCTTGGATCTGGAATAAGAGACTTGGTCATTGTAATATTTATGCTTTACATAAATTATCTAAGAAAAAATTAGTTTTTGATCTACCTAGTCTTAAATTTGATGGTGATAGATTTTGTGATGCATGTCAAATTGGCAAGCAACAAAAATCTTCCTTCAAATCTATTAACAAAATTGTTACATCAAAACCTCTATAACTTATCCACATGGATCTGTTTGGACCATCAAGAGTAGCAAGTTTGGCTGGAAAATTATATGTATATGTTTTAGTTGATGATTATTCTATATTTACTTGGATCTATTTTCTAAAACTCAAAAGTGAATCTTTTAATATTTTTGAAAGTTTCTGTAAAAAATTTCAAAATAAAAAATATTTTAAGATAATTTCATTAAAAATTGATCATGGTGGAGAATTTGAGAATTTGAAATTCAATTCCTTTTGTTCAAATATGGGTATTAAACACACCTTTTCTGCACCAAGAATACCTCAACAAAATGGAATTGTTGAAAGAAAAAATAGAACTATTCAAGAAATGGCTAGGACTATGCTAAATGAATACAATCAACCTACCTACTTATGGGAAGAATATGTAAGCACAATTTTCTATATCATGAATAGAGTTTTAATTCGACCTATTTTCAAAAAGACAACTTATGAACTTTGGAATAACAGAAATCTTAAAGTAAATTACTTTAAAGTTTTTAGATGCAAGGTGTATATCCTGAACACCAAGGAAAATCTTGGTAAGTTCAATCCAAAATCTGATGAAGGAATATTTTTAGGATATTTTTCCACCACTAAATCCTATAGAGTATTTAATAAAAATCAAGGATTGTTGAAGAATCAGTTCATGTGAAGTTTGATGAAACTGACCTTTTTATTAAATAAAAAGATCAAACTGATGAAATTACTGACTCTTTTGACAACATGAGACTTGAAAACCTAAAACATGATTTTGAAAATAATATAAATAAAATTCACTCCAGTTCAAAAGAACATGATACTAATAAACCTAAAAGTATTTTACCTAAAAAATATAGAACCCTAAAGAATCATCCTTTAGAAACTGTTATCGGAAACCTAGACATAGGAATAAGAACTAGAAGAATTACAGGAAACCTAGTTGAATTCTCTGCTTTTCTATCTCAACTAGAACCTAAATATTTTGAAGAAGCCTTAAAAGATGAGATTTGGATGTTAGTAATGCAAGAAGAGCTAAACCAATTCAAAAGGAATGAAGTTTGAGAATTAGTTGAAAGACCATAAAATTATACAGTAATAGGAACTAAATGGGTCTTTAGAAATAAACAAGATGATCAAGGGATTATAACTAGAAACAAAGATATATTAGTAGCTAATGGATATAATCAGGAAGAAGGTATAGATTACGATGAAACCTTTTCCCCTATATCTAGATTAGAAGCAATTAGAATCCTTTTAACTTATGCATCTAATATGAACTTTAAGTTATATCATGTGGATGTTAAATCTTTCTTTCTAAATGGTTATTTAACGGAGGAAGTTTATGTTGAACAATCTCCTGGTTTTGAAAATTCTCAAAAACCATATTCTATTTTTAAACTTACTAAAGATCTCTATAGCATTAAATAAGAACCTAGAGCTTGTTATGGAAGATTAGGTTCTTTTCTTTTGAAAAATGGATTTACTATTGGATTGGTATATCTGACTATTTTTAAGAAAATCATTTGTTCTAATACATTATTAGTTTAAATCTACGTTGATGATGTTATTTTTGGTCCAACTAATGAAAAAATTTGTAATGATTTTTCAGAACTTATGCAAAAAGAATTTGAAATGAGTATGATGGGAGAATTGAACTTCTTTTTAGGACTTCAAATTTATCCAAAATATTATGGAAATATTTTAAACCAAAGTAAATATATTATTGATTTATTGAAAAATTTTGGTCTTGAGAACAACAAGACATATACAACTCCCATGTGTACTAATATAAAACTTAATTTGGATGAAGCTGAAAAACTAGTGGATAATAAGTTATATAGAGGTATGATTGGTAGTTTATTATATCTTACTACTAGTAGACCTGATATTGTGTTTTTTGTATGTTTATGTACTATATTTCAAACAAATCCTAAATAATATCATCTTATTATTGTCAAAAGGTTTTTTAGATATTTAAAAGGAACTGTTTTTCAATCTCTTATTTATCCAAAAGCTTCTGATTTTAATTTAATATCATATTTAGATGCTGATTTTGGAGGCTTTATATTAGATATAAAAAGTAACTCAGGAACCTGTCACTTTTTAGGAAAATATTTAGTATCATGATCGAGTAATAAATAACACTCAGTTGCCTTGTCAACATCCAAGACAAAATATGTATCTGCAGGTAGTTGTTGTGCACAAGTATTGTGGATGAAAAACACACTAATGGACTTTGAACTAAATTTTAATAGAACACCTATTTTATGTGATAGTAAAAGTGCTATAAATATTTCAAAAAATCCTATAATTCATTCAAGAAATAAGCATATTGATAATAGGCATTATTTTATAAGAGGTCATGTTCTTAAAAAGGATATATCTTTAGAATTTTTCAACAATGAATATTAACTAGCTGATATTTTCACTAAACCACTTCCCACTATAAGTTCTAATTTTATTAAGGAGTAGTTAGGTTTATTTAATTTTTAAATAAATGTTAATATTTTTATATATTTATTTAAATTCTTTTTATTTATTTATTTATTCCAATTTACATATGTTAAATTTATTTTCTGAATACTTTAAATCAGATATGTTTTTAATATTTATTTTATTCTTCTATATATTTTAGTTAATTTATTTTATCTTAAATTTATTCATGTCGCGTGTTTTCAAAAAAAATTCATAATCATCTTACGTAATGACACGAGAAACAAGGTACTATCAGAAACCTTTCAACTTCCCTTACCTTTTTGAATACCAAACCCTTTTCAAATACCAAACCCTTCATCTACCTTTTCCTACCTTCGAAACCTTAGAACAGAGAACCTCAAAGCTTTCGTTTCTCAAAAATGACAAAAACCAAGCGAACCAAAGAAGGTGAAACCAACAATCTGAAGCGAAAACGAGTTTCCAAAAGAAATATTCTTCAAGGAAAAGTGGTAGATTTTGAATGGATTTACCATAAGAATCTTATTATGAAATAGGAATTATAATTTCAAGGTCTGGAATCTGTATTCAATGAAGCAAACTTAGATTTTCTTTATGAGGTAAAACTAGAATTTTTCTATAACATCGTATAGTTTAGTTTTTGTGATTCTGAAGATACTGTTTTTTCATGAATAAAAGATAAGGATTTTTCTGTTTCTTCCATTGAAATTTCCCAAATTTTGAAATGTCCTTGTGAGTGAGTCTTTAATTTCGATCTATGGTTTATCAGGGATAAAAATCATAAGTATGAAGACACTATTTATTTTCTTTTTGGTTCAATAAGAATTAGGAAGATGTTTTTCAAAGATCTCAAGGTAGATTAGAAAATTTTTGTTAAGTTTATTCAAACTGGTATTGCTCCAAGGATGGATGAAATGGAGGAGATTATGTATCCAAACATGTACATAATGTTTCTGTTTTTAAGTGAAATAAATCTGAATTTTCCACGATATATGTTTAGATATCTTCACTACTCTGTCAGCTGGATGCAAGGATGACTTTCTATCCTTATAGAAGGATAATTTATCAAATTCAGTTTAATAAGAATATGATTCATTTAATAGATTATCAAATAAAATGTCATCATATAAATGCACTCAATGCGGGAAATTTTAGTAAGTTAGGTTTTTAATGGGGTACAGTAAAAGGAAAACTTATGCCAGTTGGTGCAGATAACCAACAAAAATCAAGATCATTTACTCAGGAGGAGAAAAGTACTATTGGAAATGAATTAATTGGAGAAACCAGAGGTTAAGGACTTTCCAAATGAACCCAAAGAAAATTGAAAATTGTTAAAGAAGAAGAGGAAGAAGAAGTCATGCTAGAAGAATTAGTTGTAAAACCAAGGAAAATAGTAGATCCACCTACTAAAGTACCAATTTTGGGTTTAAGTGAGGCAACTAGGTCAGTTCATTCAGAAGAAACTATTATTGAGGAAGATCAATAAGTTGAAATTCAAATTAGAGTTATGTAGGATGTTTCTATTCCATTTGACCAGGAAGAAGATCCATCTATTCAAAAATAACAAAAGATGTTCAGATTAGAAAATGTGGCTATAGAAATTGTTGAGCATCTTGTTTACTCTGTTTTTGATCATGTGGATGAAAGAAAATAATATGTTTCTGGAGGAAAAATAGAATTTCTTGACAATATACATTATTCAAGTGAAAAATCAATTGAAAAACCAGTGGAGAAGTATGTGGAGAAGTTTTCTTCAAGATATTTAGAAATTGTGGTAGTTGATCAGTCATAACACCCAGATGAAGGGACATCTGATTATATGACTAATTAGGTTGAAGATCTTGTGATAAAGTTTAATAAATCTCAGGAATAAAATGTCAATATTCATCAAGAGCTTAAATTTGAAAGAAAAAAGTTACAGGATCTTAAATAAAATTCTGTTTCCAAAAAGGAGTTTGATGTTTTCATGAGAGAAATGTTGAATGAGGTTGGAAAGATAAAGTATGAAGTTGTTTATAAGTCAGAATTTGTAGATATCAAGTGATATTTGGGAAGTCAATTTGATTTAATCAAGAGTAGTTTCAGTCAGACCGGTACATCTACCTCTCCAGATTTGATTCGAAGATTTCAGGCAATCACAATAGTTATGGCTGACATGAATGATCGTCTACAAAATATTTAGTGCAATAATGCTCCTTTATCAGTTCTATTGGACAATAATAAATTTTTAGTTGACCAATTGACTCAGAATGAATGAGGTATCATATTTATACTGAAAAAACTTACAGATAATTTGGACCAGTTTATGAATCAAGAGGATAATTTGTATGACTTTTTGAAAGTCAATCTTATCAAAAATTTGCATATTAATCAAGATTATAGAGTTTTTGTTATGCAGTTGGAGGATAGTCTTATGAAAAAGTTGGGGATACAGATGGTAGATATGAAAGATATGTTTGAAGCTTCTCAAAATCCCACGGAACCATAACTGAGCCAAATCATACCTAACCATTTCTACCCTAACCATATCAGTTGACTAACTTGTTTCCTAGTCACACTGAAAATTGTACTTATACAGTTTTTGATCAATAAAATTTATTTATTCTAATTTCTAGTGCTTTATTTCATATTCTTTTATGTTTATTTCTACAGCCAAAAATCCAGTATTATTTATTTAAACATATTCTCATAATATTCACTTACTGATCTGTGCAACATTAAATGTGTTTTCATCATTTTATATACTTTCTTTTTGATCTCACAAAAGGGAGAGAAATTTGGATAAACACAAAATTTCTTTTTATTAAAATAATTATTTCAAATCAATTTGTTAATTATTTTATTTTAATTTTTTGCAAAATTCTAATTTTTTTTACTAATTTTATCGATTTTGTGATCATCAAAAAGGGGGAGATTATTGGGCATGTATTATCTCAACAATACTCTATAAATCTTATTGATTTTGATGCTCACAAATACCCTTGTTTTTTTACTAATGATATTACTTTAAGTTTATTTTATGAAATTAATATTATTTATAATCCTTATTTTAGAATTATATTTAAGCTTATTATTCACATGGAATATTCGTCAAAGTGTTCAGAATGCTCTTAAGAATATTCTGGAAACACTGTTCATACCCTACTTTGAAGAACATAATGTAAGGAACAAACCCTACATTTGTATTAAACCATATGTTGAAAGATCAGTGCATATGGTTAATCAATCCTATGTTAACAGAAAATGTATAGATAAAGAACCTTATGTTTGGATGGAACCTTACATTTGACAAAGAGAAAAAACATGGTTAAAGAACCCTGTGTAAGTATTGAACCCTATGTTTAAGAAGCAAATATATGGATCATCAACCTTAATTTTGTGATCAACCTTAATTTGTCAACCCTATGTTTGGAGAATGAACTCTACATAGTTGAAACCTATGTTTGGTATTTTTTCATTTTTTGAAGGAACCATACTCTTGACTTTTCAACATTAGAGATTTGGATTTATGATTTTATCAGAGTTTCGTACAACGATATTTATATAATATCAGGACGATTTAAAAATCATTTTAAAATGATTCAAAGCTCATTATGATTGATTCAAATAATTTTATTCAGTGAATAAATTCTCTCCTATTCTTAATGAAAGTTATAACTACTCTGAACTGTCTTATGAATTTGAATTATCACAATTTATCAGGTGATTTTCTTGGATCTGGAATTGTAAAGCAGGCTCACTGCTTTATTTATTATATCAATGTATTTGTTCAATATATATGTGTGTATGATTCAAATAAGATGATATATATTGAGCCACATATTGTGAAAAATATTTGTGATTAAAACTTCATTCTTGTGAATATCTTTTACAAATCTACTGCAACAATTGATCAAAATCTGTTTTCTATAGAAGAGGCTACACTTTGGAAATATATGTGTTTTGAATCTTGTATTTTCTATAAGTATATTGTTACTAATCACTGTTACTTTTATTTAAAGATCTATTACAATCAAATCACTTTGGAACTACTCTTTCTTGAATAAACTCTTTTCTGAAGAAGAAGATTCGTCTACTGTTAGTTGCTGTTACAACTGTGAAGTTTAATCAAAACTTTTTTAATCAATATCTTTTTATCGAGAGTTTCAACTGCTCATATTAAGTTGTGGTGGAGTATCAACTTCTCGATCTAAGTTATGGATATTTTGTTTTTTGTTAAAGAACAAAAATGATCCGTTTTTAGCCTTATTTGTAAAGGTGTCAACTGCCTACACTCAGTTGTGGATTGGTCTTATGATATGAGGTTGTGACTAGTGAAATTCACCAAACTCACAGAGAGATAGGGAGAGAGTAATTAGTGGAGTGGACTAGGGGATCTTTATGCCCCAAACCACTATAAATAGTCATGTTATGTATTTCTATTTTATCTTCTGCTCATACTTTCTTATAGAAGTTAAACACTAATTATCCACATAATTTACAGTTGACATCAAAAGTCTAAATTGTGAAAGATTTTGAAAAGACACAATTCACCCCCTCTTGTGTATATTTGTATATTCCGACCTAACAAGGGTATCGTGAACATGAATGACATCAACCTCAAACCCTCTTCCTTCCCTACATGACCCCCACCACATATGCTCATATTGAAAACGTAGTATCTTATCTCATCAATACCCCTTAGGGTCTTCCGGTGTAACAATATCATACTAATACCCCACAAGGTTTTCCAGTACCTCACATACAAATCAACACCTCGTAGGGTATATACTCCATAGGGTCTGCCAATGCACCATACATCTTGTGTGTATACCCCGTATGGTTTTTCAATACATCCTATACCAATACCCCATAGGGTTTTTCTGAACCAATACCTCATAGGGTCTATTGGCATGCCTTAATAGGTTGTACCAAACTTCACACCTGGAAGGGAGAGCGGGGAAGAGGGACAAGTCAATCATTTGTTCCATCACCGACCTGGGTATTGGGGAATACACCCGGTACTTATTATGCCAAGCACTGGTATGAGTATCCATATCATGTGGGGTGCGAATAGTTTTCACAAGAAAGAAATATCAAAGAATCCACACATAAGCCTGACCTAGGGGTTCTCATCAAACAACCACCAATAAGGTCCACATAGCCTTGAAACGTCTCTACTATCCACTAAGACACTATAGTCTCATGCCACAACCACTTCCATATGTTACCCACAACCAACCATCATTTATGTTTTATAAAAACATTCACTTAAAATTAAATTCAAGGGTTTTAATTTCATTATTCTCAATCTCATTCCATAGATATCGGACCACTACCACATCCACAACAACCCAAACATTCCTCTTTCCAATCACGAAAAGGTAGCCACAACCCCTACTGCACCAAGATAACCCACAAAATCATAACGCATACCATCCATGGAATCTGTAATAACCCTTGTTGCTCTAATATCCCACATAATAACCTTATGCCAATCATGGAATTTTTCATAGCCCGTATTTCACTACTATAACTTGAAAAGACATCCCATTCCATACATGGAATATACCGCAACCCTTGTTGAACCAATATAACAATAATTTTAGGTCCTCTTAACTCACATCAAGTCACTAACACCCTAGATAATATTTATAAGGCAACATTGATTTTCTATAACAAACTCGCGGGGCAACTAAGTCCATAAAACCAAGGCTTCTAGACCTTAATAACAAAGTGGGATTGCTTAAACCCAAAAAATTATCTTATCAAACATCCATTTCATCATTATCTTGAATTAACTAATTTATTATGCATAAATATCTTTCACAAAACAACTTACAATCAATAGCTAACAATAACTAAGAGTAACCATAGCAATCTTTTAGATTTAATGAATTCCAAGAATAAGGGTAAAAGGATTTCATGCATATTCCATTATTTGTCACAAAATTTACCATATTTAAGCTATTTAATCAATTTCTGGGTGCATAAGTTATGCTATCACCAACCAAGGAAAAGAGATCACACTACTAAGTGAATCAAGAGTAAAAATAGGGCATAACCACATGTGATCACAAATCCACACCCAATTCATTCTTAATTCCAGTTATTATCTTCATTTGGTTGGTCCATAACTTCCACCCAATGGAAACATAAGCATGTTAATACCATAATTTATACATAAACAAGAGATTTAAAAAATCCCCTACTTCAATCAATGCAATCTAAATCATTGTGCAAGACAACCGGGAGAGAAGACAATCACATAATCAAATCCACACAAAGGAAACCTATTTCAAACTATATCAAAAGATTATCCCATAAAAAATGAATCCCTAAACATACCCTAATTGAAACGCCACCACCACAGAGAATTCTCAAGAGAATAATAGAAATAAATAAAAGGTATAAGGGGGGATAACTCACCTTATATTTATGATATTGAACCTATAGGATCCAAGGGTCAAATCTAAAGAAGTAGGGATGGATTGGCTCCCAAAATCAGTTAGGGTTTTCCCCAAAATCAATATAAATGAGTGAGAACTAGAGGTATTTGGAATTTATATACAAGTTGGAAATAATTTGTTTATGACGTGATACACTAATTCACACCGTGAATATTCACAATGGCCACCAATTTAGGGCATAAATTAATTTCATATTGTGAATGTATTTTAATAAAAACTTATAAAAAGTCCATTAAATTTCATGGCACCTCAAGTGGAAATCCATTCACACCGTGAGTCCTCCTTTTACACCATAAACCACCTCAACCATAACACTATAAAATCTGCCACATAATTCTCCCCTCAAAACTTCAATCCATGAACGACCTTTCAAGACATAAATCTAAACTCCTTCACATCATGTACTTCCTATTCATGATGTGAATCACCTCTGAAACTATAATTTTATCTCCGACTTGAACTCCTCCTCCTAGAACCTTCCCTGAACATCTTCAACACCAAAAATAAACAAAGGAACAACTCTAGAAGGCCCGAACCATTACATAAAATACCTCTCAAAAAATTCTCATCATTGGTAATAAAATCCAAACACATATCAAGAAAGAAACCACCAACAATACCCCATGATATACCTCTCAAATAGAATGATGACATCAACCAAAAAAATGAGAAGAAACATGTAATAGCATACATGACCATCAACCTAAACATGACATAATTTAAAATAATAATAGGGTCATAAAAACTCAATAAACTGAGATCACATATGTCACTCATGTTCCTACATAATCTCTTATAGATAATTGTTCCCCCATAGGACACGAACTAATAGAATGTATCACCCATGATGGTCTTGGAACTTGATCGGTTGCTCCCTAAACATCACTTCATCCTAGATATCCAAATCCCCTTAGTCAAGGACATGAGAGTCATTAAGAAGATACCAATGAAGTTTTGATACATGGAAGACATTATGAACTTTTTCCAACTATGGATAAAGTTCCAACTGATACGCCACTTTTCTAATACACTCCAAAACCTCAAAGAGTATAATAAACCAAGGAGAAAATTTCTCACCAAATCAAACCTCCACTATCCATGATGAGGGGACACCCTCATGAACACATGGTCTCCAACATTGAACTCCATAGGTCTCTACCTTCGATTCGCATATGACTTCTAATAGTCCTATTCTACCTTCATTTTCTCTCAAAATAGTTGGATCTTCTTAGTCTCACTCTTCACCACATATGAGATAAGAAAAAATGATTCCACAACCCCAGTATAGAACAATGGTGATCGACATGATCACATATGAAATTCATCAAAAGGATCCATGGCAATGGAAGAGTGATGAACATTATTATAATAAAACTCCAAGAATCCACACAAACTCATCACACACAGATTATTCAAAACAACCACTAAAATCAACTCCATGATTGCTAAGAAATGAGATGACTTCATCAATCGGTCCATAACCACCCAAATGACATAAAAACCTCACTACTAATGAGGAAAACTAGTAATGAAATCCATCAATTTGTTATCCAATTCCCATCCAAGGAAATACAAGGGCTGCAATAATCCTTGTAGAACTCAATGCCCATCCTTAACCTACTTATAGACCAAACATTGCACCACAAACTTCACTATATACCTCTTTATATTAGGCCACCAAAATTAACTCCACAAGCCTTGATATATCTTGGATACACCTATATGCACCACTAAAGGTGAGTTGTGGAACTCATGAATAACCTACTCTCCCACACAACCTTCCTTGGAATAACATCTGATTATGACCATCCTTTAACCATCCTTCTAGGGCATCACCATAAAGAACATGGTCTCACATAACCTCTACCTCCAAGTCTCTCCACTAAGTCTCCTTTACCCACTACAATAAGGAGGATTTCACTATCTTTTGAAACATCTAACTTATACCTCCATCCTCTTCTATATCTAGATGTATCACCACTAGCTCCACTATCTATCTCTAAGTATATCCAAACTCTTAATTAATATCACCTCACAACTTCATACTCAGTGTGTTCACTACAACATTTCTTTTTCTTGGGGTATAGGAGATCTCAAAATCATATCCTCGAAGAAACACCATCCACCTTCACTTTCAAAAATTCAGATCACATTGGGAGAACATATATTTCAAACTCTCATAGTCCTTGAAGACAAAAAAGAGCCCACCGATGAGGTAATGTCACCATATCTTGAGTTCAAATACCACTGCTTCCAATTCCAAGTCATAGGTGACATAGTTATTATAATGACTCATATTTTCTATGATTTTATTTTTATAAATTTATTGGGAAAATTCAGAGACCAAACACTGAGACGACGTGAGATTCTGAGACCCGGTGTGCCCAAAACAATACGATGAAAAATGTTAAGTTTCTAATAAAGAACAGAAATGATTTTTATTTAAAACAGGTACTTGGATTATAAATACGAGGACACTGTCGCGTTCAGAGCAACTACTTTACCTTAGGCAAAGTCTAACATCGACCGACATGGGTCAACTATGAAATTTAGAATTTGGACGTAACCGTCATTAAAATATTTTAATAAAAATATTTTACTGGATGCAACAATTTTTTTTAATAAAACCTTTGTCATGAAATCAGGGTTGTCACCATAACCCTATAATTCCTCTAAAGCGTGGAAGGAAACTCTCTCAATGACGAACGCAGGCAGATCGAGTATTGACGGTGACATGGACCTCTGTTCTTCATCAACAACTGATCCAATAATAAGGTAAGGTGTTTTATCTCTTGGTGATTTAATTTCCCTTATTAGATTCAAACGATGAACACAGACCAACCCACGAATAGGTTGATCTGTGTCTTGTCCGTTCTTGCAGGATGGATAAATTGTTGCAAGGTTTAAAAAGGGAGATATAACTTTGTGATTATTTGTAACACCCCGAGATTTTATGAAAAATATTATTTTTAATTTCATTAATATCTTGTGTTGTACGCTACACCAAAAGGAGCTTTCACAACACACATCCTTGACTTGCCCTGCATTACACGCAATCACGACCTTCCTCGATAGCATGTGTAGTACGCAATACCGAGTTTCACTAAACAATGATATGCTATTAAAATATTATTAAAACTAGCTGTTATGAATAGTAATAACCACTTTTTGAAATTTTTTAAATTTTATTTTTCAAAATGGACTTCATTTTTGGATTCATAATATCGAAATTATCTTAGGGTGAAATTTTGGTACTTTTCAGATAACTTTCATTTTCTGACGAATAGTGAAAATTACTAAATTTTAATTAAAAACAACCTTTTTAATCGAAATAATTAATAGTGATAAATTATTAATTTGAGTGGTTTTAAATTATATTTAGAATATATTTTTACAGTTTAATACAATGTTGTTCATTGGATGTAATTTCACATTTAAACCAGACATAAACAAGTGTCAATCTTTTGATAGTTATTATCTCTTAAGAACACATTATTTGTTTTGACGACGGGAATTAATTTTTAAATTAATTAATTCAAATGATATGTTTTGAATTTGGTAAAATATACATCATTTTTGAGTTCATAATATCAAATATAGCTTAGGCCTAATTTTTGGTATTTTTCTGGAAACTTTCATTTTTTGATGAATAGTGAAACCACTAAGTGGTAGTTAAGAAAAATGAATTTTTCATAAAACTTAATTTTACCACTTCTGTGAGTGGAATTTAAAAAATCCGAGACACACGTTTGATGTCAGTAAGTAAAATGTGATTGAATGAGATGAAAATAATTTTTGGTGAATAGTAACTTTTTACTTTTTTACCATGGTTAAAAGTAAATAGGGTAATTGCGGGTAAAAATGATATTATTATTACCCTAAAACATGTCCCAATTATATTGGATAAGTTTAATTCGACCAAAAACAACCTTAGGAATAAAATATGACCATTTAGGCCCACTTGGATTAGATTAGGACATTTATTATTAATTTATTTAAAGAAGGGTTAAAATAGTTAAAATCAAAGTTTAATAAGTATATCATTTTTAATATAGGGTTATACATAAGATAAATTCGACTATAAATATTCATTAGAAATATAAAAATATTTAATACATAATTATATTTTATTTGTAATTTTTAGACTTTAAATAAGTTAATTTATTTATGACACAAAGATGATGCAGTAATTATCTTATTAATAAAATATTGACATAATTGATGTTATAAATACCCAAATAAATATAATTTGAGACTTTTTATGAATTAAAATAATTTTCTAGGTTAATATGACATGTTATTATTTATTTAATTAACTTTTTTCTAACTAATCATTCTGTTATGATTTTCACAAAAATCAATTATTAAATAGTGTCAAAATTGACATAAAATAGTTTTTAAAAACAAATATTATATTATTAATTGTTATTTTATTCCTAAAAATATAAGGTTCGGCCAAATGACTTAGATAAGGTTATATATATTAATAATAAACAACTTGGAGTTATTTTGGCTGATTATAGTAAGTTTATTAACCTTATAGTATAAGAACACAAGAAGACACGATAAAAGTAAAATTATTTAACTTAATGTTAAATCTAAATGATAAGGTTAAAATAGGAACCTAAACTTGTATAAATTCTATTGGATAAGAGTATTTCGACCCATCCCCACCTTATCTTCTAAATATATTAATTTTTAACTATTAAAAACCGAATTTGACTTTATAATAAAATAATATTTTTAGTTATTCCAAAGGTTCCCCTCTCCTCCCTTATAAAAGGGCACATCCTCCCTCTCTTCCTCACACCAATTTGAGCCTTAAATCTCATCCAAACCCTGAAAAATTCTCTTATCCACTTCCATATCAACATCCTAGAGGTTCTGGTCTTCCTCAAAGACCAATTTTAGTGCCCTAAAAGGAGATCTCAAAGAGGCGCTTCAAAGAAGAGGTAATGTCCGTTACCGATTCTTTCAACTTTATTTCTTCTTCCACTTCTTCTTCTTAGGTTGTTTCATTTTGAAGTAATAACATCAGTATCACTCATATACTTATATGTTATTATAAGTATTAAACAACCCTATTTCACCATCTATCCATCCTACGGAAAACGAAATCACCGCGCATGCGTACGTATGGAATACCGTCTCCACGCCGTGGTGTAATCTATTTTCCACCACCACCGTACATGGATGGGTATAATGGTAAAAATAAACAACTATATATGATTATTTTAAAGTGGTATTAATTCTAAAATATTATTCATACACTCCAATACAATTCCACGATCATGTGAACGATATCATCGCTCGTGCGTACGTACGGACTACCGTCTCCACGACGTGATGAGATTCATTCTCCACATTAACCATTCATGAATGATTATAAAGTATATATAATAAGTAATCATGAAATATATGACATAATAATGATACTGGATTTATGTGTATATATATGTATGTCATCTACTTAATTCCATTCAACTCAATAAGGAAACAAAAACAACGTTCATGCGTACGTACGACCTACCGTCTCCATGAACAATGTATTTCTTTCCATTTACTAATCTATTATATATATGTATATTCTGAATATATATTATATAAATCATGTTTTATATTCTGGAATTAATTAATCATGATCTAAGTAATCATATGAATAATTACAAGTCAAAACACGGACGACAAATGAAACGATTTTACCCAAAACGCTCTTTAACATGGAATTTACAAAAGAACGGGTAAAATAAAGTCATAAGTGAACCATATATGATATCATAACAATGAGTATGATTCTGGAATAAGTCAATGACATTATTTAAATCATTATACAGGAGTTTCAGACACTTACGAAGCAAATCAGACCTAAGGTAAGGGAAATATCACAATCTCATTTTTATCCGAGATTGTTTATACTTTGGCATTTACTGGGGTATATTTTATCATCCACATCCATGTTTCCTCAATATGTAATATTATTTCCATCCACATACAATTGTTTAAATCCAATTTTACCCTTCGGTGAGTTTTTAGTAAAGGATATTAAAGGAATCTTTTGTCGTTTTTCGTACGAGGTACTTTTTGACTTTTTCGACAAAAGTACGAAGAATATTTTTTTTAACTTATACGGCATGAATGGATTTTTAAAACATTATTTCCAAGAATCTTACTTTACAAGTTTTCAAGTTTATTTTTAATCAACTTCTTTTAGTTTATAATTGTACGACATGTTAAGAAAGGAAAAGTGTTTTTGAAGTAGAAAGGATATTTTCCTCAAGAATGGAGTTCAAGTGTTTTATCAAAATTATTTTCCATCTAAGATAATAAAGGGTTCTGTTTTTATCCCTATTATTTCAATTATTTGATTATGTTGTGATGGAATTATTTTTATGAATTCCTTTATCTTATATTAATTTTTTTATTATGTCACGATGTTTAAGAATCCCATTTTTATTACATGGGTTATGCTATGATGTATGGTTTATGATTTTGTGGCACACATAATAATGGTATCATTATGAGATGGGTGGGACCTATATCTCCCTCCAATGCATTGGGTAAATATTTTATATCTCATGAGATAGACATGGCTGAAACGGCAGGTTAAACCGGTTTAGTGAAACAGGACTGAAACGAGGAGTGAACTCGGTTCAGAAATGGACTTTGTCCACTAAGATAGTCTTGGCAATGAGTCTTGACTAATAAGAAATGATTCTCTATGATTATGTGTGTATGCCAAAAAGTTTCATGTTTTAAGTTATGATTATTGGGATTACATTTCACTACTATGATTTATCCCATGTTATGATATTATGATCTGTTTTGCAGGTTAAGATTTCCAAAATGTTATGTTCTTATGAATATGATGTGATTGATATTTTTTTTACCCTTACTGAGCATTTGAGCTCACCCTTTTATGTTTTCTTTTCCCCAGGATATAAAGAAAGGTTTTAGGTAAGAAAAAAAAAGGGAAGATCTTTATGGGAGATGTTGAAGATCTTTCACCATGATTAGAAGATTATATTCCGAGTTTCCAAAGACACTAAACTATTACAGTCCTTGTGTGTGTGTTTTTGTAATGTACTAAGTATTCCGCAAAAGTAATGTAATGTCCATGTACATCAAGCTTAGGGTCTCTAAATTATTTATCCTTGTTCTTTTTTAAACCTTCTAACATGAATGGATCAAGACCGACATGAACAAGGCCAAGATCCATTCTTTAGGCATTATATGTGTTCCTCCTATCCTCATTCTTGGCATTCTTCGCTATTGGAACCTCATGGTCACGACACAATTTTCTGGGAGGCTGTGAATGTGATCGGGCCCTTGGAGTGCTAACAAGATGGATTGAAGCCCAAAGAAGTGAAGGTCGCGACCCGAGGATCACAAATGTGGCTCCGTTTTGAAAAAAAGAGCACTAGAGCAATAGGGGCGACCTATAGAACTAGGGCCACCAGCAGCCGATGCCAATATCGACACACAGTGACACTAGGTGGAATGCGGTAGTGGCCACCCGCGATAGTGACCGTGGGAGTAGGTGGTGGGGGATAGACTGTGCAGGTGGTGTGATCGGACTGCGTAGAGCCTGTGGCGAAGAAAGCTGCGAGTGGTGACTGGGGGCCGTGGTAGGAGGCCACAACGACAAGATGGGACATGGTTCGAAGCCACGTCGGAGGAAACTATGATGATGATGTCGTGGGGCATGAAGAGGAGGTGGGCTGGACTCATGAAACACGGCTCGATACCACATTGATCGGGTGACATGGGAGATCCACGTGGTCAGGGAAGACCACGTGGACTAGGTGGCGTGGCCAGGGTGGGCCACGTCCGGTAGAGTAAACCAGCCCGTAGCGCAAGTTGGACTAGGGTGGCTGAGCTGCTTCATCGACCCAACTAACTGGACCCAGTGGCCCAATGGTTTGGGTCCAACCAGCCAACAGGTCGGTCCTAGTGGGCCGAGCCCATCGAACTGGGCTAGGTCGAGCCATTTTATAAAAATGGTCATATCTTTCAAACTGTGTGTCTATTTAACAAGTTGTTTATGACAATGAGACCATTGTCATGTGATAGTACTTTTGAGATACTCTAAGTGAGATTTTTTAGAAGTTGGTTTATGACTTAATGGATTGAGGAGCAGGTTCTCTCGGAATAAGTGTGCTACGAGCGGAATCCTACGGCTGGCTGTGAGTTGGTGACTACATGACTTGGGGGCTGCATGACCCATCAACACTCTATGTGCCATCAATGCTCTATACTCCATTGATGTTATGTAAACCATTAATTCTTTTTGCTCCATCGATGCTCTGTGTTCCATCAACACTCTGTGTGTCACGAAAACTGGGAGATTTGTGGACTACAACTGAAAATCCTTCTCTTCATGCTTTAGACTTATAACTATGTGAGTTGAATGAACTTCATGTATTTCTTTGCAGTGTACTTCATGTGTTTATTTATGGTATACTTTATGTGTTTCTTAGTAGTATTACTTTTTGGTTTTGGGGTATCCTACTAAGTACTATTTTACTCACCCCTGCACGGGCATTGCCCGCACATGTCATGTCATGTGAATACGATTGATGCTTTGATAGAGTTCTAGGTGGACCAAAACCAGGTGGTTCTTAGAGTGATACGACTAATTTTTGGTGCTCCTACGACTTCACACAACTATCCTACACCTACCCTTTAGGTAGGGTTTTCTATGGATGGGTTTTAGGAACTTGTGTATTCACTATTGCAGACTCCTTTTTGGGTGGGCTTGTATTCTAGCCCTGTTTACTTTCCAGTTTTCCTACTGTCATACTCTATGGTTAGTATCTTAGTGTATTCATGCTTTTCCTAGTGTTTTTAAATTTTAATATTTCAGGCTCAAAGATGTGTGTGTGTACAGGTACTTAGGCAAATGCCTCCCATTTGTGGGATATGCCTACTCAACACTAGTCGCCGACCCCTGGCCTATCAGAGGCGGGCTTGGGATTGTCATGACACGACCCCCTATAGGAAGGGTCATGATAGAGTGGTATCAGAGGCGGTTAGTTCTACTTAAGGACTAGGAGTCTATGGTGTTGGTTTGGGGGCAACAATGTTAAGTGTTTTGAGTTCGGCTTTCAGGCCAGGGAATCCAATGTTGGTGCGGCGACTGACATATCCATACACTAGGACTCTAAATTTTGCTTTTCTGACTTGGTACATGAAAACACTGATTGAAGGGAAATTAAAGATACATGCATCATATAGGATTTGGGTGTGTTCTCATGTCCTTCTTGAGTCAGCTCACCAGGTATACTCTATTAACCATGGTTCATCTTAATCTGTTTTAGGATGCCTCCACGTAGATAGCTAGCCAGGATTCTAATGTGTGATCACAAGGATGATCTACCTAGTGAAAATGCATAGGTACATGGATCAGTACTGGAGATAACACCACTGAGTGGTGTACCAATGATACCACCACCCATTGATCATCAATTACTACCAGCACTACCGGTAGAGGATTCATGTAGGATGAGTGCATTGTATGAGTTCTAGAGGCAGTGACCTCCGAGGTTTTGTGGTGATATCGACCCATAGGTAGATGATGATTGGATGGAGGCAATTACACATGTCTTTCTCCTTGGGAGGATTCCTTCTGACCATATGACAGTTCTAGCCGCAAGCCTTCTCTAGGGCTCAGCAGGGTGATGGTGGAGCTTGGTGATCCAGATGCATGATGAGACGAATCTCTCTTAGATATAATTTGAGTTCAGGGAGGAGTTATTTCTGGAAACATTACATAGTGCACATATAGGATCTCTTGTATTTTCAACAGGGTATTCAGACAGTAGCAGATTACTCGACGATATTTACAGATCTTTATTGCCACTCCATGAATATGGTACGAGACCCGTTCTTCAGGGCCCAAACCTTTGAATAGGGGATACATTGGGAGATTAGGGAATCCATAATATCCCTTAGAATCCCTATATATTTTGGGGTACTAGAGCGATATCTGCTAGTGGAGATCTTTCTAGCAGAGAAGATTCCAACAATGAGAGCTACCAGTAGGAACTAGGTAGCCGAGTCTTCAGCGGTGGGTAGACAACAACAGACACAGGGAAACAAGTGGTCCAAGAACTCCAAGGGAAAACTATAAGACATAATATCAGTGGTGTGGGTCTCTTAGGGAAGAGCGGGTTAAATGAAGGTTAGGTTGTGTTACTCGTGCGATAGTCGGGGGCATCTGGATAGAGATTGCCCGACCCATATTATAACTGATTAGGATATGGTTGAGGGACTAGTGAGATAGAGGTGGAGGTAGGAGAAGGGTGGTCCACAGGTTGATGAGCATAGTAGAGGAGCAGGTCGGGCAGAAGGAGGTGGACAAAGGTTCGAGGTACCACCACCACCACCCCCAGGTGGTCCACCATGGGCTTAGGGAGCTGGTGGATAGGGATAAGGACATCTTCAGGTGATGGAGGATTATGACCCCAAGTATCCCATGATTATTAGAGGTACGATCTATGTCTTTTCCACCTTAGTTTTAGTTTTTATAGACATAGGTTCCATTTACTCTTTTCTCGCAATGACCCTTGTTCAAGACTTAGAGATTCTGGTTGAACTGTTGACTCAATCCCTACAATTAGAGACTCCTACGAGGGGAGATTCAATAATAAAACATTTTTGATGAAATTATTCCCTTACTATAGGGGGTTAGAGTTTAGGTTGGTATCTCCTAATAGTGGCGTCGAGGCCTTACGCCGTCATTCTTGGTATAGACTGGTTATCCACAGTTCATACCCATATTGACTATTTTAGGTGTAGAGTGCGATGTGTCTGTAGTGATGAGACCATGTTTTATTTTTTCAGAGAAAAGAAAACACATGAAGTATAGGTAGGGCTCACACATATAAGGGTAGTCTATTACTCATCAGTTGGCTAGTCTCACCCTCAGTGAAGTGGATGATATGAGTCCTCAGTTTCCTATAGTGGTGGTGGAGTATGGGGACGTCTTTCCTGAGGATGTCCCCAGATTACCTCCCCATAGGGAGGTTGAATTTTTAATTTACCTATACCCTGGGATGGATCTGATATATACACCTTCTTATTATATGGCTCTCGCGAATCTTCGCGAGTTAAGGGTACAACTAGAGGACTTGCAGAGGAAGGGGTTCGTGAGACCCAGTGCTTCACCCCGGGAAGCCCTAGTTTTGTTTTCCAAGATGGAAGATGAGAGATTGAGATTATGTGTTGAATTATGGAACCTAAACTAGGTGACTATGAAGAATAAGTATCCACTACCGAGGATTGATGACCTCTTTGATTAGCTAAAGGGAGCAAGGTGGTTCTTGAAGATAGACCTCAGATCTAGCTATCACCAGCTTTGAGTACGGGATGAGGACATCCCAAAGACAGACTTCAGATGTTGGTATGAACACTACGAGTACTTGGTGATTTCATTTGGTGTGATGAACACCCCAATAGTGTTCATGGGACTCATGAACAAGATATTCCAGCCTTACTTAGATCAGTTCGTCGTGGTATTCATAGATGACATCCTAGTGTACTCAACGTCTGAGGAGGAGCATACAATACACTTAAGGATGGTCCTGGACATACTCTGAGAGAACCAGCTTTATAGGAAGCCCTCGAAGTGTCAGTTCTAGATACAATAGTTCCACTTTATGGGACACGTCATATTAGAGGTTAGAGTTACAGTAGATCCAGCGAAGATTGAGGTAGTGCTTGCTTGGGAGCCACCTAAGAGTGTTACTGAGATACGAAGTTTCCTTGGGTTGGTTGGGTACTATCAGAGGTTTGTGCCCAAATTTTCCATATTAGCATCATCCTTGACAACTTTTATGTGAAAAGGGAAACCTTTCATGTGGACGAACAAGTGTCAGGAGAGTTTTCAGCAACCGAGGTAGAGATTTATGAGCACTCATATCTTGAGATTACCGGAGGAGGGTGTTGAGTATGCGGTGTTATGCGATACATCGAGGACTAGTCTTGGTTGTGTCCTGATGTAGGGGAAAGTGGTGATTTCTCATAGTTCATGACAGTTGAGATCACATGAGTAGAACTACGCAACCCATGATCTTGAGTTGCCAGCGGTAGTCTTCGCCTTAAAGATGTGGTGACACTACTTGATGGCCGAGCGGTTTACTATCTACTATGACCACAAGAGTATCAAGTATATCTTATCTCAGAAGGATTTGAACTTGAGACAGAGGCGATGACTAGAGTTACTCTAGAACCATGACTTTGAGATTCTTAATACTCATAGGAAGGGGAAAGTGGTGGAAAACACTCTCAGTAGGAGATCCAGCTTGCAGTTTCCAAGTGAGCCATTGGCCACATTGTAGATATCATTTTTTGATGTAGATGGAGTATCTTACCTACAGTAGATGGTAGTCACCCCTCCACTCTTATAGTGGGTCAAGGATACACATCTTGGAGACACTGACTGTGAGACTTTACATGCTCAGATGTTCACAAGGCATACCCATGATGGATATTTGAAAGGTGGGGAGAAAATCATTCTCTTTAGAGAACACACAGTAGTAAAATGGTGTTGTGAGAGGAGGTCTTGAGGGAGTTACATACATCCCCTTTTGTGGTACATTCGGGTGTGGAGAATATGTAAAAGGACCTCTGATGTCAGTTCTGGTGGCCAAGGATGAAGAAGGCAATGACATAGTTCATTTCTAGATGCCTCACTTGCCAACAATTGAAGGCTAAGCACCAGTTCTAGTAGGTTTGACTCAACCCCTATAGGTTCCAGATGGAAAGTGGGATAAGATATCGATAGAATTTGTTATGGGTTTACCACAGATGTCTAGGGGGAATGATACCATTTGGGTGATCGTTGAATGACTCACCAAGTCATCCCAATCCCTACCAATTTGTGAGAAGAGTTTAATATATAGATTGGTATGCCTCTACGTGTAGGAGATAGTCCAGCTTCATGAATTACCATCAATGATCATCTCATATCATGATGCTCGTTTCACATCCTAGTTGTGGAAGGGATTACAGGAGGTGTTTGAGACTTATTTGTGCTTGAACATGATGTTTTATCCTTAGAAGGATGGCCAGACGGAGAGGACCATCCAAGTTCTTAAGGACATGCTACGTTCTTGCATCTTAGACTTGAGTCACAATTGGGAGGATCACCCAACACTAGTAGAGTTTTCATATAATAACATCTATCACTCCACCATTGGTATGGAACTATTTGAGGCCTTGTACGGGCAACCATCCAGATCACCACTTTTCTAGAATGACCTAGGAGAGTCAGCACTCATGGGTCCAAAGTTGGTGCAGGCTACCACCGAGAAGGTGTAAATCATCCAGGAGAGAATGAGTATTGCACATAGATGGAAGAAGTTGTATGATTATAGAAGACAAATGCCCTTGGAGTTTGAGGATGGAGACCATGTGTTCCTTCAGGTCTCACCTCGATGGGGATTGCGAAGATTTGGACAGGGATGCAAGTTATCTCCAAGATACATCGACCATTTTTAGATTCTAAGTAGAGTTGGTGAGGTGGTGTACCACCTATATCTACCCCCAAAGTTGCACTGGGTGCATAATGTCTTCTACGTGTCTTAGATGAGGAGGTACGTTCATGATCCATCAAACATCATCGATTGAGGAGAGATAGACATTTATGATGTGGTGACTTTTATAGAGTACTCGGTGGAGATTGAGGATCGATAGGAGAGGATATTTTATGGGTGGTCGATTCCTCTGGTGTACTTCAGGTGGCAACATGAGAATCTCCAAGAGATCACTTGGGAGTGGGAGGCTCAAATTCATGCTTTGTACCCTCATCTTTTTGTTGAGTATCCCTTATTTTGGCTTTCAGGGACGTAAATCCACAAGGTTGGGAGAATGTAATGACTCATGTTTTCTATGGTTTTATTTTTATAAATTAATTGGGAAAATTACAAGACCAGGTGCTGAGATGGTGTGAGATTCCGAGGCCCAGTGTTCTCAGAATAATACGATGAAAAATGTTAATTTTATAAGAAAGCACACATATGATTTTTCTTCAAAACAAGAATAACTTCTAAATAGTTGTCCGGATCAGAAATCCGAGGGCACCGTTGCATTCGGAGCAGAGACTTTATCTTAGGCGAGTCCTAACATAAACCGGCGCGAGTCGACTGTGAAAGTTAAAATTTGGACGTAACCGTCATTAAAATATTTTAATAAAAATATTTTATTGGAAGCATCAGAGTTTTTCTTTTTAATGAAACCTTTGTTAGGAATTCAGATTTATCACTACAACCCTAGAATTCATATGAGGCATGGAAGGAAACTCTCTCAATGATGAACACAGGCGGATCGAGGATCGACAATGACACAGACCTCTATTCTTTGTCAATGACTGATCCAACCATGAGGTAGGGTGTTTGATCTCTTGGTGATTTCCTTTCCCATATTAGATTCAAAAACTGAACATGGAACAACCCAAAAACAAGTTGATCCATGGCTCATCTATTCTTATGGGATGGATACAATGTTGCAGGGTTTAAAAAGGGATATAGATCTTTGTGATTATCTATTCTTGTTCTTTGTTAAACCATCAAACATGAATGAATCAAGACTGACACGAACAAGGCCAAGATCTATTCTTTGAGCATTCTATGTGTTCCTCCTATCCCTGTTCTTAGCGTTCTTCACCATTTAACCCTCATGATCATCACACAATTTTCCAGGAGGTTTCAAATGTGATCGTGCCCGCAGAGTGCTAACAAGATGGATCGAAGCCCAAGGAAGTAAAGGTCGCGACTTGAGGATCGCAAATGTTGCTTCATTTAAAAAAATGGAGCACCAGAGCAATAAGGGTGACCTACAGAACCATGTCCACTGGAGGCGGTGCACGATAGCTCCCAATGGCATGTGGTGGCAGCTGCATGCAGGTGTGATGGAGGATAGTGGTCACCGCGATGTCGCGGGGAAAGAAGAGGAGGTGGGTCAGCCGCGTGAAATGCAACTCAACACCACATTGACTGGGAGACACAGGGGAGCCACGTGGTCAGGGCGGGCCATGTGTATAGCATCCTGCCTTTTTCATTACAAAAAATTTTCGCTAAATTATACAAAACTGAGGATCTTTAAGGTTTAGTGTCTTGGAAACCAGGAACTTAATACATGGTGACATAAAACATTCTTATTAAACACTTGAAAGGATTATTCATTGTTCATCCTAAGTTCATTACAACATCTCATAACCTGGGAGCATACATCAAAGGAAAGGGTGAGTATAAGGCCCAGTAAGGGAAACAAGAGAAACATTTTACATGTGAACTTGAGATACATCAATAAAGTCATGATAAATAACTTTAAGGCATGAGAAAGAGATCATGAGACATATCATAATAAAAATAACATGTTTTATAACTTGAAGATTTTGCTACAACATTTAACTTAGACAATCATTTTTGTATCACCAAGGTCCATCCCCAAGGTGTCATTAAAAAATTACCAAGGTTATTCACCAAGGTATCGTTAAAATGGTCATCTCTAGAGATTAAGTCTTTACCCAATGCATTGAAGCGCTATCATGGCGCACCCTTAATTTGTATTTATTATCATGTGAGCCACATATATAATCATCAATAATTTCATAAATAACCCATATAGCATAAAATAAATAGGTTTCATTTCATAGTCATAACATTTTAAAAACTGCTTTAAAGACGTGATCTTTATGTCACTTTAAACCCACAGAAAAGGAAAGTGGGTCTCATGTATGTAAATCCCAGAATTTAAAATAGAAAATTTTGATATATATGTGAATAAACCTATATAATAAAGATCTTTGAGTATTCACTTAATAAAAGAAAATAATTTGAGAAAAAGAGAGAGACATTTTGAGATGAAAATTCGACAGCATAACAGCTATGTTGCAGGGTTTTAGAAAACATTAAAAAGAGAGGGGACATGAGTCACCCACTAATAAATGATCCATAAAATAGTATAAGGATAGAATATAAAGGATATAAGAACATGGTAATGAAATTTTAAGGACATACCATATGAAATGAAAAACTTGAAAGGAAGACAAAAATAAGATTTCTCTTATGAAAAATTCGGCAGCCTAACGGCGTAACTTAAAACTTCAAAAATGAATTGATGAGATTAAACAGGGTCTCTAATCATGTGAAAATAAAAGGAAAATATTATGAATATATATATCATACCCCAAAATGGGAAAAAGGAACTTGAAAGACTTGACATGAAAATAGAACTTTGAAAATGGGAAGAGTGAAAGAATCCCTTACAAAAATTCAGCAGCCTAACGACACCACTTAAACATTCATAAAACGAAATGATGAGAGTAAGAGGGGGTCTCTCATAATATGAAAATGAAAAGGAAAATAATATGAATATAAAAGAACACCCTCAACATAAGAACATGGGGCTTAAAAGAAATGACATAAAAGAGAGTACTTGAAAAGAAAGAGAGAGGTAGGATCCCTTACCTTAAAACGTAAGTCCTAAAACTCAATGGTCGGGACCTTAGAGGCTTGAGGGAAGCTTGGGAGGACTCCTTGGGAGGTAATGATACCATAAATTTGTCAATTAGGATTTTGGAATGAAAAGGATGAGATAATTTCTTGATATTTATAGGGGAAGTGAGGGGACAATGCATTAATGGCCAAGGGACACCTCATTGGTGGTATTGGAAAAACCATGGGCTTTCCCAAGATATTTTCCCATGGTATTGGCCACTTGGGACACCAAATACCTTATATTACTATTCATAAGTCAACCATAATTATTAAATAATTATTTCATCCTTAATGATGTCATTAAACACCCGAAACTCTAAACTGAAAATTCACTATTCACCGAAAATTCATCTTTTTCAGAAAAATCCCAATAATTCACCTTAAACAAATATCAATGATCTGATTTCAAAAATGAACTCCATTTTATGAAAATAATTTTCTAAATATTTTAAATTTAATTTTTAAATAAAAACACCATTCACTGAAAATTCAACCGTTTCAGAAAAATCCCAAAAATTCACCTTAACCAAATATCGATGCCCTGATTTCAAAAATGAACTCCATTTTATGAAAATAATTTTCTAAATATTTTTAATTTAATTTTTAAATAAAAAACACTATTCACTCGAAAAAACTAATACTTGATTAATAATTTCTGAAACAGTTATTTACCTATTTTATTGAATCACATTACTTAATCAAGGTGCCTAAATTATATTAATACTTTATTTAAGTAAGATTACTAATCCATTTGGTCACATTACTAATCCTAAGCGTAAAATCACTATTCATAATTTACTATTCATCAAAAATTAAGTTGATCTTATTAGACACTAAATTTCATAATGAACACAACTGTATAAGACCATTTTTTTAAAATCATTACACATTTTTAATTATTTAAGGTTTACATAAATATTTTAAAATATTCTTTTTCCAAAATTCAACAATAATATGCATACTATATTTATTCGGACATTTGAAAATTTGATAACTTCACCATAAGAAAAAATCACAATTTTTTATTTAAATCAAGGGATTACACAAGGCAGTTACGGTCTCATTACATATCCCCTTATAACCCCAGCATATGACCTAAGAGTAAGGTGTGCTAGGGTGATATAATCTTAGGGCGGCTCGGCCAACATTGCCCGAGTAGTGATTTCTATCAGCTTTAACTTCTCATGAAGGGGATTCCATTCTAGCTTTACATGATGAAGTTCGACTTAGGTTTGGTCCAGAGAAAATCCCAAAGGTGCTACCTCCTTCCCAAGTTCTGTCATATGGGCTTCGATCGGCCCGAGACTACTGGATGGGGCCACCGAATCTTCTTTATATTAAGATCACTTGTATTTATAGACAATAATCGCAACATTTCGTTTCCAACAGTTATATTGACCAACGGTCCTATAACAGTTGAAACCCAATAGTCTTATTTTAATTATACTCATTTTATTAAATGAAATAGTTTTGTTGAGTATAAAATAAAATAACACACAAAGTTAGGAAACAAATTTTTTTCAAAATTTTGGGTCGTTACAATCTTCCCCACTTAAGAAATTGTGTCCTCACAATTTTAAAATTGGGCTTGGAAATTTCGTTGAAAGTCCCACATCGGAAAAGAGTCAGTAAAACTATTACTTTAAAAGAAAGAAAGGGAAGTACAAAGGTCACCTGAGTAAACCCATACTAGGATTTCATGTAAGAAAACATGGATATGGAAGAGAAAAAAAGGGTCATGTTCTGATGGAGAGTGATAGAAAACATGATTAGGAGAAAATTAACCACAAGAAGATCACAAAATTAAGATGTGTTAAACAGTCTTTGATTACCCAGTAGGAAACGTAAACCTACAATGTTTTTGTTTTACGTTCCTTTTCATAATTTTGAGAAATTCATTCACTACATAGAATAAAAACATAAGTAAATATACTTACCTTCAAGTAGAGTTTCATCCCTTAATAAGTTTCCACCAAGAATAATCTTTTCTCCAAACAATGAGCATTCAAAAAGACTTGGTCTCATCAAAAGCACAAGAATCATCTTCTAGACAATCACATAATCCAAAAAAGAATAACTATATTTTTCCCTTGTCTTTAGTCATCAACTAAAACTAAAAAGGTTTGTATGTGATCATATAATCCCCAAAAAGGATAATCCTTTATAAAAAAAAACTATTAATCTCCAAAATTCAACAAAAGTACCCAAAGTTCCAGAAAGACCGTTCAATACACAATCATCCTTAAAATTCTTCAGAATAATCCAAACTAAGATTGGAACCCAAAACAAAGAAGGATTTAATAACATAGTCTTCCCCAATAAATCTTAACATTTATCTCCAGATAACATTTACTACTATTAAAGTCTCATACTAAAGTGTAATTTACTTATTCACATATTCTCTATGCTAGGTTCATCATTTTCCAGGAATAACCCAAATCACCATATGTCCACAATAAATACATAAATTCTAAAAAAAACATCAACCATTCCTCCTCAATTTAAATCCTGTAGTATTTTTTACCTTAGTCATATAGTACTCTAAAAGAGAAAATATCATCCAAAATAACCTTTATCATTTAATCACCAAATCATTTTCCTATACAAAGGATATCCATTTGATATAAGTTTTCAAAATCAACTTATTCTTGATCCATAAAAATAGTATGTGCATTAGTCAGTCCGAAGGTCATAACAACAAAATCATAATGCCCATATCTTTATTGGAAGGTAGTTTTTGGAATATCATAATTATTTACCCTCAATTGATGATAACCAGAACGAAGATCAATCTTAGAGAAGAATTGAGTCTCACGAAGTTGGTAAAATAAGTCATCAATTATTAGAAGAGAGTATTTTTTCTTCACTATGATCCCATTCATTTCTCTATAATCAATGAATACCTGCATCGATCCATCCTTCTTCTTTACAAAGAGGACTGGTGCTCCCCAGGGAGACACACTTGGTCGGATAAACCCATTCTCCAAAAGGTCTTGGAGTTGTTTCTTTAATTCCTATAGCTCCACATTTTCTATCCTATAGGGGGTATTTGACATCAGATGATATCCAGGTACGAGTTCAAGGGAGAACTCTACCTCTCTTTCTGGGGGAGGTCTGGGTAACTCCTCAGGAAATACGTCAATGTATTCCTAGATGATGGTGACATTTTCTAAATGAATAAATACTTCATGAGAAACTTATTTCATTTATGAATCCTATAACTAAAAAGTATTTTATTTCTTAAAACATCATGCTTAGACAACTACATTTTTCTATAATTCCTTCACAATGATTCATAAAAAGCTTGCGATTAACCAAAAATATCCCCCAGGAGTGTTGTAACCAAGAGTGCAGCAAGGCCTGTTGTCGTTTGCCAGTTCCCGTTCGAGTCTAGATCAAAGCGGTGTTTTCAGGTTTTACCCCTATGTACATCTATGCCAGAGCCACCTCTACTTGTTCGTATCCAGACATGGATTTATTTGTTTGGAAACCAATTACTCAATACTTCACCAAAATACCAGGATGTTTTCCTATATTTAATATTTTCATTAAGAAACCTTGTAAAGTTTTCGAATCCTAATTTACACAAATAACTAAACCATCCTTTGATACCAACTATAGTATCCCACCTTTTTCATTACAAAAACTTTTCGCTAAATTATACAAAACTGAGGATATTTAAGGTTTAGTGTCTTGGAAAACAGGAACTTAATACATGACGACATAAAACATTCTTCTTAAACACTTGAAAGGCTTCTTCATTGTTCATCCTAAGTTAATTATAAAATCTCATAACCTAGGAGCATACATCAAAGGAAAGGGTGAGCAGAAGTCCCAGTAAGGGAAACAAGAGAAACATTTTACATGTGAACTTGAGATACATCAATAAAGTCATGATAAATAACTTTAAGTCATGATAAAGAGATCATGAGGCATATAATAATAAAAATAACATGTTTCATAACTTGAATATGTGGATACAAAATTTAACTTAGACAATAATTTCTGTATCACCAAGGTCCATCCCCAATATGTTATTAAAAAATTACTAAGGTTATTCACCAAGGTATCGTTAAAATGGTCATCTCTAGAGATTAAGTCTTTACCCAATGTATTCGAGCGCTATCAGGGCGCACCCTTAATTTTTCTTTATTATCATGTGATCCACATATATCATCATAAATTATTTCATAAATAATACATATATCATAAAATAAATGGGTTTCATTTCATAGTCATAACATTTTAAAAACCGCTTTAAATACGTGATCTTTATGTCACTTTAAACCCATAGAAAAGGAAAGCGAGTCTCATGTATGTAAATCCCAGAATTTAAAATAGAACATTTTGATATATATGTGAATACCCATTTTGAATAAAGATATTTTAGTATTCACTTAATAAAATAAAATAATTTGAGAAAAAGAGAGAGACATTTTGAGATGAAAATTCGGCAGCATAACGGCTATGTTGCAGGGTTTTAGAAAACATTGAAAAGAGAGGGGACATGGGTAACCCACTCATAAATGATCCATAAAATAGTAAAGGGACAGAATATAAAGTATATAAGAACATGGTAATGAAATTTTAAGGACATACCATATGAACTGAAAAACTTGAAAGGAAGACAAAAATAAGATTTCTCTAATGAAAAATTCGGCAGCCTAACGACGTAACTTAAAACTTCAAAAATGAATTGATGAGATTAAATAGGGTCTATCATAATGTGAAAATAAAAGGACAGTATGATGAATATATATATCATACCCAAACATGGGAAAAAGTAACTTGAAATACTTGACATGAAAATAGAACTTTGAAAACGGGAACAGTGAAAGAATCCCTTACAAAAATTCGGCAGCCTAACGGTGCCACTTAAACATTCATAAAACGAAATGATGAGAGTAAGAAGGGGTATCTCATAATATGAACATGAAAAGGACAGTAATATTAATATAAAAGAACACCCTCAACATAAGAACATGGGGATTAAAAGAAATGACATAAAAGAGATTACTTGAAAAGAAAGAGAGAGGTAGGATCCCTTACCTTAAAACGTAAGTCCTGAAACTCAAAGGTCGGGACCTTGGAGGCTTGAGGGAACCTTGGGAGGACTCATTGTGAGGTAATGAGACCAGAACTTCATTGAGGAGGATTTTGGAAAGGAAAGGATGAGATAATGGCTTGGTATTTATAGGGGAAGTGAGGGGACAAGACATTAATGGCCAAGGGACACCTCATTGGTGTTATTGGCAAAACCATGGGCTTTCCCATGGTATTTTCCCATGGTATTGGGACACCCCATTCCTTATCGTACTATTCATAAGTCGACCATAATTATTACATAATTATTACATCCTTAATGATGTCATTAAACACCCGAAACTCTAAACTGAAAATTCACTATTCACCGAAAATTCATCTTTTTCAGAAAAATACCAAAAATTCACCTTAACCAAATATTGATGCTCTGATTTCAAAAATGAACTCCATTTTATGAAAATAATTTTCTAAATATTTTTAATTTAATTTTTAAATTAAAACACTATTCATTGAAGATTCAACTGTTTCAGAAAAATCCCAAAAATTCATCTTAACCAAATATCGATGCCCTGATTTCAAAAAAACTCAATTTTATGAAAATAATTTTCTAAATATTTTTAATTTAATTTTTAAATAAAAAACACTATTCACCCGAAAAAACTAATACTTGACTAATAATTTCTGAAACAGTTATTTACCTATTTTATTGAATCACATTACTTAATCAAGGTGCCTAAATTATATTAATAATTTCTTTAAGTGAGATTACTAATCCATTTGGTCACATTACTAATCCTAAGCATAAAATCACTATTCATAATTTACTATTCATCAAAAATTAAGTTGATCTTATTAGACACTAAATTTCATAATGAACACAACTGTAGAAGACCATTTTTTGAAAATCATTACACATTTTTAATTATTTAAGGTTTACATAAATATTTTAAAATATCCTTTTTCTAAAATTCAACAATAATATGCATACTATATTTATCCGGACATTTGAAAATTTTCAAACTTCACCAGAAGAAGAAATCACAATTTTTTATTTAAATCAAGGGATTACACAAGGCAGTTACGGTCTCATTACATATCCCCTTATAACCCCATCATAGGACCTAAGAGTAAGGTGTGCTAGGGTGATAGAATCTTGGGGCGGCTCGACCAACATTGCCTAAGTAGTGATTTCTATCAGCTTGAACTTCTCGCGAAGGGGATTCCATTCCAGCTTTACATGATGAAGTTCGGCTTGGGTTTGGTCCAGAGCAAAGCCCAAAGGTGCTAACTCCTTCCCGAGTTCCGTCATATGGGCTTCGATTGGCCCGAGACTACTGGATGGGGCCATCGAATCTTCTTTCTATCAAGATCACTTGTATTTATAGACAATAATCACAAAATTTAGTTTCCAACGTTCATATTGACCAACGATTATATAACAGTCGAAACCCAACAGTCTTATTTTAATTATACTCATTTTATTAAATGAAATAGTTTTGTTGAGTATAAAATAAAATAACACACAAAGTTAGGAAAAAAAAATTATTCAAAATTTTGGGTCGTTACAATCTCCCCCCTTAAGAAATTGCGTCCTCACAATTTTAAAATTGGGCTTGGAAATTTCGTTGAAAGTCCCACATCGGAAAAGAGTCAGTAAAACTATTACTTTAAAAGAAAGAAAGGGAAGTACAAAGGTCACCCGAGTAAACTCATACTAGGATTCCATGTAGGAAAACATGGATATGGAAGAGAAAACAAAGGGTCATGTTCTAATGGAGAGTGATAGAAAACATGATAAAGAGAAAATTAACCACAAGAAGATCACAAACTTAAGATGTGTTAAACGGTCTTTGATTAGCCAGTAGGAAACGTAAACCTACAACGTTTTTGTTTTACGTTGCTTTTCATAATTTTGAGGAAGTCATTCACTACATAGAATAAAAACATAAGGAAATATACTTACCTTCAAGTAGAGTTTCATCCCTTAATAAGTTTCCACCAAGACTAATCTTTTATCCAAACAATGAGCATTCAAAAAGACTTGGTCTCATCAAAAGCACAAGAATCATCTTCTATACAATCACATAATCCACAAAAGAATAGATATATTTTTCCCTTGTCTTTAGTCATAAACTAAAACTAAAAAGGTTTGTACGTGATCATATAATACCCAAAAAGGAAAATCCTTTATAAAAAAAAACTATTAATCTCCAAAATTCAACAAAAGTATCCAAAGTTCCAGAAAGACCATTCAATACACAATCATCCTTAAAATTCTTCAGAATAATCCAAACTAAGATTGGAACCCAAAACACAGAAGGATTTAATCACATAGTCTTCCCCAATAAATCCTAACATTTATCTCCAAATAACATCGACTACTATTAAAGTCTCATACTAAAGTGTAATTAACTTATTCACATATTCTCTATACTAGGTTCATAATTTTCCAGGAATAACCCAAATCACCATATGTCCAAAATAAATACATAAATTCTAAAAAAAACATCAACCATTCCTCCTCAATTTAAATCCTGTAGTATTTTTTTCCCTTAGGCATATAGTACTCCAAAAGAAAAAATATCGTCAAAAATAACCTTTATCATTTAATCACCAAATCATTTTCCTATACAAAGGATATCCATTTGATATAAGTTTACAAAATCAACTTATTATTGATCCATAAAAATAGCATGTGCATTAGTCGGTCCGAAGGTCATAACAACAAACTCATAATGCCCATATCTTGATTGGAAGGCAGTTTTTGGAATATCATCATTATTTACCCTCAATTGATGATAACCAGAATGAAGATCAATCTTAGAGAAGAATTGAGTCTCACAAAGTTGGTAAAATAAGTCATAAATTCTTGGAAGAGAGTATTTGTTCTTCACTGTGATCTCATTCAGTTCTCTATAATCAATTCATAGCTACATCGATCCATCCTTCTTATTCACAAATAGGAATGGTAATCCCTAAGGAGGCACACTTGGTCGGATAAACCCATTCTCCAAAAGGTCTTGGAGTTGTTTCTTTAATTCCTATAGCTCCACATTTTCTATCCTATAGGGGGTATTTTACATCGAATGATATCCAGGTACGAGTTCAAGGGAGAAATCTACCCCTCTTTTTGGGGGAGGTCTGGGTAACTCCTCAGGAAATACGTCAACATATTCCTAGATGATAGGGACATTTTCTAAATGAATAAATAATTCATGAGAAACTTATTTCATTTAAGAATCTTTTAACTAAAAAGTATTTTATGTCTTAAAACATCATGCTTAGACATTTACATTTTTCTATAATTCCTTCACAATGATTCATAAAAATCTTACGATTAACTAAACATATCCCCCGGGAGTGTTATAACCAAGAGTGCAGCAAGGCCCTTTGTTGTGTACCAGTTCCCATTTGAGTATAGCTCAAAGTGGTGTTTTCAGGTTTTACCCCTATGTACATCTGTGCCAGAGCCACCTCTACTTGTTCGTATCTAGACATGGATTTATTTGTTTGGAAACCACTTACTCAATACTTCACCAAAATACCAGGATGTTTTACTATATTTAATATTTTCATTAATAAACCTTGTAAATTTTTCGAATCTTAATTTCCATAGATAACTAAACCATCCTTTGATACCAACTATAGCATCCCGAATTTTTCATTACAAAATCTTTTCGCTAAATTATACAAAACCGAGGATCTTTAAGGTTTAGTGTCTTGGAAACTAGGAACTTAATACATGACGACATAAAACATTCTTATTAAACACTTTAAAGGCTTCTTCATTGTTCATCATAAGTTCATTAAAACATCTCATAACATGGGATCATACATCAAAGGAAAGGGTGAGCAGAAGGCCCAATAAAGGAAACAAGAGAAACATTTTACACGTGAACTTGATATACATCAATAAAGTCATGATAAATAACTTTAAGGTATGATAAAGAGATCATGAGGCATATCATAACAAAAATAAAATGTTTCATAACTTGAATATGTGGCTACAACATTTAACTTAGACAATCATTTTCGTATCACCAAGGTCCATCCCCAAGGTGTCATTAAAAAATTACCAAGGTTATTCACCAAGGTATCGTTAAAATGGTCACCTCTAGAGATTAAGTCTTTACCCAATGCATTCAAGCGCTATCAGGGAACACCCTTAATTTGTCTTTATTATCATGCGAGCCACATATATCATCATCAAAGATTTCATAAATAACTCATATAGCATAAAAGAAATGGGTTTCATTTCATAGTCATAACATTTTAAAAATTGCTTTAAAGACGTGATCTTTATGTCACTTTAAACCCACGGAAAAGGAAAGCGGGTCTCATGTATGTAAATCGCAGAATTTAAAATAGAACATTTTGATATATATGTGAATACCCCTGTAGAATAAAGATATTTGAGTATTCACTTAATAAAATAAAAGAATTTGAGAAAAAGAGAGAGACATTTTGAGATGAAAATTTTGCAGCATAACGACTATGTTGCAGGGTTTTATAAAACATTGAAAAGAGAGGGGAAATGGCTCACCCACTCATAAATGATCCATAAAATAGTAGAGAGATAGAATATAAAGGATATAAGAACATGTTAATGAAATTTTAAGGACATACCATATGAAATGAAAAACTTGAAAGGAAGACAAAAATAAGATTTCACTTATGAAAAATTCGGCAGCCTAACGGCGTAACTTAAAACTTCAAAAATGAATTGATGAGATTAAATAGGGTATCTCATCATGTGAACATAAAATTAAAGTATTATGAATATATAGACCATACCACAACATGGGAAAAAATAACTTTAAATACTTGACATGAAAATAGAACTTTGAAAATGAGAAGAGTGAAAGAATCCCTTACAAAAATTCGTCAGCCTAACGACGCCACTTAAACATTCATAAAATGAAATTATGAGAGTAAGAATGAGTCTCTCATCATATGAAAATGAAAAGGAAAATAATATGAATATAAAATAACACCCTCAACATAAGAACATGGGGCTTAAAAGAAATGACATAAAAGAGAGCACTTGAAAAGAAAGAGAGAGGTAGGATCCATTACCTTAAAATGTAAGTCCTAAAACTCAAAGGTTGGGACCTTAGAGGCTTGAGGGAACCTTGGGAGGACTCCTTGGGAGTTAATGAGACCAGAAATTAGTTGAGGAGGATTTTGGAATGGAAATGATGAGAGAATGGCTTGGTATTTATAGGGGAAGTGAGGGGACAAGGCATTAATGGCCAAGGGACACCTCATTGGTGGTATTGGCAAAACCATGGGCTTGCCCATGGTATTTTCCCATGGTATTGGCAACTTGGGACACCACATACCTTGTATTACTATTCATAATTCGACCATAATTATTACATAATTATTACATCCTTAATGATGTCATTAAACACCCAAAACTCTAAACTGAAAATTCACTATTCACCGAAAATTCATCTTTTTCAGAAAAATCCCAAAAATTAACCTTAACCAAATATCGATGCTATGATTTCAAAAATGAACTCCATTTTATGAAAATAATTTTCTAAATATTTTTAATTTAATTTTTAAATAAAAACACTATTCATTTAAAATTCAACCGTTTCAGAAAAATCCCAAAAATTCACCTTAACCAAATATTGATGCCCTGATTTCAAAAATAAACTCCATTTTATGAAAATAGTTTTCTAAATATTTTAATTTAATATCTAAATAAAAAAACACTATTCACCCGAAAATACTAATACTCGACTAATAATTTCTGAAACAGTTATTTACCTTTTTTATTGAATCACATTACTTAATAAAGGTGCCTAAATTATATTAATACTTTCTTTAAGTGAGATTACTAATCCATTTGGTCACATTACTAATCCTAAGCATAAAATCACTATTCATAATTTACTATTCATCAAAAATTAAATTGATCTTATTAGACACTAAATTTCATAATGAACACAACTGTAGAAGACCATTTTTTGAAAATAATTACACATTTTTAATTATTTAAGGTTTACATAAATATTTTAAAATATACTTTTTCCAAAATTCAAAAATAATATGCATACTATATTTATCCGGACATTTGAAAATTTTCAAACTTCACCATAAGAAGAAATCACAATTTTTTATTTAAATCAAGGGATTACACAAGGCAGTTACGGTCTCATTACATATCCCCTTATAACCCCAACATAGGACCTAAGAGTAAGGTGTGCTAGGGTGATAGAATCTTGAGGCGGCTCGGCCAACATTGCCCGAGTAGTGATTTCTATCAGCTTGAACTTCTCGCAAAGGTGATTCCATTCCAACTTTACACGATGAAGTTCGGCTTGGGTTTGGTCCAGAGCAAATCCCAAAGGTGCTACCTCCTTCCCAAGTTCCATCATATGGGCTTCGATCGGCCCGAGACTACTGGATGAGGCCATCGAATCTTCTTTATATCAAGATCACCTGTATTTATAGACAATAATCACAACATTTAGTTTCCAACGGTCATATTGACCAACGGTCATATAACAGTTGAAACCCAATGGTCTTATTTTAATTATACTCATTTTATTAAATGAAATAGTTTTGTTGAGTATAAAATAAAATAACACACAAAGTTAGGAAAAAAAATTTATTCAAAAATTTGGGTCGTTACAGTGTAGACCAGAGGGCGTGAATAGGGCATGCCATGTTTGATTGAGTAAATTTGTCTGTAGTGCGGGCTAGACTAGGGTGGTCGGGCCACTCTAGCAGCCCCCTAGCAGGACCGGACTGAACCTGATTGGACCAGATCAGGACGGGTCAGGCCGTTTTACAAAAATGTACATATCTTTCAAATCGTGTGTCTGTTTGATGATCCATTTGTGGAATTGAGATCCTTGAAATGAGACAGTCCTTTTAAGATACTCTAAGTGAGATTTTTTATAAGTTGGTTTATGACCTAATGGATTGAGGAGTGGATTCTCCCGGAACAAGTACAATATGAGCGGAATCCTGCACCTAACTATAACTTGGTGTCTACGAGACTTGGGGGATGCATGAACCATCGATGTTCCATACACCATCAAAGCTTCATGCTCCATCGACGCTCCACATGACATTGATGCTCCGTGCTCCATCGACACTCTGTGTGTCACGGAAATTGTGAGATCTATCTACTACAACTTAAAATCCTTCTCTTCGTGATTTAGACTTATACCTATATGATATGACTTCACTTTGTGTAATTATTTATGGTTTAATTCATGTGTTTATTTGTGGTATAATTCATTTGTTTCTTAGTGGTATTTCTTTGTGGTTTTGAGGCATCCTACTAAGTATTATTTTACTCACCCCTGCATGGATATTTCCCGCACATGTCATGTCTTATGCAGACGATCAACACTTTGACGGAGTTCTAGGTGGACTAGGACTAAATGGTTCTTAGAGTGATCAGACGGATGTGTGGCGATCCTACAGCTTCAGACAATTATCCTACACCTACCCTTCAGGTAGAGTTTTTTGCAGACAGTTTTAGGAACTTGTGTATTTACTGTTGCAGACTCCTTTTTGGGTGGGCTTGTATTTTGGCCCTATTTACTTTCCAGTTTTCCTACTGTCATAATCTGTGGTTGGTATCTTAGTGTATGCATGATTTTTCTAATTAGTGTTTTTACATTTCAGAATTTTGGGTTTGGATTTGCGTACGTGTATATAGGTACCTAGGAAAATGCCTCCCATTTGTGGGATATGCCTACTCGGTGCTAGTTTCCAGCCCCTTTCCTATTAGTAGCAGGCTTGGGGTTGTTACGACATGGGCCCCTCTAGGATGGGTTGTGACAGTTATGCTTATGGAGATGTAAGTTCCAAGACCCATAAGATATCACTTCTCATTATTACATCGAGTCACATCCCAATCCCCTAATGGGATACATCATAGAACACTTCGAAAATCACACCCTACTCAAGGAATTGATGCTTTGGGACACTAATAAGCTTATCATTTAGGTGGTTGAATGTCTTATGAAACTAATCGGTCCGAATAAAAGCCTGATCTTTTCTGGTCAGAGGTGTTAGTGGGGTTGTGACCTAGGAGAAATCAGACACAAACCACTGATAATAGCCTGCAAAACTGACACACAACTATTGTAGGGTGTGACAAAAGAAAATTTTATTTTTCCTAATACAACAAAGAGGATGAATAGGATTATATCACTCGAGGAGCGTCATATTCAATCAATCACTAATTCCTAATTCACTTAATCTAATTCTCTTTGGTGTTTTTATTTTATTTATGAAAATAATGGATATACGTTTTGGTTTTTGGAAAAAATAAATACAAAATAATAAAACTATACTAACATACAAATGAAAAAAATATGAATTTAGGAAGAAAGGTTTGGTCTTAGGGTTTGGTAACACTAGTTCCTTCATTATTTATTTGTTTTTAAATTCAATTTGATAATTCAATTTATGAAACCTCATAAATGAATTACTTTCCCTTGATTTATTGACTTTGGTTTTTTTTATCATGCCTATGAAATCTATTTGTCACAACAAATCTCACCTCCTCCAATAGAAAAATAGGATAACACCTCGACTGAGAGTGCGTTTCCTAAAAGACCTGTCTCAATTGTATGTCATTTCATCCCTTTGGGTATTCTCAACTCCACTATATGAAGAGTTTACCTGAGAGATGGGAGGGAAAAGGAACAAATCAAAGAAAAGGAATGGACTTAAGATATGTGCCATGGTAGGAGACCACCAAACCCGTTCACTTCTCTCATATCCACCACAAATAGAATTAAAACATTAAGGATTTAAGGTATGATAATTAAGAATGCCACAAAACTCCCTCAGGGACATGTCTTGGGTTAGTCACTTGCCATTACGAAGTGAAAAGATATCACGATGGAAGATATAAGAGAGAGAGGGATAAAGAGAGAGAGAGAGAGATTAGGGTTGGAAGAGAAAGAGGTATGAAACAAGAAAGGGGAAATTCTTAAAATCAAAAGTATGAAGTTGCGATTACATGAGAAAAGAAATTGAAAACTAAAACAAAAAAGGAAAATCTAAACAGCAACAGCCTAATCCCACAACATAGCACAACAATGGAACCCTGAGTGGCAGATATATTCTCCCATGACCTTGCCTTGTATTTATAGGCTTCAATTAGTGCACGGGGTGCCATAAATGTCCCACTAATGGGTCTCTGGTCATAATGGGTCATCCTAGGGTATTTAAAGGTGTTTCCACCAAAAATTTGTCATAAGTTACCATTTCTATGATATGTTTGTGAGTTTCACCACTACTATAAATATGGGTTTATCTAGTGTTAGGATTTATTAGATTTAGCTAAAGGTGATAATAAAGAGGGCCTTTATTAGTGTTTTTTTAGCATTGATAAAGTGGGTATTTATCAGTGTTAAAAAAAGTACTGATAAAGGGACACTTTATCAATGCTAATAAAAAAGCATTGATAAAGGCCCCCCCTTTATCAGCTCTACTAAAAAAGAACTGATAAAAGCATCCAATTATCAGATCTAATAAAAAATTACTAATAAATGGGGGCCCTTTATCAGTGCTAATAAAAAAATGATGATAAAGGGGACTATTTATTAGTGCTAGTAAAAAAGTGCTAATTAAAGGGGGGGGCTTTATCATCACTTTTTACTAGCACTAATAAAGCCCCCCCTTTATCAATGTTCTTTTCCAGGGATGATAAAATCTATATTTCATAAAAATTATTATATTTCATTAAAAATAATATATTAATATGTAAATATATTTATGTTGATATAAATATAATTTTTTTTTGAAATTTGATTTAGATAAGATTAAATTCACATTTACACTTAATATATAATATATTTAGTGAAAATGAATTACAAAATAATTAAAAAATATTATAAATTAATAATTTTATAATTATTATCGAGTAATAGTCATTTAATAACAATTAGATGACATAAAAATTAAATGAATTGATGAACAATATAAGAAAAGTTGAAAATATGACTTAAACTTCAAACAGCCATAACTTTTGATCCGAGTGTCTGTTTGGGCTCTACCACATATAAAATCAAATTCTATGAAGATATCTACACCATGGTGATTAATAAAAACCCCAAAAACTTTTTTTCAAGGCCAGAAAAGGATCATAAGGCCTCTAAAACTGAGTTTTTAGTCAGGGTATCCCAATTTTTTAACATTCGATGGAATTTCAAACTCGTTTAAGGGGGTCTTATTATCTTTTTTTGATAGAGACCAAATTTATTATCAGGGATTATATTCATATTGATATTATGGTTTTGGATTTTTTATCATTTTTCATAATGTAGTTTTATTTATAATTAAATATATGCATATTTTCTTATATTTACTTACAATAAATCAATGGTATAAATACATATTAAAACATATTTATGTAAAAAATGTATTTTTAAACAATATCTAACCATTTTTTACATTATAAAATTATATGAATATATATATACTTATAAAAATATAATATATATATATATACATATGTGTGTGTATTAATAAGTAGATATATATTTATATTATATTCTCATATATGTAAATGAATATTAATATATAATATATTTAAATAAATATAATTGTATATATATCAAACAAAAAAATATATTTTATAGATTTATTTTAAAATAATTATATAAATATATGAATAAAAAAATAAAAAATATATAAATGAACATAAATATCATGAAATAGACAACAAAACAACTTGGTGTAGTGGTAAATGCATTCAAGTTCTAAAGGAGAGGTGTAGGGATCAAATCCAGGTGCATGTGGTAGGTCAAAAATATCCTGGAATTTCATAAAGTGCTGATAAAGGCCCATTTTGAGTGCTGATAAAGGGATGGCTGGAGAGTTAGTGAAAAGAGCCTATAAAGGGGTGAGGGGTGGGGGAAGCACTGATAAAGGGGTGGCGAAGATATCCAAACAAAAATAAAAAATTTCACCCTTTATCAGCGGTTAAAAACAAGCGCAGATAAAGTCTCTATTTATCAATGCTTTTTTTAGCACTAATAAAGGGGTCCCTTATTAGAGTTATAAAAGTACTAATAAAGGGGGCCTTTATCAATTCTAAAAAAAGCACTGATAAATCTATCCCATTTAAATTTTTCTCAGTTTCAACTCTTCTTTAGCACTGATAAATACATTTTAGCACTGTTAAAGGGTAGATCTGTAATAGTGCACGTCGTGTGATTGATTCACGACGTGTAATGTGTGGGGTTTTGACTTCTCATAGATTGCATTTATGACCTGTAATCCTTCACATTTCACATCATGAATGAAATTCATGTCATGTAATATTGTTTTCCAGTAGGTTTTACCCAATTCAGACCAATTATTCATTTTCGAGCTCCAAATTTGGATCTTGACCAATCCTTTGACATCAAACATTGTTTTCATCATCAAATCATCACCTTTACATTCCTTTTATCCTACTATATTCCAGATTCCATCTTCAATATTCTGGTTTTGCACCATGATATAAAGCATCATGGTACAAAGTGTCTTCAACATGAATAATTCATTTTTTTTTCAAAAATCTATCGTATCCTTCCATAAATCATAAAAAAAATTAAATATAGGGAATAATAATCAATTAATGTACAAAAATATTTTTCTTTATAATAAAATAAGCATGTATATTATGATTATTCCAAAGACCAAGGAAACTGTGAACCTACACCATGTTCTTAGGTTCCACCCAATAATCTACCACTTCTATATCCAATGGGTCCACTATAATTCCCTACTAAGATATAACATTCCCAATGAAGTGTACCTCCCACATCCAAAACTTTCACTTGGAAATATTCCCATAAAGATGATATTGTCAAAGAATCTATAAGATGACTCTAAGGTGCTCAATATGCTCCTCCTTTAACTCTGAGTAGATTATGATATCATCGATGAATATGACAGCAAACTAGTCTAAGAACTCACAGACTACCGAGTTCATGATCCCCATGAACATAGTTGGTGCATTCATGTCACTAAATGACATTACCATGAACTCAAAGTGCCCATATTGACACCATAAACCATTTTTTTGGGATATATTACTCTTTCACCCTCATCTGGTGATTCCCAAACCAAAAATTAATCTTAAAAACTATCTGGATCCCCTAAAATATTCAAACCTATCATCTATCCTCTATAATAGATAATAGTTTTTTATCATTACCTGGTTCAACCATCAGTAGTCTACGTACAACCTTATTCTACCATCCACCTTCTTGAAGAATAACACCAAATAACCCCATGGAAATACACTCAGCCGAATGAAACCCCTCTACATAAGATCATCAACTTGGATCTTCAACTCTCATAGCTCTGAAGGTGTCATCCGATAAGGATCCATTGAAATAAGAGTGGCACTAGGTTGTAACTAGATCCCAAAATAAATGTCATGCTGAGGGGTAAAGCCATAACCTCCTTGGAAAAAACATCAAGGCACCTCTCTAAAAATCCCTAAAACTCCACTATTTGTGCCTCTACTAACTCTAATAATAAATCTACTAACTGGGATAATAATGACTTTGAATTCCCTTATCCCATTCAGTGGTCTTTCTCACCAATAAAAACCATGCGTTGGCCCTCCTAATTGTAGAACTCAACCCTTCCCCATAAATAGTCAATATCCATGCACACAAAATACAACCAGTCGATGATAAGGATGAATTCATATGGTTTTATCTGTTTTAGAAGGAAATCCGTAACCAACTAACATTGCCCCATCATCATTCTACACCCCTAGTACACATCAAACAAGCAAGTCTAACCTCTAACTAGCATGGATTGCACCATGGGTACCAGAATCCTCTCCACCCATAGTCCCAAGAAATAGATCAGGGTAGGTGAAATAAAGGAGTGAGATGCTCCAGAATAAAATAGAGCATAAATGAAAATAGAAGATAAGCATAAAGTACCTTGAACGAACTCCGATCCCTCTAGAATTATCACATCTATAACATGAAACAAACGATGTTCGGTTCCTCTACCTCACTACCGATGACCACAACCATGAATGTGATCAGGCCTAGGCCCCTGAGGATGAGGGATATACTGAGGATAACCTATATTATCTCTATATCCTCTAAATGGATAAACTTACCGTTGATCATAAACTAGTAGCTGTTGTTGAGGATGATAAGGGATCTGACCACCCGCACCATGCTGATCCCCAAGAAAGGTCGGGCATTGGAACTGATGATGATAGTGATTCCCACAGGAATAAAAGAGTGTCCCAAAGTCCCCAATAGATGAACAAGGACTATTGGAACCATAAAAACATGGAACTGACTACCGTGATCAACTCCCCATGGATCTAAATCTCAATTAACCAAAAGCATGAGATGCTCTATCAAAAGCCCTAATTCTCAAAAGGCTATGTCGCCCCCACTCATGGTGATACTCCTAGAGAATTCATCCTATATATAACCTTGGTCTTCTTATAAACTTCCAAATATATAGGCAATGTAAAATGCATGAGTGCATATCTGATAGTTGGATACAAAGATTCCTCAATCCATTGTGCTTTGGACTCCTCATATAGGAACAGATTGAGGGTAAAGTGAAAAAGATCCTTAAACATGATCCTAAGAACACATTCAATCATTCTACTTTACTAAATGGATAATAACTACTACCTCTTCACAAATCGTATCATCGATGATAGAAACTTTGCATGAAACTCTTTCTAAAAAACAACACAGGAAACATCTTCCTCTCTCTACTAACTGACACGTGACTGTCATGGGGTGTGACAAAAAAATAATAATACCTAAGTTAAAATGTATTAGAGTGGTTAACCTAATTTGTCTCTATAGAGGAGTGCACAAAAATTATGTTTGTCACTTAAATTTAAGAAAGAACAAAAGGTTGTATTTGAAATTGTTTGGGTTGAAAAATAAAGCAAGAAATAAAAAGAGAGGTTGAACACTAATGGATGAAGAGAGTGATGGGGTTAGGGTATGATCAAATTTTGTAATGTTATCATAGTCACAAAGATCATCTTACCTCTCTTCCTTTTGAATGAAAAATGGAAGACTCCTCGATCGAGTTATCTATCACCCTTGGTTAAAGAAGAAAATAGAACTCACTCCTATGTGCATGGAAGTTAATAAACAATACCTAAAAAACTAAGTCAAGTCCTGATCAGGAATTTTTGATCCTTATAACTTTAGAAAAAGTCCAATAGTTCCACATACGTGCCAAAGATCGCTGGAAACTCACCACCTAACACAATATGATCGATCGAGACAAATTGCACTAGGCAGAGGGAGATTAAAAGTCTTTAACCAAAGCTATTAAAAATGAATAAACCAAAATAAAAACATGATCACATTAAGATAGTTGGGAAACGGTGATAATAGAATTCATTCAAAAGAAAAATAGGGTTTTACATTTAAGCACAAAACTCTGACATTACAAAAGAGAAACTCCCCCTTCCCCGATCACTCAAAGGTTTTACCCCTCCATGTGAAGGGTAATAGAGTTGAAAGGGGAAGAAGAGAGCATGATGAAACTAAGTAAAAATAAAATAGAAAATATAAATAAATTCAATAAATCAATCCTCAATCACAGCCCCTCTTGCACCTTCTTCAACCTCTTTGAATGGAAGTGAACACTCTTATTTATAGTCTTGTGAAGTAGAAAATTTCCCTCCAAAATTAATCTACCAAAATTCTAAGTCTATTTGGAATATTAAATGACCTAATTTGGGTTTTTATCCTTCTTAAAAGTTTTTCCATTACTTCTCCTCTGTCGACCCACGAAATTTTAGCTTTATTGGCCAATTTTGTAGAGATATATGGTCGATTCACTCATGACATTTAATCTAGCCATGCTGACTATTCGTATTCCAATACACCGCGTTCCAAAGAATTAATTTACTTGAAAATGAAAGATCTAGACGTGGATATCTTAATGAAAGTTCTTCCTCCATATTTATTCCATCTCCATGTAAAATATCAGCTCCAATGGGTCAGAAATTTATGATATACAGGCCTAGAAATAAAATTATGCAGTTCTGTACATAGCTTTCGAGGCCTGACTTGTGAGATGAATTTGAGCTTCCAAATGATGGATTGAGTTTTGGGTTCAGAAGGATAAAATGAATCCAACGAGCATATAAATCCTAAAAAAAGGAATCATACAATTTGAATAAAAAATATAAAATATATGCCCGAAATACAGAATCTCCACAAAACTTCTAAATTTCCAGAATTAACCAATTTCCACAATTAAGCCCATAATTCACCAAAACACTAAAATGATACAAATCAGATAAAATTGATTAATTGGAAGGGTTTAAATCATTGAAACACATATGAAAAATAATGAAAATAATATCTCTATCAATTCCCCCACAATTAAACATTGCACTCCTGGGAAATCAACTTATACCATGGTCAAAAAAAACTTCTCAAAGCATAAATGACAACATAGCTCAATTATCATATTAGAGAAAATATCATGCCTCATACATGGATAAAAATTTAATAACTCCTAGAAAATCATATGAATCCATTCAATCTCATGTTAATCCTCACATGCATGTCGTACCTACCTCCCCAGAAAAATATTTCTCTCTTCACTCAAGGATATTTAATGTGGAGTTTTTCTCATTCCCAAGAACATGTGTGGTCTCCATAGGATTTCTATCCTCCTAATATCTCTACTTAACAAAGTCAAAAATGTGTCAATAATAAGGTCTTTTTCTTGGGTTAGATTCCAAACCTGTCAGGCAACCCCAAAGGAGGTTGAATCCCACTTTAATGAAGGCTGTGAAGGAGATTGAGAAGCTATTGGAAGCTGTGATCATTTATCCCATATCAGATTCACAGTGGGTTAAACCAATTCATGTAGTTCCAAAAAAAACTGGCCTAACCACTGTGAGGAATGAAAATAATGAATTAATCCCTGTAAGAATTCAAAATATCTGGAGAGTGTGCATTGATTTTAGGAAGTTGAATCAGGTCACTCGGAAAGATCATTTCCCCATTCCCTTTATTGATCAGATGTTAGAGAGATTGGCTGGGATAACTCATTATTTCTTTTTGGATGAATTTTCAGGTTATTTCCAGGTACCCATTGCTCCTAAGGATCAAGAGAAGACAACCTTTACATGTCCCTTTGGCACTTTTTCATATAAAAGGATGCCATTTGGATTATGTAATGATCCATGTACATTTCAGAGGTGCATGGTAAGTATATTTTTTTGATCACATTGAAGATTGATTGGAGGTTTTCTTGGATGATTTCGTGGTTTTTGGAAACTCTTTTGACCACTGTTTGAAAAATCTGGAATTTTTTTTGAAAACCTGCATTGAAAAGAATCTTGTTTTAAATTTTGAAAAGTGTCATTTCATGGTTGATAGAGGGATTTTTCTTGGTAATTTCATTTCCAAAAAGAGCATTGAAGTCGATAAGTCAAAAATTGAAGTGATAAATTCTTTGCCTTACCCAACTTGTGTGAAGCATGTTAGATCTTTTTTAGGACATGCATGATTCTACAGGAGGTTTATCAAGGATTTCAATAAGATTTCTCTCCATCTCTCTAGATTGATTTTTAAAGATGCTGATTTTGATTTCAATGGTGCATGTAGGGAATCTGTTGATGAGCTGAAGAGGAGATTGATTGAACCACCTATGATGCAACCACCAAATTGGGAAGAACCATTTGAGCTACTTTGTGATGCTTCGAACCAAGCAGTTGGAGCAGTCCTTTCTCAACGAATTGAGGGAAGAACACAAGTCATTGCATATGATTCAAGAACCTTGGATGCGGCTCAACTCAATTACACAACCATATAAAAGGAGTTTTTACCAGTTTTTTTTGCTTTGGAAAGATTTAGATCATATCTTCTTGGAACTAAAGTCACTGTATTTTCTAATCATGCAGCTCTCAGGTACTTGATAAAGAAGGATGAAGCTAAACCGAGGATAGTGATATGGATGTTACTGCTACAGGAGTTCAACATAGAAATAAAGGATAAAAAGGGATCTGAGAACCAAGTGGCTGATCATTTAAGCATACTTCCCAACACTGCTGAAGCTGAAATTACAGAAAAAGAACCATTGAATGATCACATTCTAGGAGAGTAGCTATACTTGGTTAAAGGAGAAGTGCCTTGGTATGTTGACATGGTTAATTATCTGGTAACATCTCAGGTCCCATCTCATTTCAATTATCATCAAATGCACAAACTGAAAGCTGAATCTAGGTATTACATTTGGGATGATCGATTTCTTTGGAAGATTTGCAATGAACAAGTGATAAGAAGATGTTTTCCTGAGAGTGAAATTGGTTCTATATTTTATTTTTGTTATACATTAGCTTGTGGAGGCCACTTTGGACCTCAAAGGATAGCATATAAGGTTTTAGAATCTGGACTTTATTGGCCAACCATTTTTAAATATTCTCATGAATTTTGCAAAAGGTGTCCAAAATGTCAGTTTTCTGGAAACATTTCAAAGAGACAAGAAATGAACCAACAACCAATTAATTTTTGTGAGATTTTTGAAGTCTGGGGGATATATTTTATGGGCCCATTCCCAATGTCATTTGGAAATTCTTATATCTTTCTTGCGGTTGATTATTTTTTCAAATGGGTGGAAGCAAAAGCCACCAGGACTGATGATGATAAAATTGTTTGTGATTTTGTCATGACTAACATATTTTGTAGGTTTGGAGTGCCTAGAGCCATCATCAGTGATCAAGGGACTCACTTTTTCAATAGGATAATAGAGGATTTGCTGAAGAATTATGGGGTGCATCATAAAACATCAACTCCCTATCACCCACAAACAAATGGTCAAGCTGAAGTGTCCAACATGGAAATCAAAGTAATTTTGGAGAATACTGTTAAACCAAATCGAAAGGATTGGATCCAGAAACTGGAAGACACATTATGGGATTATAGGACAACCTACAAGTACCCAATTGGAATGAGTCCATATAGGATGATTTATGGGAAAAGTTGTCACCTACCTGTGGAATTGGAGCATAAGGAGTATTGGGCTGTGAGGAAGATGAATCTGAATCTTGGAAGTGCTGGGAAAGAGAGAAGGTTGCAGTTGCAGGAGATGGAGGAAATTAGAAGAGAATCATTTGAAAATTATAGGATTTAAAAAGAGAGAACAAGAGTGGCTCATGATAAGCTGATCCAACCGAAAGAATTCCATCCTGGAGATAAAGTGCTGCTATTCAATTCAAGACTCAAGATGATGCCAGGTAAACTTCATTCCGGATGGGAGGGTCCATTTATAGTTACTCATGTATATCCTTTCGGTACTGTGCAGATTGTGAAGGATAGAGAGTAGGATCCATTCACTATTAATGGGAACAGGCTAAAGAAATTCCATGGGTCCATTCCATCAGATCCAGTGGAGGAGATCCTGCTCCTCCAACCTGTCTATCAATAAGATCCATCAGGTTGTACCTCTACTTTACACTTGCTTGCTGTTGTGTTTCATTTTAAAATTTTCTTACATGTTAAATACACTTGAATTCATTAAGAAAACTTCATCATTTAAGTGTGGGGGAGGGAACCTTTGTAGTTTAGGATTTTCATTTTGTGTTTGTTTTTCAAAAAAAATAAAAAAAGTGCATGTTTTCAAATTTTTGTGTGTTTATTTTTTTTCTTCAGATTTTTTGTGTGTTTTTGAAACTTTTGAGCTGAAATGATTATCATTGATATTTTTGAAACCCATTTCATTGAGTGAACCAATTTATTCCATGAAATTGAGCTTAAATGAATGCTGAAATGACTTTTTTTTCCAGTTCAATTATTTGGGAATTTCATGAAAAGTACTCAGATTTTTGAATCCCATGCCACATCTCACTATCTTTATCTTTGAAATCACACTCCTGTGAGGATTCTGAACCATTTTTGTTATATTCTTTTCATTCACCTCACTTCTTGAGAGAACCATACCATGATTGTATTAACCAGAATTTTATTTATTCCTTTCAAAACTTGAGGGTTTGGGGTACATTCATTTTAAATGATTGAGGCATTTATTTGGTTTTAAAGACCCCTTTACAAGATAATCCCTTTCATTATGTCCTAACTTGTACATTTAATCCTTGCAGCCCATAGAATCCATGAACAACCTATTAGGTTATCCACATTACAAGCCAATTTTCTCCATCCAACCTGCTCTTGAAGTGAAATTGCATGATCTAGTTGAACTTAAGTGTAGGGGAAGCTATCTTGTGTTGTGATACCTCAATTAGTGAATCTTTGGGTGGAAAATAAATTGTTGAAGAGATGTGTGTGCTGCTGAAAAATTATTCTGTTGAAAGTTGTGCCTTTTCTGGAGCTTTCATGATAAGAGGAGCTGTGCCTTTTCTGGATCTTCTAATGAAGGAAGAAAGTCGTGCCTTTTCTAGAGCTTTCAAGAAAAATCATGTTTGAGAAGATTGAAATTTTTGATGCTGAAATGATGAGATGTTTGAAAATTTCTTGATATTTCATGATGATGGAGCTGAATTTCTACTAAGGGGAGTGAGGAGAATATCATACATGAGTGAAAATTAGAACTGTGCAATTTTGCTTCAAAAAGAGCCAAGCCATCCTCATTCGGCCTCAGAATTTTTCACATAAGATCCTACCAACTGAAAGCCACAGAACAACCTTGAAAAGTCCTCATGACAAACACATGTCCTTGGCTCACATCGGGTGGATAATTAGGAGTTTTTCAAACTTATGGTGACCCTTGCATTGGTTTGGATGAGAAAAACTTTGTTGAAAATTGATATTTGTGAGATGAGAGAAAACTCATGTGAGGTAGGTGTCATGTGAGAATGGGAGGAGAAATGAAGAGGAAAAATATTGAATGATATAATTTGAGAACTTGGAATAATGGTTATGGATGAGTCATGATATCTTTTATTTCTTGGTGTGGAATTGGTGGATCTCAATGGCATGTGTTTTGAATTTGCATTGATTTAATTTTGATTTTGGCTTGTTCAGGAGTCCAAGTGCTAAGTGTGGGGGAATTGATAGAGATAATATTTTAATTAATTTTTATATGTTTTCAATGATTTAACCCCTTCCAATTAATCAATTTTATCCGATTTTTATCATTTTAGTGTTTTGGTGAATTATGGGCTTAATTGTAGAAATTGGTTAATTCTGGAAATTTAGAAGTTTTGTAGAGCTTCTGTATTTCGGGAATATATTTTATATTTTTGATAAAAATTGTATGATTCCTTTTTTTAGGATTTATATTCTTGTGGGATTCATTTTATACTTTTGGACTCAAAGCTCAATCCATCATTTGGAAGCTCAAATTCAGCTCACAAGTTAGGCCTCAAAAATTGTGCACAGAACTACATAATTTTATTTATGGGCCAATATCTCATATATGGACGACCCATTGGAGTTGTGATTTTACATGGATCTGGAAGACATCCGGAGTAAGAACTTTCATTAAGATAGCCGCATCTGGATCTTTCATTTTCAAGGACATTAATGCTTTGGAAAGAAGTGTATTGGAATACGAACAGTCAGTCTGGCCAGATAAAATGTAATGAGTGAAGCGACCATATATCTCTCCAAAATTGGACAATCAAGCTGAAATTTTGTGTATAGATAGAGAAGTAATGGAAAAACTTTCAAGAAGGATCAATTCCCAAAATCTGTCATTAATGAGTCCATCCACGTGCATACATCCGGTGGAAAGATTTTGGAGCCAAAATGTCACCCCCTCTCCCTATAAAAGAGTGTTTCCTTTTCATTTAAAAGGGTTGGCAACTTAGGAATATCCTTTGTTTCCCATTTTATGTAGTTTAGTTGTGTATTTTATTTTATTTTCATTCTGTAATTGCATTCTATATTGTAATTCAAGTGTTCTCCTTTCTCTCTTTTCTTTCTCTCTTGTTTTTCTTCCCCCGTTTTCTCCATCACTGTGAACTCTTATGCTCGTGATCATGAGTAACTAATCCGAGGAAGTTCCCAAGGGAGTAATACAGTGATGAACCCAAGTAATTGAAAATTCATGTCTTAATGTTTCTTATTTTCTTAGAGTTAGACCGAGGGGGATCTTAGTGGGTAAGGCGCCTTTGTGTCTCCACTTGCCACTCGAGGTTTAGCTTTCACTACTGCAATATTTTCCCTCGATCGAGGAGGTGGATGTGTGGTCTCTTGGAGATCGTTGAGAGTACCATATGTTCACAACCATATGCATAGAAGGATGTTCATTCATACTATTGATCATTTTCATTAATTAAATTATAAACTAATAATGAGACAATGAAGGTTCACTCGAGGTGATGCTCTCGGGAATGTCTCCTTCCCGTCTTAACATCATTTTGTCTGCATTCATTCTGTTGCATTGCATCTGCATATTTAATTTTAGTTTTGAATTTTCAATTCTCAAATATCATTTCTAGTAATTTTAGTTTATATATACATAGTTAATTATAATTAGTGAGGGATTGACTGCAAAAGAAAAGGAAACACTCTTTTTGTAGGGAGAGAGGATGACATTTTGGCTCCAAAATCTATTCACCGGATGTATGCGCATGGATGGCATAATTAATGATAGAATTTTGGAATTTATCCTTCTTGAAAGTTGTTACATTGATTCTACTGTGTAGAACCACGAAATTTCAGATTTATTTGACAAGTTTGGAGAGATATATGGTCGCTTCACTCATTACATTTTATCTGGCCAGGCTGACTGTTCGTATTCCAATACACCGCGTTCCAATGCATTAATGTCCTTGAAAATGAAAGATTCAGACGTGGATATCTTAATTAAAGTTCTTAATATGGATTTATTACAGCTCTATGTAATATATCAGCTCCAATGGGTCGGTAATTTATGAGATATAGGCCCAAAAATAAAATTATGCAGTTCTGTGCACAATTTTCGAGGCCTGACTTGTGAGCTAAATTTGAGCTTCCAAATGATGGATTGAGATTTGGGTCCAGAAAGATGAAATTAATACCAAGAGCATATAAATCCTAAAAAAAGGAATAATACAATTTTGATCAAAAATATAAAAGATATGACCGAAATACAGAAGCTCCACAAAACTTCTAAATTTCCAGAATTAACCAATTTCCACAATTAAGCCCATAATTCACCAAAACACTAAAATGATACAAATTAGATAAAATTGATTAATTGTAAGGGGTTAAATCATTGAAACACATATTAAAAATAATGAAAATATTATCTCTATCACTCACCCAGGTATAAATTCCACCATGGACATGATTACCCTCTAATACGACTCACTTCCAATGGAACCGAATATTTAGCTCAGTCCTGGATCATACTGAATGCTATCTCTAACTCCTTTGACTAATGATTTGTCTCCAGATTGGAGACACTCCCCTCATACTTTCCCATGATCCACATATGTAAATATTTCAGTGTCCTCTACCACTAATCATCCTTCTTTATTAAGTATAATCTCCTATGATCAACTAGGTTAGCCTACTAATCCTCACAAACAAGAATTTTTTGTGGTCGAAACCCATGATCAATATCTAAAAATAAAGAGGGAATTACTAAGTATAGTAGAAAAAAATAAATTTAAATTCATTAAATTATAATTCATTTTCATTTTCCATATTTTCCCCATTTAAACAAAAAATATTCAATCATGACACATGTGCCTACCTTAGATCTCTAACTTATAAAAAAATACCACTTTGCTTAGCACATTTAGAAAGCTTAAGTTTTGTGCATCAGATCACATGGGGACTTAAAATCCCATGTCTTAGTCAGTCTCCTTTGATTATGTTACGTACTAAGTCCAATGATGTTACATACCAAGTCCAATGACATTATTTACCTACCAAACCCATGGGTCCCTCATTGGTGCATAATGACAGTCTCCATCCTATCTCTAAAATTTCACCTTTTATATCACTCTGTCACGAACCCTTTAACCCACTAGTAACCCTCCAAGTATGGTAGTGAATAAAATGAGACAATGACCCTTTAATCCCACCTCCAATAGGCCATGGGATGGTGACTAGAACCAAGGGTATGGAATCACACAAATGAGAGGCATTACCCTCAAAATAAAATAAAGGATCAAAATTAAAGATAAACATACACCAACCAAATCTATACCATAAATATAAAAGTAAAGGTACCTATATCCAATAATGAATGTAAAATTCATAGAATAAGTACAATTCTAAAGTAAAATCATACCAAAATCCTTTGGTAGTGACTCTTTAGGAACTCCAACCCAAACTAGTGTTGTATGACTCGATCTCCAAAGACCTCCTAGAAAAATGAGATGTATATATATGTGGGGTGAGCATAATATATATAATTAGTAGTTTCAAACTCAATAATTATTATATAAATGTTGAAGAAGCATACCAATTCTCCAGTGAATAAATAACAGAAACAATAAGAATCCACAATGTTAACTAATCCCCTTAGTCTCAAAAAGTCCCACACACCAAAAAACACACCCAACTAAAGTATAATAATTTCAAAGATGTATATGCAAGTAACCCCATAACCACTTTACCTACTGGTTTTTTTCTCTCATGACCCAATTTCAAAAATAATTTTGCTCTCAATCCCTTCCGATTATATTCCATAGAATAATATATATCTCAAAATACATCAGGATAGTAGGGTATCGTGAACATGAAATAAACCTTGTTCCCTACTCCTTCCATACATGACCCCCACTATATATCCTCATATCACAAATACTGCATGTCATCTCATCAATACCCCTTAGGGTTTGATAGTGAACCAATATATTACCAATACCCCCATAGGGTTTTCCAATACTTCACATACCAATTGACACCCATAGGGTTTTCTAGTAAAATGAGTACCACTATATACCCCACGAGGTCTATTAGTTCACCATATACTATGTGTGTATACCCTATAGGGTATGCCAGTGCATCATATTCTATGCTTGTATACCCCATAGGGTTTTCCATTATATCCTGTACTAATACCTTATAGGGTATTCCATAACCAATACCCCATAGGGTCTACCGACATTTCCTAACATGTTATATCAAACTTCACACCTAGAAGGGAGAGTGGGGAAGAGGGAAAAGTTAGCTATCTATTCCATCACTAACATGGATGTTGGGGATTACACCCAGTACCTCTTACATAGGGCGTTGGTCAGGTCATCCAACTCGAGTGGGGTGTGAATATATTTCACAAGAAAGTAATATAAAAGAAGCCACACATAATACCAACCTCAGGGTTCTCATCAAAAAACCACCAATAAGTCCTGTATAGCCTTGGAACGTCTCTTCAATCCACTAAGCCACTATTGTCTCATGACACAACCACTTCTATTTCCTAAGCACAACCATCCATTATTTAAATTTTATAAAAGAATTAATTTCTGATTCAATTCAAGGGTTTTCATTTAATTATTCTCAATCCCATTCTATAGCTATTAAACCACTACCACATCCACAATGACCCAAATGTTCCTCTCTCCAACCATGGAAAGGTAGACACAACCATTATTATACCCAAATAACCTAAAAATCATAATCCATACCACCCATGACATCTACTGCAACCCCTACTGAACTAATAACCCATTTAATAACCTTATTGCAATCATGGCATCTGTTGTAGCCCCTGGTGCACTACTATAACCCGTAAATGTGCCCATACCATCCCTGCCATCTATTATAGCCCATGATGCACCAAGATATCAACCATCCCAGGTCTTCATGACTTGTATAAAGTCTCTAACATCCTAGTGTATATTTATAAGGCAATAATAATTTTCAGCTACAAACTCATGAGGAAACTAGGGCCATAAAACCAAGGCTTTCAAGCCTTCACAACAAAGCAGGATCAACCAACACTAAGTAATTATCTTTTCAAAAACCATTTCATCACTGTATTGAATTAGATTATTTATTATGAATAACTATCTTTCACAAAACAACTCATAATCAATGGTTATAAAAATATAAGAGAAACCATAGAATGCTTCTAGATTTCATCAATTCTAAGAATAAGGGTATACAAATTTCATGAATATTTCATTAGTTATCACAAAATTTACTAGATTTAATTTTTTTAATCAATTTACAGGAACACAAGTTTTTCTATCAATAACTAATAAAATGGTAACATAATACATAGCGAATCAAGAGGAAAAATAGGGCATAACCACTTGAGATCACAAATACCCACCCATATCATTATTAATTTTGGTTATTATCTTAATTTGGTTAGTCCATAACATACACTCAATGTAAAAAAATATGCATGATAATTCCAAAATTCACATGTAAAAAAGAGAGTTATCTAATCCCATACCTCAACTGATGATTTTTGAATCACTACGCTAGATAATCAGGAGAGAAGACTCTTGTAGGATCAAATCCACATAAAGTAAACCTAGTTCAACCTAGATCAAAATATCATCCCATAAAAAAACAGCCCAAAACATACCCCAATAGAAACACCACCACTATAGAGAATTCCCAAGGGAAGAATGAGAAGAAATCAAAGGGATAAGGGAGATAAATCACATCAAATCACTGATATTATACCTCTGGAAGCCAAGGGCCAAATACAAGGAAATAGAGTTAGATGGGATCCCAAAATTTCCTAGGGTTTTACCCAAAATAGAGATAAATGAGATAGAACCATAGGGATTTGTAATTTATAAACATGATGGAAATGATTCATTCATAACACGATACATCAATTCACACCATGAATTTTCATGATGACCACCAATATAGGGCATGGATTTATTTCTGGTTGTGAATGCCTTCAAGTAAAAAACTATCGAAATTATTTCAACTTTAATGGAATTTCAAGGTGAAAGTTATTCACATAGTGAATCCTCCTTTCACACCATGAACTATCTCAATTGGAACATCATTGAATTTACCAAAAAATTCTCCCCTCAAATCTTCAAGCCATAAATGACCTTTCAGGCCATGAATCTAAACCCCTTCACATTGTAAATTGATTTTTCATACTGTGAATCACCTCTAAAACCATAATTCAAGCCTTAACTTGACCTACCACTCCTCCTAAAACCTTCCCTGAACATATCCAACACAAAAAACAAAGGGACGACCTCAGAAGGCCCATACCATTATAATCAATTTCCATTTAGATAACGATCTACCAATATTAAGGATCAATTTTAATTTAACTTACTAATTGTTCATTTCACTTAAAAAACACACATTTATAATTTAATCACTTAACATTTATTTAAATTATACACATAAAAGTTACTTGGTCTATCCAGTATAAAACACATTCAAACCAAGAGTGGGAGTTTGTTACTTCTCTCACAAATCACTATCACTGAATGATGGTTGCGATGTTTATGGATGCCTCCTAGAGTTTACTATCTAAAGCATGTGTAGATCTCTTACACTTACAATGTGGTCATACTATTATTTCATTAACATATTTATATAGAAATATGTATGTGATAAATGTTTCCCTCAGTATGATTCTCTTTTGTTGCTCAAAATGTTGTCTTTAATTGACCAGTATTCACTTGTATCCTCTAGATAGGGGTGTGTACGTTTGGTTTTAATCTTTCAAGGACATAAATTTGAAACAATATATTTTAAACCAATTATATTGATATAAAAACTAAAACCAACTACTAATTAATCCAAACCCATATTAAAATTAAACATATCGGTTTATATTAGTTGTAATTTATTTCAATTGGTTAAGAAAATAAATATTAACTAAACATATAAATCATAATAAGTCATTAAATTAATAAAATACATGTTAAAAAAATCTAACATTACTTTTACCAAAAAATATATAAATAAGGGAAAAATCACAAGATAAGAAAACCATCCATCATAAAAAAAGAAAAAAAATCAATGATCATAGAAAAATCAACAAGAATAAATAAACATGTATAAATAATTTCAACATATGAAAAAAATATCAAACAAAAAATAAAAATCCATCAATTAGATTAGTTTTTACTATATAATAATTAAAAAAAATACAAGTTTTAACCTAATTGAACCAAATGAAACATGAGTTTGTATTTTATAATAAAACTTGATGACTTATTTTCACTTAAATTCAACATTAATCCATAAAATTCCATTAAAATAAAAATTTAATAAGGATTTATATTATGTTCAACTTAAATCAAAGGAAAATAATCGTAACTACCAGTTTTAATAAAGATTTATACACTTTATTTATTTGGTTGATTTAGGTTAAGAATGGTTAATACTACCTAAATTAAACCTAACCTAAAAACCAAATCATACAATATTCACCAACCAATTTTAACTGATTAAGTAAATTAAAATAAATTTTATCGATTTATTTTTGTATGGTTTGATCATTTTTGACTATTTCAGTTTAACCTGCATACCCCTATCAGATGTGTAATGCTCCTTTTTTATTATTTCACTCACACAATGTAATGACTCAGACTGTTATAAATAAAAAAACCTTTTGATTTAATTAAATGTATTATTAAGTAAATATGGTTATACAAAACACATGCATTTTTTTGGATTAATTATATCCTATCAGATTTAATTGACCATTAAGAATCATTATCGTTGATAATATAGCCGTTGAACAGTGATAACATGATTTCTATTGTAAAAAAACCTTTCATTTTCAATAAACATCAGTTATTATTTTAAAAGTAAAAATTCAAATTTATATAAAATTATTTAGATATAATGAATATTTTTTTTGGAATTAGAACGTCAAAATTATCCAAGAGTTAATTTTTCATAATTTTCTGAGACAGTTGAATTTTTGGATAAAAATTAAATACCGTATAAATATACTTTGTTTATTATGACATCATAATGACCCAAAAGTGATGTAATAATTACTATAATTTGGATCCATGACCTAATATATGTTTTCCTTTAAAATAATATGATTTTAAGTTTATTTAATTTATTTTTTAAAGCAATTATGAATCCTCCGAAACTTATAATATATTTTAAGGTTTTAAAATTTTTTCTTTAAGAGTGTGACTCACCTCCACATAAGCAAGGAAATTATTTTAATAAGTTCTTCCATTGGCCTTATAAAATAATAAAATCCACTCCCCTTTGTTAGAAAATATGGGCAAAAACCATGGGATGGTTTGTGATTTTGGATATTTTATTATGTAGAGTCCAAAACCTAAATAATAAAAAAATCCCCCTCTTTTCCTATATAAACTCACCCAAGCTCTCATTTCTATTATCTAAAACTCCTTGTATCATGACCATACTTGGACCTCCACTCTCTAGATTACTCCCAAGGTGCCCCATGCTCTCAAGAAGACCCTTCCAAACTTTTTAAGTCACACACTCAAGTAAGGGATCCTCACCTTCCTCTACTTCTTTCAATTCAAGCACCTTATTTGGAATTTGTCTTCGTAATTGTAATTGTTTATGATTCAATTTATTTATAAATATACAATAATGTAAAATTTATGTTATTTTAACGAGTTATAATTTATTATATCTCATTTTTACCTTCACTAAGCTGTTACTATGCTGAAATTCTGTAAGTGATTTCTCTCTTCTCATTTCCATTCAAGAATTCCCTTCCCATTGTGTTGCTATTTATTTACTCCCCTTATTGGATAAAGATAATATATACTCAAATTTTAACTTTTTTATGTTTAATATTTGTAAATATATTGGGTTTTCTTATAGGTAATCCAATATATTCATTACTTTTACAATAAAAAAGTCAATATTATTGTGTTTACCTTATTGGCATAATGCCATGAAATATGATATTTTATTTTAATTTATTCTATAAAATCAAAATTTAATATATTTATTAAATTTAAGTATTTAAAATATTAATTATAAGATTCTTATTTATGTTTGTTAACACTTTAAATATATTTTAGGTTTGGGTGCTTAAGGAGAATTTAATTTCACCAACTTTTTTTTATTAGATTCTTTTTAACCCATATCATCCATTACATATAGATCTAAATGACTGTATATCATTACCATGTTTCAAAAAAAATATAGATGTTTGGTTATTAACTTGTTTTCATGATTTAAAATATTTAATAATTGAAACTTGGTGGCATTGAGGTCTTTTAAGGGGATACAAATTTATTTCCTAAGAATAATATATGAAGGAGATTGTGAAGAAAATTGAAATTCATGAAAAAAATGATTTCAATTCCAATAATGGTTGGAACCAAGATGGGAAAACATGATGAATGAAAATTGTTGATCCCAATATCTTCCAAATAATGATAGGAATTTTATTGTACCACAAAATGACAAGATCATACATCATTTATACAACATGTTTGGATACTATTTTTAGAGTTTTTCAAAGGAAGATAATATTTCAGTTGTGAAATAGATCATAAGGTATATTCAAGGTACACATAATTTTGGTTTTGAAAATTGTATAGGGAATTCTATAGATTTATATGCATACTCAGATATAGATTGGGCTAAATATATTATGTATAGAAAATCTATAAGAATAGTATCCTTATTTATTGGAATAAATTTCATTGGGTGGATTAACACAAAACAAGATAGAACCTCTCTCAGTATGACTAAATTCGAGTGTATTTAAACAATAAAATCATAGTCATAGTTGATGTGGATAAAAAAACTAATGGGTCTTAGAGAAAATATGAAGCTTTCCATGGTTTTCTTTTGTGACAAAAAAAGTTAAATTGATTTGATGAAAAATATGGTAACATTCACCAAAAAACATATTAAGATATAATATCATTTCATTAAGGAGAAGGTGAAACAAGGAATTATCAAGTTATAACATGATGGTACCAATCAACAAGTGGAAGTAATATCCACAAAACAATTGGCCACACCATCATTTGATAAGCATCGGTTGAACCTTGGTGATCAACAACCTACCTCATCCTGAGGAGGTTTGGAAACTCCCCTTTCCCTAAATTAATATAATGTATAACTTGGATGCTTGTGTTTTATAGGACATTGACCTTTGGGTTTATTTTAAAAGGGGTATAAATAGTATGCTAATGAACTATATTGAGGAAATATACTCTCAAGGGGATTTTTTTGAGGGGGATTATATGGTATGGAAGATAGGTTGAGACATGATTCATGGGCAAGGTTCTTGAATGGGCAAGTAATATGGATAAATACAAGGGAAGTTTACTTAATATTTCATTTTTTTATCAATAAGTGGTGTGAGTTGAAGTGATAAAGTGTGTGTTTATCTCTTGATATCTTATTTTCTATATATATCTTTTCACATGTAGACTTAGAGTGACAAAAGAGTAAATTCATTGTTATTGGGAACTACTATAGTATAGTGGTTTTAAATTTCATTAAAGGTATCTTGGATTTCCAACAAACCCAAAGGGAGAAAATGTTGGAACCAAGGTTATCATTGGATTGTGTTTGTTTGATTAAGGATAAGTATATTTATTTAAATATGTTTTTATAATTTGTTGGGAGTTCATATTGATCATATATTTTCTAATATGATGCTTGGAGGAACATAGAATAGCTTATAGGATGTTTGGATCTGTCCTTTCCAAAAGGGATAAAATCATGGTGCAAGCATGGTGGTCAAACCATAAAATGGATATATGTCAAATCAATTAGTAAAGTTTATAGTATCTATATATAATTAACACATTATTTTGGAGTTTATGTAAGAATACACCTGAAACATGAAATAATCAAGCATGTCATAAGGAGATACGTCACACCATGAGGGTGGATACATATGATTAAAAAATATGGAGTTGGAAGAGTATTACAATGCTAAGTAGTAGACCACATTGTAATCCATGCTACATGATAATCAATATTTTATTAAGAGAGGCTTATGGTGATAGTGACATGTTGTAATTCTTGTCCACAGGAATAACGAGAAGTGTTGTTTTGTGTAAGATGAACGAATCATGTCGTGGTTTGTGAACCACACTTCAATCAGTTGAGATAAAAGGAGGACCATGCCATGATATAGTGGTTGTGCTATAGAGTATGTGTATATGGTATAATGATAAAAATATAGGTTAGATTATAATGCATGTATGTGTGTTGTGAAGAATATTATCAATCCAAAATGTGTTCAAGATTAAGGTTTATCCAAGAAGATTTGAAGAGTGCACAACATGAAACTTCATAGATTTAAATATGATATTTGGATAGATTTTATGGATCTGGTTGTTGAGTGGTATCATTCCATGGTGTGTTATATCACATCACAATTTGATAGTTTTTAATGAGAATCACACCACAATGAAGGTAGTCACACCATGAAGAAGGTAAACCCAGGAGGTTCTGAAAGTACAAATCCATCTCATATTTTATGGAATTATTGTTTAATTGGTCGACTTAATTAGTGATTAATGGGTGATTTTAAGAACTAATTAGTAGGTGACATGTTGAAAACTAATACAACATAATTTGGAGGAATTATTCTTTGATTTTGATAAGAAACATGGTAGATAAAGGGAATACAAGATAATTAACAAATATGAAAAATTATAGAGAATGAGGCTTCAATCATGAATTCCATTAAAGACCATGATTTGAAGGAGTAACATAATTAAAAACACAATACCCTTGCTATTTTGGTGTTTATATTTTCTAAACAGTCATTGTAAGTTCTCATTATGTCATATATTCTTGTTTTTCTTATCTCAAAGAAGTTCATAGAGAGATAAGATGAGGGAGTGACCTAGGATCAACAATGAATCTTTATTAAACCTTTTAAACACATACAGTAAGTAGTTTTATCACCAAATATGTCAAAAAACCATCATCATATGATCCATAGATTATCCCTTGATGGTAAAACAAGCAAAATATTCATATCCCTGCATTTATTTTCATCATCAAGATATCATGTGTGCTTGAAGATTGAAAAGTTTGAAGTGTTATTTCTAACATTAGAACAATATCTAGTAGAATATAAGAAGAATTTAACACCCTAATTCACCCCCACATAGGATATACTATTCTCGATGTTGTAATATGTGGTATTATATCCACAAGTTTTTTGTGTGATGAATCTGTCATTAGAGTATTGTTTCCATAAATAATGTGGTTAATTCAAAAATATTTATTTTTCTTGATTCCTATAATTATTAGATTTGGAAGAATCATATGATATCCTTGATTAAGATCTCTTATATTTTACATTCATGCTAGTACAATTCATGGAATATAAGTTACTGATGTTACAAAATTTTCAATGACTGTATCTAATAAGAAAATACTTGATGTTGATGAAAAGAAACATAATGACTTATCTAGAACTTTTTCAAACCAAATATATATAAATATGATGAGTTTTATATCAAAAAAATCCATTTGGGACAAATTATCTAATATTTATAAAGGATAAAACAAGTAAAAAGAAGTAAAATCATAAGTTCATCCTAACAAGTTTGATAATTTAAAGATAAAACTGAATGAGAATATTTATGGTTTCTTCAAACATATCATCAAATTCATGGGATCCATCTATATACTTGGTGATGAGATGAAATATGTTGAAATTATGAATAAAATTCTCAGAATATTACAACCTTGATATAATACTAAGGCATTGACCCTTGAAGAACAAAATCTCACAAAATTGTCTCTCAATGATCTTTACAGAAGTCTTGTAGTTTATGAAATTCATGTGAAAACAAAAATAAAATCTATCAAATTATCCAAGGATTGCTTTTAAATCCATGTATAATTCATGGACACATGATGTTGGAAGCAGTGATGAATATGTAAGTGATGAATTTAAATCACTTGTAGAAAGAAAAATCAATCAAGGAAAAGGGAGATATGAAGGTAAGATACCATTGGGTTACTTTAAATATGGAAAGTTTGGGCATATCACAAAAAGATATATATGGAAGCCCGATAGTAGATCTGAGGATGATGTTGTACCAAAACAACATAGAATTTTTTCTCTAAGAAAAAACTTTAAATCAAGGAATCCAACCATAAAGATGTTCCAATGGAAAAATTTATTGAGTGAAGAATAAGAAAATGGTGAAAATGATTTAAAGATAATGAGGTTGAATTTAATTATAAATGAATCATAAAAATGCGTTGATAAACATGAAGCTAAAATTGATCATTTATAAAAAGTGTTGGAGGAACATGAGACTGCTCAATCAAGGTCTATAAAATAGTTTAATCTCAAGATAAAAATTGAAGATAAAACAAAGACTATTAATGGACTAAATAATCATATTAAATAGAGAAAAAAGTTTTGAATATATTGCATAAGAGGTGGTTAATTTGAGAAAAAAACTTGAATCTAAAGATAAATCAAGTGATTTTGAGAAGAAGTTTCAATTTGTAAAATTATTAGATGAAGAGTTATTAAAAAGAGTTAAATGAGGGTCAAGAGGCATTGAAAAAGCATTGGGTGATTAAAGACCCAATTACATGGGTAAAAATGGATTTCTATTTGATACTGAAACATCAAAACTAGGGACAAAAATAACACAAAACAAAGGGAAATAAAAGGTTGGTAATGACTATCAAAAATTGTGAAATCATAAATTATTGAGAAATAACTTAGAGGATGAAAATATGTGTAGACATACTAATAATATATTTTCTTTAATGAAGTGTCATTTTTTAGCTATATCAATCACACCATGACCTAATATAAAGAGGCATAAAGTTACTTTAGAAGATAATAACTCAAGATCCCACAACAAAAAATGAGAACATATCTTACACTTCAAAGATAAAACTATTTCTATTGATATTTTCATTTTTGTTCCAACTTTTCTCACAAATCTTTAAATTATAGGCAATGAATAAGTCAAAATTAGTCTTATAGAAACCTAAGGAGGATGGATGATTGTCATCCAACCAAGAACCCAATGTAAAATAGTTTATATCCATTTAAGTAAGAAGAGTATGATCTCATAGAATATGTTGAAGATAATAAGAAAATACCACCTTACATATCAACTCAACTAAACATTTCCTAAAAGGAAAATACAAATAACAAGATGGGTATCTTGACTAAAATTAATCTCAATGAAACTAAAATCAACAACACTTGGATTCTTTATAATGGGTTTTCATCAAACATGATCGAAAACATGAATCTCTTGAATAATGTGAAGGTCCATATTGATGGTCCAGTTAGATTCAGTAGTGAAAGATCTTTAAAAATCAAGGGAAGTGAAAAGATAAGGCTAGTTGGATATGACCTAAGTAATATATAAGTCCTTTATATAGATGTTCTTATACATAATCTATTGATAATTAGTTAACTTTGTGACTCTGTATTTGATGTCATATTCAATCAAAAGGGATATTTTATCAAAGTAGAACACTTATCTCCTCACTGCATGAGAAGAAAACAACCTTTTTAATTGAAGGCTCATTCATATTCATCAACAAAACATGAAGAATTTTTTAAAGTTTAAAGTTGGGTTTGAAATTCCAAATATATTATGAAATCAGGATAAGTCTTTTAATGCACGCGTAAGAGGGAAAATGGTGAGAAATACCTACCAACCCAATAAGAATAGGGATTAAAATCTACTAGATATGATTTACACTGATTTGTGTGGTACCATGAAGGTTCCCAGAACATATAGTGATAAATAATTCATATTGTTTGTTGATGATTATAGTATAATGAGTTGTATATTATTCATGTAATAAAATATATAAGCGATTAAGTGTATTATGTGGTTTTGGAGGAGTGATGAGAATGAAACCAGAAGAATTATCAAGATTATATGATCTAAATATAGTGTGGATTACACCTCTAATAAGGTAAAAAATTACTTGTAGAAGCATTTCATTAAGCATGATGTCACATAAATGAGAACACCACAACAAAATAGTGTCACTAAAAGGAAAAATTGTAAAGACCCGTAAATTTCAAGGAAATTTTTTTCTTAATTTTCTTTGGAATTTTACAAGAACGCAGTTTCTGACGGCACCTGATTCCGAGGCCCGGTGTGCCCGGAATCATTTTCCGAAGTTTGGATCGGGTGCGTTCAGTGAACGGACGAGCGGGTTTTTCTAACTTTTAAACCGGTGCTCGGAATCGAATTCTGAGGGCACCGATGGAATCGCATCACTGGTATTTTCTTAGAAATGCCTCTTTTGGAGTTGTGTTTGCTCGAGTGTGGTTTTTAAATTTTTTGGGGTTAAGTTAAGAAATAAAATAAAGTGTGCGACAACTTTATTTTTATTTCACTTAAAGCCACTTAAAAGACACTTAAAGCTTCTTAAGCTGAGTTGATGCAGATAGGGTGCTATCCAAAAAAATATCCTACCCCCTTGGTAGGATATTTGTGAGGTGGGGCCCGCACGAGCCCCACCGTTTCTTTTCCGCTAAGTAACGCCCCCGCGAAAACCCGTCATTATGAAAGTCAACTGGCGCATTTTCTTAAATTCTTAACGCACCAATTAATTGGGCATTTATCTTCGTTGAATTAATTCTATGAATTAATTTAATCGTTTCTTAACCTGTTTGAAATCCGTTGGCATAATAATAAAATAAGACCAACGCACGACTTCTTGAGGATTGCTCGTTGAGAGGCCTTTGACAGAAATTTTGTGCCTTCATCCTCCTTCGCGAAGAATGCAAAGAACGCGAAGAATGCGAAGAACGCGAAGAATGCCGTCAACCTTGGAGATTGACGACGCTTCTTCCGAGACGTTCTTCCCCGCAACGATCTCTGATCTCCAACTGCTTGAGGTAGGAGATTTCGGGTTTCTTCTTTTAAATCTCTTTGTGGGTTATAACAACATCATGGATTTAATTAATATAATTAAATCTACATGTTCTTGAACCTCAGAGTTCGTCGACGCGACACCGTTTTCCACGATGACGTGATGCCCTTCCACGACGACGCGACACCCTTCCGCGACGCGACGATCACCTCCCTCCGCGATGATTAATTCCGCGAATAACGCACGGTCGACGACTACGGCGAGGTAGGGATTTTTATTTGAGAACAATCTTTGATTCCCGTGATTGTTTCTTTTAAAACAAAGAACCCGGATCAAAGTTCAATTTTAATTCTATTAAAATTGTGCCTTGCTTGTTATTCATGTGTTGAATATTTATTTCCGATTGTTATCACCTAACGCGGAGGGTGCGGGCCAAACAAACACGGCCCGACCACCCTCTACAGTTTTCCGTTGATGCGCGGATTGGCGAACGATGACAAACGGGGCCGCAATGGCGTTTTGAGGGCCTGGCAGTGAAGAATGGGACCTGGGAGGAACTTCGGCGCAGACGGAAGTGGATTCGGACCACCAGAGCAACTCCGGTGGCCCGCGGAACCCACCGGCGGCGCCCCGGCGCGCCGCCAGACTGGGCTGTTACGGCTGAAGCCGCGGCGGCGGCGGCCAGCGGACCCGTGGTCGCACGGGTCTGACGCACACGGGACGCGGCTTTGCCACGTCCGCTAATCCAGCGCGGCCCCACGCGGGGCCGCGACGCTTCATCCCGCGGGGGCCAGCGCCCCGCGGTTCCTCTGCTCGGCCGGCTCGGCCGAGCCGAGCCGGGCCGACCCGCCGGGCCGGGTGGCGCCCAGGCCGGGCCGGGCCGCCCCGGCCGGTCCGGGTCGCGCCAAACCCGGTCGGACCCGGACCCGGGTCGGGTCGACCCGGTTCGGGCCGACCCGGGGGGGGGGGGGGGGGGTTGGGCCGGGTCAGTCCGGGCCCAGACCCCCCTTTTCCGTACCTTTCCGGTCTTTCGCCCATAACTTGAGCTAAGGGCCTCAGAATGACGCACCGTCAGCGGTGATGTGATACTTGTATCGAGACGGTCGTTTCGGTATATCTCACTCAAGGTTTCGGAATACTTTGGGTTCGGCCGGGTTGGTTCGTACACGAAACCAACCGGGCCCTCGGAGCGGAAACACTCATATCTTGAGCTTCGGACGTCCGATTGAAATGCCGTCGACTTTGTTGTTTTCCTCTAAGTGAGGCGGATCATTTGGCATACTACGCCCGAGGTTTGGACGCAGGTGGAGTACAGTCAGGTTGGTTTTTCCTTAAAAACCAACCGGGCCCCTAGGACGAAAAAGCCAATAACTCTCAGACCGGGCGTCCGATTGACGCGCCGTCTGCGACGTTGAGTTCCTGTTGACGATACGGAACTTTTGGATGCATCAACTCTGGACTATGTGTCAGTTGATGTATCAGCCTCTCGGCTCGTGGAGCGGACCCTCTCGAACGAGCTTGCTGTGTGCGGGAACCCTAGAGCTGGCTGCGACTGCTCCTGTGACGACGACGACTGTGCAGAGATCCTCAGTGGATTCGACGACGACGACTACAACACTCAGCGATCCTGTTTGGATCAGTGCTACCGATCCTGTGTGGGTCCGATCCTGTGTGGGTCAGCGCTCAATGGTTCTGTGTGAGCCAGCGCCTACAGGTCCTGTGTGGGCCCGTTCCTGTGTGGGTCTTTGCGGGGGTTAGTACCGATCGATCCTTTGTGGGTCCGACGACTTAGATGGATCAGTGATCATCTCTATCGTCATTCGAAGAAGTATACCTGTGTGAGATGAAACCCTGTTTTACTTTCCTTTGTGGATTGTGTTGTGCCATCCTGTGTGGATTTACGTTTTATTTTCCTTTGTGGATTGTGTTGAGCTATCCTGTGTGGATTTTACATTTTGCTTTCTTGTGTGGATTGGGTTGTGCTTGAGCTCGGATGTTGGAGCCGAGCGTGAATTGATGACTTAGGTATATGTATGGGCATATACCTAAGAAGTTTCAGATGTTACTTCGTGATTGTATCTTTCCTTTGTGGTTTATCCTTTGTGGATTTTCGGAGACCTTCGGGGGTCTCGGGGTCCCTACTAAGTAGCTTATACTCACCCCTGCACGGGATATGCCCGCACTACGTTGTTTTGGTTGCAGACGAAGGACAACATTGATCGTAGTTGAGGCTTGCAGAGTAGGACAGTACCTGGAGGTGGACCACTAGGCGGGACATACTCGGAGCGGACGACGGGACCCGAGGAGCAGTGGAGCTATCTGTACCCACCCTTCAGGTGGGATTTCCAGTGGACAGCTCGGCGTAGCGGCTTTTACTTTTTAGTTTCTGTTTTTCCCCTTTCAGTTGTACTTTACAGTTGGGCTTGTATTTCCAGCCCCCTTTACTTTCTGCACTTACTGTTGTACCGGTTTTTACTTAGTGTTTACTTTTTCCGCTTACTTACTCTATGGTGCTTGTTTACTTTACAAAGGCAATGCCTTCCCTTTTTACCGGGATTTACGCCTTGGTGCTGGTCGCCAGCCCCTGGCCTATGGAAGACGGGCTTGGGGTAGTCACGTCACGGGCCCCGAAGATGGGTCGTGACAAATTGGTATTAGAGGCGGTCGGTTCTACCGCAGACTCTGATCTTTCTTCTATGTGAAGCAATAGTGTTTAGCGTATTGAGTGTGGTTATCAGTCCAGGGAGCCCAGTGTTGGTGCGGCGGCCGACGTATCCGTACACCAGGACCCTGACTTCTGATTTCCAACTTAATGCACGAAAACATTGATTGCATGTATGTTTCAAGTTTTCTTTGTGATTACTTTTTATCAGCTCACCAGGTATACTGTTCTGACCATGGCGCACCTGTTTCCTTTTCAGGATGGCCCCACAACGACAGCTAGCTAGGGTTCCGAGAGTGGTACGTGATGACAGCCCGCCGAGCGACGAGGCCTCGGTACAGGGCCCTTTGACAGCTGAGGCACCGGCGGTACCCCTACCCGCCGAGCCACCGATGCTTCCAGCCCCAGCCGCTGACGATGCACGTCGCCTTAGTGCACTGCATGAGTTCCAGCACTAGCGACCGCCCAGGTTCCGCGGGGAGACAGACCCCCAGGCAGCTGAGGACTGGATGGAGGTAGTCGTACGAGTTTTCAGGCTAGTGAGGACACCAGCAGACCTCATGGTGATCCTCGCTGTGAGCCTACTGCACGCAGCAGCGGGACGATGGTGGAGCTTGATGCTCTAGGTGCACGATGAGGCATCTCTTCTCTGGACAGACTTTGAGAGCCTCTTCCGCTCAGAGTTTGTCCCGACCACCCTTCGTGCTGTACGCATCCAGGAGCTTCTTCAGCTGCGGAAGGGTAGCTTGACGGTCGCCCAGTACTCAGCGAGATTTAATGATCTCTCGCGCTACTCGATAGACATGGTACGAGACCCATTATTCTGGGCCCGGACCTTTGATCAGGGATTGAGACATGAGATCAGGGGATCACTGATCTCCCTCAGCATTCCTACTCAGGCAGGAGTACTTGAGCGAGCCCTTTTGATCGATAGCTTTCTTGCTGAGGCTTCTCCAGCGGCGAGACCTACCATGGGGCGACACGTAGCAGAGTCTTCCACAACAGGCAGCCGACGGATGACTCATGGGTCTAGGAAGACTAGACCTTCCGGCAGACGACCTCAGGACACTGGCTCAGCAGTGCAGGGCACACAGTGCAGAGCCAATCTTTCGAGAGGCAGGCAGTGCTACGCATGCGGCGGGCAGGGCCACATGGCTCGTGATTGACCAACCCGCCGTGTCGAGGAGAAGCAGATGGTGGAGGGACTACCCAGGCAGAGGCATAGGGTCGACCGTGGTGGTCCGAAGGGAGCAGGCGGACGAGGCAGGGGAGCTGACCGAGCAGCAGGTGGTGGGCGACGCTTTGAGGCTCTACCACCACCACCACTAGGAGGTCCACCCCGACCATAGGGAGCTGGCGGGCAGAGACAGGAACAGCTCCAGGCAGCGGAGGCCTACGACCACGGCGCGCCCGAGATGATTCGAGGTACGATCTGTGTCTATTCCACCCTTACTGCAGTTCTTATAGACACAGGAGCGAGTCACTCTTTCATAACCGCTGCCCTTGTTCGGAGCTCGGAGATTCCGACAGAGCCTATGGCGCGATCCTTACGGCTAGAGACTCCTACGGGAGCAGACTCGATGATTACGCACTGGTTCCGGCAGTGTGAGCTTACTCTAAGAGGCGAGAGCTTCGGCTGAGATCTTCTTGTAGCGGCGTCGAGTCCTTACGACGTCATCTTGGGCATGGATTGGTTATCTACAGTCCATGCACAGATTGACTGTATTAGGCGCAAGGTGCGATGTGTACGCACCGACGGGAGCAGGTTCACCTTCACCGGCGAGAAGGGAGCCTTCGCAGAACAGGATGGACTTCCGCAGAGGAGAGGACAACCCATCACTCATCAGTTGGCTAGCCTCATCCTAGGAGCAGTTTACGTGCGGAGTCCTAGTTTTCCTGCAGTGGTGGATCGGTACGCGGACATCTTTCCCGACGACGTTCCAGGGATACCTCCTCGCAGAGAGGTAGACTTTCATATCGACCTGTACCCCGAGACAGCACCGATATTGACTCCAGCATATCGGATGGCCCCCCTGAGATTCGAGAGCTACGGGTACTGTTGGAGGACTTGCAGGGCAAGGGATTCATCCGACCCAGTGTCTCACCCTGGGATTCCCCGATATTGTTCGCCAAGAAGGCGGACGGGAGCTTGCGACTTTGTGTCGACTATCGTCGCCTGAACCAGGTAACAGTGAGGAAAAAGTATCCGCTACCGAGGATTGATGACCTCTTCGATCAGCTCAAGGGAGCACGGTGGTTCTCGAAGATAGACCTCAGGTCAGGCTATCATCAGCTCAGAGTTCGAGACGAGGACGTGCAGAAGATGGCCTTCAGATGTCGGTATGTCCACTATGAGTTCTTGGTTATGCCATTTGGCATAACCAATGCTCCAGCAGTGTTCATGGGCCTCATGAACAAGATCTTTCAGCCATACCTCGATCGATTTGTCGTGGTCTTCATCGACGACATTTTGATATACTCGACGACTGAGGAGGAGCACGCCTACCACTTACGGGTTGTACTAGACACACTCCGAGAGCACCAGATTTATGGAAAGATCTCAAAGTGTCAGTTCTGGATACGTGAGGTCCACTTCTTGTGGCACGTCATTTCTAAGGTGGGAGTTGCGGTGGATCCCGCGAAGATCGAGGAAGTGTTATCTTGGGAGCCACCCCAGAGCGTGACGGAGGTGCGGAGTTTCTTGGGACTAGCTGGATACTATCGGAGATTCGTGCCAGACTTCTCTAGAGTTTCGGCACCACTCTCAGCTTTGACGAAGAAGGGGAAACCCTTTGTGTGGTCAGATAGATGTCAGCAGAGCTTCCAAGAGCTGATACAAAGATTGACCAGTGCACCTATCTTGAGGTTGCCTGAGGAGGGAGTAGGGTACGTAGTCTACTGCGATGCATCAGGGACTGGACTCGGATGTGTCCTGATGCAGGAGCGGGTAGTGATCGCCTATGGATCATGTCATTTGAGGCCGCATGAGCATAACTACGCTACCCATGACCTGGAGTTAGCAGTAGTGGTCTTCGCCCTGAAGACATGGCGACACTATCTGATGGGCGAGCACTTTACAGTCTTTTCTAACCACCAGAGTCTCAGGTACATCTTCTCACAGAAGGACCTGAACCTGAGACAACGGCGATGGCTCGAGTTCCTCCAGGACTAGGACTTTGAGATAGTCTATACTCCTGGGAAGGGGAACGTAGTAGCCGATGCTCTCAGCAGGAGGACAAGCATTCAGATACTCGAGGAGGTGACAAAGAAGCTAGCCGCTTTGTGGATATCCTTCATGGATAGAGATGGCACAATCTTCCTTCAGTCTCTCACAGTCTCTCCTCCACTACTACAGCGGGTCAGAGAGGCACAACGTGGGGACACTGACTGTGAGACGCGGCATGCACAGATATCCTCAGGACAGGCACCTGATGACTTCTCCTTTAGAGCAGAGCACGACATCCTTTTCAGAGGACGTACCTTGGTACCAGTCGCTTTATGGGAGGAGGTGCTGAGAGAGTTTCACACATCTCCTTTGGCGGTACATCTTGGAGTGGCAAAGATGTACCAGGACCTCAGACGACAGAACTGGTGTCCAGGCATGAAGAAGGCTGTGGCAGAGTTCATTTCTCGATGCCTCACCTTCCAGCAGGTGAAGGCAGAGCATCAGGTACCAGCAGGCTTGGTACAACCCTTGGAGGTCCCAGAGTGGAAGTTGGACGGGATATCTATGGACTTCGTGACTGGACTTCCACGCACTTCCAGAGGTCACGAATCCATTTGGGTGATTGTCGACCGAATCACCAAGTCGGCTCACTTCTTACCCATTAGGGAGCAGGGCTCAGTGGAGAGCTTGGGGCGTCTCTATGTTCAGGATATTGTACGGCTTCACGGTGTGCCATCATCTATCGTCTTCGATCGAGATGCTCATTTTAATTCCCGGATTTGTAAGGGGTTGCAGGAGGCATTCGGGATGCAACTACGTCTGAGCACCGCCTTTCACCCTCAGACGGATGGTCAGACGGAGAGGACCATTCAGACTCTCGAGGACATGCTCCGCACATGTGTCCTCGACTTTGGTCGCAGCTGGGAGGACCACCTACCCTTGGTGGAGTTTGCGTACAACAACAGATACCACTCCACCAACGGGATGGCACCATACGAGGCGTTGTATGGCAGACCTTGCAGATCTCCTTTGTGCTGGACAGACCCTGGGGAGTCAGCACTTGTGGGACCAGAGATGGTCCGAGCCATGACAGAGAAGGTCCAGGTCATCCAGGAGAGGATGATGATAGCTCAGAGCCGGCAGAAGTCTTATGCTGATAGGAGGCGGAGGCCACTTGAGTTCGAGGATGGCGACCACGTCTTCTTGTGTGTCTCACCTCGACATGGATTATGGAGATTTGGCCGAGGCGGCAAGTTGTCTCCACGCTTCATCGGACCTTTTCAGGTCCTCATCAGGATTGGCGAGGTGGCTTATCGCCTGGATCTACCACCTCAGTTGCACCGGGTGCACGACGTCTTCCACGTATCTCAGCTAAGGAGATACGTGCACGACCCGACGCACATCATTGACCATGGTGAGCTAGACGTTGATGATGGGGTGACTTTTGAGGAGGTCCCGGTGGAGATTGAGGATCGACATGAGCAGTTCCTACGTGGACGGTTGATTCCTCTAGTGCGCATCAGATGGCAGCACGGGAACCTCTAGGAGAGAACTTGGGAGCGGGAGGCTCAGATGCGTGCTCAGTACCCACATTTGTTTCCCTAGTTTATGATGTATCTTTATGGGGACGTAAATCCCTGAGGTGGGAGTGATGTAAAGACCCATAAATTTCAAGGAATTTTTTTTCTTAATTTTATTTGGAATTTTACAAGAACGCAGTTTCTGACAGCACCTGATTCCGAGGCCCGGTGTGCCCGGAATCATTTTCCGAAGTCTGGCTCGGGTAAGTTCAGTGAACGGACGAGCGGGTTTTTCTAACTTTTAAACCGGTGCTCGGAATCGAATTCTGAGGGCACCGATGGAATCACAGCGTCGGTATTTGCTTAGAAACGCCTCTTCCGGAGTTGCGTTTGCTCGGGTGTGGTTTTTAATTTTTTTGGGGTTAAGTTAAGAAATAAAATAAAGTGTGTGACAACTTTATTTTTATTTCACTTAAAGCCACTTAAAAGACACTTAAAGCTGCTTAAGCTGAGTTGATGCAGATAGGGTTCTATCCAAAAAAATATCCTACCCCCTTGGTAGGATATTTGTGAGGTGGGGCCCACACGAGCCCCACCGTTTCTTTTCCGCTAAGTAACGCCCCCGCGAAAACCCGTCATTATGAAAGTCAACTGACGCGTTTTCTTAAATTCTTAATGCACCAATTAATTGGGTGGTTATCTTCGTTGAATTAATTCTATGAATTAATTTAATCGTTTCTTAACCTATTTGAAATCCGTTGGTGTAATAATAAAATAAGACCAACACACGACTTCTTGAGGATTTCTCGTTGAGAGGCCTTTGACAGAAATTTTGTGCCTTCATCCTCCTTCGTGAAGAACACGAAGAATGCGAAGAACGCGAAGAACGCCATCAACCTCAGAGATTGACGACGCTTCTTCCGAGACGTTCTTCCCCGCAACGATCTCCGATCACCAACTGCTTGAGGTAGGATATTTCGGGTTTCTTTTTTTAAATCTCTTTGTGTGTTATAACAACATCATGGATTTAATTAATATAATTAAATCTACATGTTCTTGAACCTCGGAGTTCGTCGACGTGACACCGTTTTTCGCGACGACACGACACCCTTCTGCAACGACGCGATGCCCTTCCGCAACGCGACGATCACTTCCCTCCGCGACGATTAATTCCGCGAAGAACGCACGCTCGACGACTATGGCGAGGTAGGGATTTTTATTTGAGAACAATCTTTGATTCCCGTGATTGTTTATTTTAAAAAAATAACCCGGATCAAAGTTCAATTTTAATTCTATTAAAATTGTGCCTTGCTTGTTATTCATGTGTTGAATATTTATTTCCGATTGTTATCACCTAACGCGGAGGGTGTGGGCCAAAAAAACACGGCCCGACCACCCACCGCAGTTTTCCGTTGATGCGCGGATTGGCGGACGATGACAAACGGGGCCGCAATGGCGTTTTGAGGGCCTGACAGTGAAGAATGGGACCCAGGAGGAACTTTGGCACAGACAGAAGTGGATTCGGACCACTGGAGCAACTCCGGTGGCCCGCAGAACCCACCGGCGGCGCCCCGGTGCGCCGCCAGACAGGGCCACCACGGCTGAAACCGCGGCGGCGGCGGCCAGCAGACCCACGGCCGCGCGGGTCCGGCGCACACGGGACGCGGCTTTGCCGCGTCCGCTGATCCAGCGCGGCCCCACGTGGGGCCGCGACGCTTCATCCCGCGGGGGCCAGCGCCCTGCGGTTCCTCCGCGCGGCCGGCTCGGCCGAGCCGAGCTGGGCCGGGCCGGGCTGGGTCGCGCAAAACCCGGTCGGACCCGGACCCGGGTCGGGTCGACCCGGTTTGGGCCGACCTTGGGGGGGGGGGGTTGGGCCGGGTCGGTCCGGGCCCAGACCCCCCATTTCCGGACCTTTTCGGTCTTTCGCTCATAACTTGAGCTACGGGTCTCCGAATGACGCGCCATCAGTGGCGATGCGATACTTGGATCGAGACGTTCATTTTGGTATATCACACTCAAGGTTTCAGAATACTTTGGGTTTGGCCGGGTTGTTTCGTACACGAAACCAACCGGGCCCTCGGAGCGGAAACGCTCATATCTTGAGCTTCGTACGTCCGATTGACGTGCCGTTGACTTTGTTGTTTTCCTCTAAGTGAGATGGATATTTTGGCATACTCCGCCCGAGGTTTGGACGTAGGTGGAGTACGATCGGGTTGGTTTTGTCTTAAAAACCAACCAGGCCCCTGGGACGAAGAAACCAATAACTCTCAGACCGGGCGTCCGATTGACGTGCCGTCTGCGACATTGAGTTCCTGTTGACGATACGAAACTTTTGGATACATCAAATCTAGACTATGTGTCAGTTGATGTATCGGCCTCTCAGCTCATGGAGCGGACCCTCCCGAACGAGCTTGCTGTGTGCGGGAACCCTAGAGCTGGCTGCGACTGCTACTGTGACGAGGACGACTGTGTAGAGATCCTCAGTGGATTCGACGATGAAGACTACAACACTCAGTGATACTGTGTGGATTAGTGCTACCGATCCTATGTGGGTCCGATCCTGTGTGGGTCAGTGCTCAGCGGTTCTGTGTGAGCCAGCGCCTACAGGTCCTGTGTGGGCCTTTGCGAGGGTTAGTACCTATCGATCCTTTATGGGTCCGACGACTTAGATGGATCATTGATAATCTCTATCATCATTCGAAGAAGTATACTTGTGTGAGCTGAAACCCTGTTTTAATTTCCTTTGTGGATTGTGTTGTGCCATCCTGTGTGGATTTAAATTTTATTTTCCTTTCTGGATTGTGTTGAGCTATCCTGTGTGGATTTTACGTTTTGCTTTCCTGTGTGTACTGGGTTGTGCTTGAGCTCGGATGTTGGAGCCGAGCGTGAATTGATGACTTAGGTATATGTATGGGCATATACCTAAGCAGTGTCGGATGTTACTTCGTAATTGTATCTTTCCTTTGTGGTTTATCCTTTGTGGATTTTCGGAGACCTTAGGGGGTCTCGGGGTCCCTACTGAGTAGCTTATACTCACCCCTCCACGGGCTATGCCCGCACTACGTTGTGTTGGTTGCAGACGACGGGCAGTGTTGATCGTGGTTGAGGCTTGCAGAGCAGGATAGTACCTGGAGGTGGACCACTGGGCGGGACATACTCGAAGCGGACGGCGGGACCCGTGGAGCAGTGGAGCTATCTGTACCCACCCTTCAAGTGGGATTTCCAGTGGACAGCTCGGCGTAGCGGCTTTTACTTTTCAGTTTCTGTTTTTCCCCTTTCAGTTGTACTTTACAGTTGGGCTTGTATTTCCGGCCCCCTTTACTTTCTGCACTTACTGTTGTACCAGTTTTTACTTAGTGTTTAATTTTTCCGCTTACTTACTCTGTGGTTCTTGTTTACTTTACAAAGGCAATGCCTTCCCTTTTTACCGGGATTTACGCCTTGGTGCTAGTCGCCAGCCCCTGGCCTATGGAAGGCGGGCTTGGGGTAGTCACGGCACGGGCCCCGAGGACGGGTCGTGACAAAAATTGAATGGTAAACAACATAGAAAATTCATTTCTCATTAAAAGTATTATCACTCACCACTATTATAAGAAAGTCATTCAATTTTCTATGTACACAAAATCAGGTTTTGATGAGCCCCTAAAAGAAGAATACTCTATAAAAAATGCAGTATAAAAGAAATTCAATGTTTAAGTACTTTAAAGTGTTCATTATAAAGTGTTACATTAAAAACAAGGAAGGAAATCATGGTAAATACATAGATACATTGGATAATTGAATGTTTTTAGTTTACTCTCTCAATAATAGGTCATAGAATATTGTTGAAAACAATGATGTTAAAATTGTTGAAGATAAAGTGGGGAATATATATGGAATTCCATAATTGAGTGAGGTATTCTATAAATAAATGGAAATATATACTAATTATGGTTTTATATACAATTAGAAACGTAAAGAAGGTTCTGGTACTAAATTAGTGGATAAAGAAGCTACTAAAGGGGGTAAACCATTAACTCAATTGAGAAATAGATGACCTGAGATCGATGAGTCAAATATTATCAATGATAAATATTTTTTAACAAAAACTATGAGGATGAGAAATATAGATCACAATAATCTATTATTTAAAGTGGATCCATACTCATTTAAATAATAAGTGAAATATGAATCAAGGGTCAAGGTCATAAATGAGGATTTATGTCATGAATCAACCCTATTGAAACATATCCAAGTTTGATAGAGGAGATAGGAGAGATCCCTAAGGACCACCTCAAACAGGCCTTAGTTTGGAAACTAACATTGGGATAATCTGTTACAATAATGGGAGGCATCACCCTCTTAATTCCCAAGTGAAAAGAATAAAAATACAAATAAATACCCAAATATTCACATAAAATATGTTTTGATTCCCATAAACCAATTTCATCTACATGTCATAAATTTATTTGAGTAAAAAAATGCATCAATTATTAAATCCTAAATTTATCATGGAATATTAGGAAATTAAACTAAACACCTCTTCAGTTCATGAGATTTAGATAGCATGTTTTAATAGCATGAATCAATTTATTAGATTTTAATGCAATAAAATCATTAAGGTTACAACATAATAATAAATGTTAGCATAAATACACACTTAATAATAATAAAAAATTAAGATATAAGTAAAGTACTACCTATGAAAATGATGCATGCATCCCTCCTATATCTTCTACCCTATAATTAGTGATTTTAACCTAATTATGCTTAGTTGGCAGTCATAGTGCCTGTATCAGATCACAGGGGTACAAGATACTTGGATCCTAGATGGTCTCCATGACATTAAGGTTTTGAAATAGTACACAAGGGGCCTTAAATATCTTTGTTTCATCCAGTACCCCTATTTAAATGACCCAGATTTTCCCCGGGCCATTCCTTTGTAAAAATATAGTGTTTAGGGTGTTCTGGGAGGCAATGGTATCTCGTTCTGAGAGTTATCCACAAATCTAGTTTGAAATGTCGGCATCGGTGAGTCAGGGGCATCTGCATTGGTGAGTTAGGGATGTCGGCATCTGTGAGTCAGGGGCGTCGACATCGGTGAGTCAGGGGCATCAATATCAGTGAGTCAGGGGGTCGACATCAGTGAGTTAGGGGCATCGACATCGGTGAGTCAGGGGTGTCAGCATTGGTGAGTCAGGGGCATCAACATCAGCAAGTCAGGGGCGTTGGTGTCGGTGACTCAAGGCATCGGTAGGTCAGGGCGTCGGTGAGTCGAGGGTTTCAGTGTCACTGATTCGAGGGCGTCGATGCTAGGGCATTGATGTCAGGGTATCAGTGAGTCATGGCGTTGGTGAGTCATTGCATCAGTAGCTTAGTGTCAGCGGCTCAACATCGATAGGTCGCGTCGGTAGTTCACCCATCGGTGACTCTCCCATCGGTGACTCATTTCTTTCTTTTCCAGTTTTTCCCTGTCTTTCCAGTTTCGTCCCTCTTACATCTTATTTGACGCAAATCAAGTTTAAAGCCTTGATTGGGAATTTTTAAGGAAGTTTCAAAGGATATTAAGTATATCTTTAATATCATAACGTTCATGGGGATTTGAGATATTCAAACTGCGTGATCTTGATCATGATCCCATGTTAATGGCTTTTGAAACCATTCTTCCTTTAATATAGGATCTAGCTCTTCAAAGCCAGGATATTCCCTTCCCAGTTTGTTTTCCATTCCTTCTTGGTGCACCTAAAGTGTTCCCCTCTAGACGAGTCATGCTTCTGTTCTAGAGCCCCCTCCTACTCAGTTTTCTTGGGGTTTTCTTCTGCTTGCGCAATCCCATGTTCTTGGCACAAAGAAGAGATTTGGTCTCCTATTGTTTCAATTAATGATTTTTCTTCCTCTCTTTATTTGTGCATCATGTGGGGTGGGTATAATAATGATTCCTTGTGAATAATGGGGAATACTTTTATTAAAACAAGTAATAAATAAGAAGGGGATATGATCAAAAGATAACAGGGGTCAATAAACTAATGGGTTGGGAGTGGTTTGATATTGACCACTTGTTTTATTTGATTATTTTATGGGTTTTTGTGGCTGTATTCCTTCTAAAAACCATGATCATTGGTGGTCCTTGATTGTGCACTAGCGATGTCCTGTTTTTGTCGTAATGCTTGATAAATGGCTGTAACATGAAATCTTCTTAATCATGCATACTTGGTTAATTAAAATGGATGCCCCAGGATCAAACCTGTTGTGTGATCACCCCAGTTATTTTAAAGAGGAATCAGAGAACCCTTCTTTCTAAACCTGAATGTTCTTGGATTAATAGTGTGGCTGCGTGCTGTGTTTAGTTGGTTCTATGAGTTGGTTTGGTATGTTTGTGCAGCGGGGCTGTAGTTATAGTGGTGGTTGTTTTGGGATTTGTGTATGGAGTGGTATAAGAGGGCATGTTGGAACCTCAAGTTGAGATACTTATTGATTTTGTAATGGATGATCTTGTAGGTAGCGAGACTTCCTTTGTTGTGTTGTGGCCATCAAGAGACATTGGGAAATGAGACTATAATGTGGTTATGGGCTTATTAAGTAGTGGGAATGCATCTGGGGGTTTTTTGTGTAGTGGGGATACAGTTTTGGGTGTAAGGGTAGGATTGTGCAGTATAAATTTGAAGAATGAAAGTTGGTAGTGGTTTAGCAGGTGTCTAGGAAAAAGGGGGTGTGCATTGGAACTGCAGATTGGTTGTTCTCTGTTGTTTCTATGAATGGGTGTTAAAATGGAAATGATTTACCTTGGTAGTATCCCCGGGTAGTGCTGGAATAAACTAAAGTAAACCCATTAATTAATAAATATAAAGTATTTGAATGATAAAGAGGTTGGGTTAGGTTTTGGCAGTGGCTGTTTGTGTGGTTGTGCATACAGGGGTAGTAGCAAATGTGGTCTGTTTGGGTTGGTTGTCTGTTTTGGGACATGTAGGTTGGGATGAATGTTTGTTTACTTATATGTATAAATTTTAGTCCCTCATGATATATATACACACCCCACTCTCATTTAGAACCATGTGTCGAACACCCCCATTTCATGGGGGAGTGTGTCTTTCCCAACATTTCGGTGGGAGGATGGATGAATGGTTACTGACTTTCTTCCTTGCACCCTCTTTCAGTTCTTACCACTTGAGTGTATCCGAGAATACTGTAATGGATTGAGGATTACCATAGTCCAAGATCCTTTGGGAAGGTTTGTTATAGATGATGGGCCCATGTATTTTCAAGCTAGGATTGTTTTCCCAAGTGTCTTTGGGATGAGGACCAAGTGTCTTCAGGTGAGAGGTGTAGTTGTTGTGTCCCAAGTGTCTGTGGGTGAGATGTGTGGTGTGGTTGTGGCTCAGGTGTGTGCAGGCGGGTTGTGGCAGTGGTACTGCGTTTGGAAGGGTGGTAGCGTCAAGAAATTAGCTGTTAGGAATGAGCAGTTAACTAATGGGAAAGTAGTGTAGGGTAACCAAATGTTGATGTGCTTATACTACTTTACTTGACTTGCGTTATTTTTCAAGTGTGCCTTGTTAAGGCTGGGATGATTAGTACTCCTTGGTATGTGATTTTAGTTTCTACTATTTTCTCACAGGGGCATTATTATATTACCCCAATTGTGCATGAGTGACTTTAGTTTTCTTACTGGGTATACTTGTATACTCACCCTACATCTATAAAACTATTTTCAAGTTTCTAGGAGGACTTTGAGAATCGTTCTGGACTTTAATAGCTCGGGAGTCGGGGCAGTTGCTGTGCTGCTGCTTAATATCATTTTATTTTGGTACCGTACCTTGGTGTTTTTATTTTTACCTTGTGGTAGTTTTGTTTAAATCATGCATGGGTTGGATTTTGTTTTTCCATTATATAAATGTTTGGCATTGTTAGAGTTTTTACCATCTTATCTCTCAATCCTTTTTACATTAAAAAGGTCAATGCCTTAATTTTTGTGTGTGATTCTATACCCTTGGTGCTAGTCGCCATTCCAGGGCCTATGAAGGTGGGACTTGGGGGGTCATTATCTCTCCTTCATCTTGAAGAAGGAAGGTCGTGACACCTTTCTACCCCTTCCCTCATCTTGAGGAAGGCATGTAATGACAAAATGGTATCAGAGGTGAGGTTGAGAAATAGGATGGAGTTCAGAGTTAGGCACAATGAGTATTGCATGTGATAGTAGGGAAATAGTGTTAGGAAATCTTGGTGCGTGAAATAGGCCAGGGAAGACCGGCTAGTACACATGATTTTTGGGCCACCAGTGTTATAATGAAAGGAATTTGGACCTACAGAGTGACCAAGTGAGGCTATAATAATTGTAGGGTAGAGACCCTAGGAAAGGTACATGCATCATAATGACTTGTGTTCTTGTGTGTCTTTGGTGTTTTGAGAATTTAATTTAAATAAAGAGTTAAAATAAATCTTAAAAGATTTTTTTCCATACTACCCGGGCTTAGGGGTTCCTTGTTTACCTTTTCAGCTATGGAACCCGGACGTCGCCCCACATGTGGTATGAACATTTGAGGCCCAACAGGCTAACTTGGTTGATCAACAAAGATCCGATCAAGAGGATGAAGATGACTTGTGGCAAAAGAACATTCGTGCCTTCCAACGACAGACTCTGGAAAAGTATGAGGGCAACATCTCAGACATGGAGACAAAGAGTTGGCTCAAGGAGTTGGTGATTTCTTTCAGCTTGATCTGGGTTCTGATAGAGTACTAGGTTCATCTGATAGTGAGAAAGATGTGAAGATCAGTGCATCATTGGCGGATGCTTTACCTCGGGGAGTAGAAGGAGACCGATGTCTCATGGGATGATTTTGAGAAAGAGTTTCGGGAAGAGTTCCTTTCCTTGAATATAAAGACCAAGAAGAGGTAGGATCTACTCTCCCTCTACCAGGTGAGTATGTCAGTGAGGGAACTAGGGATCAAGTTCAAGTATCTCCTATGCTTCGCACAAGATCTCTTTTCGGATGATGAGTCATGAGCAAGATGCTCGGAGGAGGCACTCTAACCTTATCTTTAGTACGTCATCACCCCCTTTACTCTACTGATATACTTAGAAGTTTAGAAGAAGGTAAAAGTGGTGTATAAGATGCAATGAAAAGGAGGTTTTCTACAATAGGGTAGCCATCTGATTTTGTTGAAAGGGAAGGCAGTCAACAGCAGGTCTATAGCGTTATGGCCTTCTAGGTTTCGGCCTGCGGGGAGTAGGCCTCAGCAACTCCAGTTCCAATCTCCTGGTCCCCTCCCTTTTCCCATGGGCCCAAGACTAAGGTGGTTTTCCTTTGGAGATCATGTACATCTTCGGAACTAGTTCCCAATTTGAGCACAATATGGTGGGGGTGGGCAAGTTCAGCGCCCACCCCAGTAGTAGTAGTTACTGGCCAGGTCTTTCCAACAGCAGGGGCAGCGAGCTCCCGCTCCACTGAGGGTAGACGATGCTGGAGGAGGCCAACCTCAGGGTGCTCCTCAGGGACATCGACCAGGGTGTGGTCAGGGAGGTAGTAGATAATAGAGGGTTAGAGGAGCTGGGTGTAAGAAATTACACGTCATCGAGGTAGTAGTTCCAGTGGGTCCAAAGGTTGTTCGAGGTATGATCAGTCTATTTAGCAATATTTATTGCGCTTTGTTTGATTCAAGAGCCTTGAACTCCTTTGTTTCACCCATATTATCCCATGTATTAAGATTATACATAGAGAGAATTTTTGTGCCCCTGGTGTTGAGCATGCTAGTTGGAGGTCAGACCAGTTTGTTTAATGTTTGTTGGTGATGTAGACTGATGTTTGGGCCGCATTAGTCCAGTGAAGATATTCTTATGCTACATATGTAGTCCTAAGATGTCATCCAAGGCATCAAATAGTTTTTTTCTATGCAAACCATTATCAATTATTTCCAGATAAGAGTCGTGTTTTCAGATATGGACGACCAACGTGTAGTTTTCATTAGTGAGTGGGGCTATTAGGTGGGCAGTCGATGTGTGGAGCCTCTTATCTCCTTGTCAGCCGATCTTTTAGTAGAATCAACAGAAAAAGATATTTTGGAAGTTCTAGGGGTTGTCAGATAGTTCCTATATGTTTTCTCAGATGAGGTTGTGACCCTACCCCATCGATGTGATGTTGATTTCGGGATAGACTTGAAACTCGGTGCCCGTCCGATTTCGATGGATCCCTATCAGATTGAACCTTCTATGTTGTGTGAGTTGTGGATTTTGGTTGAAAATCTAATAAAGAAGGTCTTTATCTATCCAAGTGTGTCATTGTGGGGTGCTCCAGTCTTGTTCGTGAAGAAGGAAGACGATGGTTTAAGACTATGCATAGACTAACAGAGACTGAATCAAGTAATGGTCAAGAACCGTTACCCTCTTCCAAGAATTGATGATATTTTCAACCAGTTAAAGGGATAATGTTTTTCCTATAAGATTTATACGTGTTCTGGATATCACTAGTTGAGGGTAAAGGAGAGTGAAATCCTGAAAACTTCTTTCAGGTGTAGGTATGGGAACTTTGAGTTTGTGGTCATGCCCTTCGACATTACGAATGCACCATTTGTGTTCATGGGGATCATGAAATATATCTTATGAAAGTTCCTTAACTAGTTCTTCATCGTGTTCATCGATGAAATCCTGATCTACTCAAGGTCATAGTAGGATCACGCCGAGCATCTAAGGACTATTTTGGAGGTCCTCCAACACCACCAGCTCTATGGGAAGTTGTCCAAGTGCAAGTTCTGGACATGAGAGGTGCACTTCCTTGGACACGTGCTGTCTCAACGGGGGATACTAATTGAACCATCAAAGTTCAAGGTGGTTGTTTCTTGGGAAACACCCAAGAACATGGAATAGGTTCACATTCTCCTTGGTCTATCAGGCTATTACCAGAGATTCGTGCTCAAATTATCTCAAATTGAAGCTCCATTTATGGATTTGACCAGAAAAGACCAGGACTTCTTGTAGAGTGAGAAGTGTCAGGTATCTTTCAGATACCTAAAAGGGAAGTTGGTTAGTGCTCTAGTGCTCAGGTTGCTGGAGGAAGGAGTGATGTTCTAGGTGTTCCGTGATGCCTCTGGCTTAGGCTTGGGATTTGTGCTGATACAGCAGCGTGGAGTGATATCTTATGGGTCCTGGAAGTTACTTCCCCGTGAACATAACTATGCCACCCATGATCTAGATCTTGTAGTGGTCTTTTTCGCACTGAAGTTGTGATGACATTAGCTCATCGAGGAGCACTTTATGGTCTTCACGAATCAAAAGATCTTGAGGTATATCTTCTCCTAGTGAGACATGATCTTGCTGTAACGAAGGTGGATAGAGTTTCTACAAGACTATGACTTCAAGATCTCTTACACACCAGGAAAGTGGAACAGGGTGTCCGATTCCTTAAGCATGAATTCACAAGAGGTAGTTAATGAATCCATAGATGCTTGGTAGGAAATGGAGGACTTTTCTACTTTACATCTGGATGTGAGAGTGGATGACGAAAGAGGATGTCTATTCTAGATGATAGTGCAATATTCCTTGGTGCGGAAGGTGGAAAAGTATCAATGGGGAGACTCAGAGACTGAAGTGATGCATGATCGCGCTATCCAGGGTGATGCTCCAGAGGAATTGTCAGAGGATAGTCATAATCAGATGTTGTTTTGTGGGAAGCTATTTGTCCCAATGGAAATGTGCAAGGGAGTTCTCTGTTAGTTCCATAAATCACTTCTGGTAGTGCATACAGAAGTTTCTAAGATATACCAAGGATTGAGGGAACATTTTTAGTGGCCTGGCGTAAAGAAGGTAGTGGTAGAGTTTGTGGAAAGGTGCCTAGTGTGTCATCAGGTGAAGGTTGAGCATCATGTCCCCGATGGTCTGTTGCAGCCCTTAGAATTTTCTAAGTGGAAGTGGGATGACATCTCGATGGATTTATTCATAGGATTACCCAGAACTTAGGGAGGATGCGATGTTCTTTGGGTAGTAGTGGACCGATTGACAAAGTCGGATCACTTCTTGGTGATCATGGAGTCAAGCACAATGGATGCCTTAGAAAAAAGGTATGTGGATGAGGTGGTGTGACTGCATGGAGTTCCATGATCCATTGTCTTGGATCAGGATACATGTTTTACATCATGAGTCTGGAGGGGATTGCAGCATGCCTTAGGCACCGAGTTATGCCTCAACACTGCTTTCCACCCTCATATAGGTGAGAAGACAGAGAGGACCATCCAGACATTGGAGGAAATGCTATGGGCAAGTGTTCTGGACTTCAATGGGTCTTGGGTGCAACATTTACCCTTGGTAGAGTTTTCTTACAATAATATATATCACTCTTACATTGGTATGGATCCATATAAAGATCTATATGGGAGGATGTGTCGTTCAACCTTGTGTTGGATAGAGATTGGAGAATCATCCATTCTTGGTCTAGACATGGTACATAGTATGTCAGAGAAGGTGCAGCTTGTCCATGAGAGGATGAAGGTAGTACAAGACTATCATAAGTCGTATGATGATCATAGGAGGAGGCTCTTGGAGTTTGAGTTTGGGGAATATATCTTCTTGAAGGTTTCCCCTCGATGTGGGTAGTAGAGGTTTGGTAGAGGGAGAAAGATTTATCTCAGGTTCATCGGACCTTTCGAGGTGTTGGGATGAGTTGAAAAGGTGGAATATCAGTTAGCATTACCACTACGGTTAGAGAGGATCCATGACATCTTCCAAGTATCTCAGCTCTGTTAGTATCTACATGATGAATCCCACATCATTGACTAGGGATATTTGTACATTGAGGATAATGTGACATTAATGGAGCGACCAATAAGAATCGAGGATCACGAAGAGAAGGTGCTTCGTGGATGGACCATTCCTATGGTTTTTGTGTTATGGAGGATTGGTGGCCTCGAGGAGAGTACTTGGGAGTAGGAGGCACAGATGCGTGCCCAGTACCCAGAGCTGTTCTAAGTTTTGTTTCTATGTTTTACTTTTGTAATTTGTTTTATAATATAATGTATGACCTTGTTCATTATCAAATGAGTTGTTTCCCTATTCTATGAATGTGTGTGAAAAATTCTTGAATGTGGGGAGGGGAGGATCTGATCCCTAATCGAGATGCATTAATGTGGATGTGATTAAACCCGTGTGGGTGAGTCAGTGCCACCCAAAGCAGATAGTATCTTGACATGGAGGAAGGAGCTCCATAATCCATTTGTCTAGACAATGTGACCTTTGGTGTTTGTGTGGTTGTTTGGTATAGTGGATCCTTAATGTTTATACAGTTTTTCAAGAGATAGATGTCAAGGAGATGTCCCTGGATGTAGAGGTTTTCACTCCAGATTTTGAACAACGTATGGTAGTTTGTTGCTAAGAGGTATCTTGGAGTGGTTGTTCACACCTCTCTTTTCCTCGGTTTGGTTTTAAATTCTTAGGGGAGAGAATAGTTTGAGAGGTATCTGATGTAATGACCCAGATTTTCCCCAGGTCATTCCTTTATAAAAATACAGTGATTAGGGTGTTCTGGGAGGAAACAGTAGCTCATTTTGAGAGTTAGCCAAAAATCCAATTTGAACCATCAACATTGGTGAGTTAGGGGCATCAACATCAGTGAGTTAGGGGAATCAACATCGGTGATTTATGGGCGTCAATATCAGTGATTTAGGGGTGTTGACATTGGTGATTCAAGCGTGTTGGTGAGTCAAAGTAATTGGTGTCGGTGAGTCGAGGGCATCGGTACAAGGGCTTCAGTGTCAGGGAATTAGTGAGTCATGGAATCAGTAAGTCATTTCATTGGTAGATCAGTGTTAGTGGATCAACATTGATAGGTCGCATCGGTAGCTCACCCATCGGTGGCTCAGCATCGATGACTCACCCATCAGTATCTCTTTCTAAGAGTTAGCTAAAAATCCAGTTTGAACCACCAACATTAGCGAGTCAGAGGCTTCAGTATCAGTGAGTCAGGGGTTTCAGCATCAGTGAGTGAGGTTTTTCGACATTGGTGAGTCTGGGGCATCGACATTAGTGAGTCAGGGGAGTCAGTGAGTTGAGGGCGTCGGTGTCGGTGAGTCGAGGGCGTCGGTTCCAGGGCGTCAGTGTCAGGGTGTTGGTGAGTCATGGTGTCAGTGATTCATTGCATTGGTAGATAAATTCTGGTGGCTCATTGTTAGTAGGTCACGTTGGTAGATCACCCATTGGTGGATCAACATCGGTGACTCACCCACCAGTGACTCATTTCTAGCTCTTCTATCTCTCTTTATTTGTGCATCATGTGGGGCGGGTGTACTAATGATTCCTTGTGAAGAACGTGGAATACTTTTCTTAAAACAAGTAATAAATAAGAAGGGGATATGATCAAAATATGACAGGGGTCAAGAAACTAATGGTATGGGAGTGGTTTAATGTTGATTCCTTGTTTTATTTGATTCTTTTATGATTTTTTGTGGCTGCATGCCTTCTGAAAATCATGACTGTTGGTGGTCCTTGTTTGCACACTGGTGATGTCCTGTTTTTGTTGTAATGCTTGATAAATAGATGTAACATGAAATATTCTTAATAATTTATACTTTTATAATTGAAATGAATGCCCCAGTATCAAACCTGTTGTGTGATCACCCCAGTTATTTTAAATAGGAATCAAAGAACCCTTTTAGCTAAACTTGAATGTGCTTGGCTTAATAGTGTGGCTGTGTGCTGTGTTTAGTTGGTTTTGTGAGTTGGTTTGGTATGTTTGTATAGTGGGGATATGGTTTTAGTGGTGGTTTTTGTGGTATTTGTGTATGTGGTGGTATAGGTGGCATGTTGGAACCTCATTTTGAGATATTGGTTGATTGTGGAATGGATGGACTTGTAGGCAGTGAGACTGCTTTTGTTGTGTTGTGGCCGTGAAGCGACATTGGGTAGTGGGACTGAAATGTAGTTATAGGATTGTTATGTAGTGGGACTACATCTGGGGGTTGTTTATGCTGTAGGGATACAGGTTTGGGTTCAAGGATAGTATTGTGTGGTATAATTTTGAAGAATTAAAGTTGGTAGTGGTTGAGCGGGTATCTAGGGGAAAAGGGGGTGTGCAGTGGAATTGCAGGTTGGTTGTTCTCATTTGTTTCTATGAATGGGTGTTAGAATGGTAATGATTTACCTTGGTATTTGTCCTAGGTAGTTCTGGAATAACCTAAAGTAAACCCCTTAATTAATAAATTGCAAGTGGTTGAATGAGAAATAGGTTGGGTTATGCTTTGGCAGTGGCTGTTTGTGTGGTTGTGCATATAGGGGTAGTAGTAAATGTGGTTTTTGTGGGTTGTTTGTTTGTTTTGGGACCCGTAGGTTGGGTTGAGTGTTTTTTTACTTATATGTATAAATTTTAGTCCCTTGTGATTTCTATACGCACCCCACCCTCATTGAACACCATGTTTCGAACACCCCCATTTCATGGGGGAGGACATCTTTCCCAACATTCTGGTGGATGGATGGATGGTTACTGAATTTATTCCTCACACCCTCTTCTAGTTCTTAACACTTGAGCATATTTAGGAAATCTATAATGGATTTAGGATTACCATAGTCCAAGATCATTCAGGAAGGTTTGTTGTAGAATAGGGGCCCTGGTGTTTGTGGGCCAGGATTGTTTTTTCAAGTGTCTTCGGGATGAGGCCCAAGTGTCTTTGGGTGATAGGTGTGGTTGTTGTGGCCCAGGTGTCTGTGGGTGAGATTTGTGGTGTGGTTGAGGCCCGAGTGTGTGCGGGCAGGTTGTGGCAGTGGGACTACATTTGGAAAGGTGGTAACATCAAGACGTTAGCCATTAGGAATGAGCAGTTAACCAGTGGAAAGCGGTGTGGGGTACCCAAATATCAATTTGATTATACTACTTTACTTCAATTTAATTATTTGGTTAGTGTACATTGGTGAGGCTGGGCTGATTAGTACTCCTTGTTAGGTGCTTTAAGGTTCTACTGTTTTCTCATAGGGCCATTAGTATGTTCCCCCACTTTTGTACGGGTGGATTTAGTTTTATTACTGGGTATACTTGCATACTCACCCTACATCTATAAAACTATTTCTAGGTTTCTAGGAGGACTTTGAGGACTGTTCTAGACTTTACTAAATCAGGCGTCGGGGCAGTTGTTGTGCTGCTACTTAGTCTCATTTTCTTTTGGTACTATACCTTGGTGTTTTTATTTTTACCTTATGGTGGTTTTGTTTAAATCACGCATGAGTTGAATTTTGGTTTTCCCTTATATAAATTTTTGGTGTTTTTGGAGTTTTTACCATCTTATCTCTCAGTCCTGTTTACATTAAAAAGGGAAATGCCTTCCATTTTGTGTGAGATTCTATACCCTTGGCGCTAGTCGCCACTCCGGGGCCTATGAAGGTGGGACTCGGGGGTCATTATCTCTCATTCATCTTGAATAAGGACGGGTGTGGAACCTTGCTACCCCTTCCCTCATCTTGAGGAAGGCGGGTCGTGACACCTCCTTCTTTACTAGTTATTTTAAATGACACTATTTCGCTACCAAACCCATGAAAGCCTCACCCGTGCCTAACTACAAACACCATATTAACTCTCAACCCAAATATATAATATAACTTTTTCATGAATTTCCCCACTAAAACCCCTCCCAAGTTGTAATATGATATGGGAGTTATCCCCAAGGCTTAACTCTAATAGGCCCTAGGTTGGAAACTAGAACCGAGAGCATCTGCCATAAGAATGAGAGGCATTACCCTCTTAATTCCTATGAGTAAAGAATAAAACCACCAATACACACTCAAAGATTCCCATAAAAGATATATTGATTTCCATAACCTAATTTCATCTACATTTCATACATTTTATGATTATAAAATAAAATTTCAAGGAGATTTTTCATGATAAACAAGCTTCATTATACATGGAAACATATAAGCATTTACTTTTAAAATAAATCCTTCTAATTCAAACATGATTGGAATTTTACTATTAAAATGAATTTATCTTCCAAGAATAAATCTTGACATGGAATATAAAACTAATATACATGAATTTCCAATAATAAAATCATTCTATAATATATTTGTACAAATTTAAAATAGCAGTTTTAATTTTTAACATGCTCTTACTAGTTTATTAATTAATATGAGAAACTTAATAAGATATTGTAAAGCATTACTAGGATATACATTGTTATTATAAGGGCATAATTATGTATGGATTAAATTATAAGGTAATTTTATACACATAAGATGTTTAGTATAGACAACATGACTTTGATTGTTGAATGCTATATACTAATTATTATGCAAGCATGCTCATCATGTGATATACTGAATGTTTCCATACCATGTTAATCATGGTATGTATTAAAGTTATTTTTTTTAAAATTCACTACATGACTATAGTACATATTATTTTAATTATTTACATGATTTATTATGTTATGCTTAATTAAATACGAAGTATGAAAGGAAGACATGTGGTAAATATATAATAAATAGAAATCATAATGAATGTCAATGAATAAACCAATTTTATGCTCACATTATGGTGTTAAATATTTGTAATAATTATGTAAGAATTAAGAATTAATATTGGCATGCCATGTTCATGAAATATTTTCTTAAAATCCCTGATCTTTTTTTTGATTGTTGATGTTTCATTCTGAGTTAATGCTTTTTGAAATTAAATAATGTATAATTATTATTGAAATCCTTGTAAGGATTTTAGATGGTTGATGGTGGTAAATCACGGTTGTCCTAGATATATGTAGGGATGAAGTGATGGTTGGATTTAGGTAGAGGAAAGTTATGGTGTTTATCCATTGATTTCTTGTTTGATAACATTATTCTCTCTTACTTTCTAGCTACCGGTTGATTGTTTTCTAGATGACACTTATTTGTTTTCAAACCATTGTTTGATAAATTTAATGCGATTACGATATGTTGTTTGAGCATGTTTATTTGATGTTATTTCTGCTATAATAAATTTTTAAATCAATTTAATGCTTTATAAAACCTTCTTATAGAAGATTCAAATGGAAATAAAGTAATTAAATTTTTAAAATTGATGATGGAGAAAGGTTGTGATCAACCCATGATTTTTTAAGGCATGCATGCTTTGATAAAAACAATGTTGATGATTATTATTATTAATTGATGTTAGTATTTAGTTTTTTTCAAACTTATATCTAGAATATAGAACCATTGATGTTAATCAAGGTTAAAACCTAATTTTGGGTTAGTTTATGAGATTGATGAGGCATATATTCTAACATTATTTGTTTTCCTTGGAAATGGCTTGGAGATAATTGAGTATATTACATGGCTACTCAGATATGGATGATACAAGATGCCTTGAATCAGGTATGATGTTATGATCATTTTTTTTTCATTGGATGCATCATTGGTACGAATATCCTAGGCTCATTGAGTCTCTTATACCCCAATGGATGTTATTTGAGAGTGAGATATGTCATAAGACTACCCCCTACTTCTTTTTTATAAAATTCCAAAATTATTTTGGAATCCAATTTAAAAATATGTTTCTAAGAGAAGGGTGTGTTATGGTTTCAATAAATATAAATGGAAATTAATTATTATCAAAATGGTAAGAATTAATCTAAAGGTTTTGATTTTTAAAAATAAATTACATGCATTGATTTTGAAATGTTCTTCCTATTGAAAATTATTGAAACAACTTAAAAGTTTTAAAGGGTTTGTTGTTTTTAATCATGAATGGTTTTTAATTAGTTAAAGAATATTCTGAATTAAATATTTTGGAATGGATCATAAGTATTTGATTTAAAATAAAAGGGTTGATTGATTTTTTTTAAAATAAATGGATTTGTTCCACAAAGGAACTAGTTGGATACACTCTAAAGTGTCTTCAAGGTATTTTTTTCAAGAAATTTAAATAGGTTTTTAAATAATTTATGGATTATAGTATATTAAAATGAGTAATAATTTCAAAACCTATCTTCCTTTTATGTGTTTTGGTTTCCATCAATGTCTAGCATCCTATTTGATAGGTATCTTCCTCTGGCTATTATGCTTTGGGATTTTCATGTTTGGGTTATTTTTTCCCGAGGTATTATTTTGATTATCAAGAGAAAGAATCATTTGAGAGGTATCTAATATAATGGTATGGACATTTATATACCATTAATTTATGTATTTTATATATCACCTGAAATTAATAATTAATAATTTTTTGTTTTTTTAAGAACTTAGGTCTAATTAATTATTTTATGTTTATTTTGGGATTTATAATTAGTATGAAAATTATTTATTATGACGATTGATATTTATTTAGACTAGGATCTTGCCTCAAGTTATTTTTTTAAATTGAAAATTTATAAATAAAATATTTAGACTTAAATTATGTTTTTCAAATCATAGTGATTATTGACTTGTTGTATAAGGGAAAAATGATGACTAAATCATGTAGAATTTAACCCTAAAATTTCAAAATGTTTTGAACTAATCTATTTTTTTGATATTTAAAAATAATAATAATAATTATAATACCTTTATTATGTGATTTTAAGGGGGGTGAAACACATTGAAGAGGGTAAACTCCATAAAATTCATGGAATATTGAAAAAAACATTAAAAGTAATAATAATAATAATAAAAAGTCGCGTAATAGAAGAATAAGGGGAGGGTGTGAGTATACAAATGAGAAGATTCCTAGCATGCATCATGTGATGCATTACAAAATAAATAAATAAATAAATAGAATTATAATATATATATATATACATATATATATATATATATAAATATATAATGGCTAAAAAAAGGGTTATACAAAACGTTTTGTAGAAAACATTTTGTAGAAAATGTTTTATGAAAATGTTTAAAAAACATTTTATAAAATTTTTAGAAATACATTTAAACTATAAATATTTAAAATTGGTTTGTTCATATGTGATCTGTCTATACTACTTTAGACTACCATAATCTTGTCTAGATCTACCGTTTATTAATAAAACTTATTACTTTAGATGGATAAATATTTATAATACATAAATAATTTCCTTCGGATAGATTTAAAATTTAAATTTTAAAAATTGTAAACATTTAAATTGTTTATATATTATATAATTTTTTTACAAAAAAATATAATATATATTATTGATATTATAAAAATATTAAAATATTTTGGTAATATGTTTAACTTGAAATTGTTTGTGCTTTATTACAAGATAATAATTAATATGATATGCATGGATTATTTAATTTTTAGGAATTATTTGTCTTATTAATGGAAGGACGTTATAATAATTTATGTAACTGTTATTTTTAGTGAAGTTAATATCATAGTCAGAATTATTCTCTAAATATAAACTGTTTCAATTATATTTCTTCACTTTTCAAAGATATACTTTCTAATCTTGTAAAGCCCTGACCCCAGAAGCCCGAAATCGGTGCATTATGTTATTACATTGGCATGCATGATTGCAAGGAATCAAATCCCAAAGGACCGATCAATTTATTAGTCTTGAAAATCCATATTCCATAAATGATACCCATAATACATTGGGGAATAAGAAGTAAAAACATGATACATAATAAAAATAAATAAACAACATCCTTGAATGCTTATTCAAATATTCCTTCTTCATAACTCGAGGAAAGAAAACATAATAAGGGTGAGATCAAATGCTCAGTAAGGATAAGTAAATCGGAATAAATAATGAATCAATGAGAATAAATCAACATTTCAAGGTAAATTACTATAAATATATTCCATTCAAATAACTAGATAAGGAAAATTCAATATGGCAAGGTAAGAAACTGAAACACATGCTATTTAATCAATGAAATGAAAATTAAATGTATCCATAGATATGTCGACACAAAATATCATGGACGAATAATAATTGAATTATTAATAAATGAAATTCTTAATTATTGGATACCATGTTTCCTAGGTATACATAACCATTATTTTCAAGACCTTTCACAAGATAGTTTATCTATCAAGTAAAAATCCATCTATTTTTGCCAACTGGTTCATCTCATGTGACCACTGATGCATCGAGGAACTATCTATAACAAAGACCCACCCATGTCATACCTATAAAAATAATTACACATATATAATAATGGATTTAATTAATAAACAATATTCCTGATCAAATATCTGTATTAAATGAAGGTTAAATATTTATCAATTATTCCCCAGTTAATCAAATAACTATCAAAGTAAATACTGTATGTAAAATGATATATGGTTTAGGAAATAAAAATATCCTTCATATGAAAGTATTTATATTAAATGAAATTTATAATGAAAAATTATTACCATAAATTTATTTTTTCAAGATAAATTTAACAATCACAAAAGGAAGTGAGATTACAAAGATAGTCATTAAGAGCATTCTTGAGGAGAATAATATTTAAACATTAAAAAGTGTCTCATAACACTTTGAAACATTTAAATAATAATACCCATGAAGGAAAAATAAAACTTAAAGTATCATTAGATTAAGTATATTCATGATATAACAGGTAAAATGACAGTATAAACACCAAATAAAAGTGAATTGGTGCATAAAAACAAATAAGTCTTAATGGAATGTGAACTGAAATGAAATCCCTTACCTTAACATTACTTTTTGTGGTGTGGTATTTATACTCTTGTATATTGGTTTAAAATATTTTAATAAAGTATAGAATAACCATATCATGTTTATAATATCATATAATAATTCCTTATAATATTTTATTACCCATTTGTTAACACTTTATCATTATTTTAACTATTTCAGGTGTTAATTGCCTAGTTTTCTCAAGTATTTTTTGACTTCTCATTTGTGGTTATTATTAAATAAATCATTATTTTATCATATAAATAAATTAAATCATGATTTAATTATCTTATACATTCAGTACATATTAATTTAAGATAATTTATAAATTTTAGAGTTAATAAATGAAATGCATTGTTCATGGAGACTGTAGATCATACATACACATGAATGCTACTTTCACTTATTTATTTTATTAAAAGAATTAAAAGTAAATGATATATGTATATTATAATTCTAGTATAATATCTATGTTATATATGTTACATAGGTTTTTTAATACCATCGTTTATACATTCCATGTATGGCATGAATGACTCACATCGCTTTGAGGGGGCGGTGGTCCAAAATTCCTTAAACGAAATTATCATATTTACACAAGATGGAAAACATAAAGGTATGTTATAAATAAAAATTAAAGTAGAATAAAGAAATTATAAATATAATATATATCATATATAAATAGATTTTCCATAATAATGGATACCGTGATATGTGGTAAAGGAAAAATGAACAATCATCATTTCATGAGTCAATAGTTCATCATACAGAGAAATAATATGTTCGTTACCCATTAGATGGAAGTGTGTGTAAGTGTAGGTAGAAAAATTTATATAAAAACACACTAGTATATTTATTATAATGATGTTTTTATATAATCATGTAATAATAATAGTATTGGTAGTGTATAAGTAAATAAAAGAAAAGAGATTGTTGGAAAACGTTACCTTAAAAGCAGGTAACTCCTTTTGGTTTATACAAAATGGATTCCTTAGAAGGGTTTCTTCAAAAAGGGAGGATTTAAGGTCGAGGGGAGGGATTTTTAAAAGTTATTTTTCCAAATATTGGCCTAACCTAAGTGGTTTTAGAGGTATGATGAATAGGGAGAAGTGGTTTCCTTTTATAATGGAGAAGGAGTGGCACTCTTGTAATATTTTGATAAAGGAATTCACCCCACATTTTTCATATCGAAAGTGGATCCAATAATGGACCAAATTAGATAAAAGATAGTATAGGGTTGAAATATGTATATAAAATATATTTTGGACAAGTGTATAGGTATTTTTGGGCCTTAAGGTTAAGGTTTAGTCACTTATTAAGCTTAATTTAACCATAATCATTGTAATTAATTTTAATCACTTTCACTAATATTTTTAGTCAAAAAATAAGTTGAACTTATTAGACATTATAAATTATCCTTATTCAAAAAATTGAATCCATTTTTCTAAATTCCAATCACATAAGTGGCATAAATTAATTTAAATTTAATCCTGTAGATGGGCCGACAATGCAGGTTTTTAAGGTAAAAACATCCAAAACATTGCTATGTTTTTATAGTCAATTTCAAAGTTAAATTTATTAAAATGACATAAATTGTATTAATTGAAAAAAATATGACATAATTAAACTTTAAAACCAATATAAAACATAATTGAACCTTATAAATAAATTATACAAAAAAGTAGTTTTGAACTAAAATTCAACATTTTCACTATTCATTAAAAAGTGAAACTTCACAGACAAATATCAAAAATTTACACTAACCTAATTTTTATGTTTCTATTTAAAATATAAAGTTTATTTTGGCATATATAATCCATAAAAGTTCTAAAAAATGGATTTTAAATAGGTTCTCTAATAAAAGCCTATGAAAATGCCTTAATAAATATATTATATTTTATGCATAAAATTGGGTTTGTTTTTATCTTAAGCCTATTAAATATATTGGATGAATATAAAAAATATTTGATTGAATATATAATATATATATCACATTAAAATCACTCAAAAATTGTAATTAATTTAATTTATTAGGGTAAAACATCTTTGTGAGCATAATAATAATAATATTCTCCTTTATATTCAACCAGTTTCCATATTCATTTCTAATTAACTTGTAACCAATGGATTCATTTTATATATGTGTAAACCAAAAATTTTCATAAGTTAGTTAACCATTTTCATAACTACTAATTTAATGTCTATGTTATATTAAATAATATTTTAATAATATATCGTTATTTGGTAAAAAATCGGTCTTATGTGTAACACAAACCATTGAAGAAGGTTTCTCTTGCGTGTAATGCAAGAAAAATCAGTATCAAGTTCATTAAAAGATATATCATATATTTAATTTACATAAAATATTAAATATATATTAAAGTCTTTGGGTATTATATTCCCTTACATGCTTGGTGATGCGTGTGATACATGCTATCAAATACAATGTTCTTAATTTATAATTTCAGGGTGTTACAATCTCCCCACCTTAATTAAATTTGCCTCCTAATAATTTAAACTTGATATTAGTAATATAGGGGTTGGAAATAAAATATTATTGAAAAAACCACATTGTGAATATAGTTAATAACACATCTTCTTAATAAGAGATAAAGGAAATTACAATGGTCATATAACTAAGTTCCCTAGTAGGAGAACATAGGTGGGAAATGGAAACATGGATATAGAATAAGAATATAACAATTGTGTTCATATGTAGAGTGCTAGAGAAAATGTATAGTTGAAAGTTGTAGACCACAAAACCATAATCTATAGGTGTGAATAAAGGCCATTTATATCATCAAAAATGATGATAACATGACAACATTTTTGTTTCAAGACCATTTTCCCTATAGTTGAGGAATTATTTATCTCTATATACATAAATATATATTTTTTATTTCAAAAACACAATATTATCCTTTTCATATGCTTTTGACCACTTCTAATTCTTTTCTTAGTATAGTTTGTAGCACATGGTAAAGTAATACATTAACCTATAAAACCTCATCTAAATATCAACTTAAAATATTTCATAAATGGTTAACTTTTCCAAAAGATCATGATCCAAAACTTTAGAAAGAAGGTCACTGAATTTCCAAAATGAACTTATCATTAGACTTTAATCAACATGAACTAGCTCTAAATTTTCACATTCCAAACATGTGAATAACTTTATCATGAATCCTCTTGAAATATAATAATAACTCAAATCAATATAAAACCTTATTGGAAACATGCATTCTTCCTTATTCCTTATGAAAGACACATATTATTGGATATATTCCTTAAATACAAAAGTATTGTAAACACCATCAATGATAATATAGACCACTTGTCTAAAAGTCATTAATCATTTCCAAGGTAGTCATCACTTGTCTAAATAAATGATTTTGTCATCATTATCTCAGCATTTGGAACATATTAAGGGGTTTCTTTCCCTCAATCATGTGTTTTTCAAAAATTTTAAATTTCTACTGAATATATTTTCTTGGTACCATTCAACATATGATCTTAAATACTTAACAAAAAATTACTGCAGTATAATGAGAAAATCATAAATAAAATACTTTTACAACATATTTCTTAGATCCAAATAAAAAATTAAATTAATCATTACACTTTGGTTGTGTCAATAAAATATATTTTACCTTGATCCTTTATCTTATTCAGACATATATTCTCTTGATGTTTGAGGAATTAATTTGCATAGTGACCCATATCTTTATAGTTATAACACTGAATAATAGCCTTTTTATTCTTAACTTTTCATTATTTTTCTTGGTGACCCTTTTTTCCACACTTATAACAAACTCCCATTCCCTTCAAGCATTTCATAGGGTTATTATTTCAACAGTTCTCACACAATGGAAATTTCTCAACCTTATTCTTATTATTTTATGCATTACCTTTTTATTGGTTCTAATATGACATATTCTTCTCTTGGTTTCATTTTAAGGCATAGTATCTTGAGAATTCCTTTTCTGTCTTGATGGCACATAAAAATATTTCTTCATATGATGAAAAATTATAAGAAACTAGTGACCTTCAGAGATTTGGATTAAGAACTTCAAAGAAGTAGTTGATCTTGAACTCCATGTTGCATATATAATCCATATAATACATATCTAACCTTGTAAATGTTTCTTCATAATATTCAACACTCTCTTCTTGCTTTTGCTTTAAGTTAAGAAACTTCTTATTCATCTCGTTTTGTTGATCACGAGGAAAGTATTTATCAAATAATTTCTCCTTAAAACTCCTCTATTCCATGAGTTCAATTTCTTTTTCTCTTTTTTATTATGGATTAGAGACCACCATTTATCAACATCACCTTGGATACAATACACCGCATATGTAACCTTTTCCTTTTCATTTGCATCCCAAGGCTATAAATATCTTCTCCAAAGACTTAATCCATTGATTAGCTGCCATTGGATCATTATTCCCACTAAATAATGGGGGAATATATCACATAAAGCAATCCAAAATAGGATATTATCTCTACAAAATAGGTTTCTCCATTCGGGTAAGGTTATTTTTCATAACCTGACTAATTTTCCCTAATATATCCACAACTTTCTTAGTTCTAATACCATCTACACTGACTTTCTCAACAGGGAAACCTCTACATTGGACATAAGTATTGATAACATTATTCATTATAGGTTCCATTTATAAACAATAGAATATACTAAATTATCTTATAAAGTTATGAGATTTGTATAACTCTAAATATGGTATAACACATAACATAAATTTATACATTGTGAATCCTAGAATCATAAACTTTAGTTACTTTAGGGAAATATTTTCTTTCAAATCCTTCATAATGGTTGGTAAATAAAATGTTAATTATCCCAAGCGTACCCCCTGGGAGTGTCAAAACAGGTGCACAGTAAGGCCCATTTTCATGTACCAGGTTACACCGAGTCAGGTCCGACACACCTTGTTGGAGTTGTTACTCCTAGGTACATTTGTGCCAGAACCACGTCCACTTGTAGTATCCAGATAAGGATGTATTTCTAGGAATACCCATATAATTTATACCATACCAAAATTATAGGATGTTATTGTATACTTATCCTCAATTTCTATATTAGGGTTGTGATTCCTAATCTATGTTTTATAAATCTAGTTTCCAAGGTTACTGCTAAGCCTCCCTTTAATACCAACTATAACACCTAAATCTCAAAAGCCCAGAGTTGGTGCATTATGTTATTACATTATCATGATTAAAAGGAATCAAATCCCAAAGAACCAATCAATTTAGAATCCTGGAAATCCAGATTTCATACATGATACCCATAATACATTGGGGACACTACTGGAAAATGATCCTATACCCACGGTTCAAAACCGTGGGTATAGACCCAAAAACCGAGGGTATAGGCTATACCCACGGTTTGGGGAACCACGGTCATTGGTGGAGTCGGTATAGGTCCATGAACTATACCCACGGTTTGGAAAAACAATAGGTACAGGTTTTACCACCATGTCATAACTCTATACCCACAGTTTGGAAACCGTGGGTATAACATATTTTACAAAATAGCGGCCCGCGGGATTCGATCTCACGACCACTTCTCCATTCACGAGCATCCTTACCAATACCCCAGCACCACATATATGTATGTATATATATATATATATTATTAAATATATTTATTTAAACCATGGGTGTAGAGGAATAAACCGTGGGTATAAAACTCCCTCCAAATCTTTTTTGTTCCCGCAGAAAAAATAAATTTCCCGTGCACACACGGGAAACCTATACCCACGGTTTGTCAAAACCGTGGGTATAGGTTCTTTATCCGATGACTATACCCACGGTTTTGGGAAAACCATGGGGATAGGGTGCCATATCCCCACGGTTTTGGGAAAACTGTAGGTATATCCATTTTTTGATACCCTATACCCACGGTTTGGAGAAAATCGTGGGTATAGGGTAGCCTATGCCCACGGTTTGGGGAAACCATGGGCATAGGCTATCAAAAAATTCCTATACCCACAGTTTGACCAAAACCGTGGGGAAGGTAAATAACTAACAACTCATGAAATTAAAATAACTTGATTAGGAAAATTCAATATGGCAAGGTAAGAAACTAAAACACATTCCATTTTATCAATGAACTTAAAATTAAATGTATTAGTAGATATGTTAATAAAAAACCTCATGGATGAATAATAATTAAATTATCAATAAAGGAAATACTTAATTATTTGATTCCATGTTTCCTAGGTACATGTAACCATTACCTTCAAGAAATTTCACAAGACGGTTTAGCTGTCGGGTAAAAACCCATCTATTTGGCCAACTATTTCGTCTCATGAGAATACCGATGCATCAAAGAGCTATATATAACCGAGACCCACCCATGTAATATCTATCCAAAAAATTAAACATATATAATAATGGATTTAATCAATAAAAAATACGCCTTATCAAATATCTGTATTGAATGAAGGACACAGATTTATCAATTATCCCCCATTTAATCAAATAACTGTCAAAGTAAACATTATATGTAAAATGATATACGATTTAGGAAATAATAATATATATAATATGAAAGTATGGATATTAAAGGAAATTCATAATGAAAAATGATTACCATAAAGTTATTATTTCAATATAAAGTTAAAAATCACAAAAGTAAGTGAGATTTCAAAGATAACCATTAAGAATATTCTTGAGGAAAATAATCTTTAAACATTCCAAAGTGTCCCGTACCACTTTGAAACATTTAAATAATAATCACCATGAAGGAAAAATAAAACTTAGATTATCATTATATTAAGGATATTCATAACATAATAGGTTAAATGGTAGTATAAACACTATATAAAAGTGAATTGGTGTATAATAATAAATAAGTCTCAATGGAATGTAAATTGAGATGAAATCCCTTATATTAACCTTATTTTTTGTTTTGTATTATTTATCCTCATGTATAGTGATTTAAAATATTTTAATAACTTATACCTGAACCATAATCATGTTTATAATATCATATTTTAATTCCATACAATATTTTATTACCCGTTTGTTAACACTCTTTCATTATTTTAACTATTTTAGGTGTTAATTGCCTAGTTTTCTCAAGTATATTTTGACTTTTCATTTTTTGTTATTATTAAATTGATAACGATTTCATCATCTCTAGAGTTTAAATCATGATTTAATTATAATATATATTCATTACATATTCATTTAGTATAATCTATAAAGTTTGGAGATAAGAAATGAAATGCATCGTTCATGGAGACGGTAGGTCATACGTACACATGAACGCTGCTTTCATTTATTTATTGTATTAAAAGAATTAAAAGTAAATGATATATGTATATTATAATTAAATTATCATATATATTTTATATATGTTATTTAGGTTTATTAATACCATCCTTTATACATTCCATGTATGTCATGAATGAGTCACATGCTTTGAGGGGGCGGTAATCCACACTTCCTCAAACAAAATTATCGTATTTACATAAGATGGAAATCATAAAGGTATGTTATAAATAAAAATTATAGAAGAATAAATAAATTATAAATATAATATATATCATATATAAATATAGTTTCCACCATAATTTATACCATGAGAGGTGGTAAAAGAAAAATGAATGATCGTCGTTTCGTGAGGCAGTAGTTCGCTGTACACAGAAACAATATGTTTGTTACCAATTAGATGGAAGTGTGTGTAAGTGTAGGTATAAAAATTTAAATAAAAAAATACTAGTATATTTATTATACTATTTTATTTATATAATCACGTAATAAGAATTGTATAGGGAGTGAATAAGTAAATGGAAGAAAAGAGATCATCAGAAAATGTTACCATAAAACCGGCCTTTTGGTTTATACCAAAGGGCTTCCTTGGAAGTATTTATGACCAAATAGAGGATTAAAGTTTAATGGTATGGATGTTGGGAATATATTTGGGTAGATAATTTATTAACATAAGTGGTTTTATAGGTGTTAGTAATGGGGATAAGTGGTGGTCTTTTATAGTGGAGGAGGAGTGATACTCTTGTAATATTTTGACAAAGGAATTCTCTCCACATTTTCATGTTTCAAGTAGATCCAATAATGTACCAAATTATATAAAAGAGAGTATAAGGTTGAAATATGTCCATATTATATCTTTTTTACAAGTTTATATGTCGTTTTGGGCCTTAAGGTTAAGGTTTAGTCCCTTATTAAGCTTAATTTAACCTTAATCGTTGTAATTAATTTTAATCACTTTCATCAATATTTTTAGTCAAAAAATAATTTAAAAATATTATACATTATAAATTTTGATGATTCAAAATATGGAATACATTTTTATAAATTCCAATCACATAAGTGACAAAAATTAATTTAAATTTAATCCTGTAGATGGGACGACAATGAGGGGTTTTAAGGTAAAAACGTCCAAAATATTGCTATATTTTTATAGTAAATTTCAAAGTGAAATTGATTAAAATTACATAAATTGGATTAATTAATAAAAATAACATATTATTAAACTTTAAAACCAATATAAAACATAATTAAACCTCATAAATAAATTAGACAAAAAAGCAGTTTGGAACTAAAATTCAGTATTTTTCACTGTTCATTAAAAAACGAACCTTCACAGAAAAATACCAAAAATTTACCCTAACCTATTTTTTATATTTCTATTTAAAATATGAAGTTTATTATTACATATATAATCCATAAAAATTCCAAAAATTGGATTTTAAATAGGTTCACCATTAAAAGGTGTTAAAAATGCCATAATAAAAATATAGTATTTTATGCATAAAATTGAGTTTGTTTTTATCTTAAGTATATTAAATATAATGTATGAATATAAAAAATATTTGATTAAATATATAATATATATATATCACATTAATACCACTCAATAATTGTAATTAATTTAATTTATTAGGGTAAAAAAACTTTGTGAGCAGAATAATGATAATATTTTCCTTTATATTCAATCAGTTTCCATATTAATTTATAATTAACTTGTAACAAATGGATTAATTTTATATATGTGTAAACCATATATTTTCGTAAGTTATTTAACCCTTTTCATAAATACTAATTTAACATCTATGTTATATTAAATACTATTTTAAAAATATATGGTTATTCGGTGAAAACTCGGTCTTACGTGTAACGCAAGCCATTGGAGATGGTTTCTATTGTGTGTAATGAAATATAACTTGGTGTTTCATGTGATGTATGCTAACTCAGTATAAAGTTAATTTAATGATATATAATATATTTAATTTATGTAAAATATTAAATATATAGTAAATTTTCACGGTATTATATCCCCTTACATGCTTGGTGATGCATGTGATACACACTATCAAATACAATGTTCTTACTTTATAATTTTGGGGTGTTGTATTCTACCCACCTTAATTAAATTGTGTCCTCACAATTTAAACTTGATCTCAATAATCTAGGGGTTGAAAAAGAACTATTGTTCAAAAACCCACATCGTGAATAGGGTTAATAACACATCTTCTTGATAATAGAGAAAAGAAAGTACAATAGTCACGTAACTAAGTTCCCTAGTAGGAAAACATATGTGGTAAATTGAAAAATTGATACATAAGAAAAATATAACAATCAAGTTCTGATATAGAGTTCTAGAGAACATGTTCATATGAAAGTTTTAGACCACAAAACCATAATCCAGAGGTGTGAATAAAGGCCATTGATATCATCAAAAATGATGATAACAAGACAACATTTTTGTTTCAAGACCATTTTACCTATAGTTGAGGAATTATTTCCCTCTATATAAATAAATACACATTTATTAATTCAAAAACACAATCTTATCCTTTGGTTTTATGTTGTAATATTTCTACTTCTTTTCTTAGCATAGGTTACAACACATGGTGAAGTAATACATTAACCTATAAAAACTCATCCAAATATCAACTTAAAATATTTCATAAATGGTTAACTTTTCCAAAAGATTATGATTCATCACTTTAGAAATAAGGTCACTGAATTTAAAAAATGAACTTATCATTATCCTTTAATCAATATTAATCAACTCTAAATTTTCACATTCCAAACATGTGAATAACTTCATCATGTATCCTCTTGAAATATGGTAATAACTCGAATCACCATAAAACCTTATTGGAAACATGCATTATTCCTTATTCCTTATATAAGACACATGTTATTGGATATATTCCTTAAATCAAAAAGTGTGGTAAACTCCATAAATGATAACATAAATCACTTGTAGACAAATCATTAATCATTTCCAAGGTAGTCATAACTTGTCCAAATTAATAATTTCTTTATCATTATCTAAACATCAGGAACATATTAAGGGCTGTCTTTCCCTCAATCATGTGTTTTTAGAAAAGTTTAACTTTCTACTGAATAACTTTTCTTGGTACCATTCAACATATGATCTCAAATACTTAATAAAAACATACTAAAGTACAATGATAACCTCATAAATAAAATAATTTTACAACATATTTCTTAGATCCAAATATAGAAGTAAATTAATCATTCCACTTCAGTTGTATCAATAACTTATACTTGACCTTGATCCTTTAGCTTCTTTGATGGTATATTCTCTTGACATTTTGGGTATTCATTTTCATAGTGACCCATATCATTTTAGTTATAATATTTAATAGTAACCTTTTTATTATTCCCTTTGCATTATTTTTCCTGGTGACCCTTTTCCCCTCACTTATAACAAACTCCCATTCCATTAAATCATTTTCCATGGTGATTATTTCCACAGTTCCAACACAATGGAAATTACTCAAAATTCTTCTTCTTATTTGATGCATTCCATTTTTCTTAGTTCTCAGAAGGGATCTTATTCTCTTGGTTTCTTTTGAATGCATAAGATATTGAGAATTCTTTTTCCATATTGATGACACATAAAACTATTTCTCCGTATGATGAAAAATTATGAGAAACCAGTTCCCTTTAGAGATTTGGCTTAAGAACTTCAAAGAAGTGGTCAATCTTGGACTCTATATTGCGTATATAATCCTTGAATACCTGGATAACCTTTTAAATGAATCTTCATAATCTTCAACACTCGCTTCTTCCTTTTTCTTTAATCTAAGGAACTTCTTCTTCGTCTTGATTTTTTGATCACGAAGGAAGTATTTATCGAATAATTTATCCCTAAAATTCTTCCATTCCATGAGTTAAATTTCTACTTCCTCTCTTGTATTATGGATTAGAGACCACCACTGATCAGAATCACATTGGATACAATACACCGGAAGTGTAACCTTTCCCATTTCATTGCATCCCAAGGTCATAAATATCTTCTCTAAAGACTTAATCCATTTCTCAGTTTCCATTATATTAGTAGTTTCACTAAATTATAGGGGCCTTTATCGCATAAAGTGATCCAACATAGGAGATTATCTCAGAATAGGTTACTCTATTCAATAAATGTTATTTTTTTTATAACTTTACTAAGTTTCCCTAATATATCCATAACTTTATAAAATCTAATACCAGCTACATTGACTTTCTCAGTAGGTAAACCTATACATTGTCCATGAGTATTGATACCATTCTTCCTTCTAGGTGCCATTTCTAAAAAATGAAATATACCAAATTAGATCATAAAGTTATGAAATTTTTATAACTCTAAATATGGTATAACACATAACATAATTTTTTTCATCATGAATCCTAGAATCATAAACATTATTTACTTTGGGGAAATATTTACTGTCAAATCCTTCATAATAGTATGTAAATAAAATATGAATTTTCCCAAGAGTATCCCCCATAAGTGTTAAACTAGGTACGTAGTAAGGCCCGTTTTTATGTACCAGGTTAAATCGAGTCAAGCCCGACACACCTTATCAGATTTGTTACTCATAGGTACATCTGTTTGAGAACCATGTCCACTTGTAGTATCTAGACATGGATGTATTTATAAGAATACCCACATAATTTCTACTATACCAAAATTCTAGGATGTTCTTGTATACTTATCGTCAATGTCTATCTTAGGGTTTTGCTCCCTAATATATTTTTTATAAATCCAGTTTCCAAGGTTCCTTCTAAACCTCCCTTTGATACCAATTATAACACCCCATCCCCAGAAGCATATAGCCAGTGCATTATATTATTACATTGGAACGATTACAAGCAATAAAACCCTGAAGGATCGATCGGTTTAGAAATCTTGGAAATAAATATTACATACATGATACCCATAGTACATTGGGGAATAGGAAGTAAAAAAATTATACATAATAAAAATAAATAAACAACATCCTTGAACACTTATTCAAAGATTCCTTCTTCATAACCTAGGGAAAGGAAACATAATAAGGGTGAGATCAAATGATCAGTAAGGGTAAGTAAAACAGACGAAATAATAGATCAATGAGAATAAATCAACATGAAAAGGTAAATAACAAATAACACATGAAATTCAAATAATTAGATAAGGAAAATTCAATATGTTAAGGTAAGAAACTAAAACACATGCCATTTAATAAATGAACTGAAAATTAAATGTATCCATAGATATGCTGATAAAAAATCTCATGGATGAATAATAATTGAATTATCAATAAAATAAATACTTAATTATTGGATACCATTTTTCCTAGGTACATGGAACCATTACCATTAAGACCTTTCACAATACGGATTAGCTATCGGGTAAAATCCCATCTATTTTAGCCAACAATTTTGTCTCATGAGACTATCGATGCATCGAGGTGCTATTTATAATTGGGATCCTCCCGTATCATACTTGTCTAAAGAATTCATCATATATAATAACAGATTTAATCAATAAACAATATGACTTATCAAATATCCATATTTAATTAAGGATACAATTTTATCAATTATTCTCCAGTTAATCAAATAACTATCAATGTAAACACTGTATGTAAAATGATATAAGATTTTGGAAATAATAATATCCATCATATGAAAATATGGATATTAAAGGAAATTTATATGGAAAAATTATTACCATAAAGTGATTGTTTCAAGAGAAATTTAACAATCACAAAAGGAAGTGAGATTTCAAAGATAATCATTAATAACATTCTTGAGGAAAATAATCTTTGAACATTACAAAGTGTCCCATACCACTTTGAAACATTTAAATAATAATACCCATGAAGGAAAAATAAAATTATAGTATCATTATATTAAGGATATTAATGATATATTAGGACAAATGGAAATATAAACACCATATAAAAGTGAATTGTTGCATAACAACAAATAAGTCTCAATGGAGTGTAAATTGAGATGAAATCTCTTAACTTAACCTTATTTTTTGTTGTGTGGTATTTATACTCATGTATAGTGGTTTAAAATATGTTAATAAATTATAACAAAACATTAATAATGTTTATAATGTCATATAATTCCTTATAATATTTTATTATCTGTTTGTTAACACTCTTTCATTATTTTAACTATTTCTGATGTTAATTTCCTCATTTTCTCATGTATGTCTTGACTTTTAATTTTTTGTTCTTATTAGATATATAATTATTTAATCATATAAATATTTTAAATTATGATTTAATTATCATATATATTCAGTACATATGCATTTAGTATAATCTATAAAGTTTTGAGATAATAAATGAAATGCGGTGTTCATGGAGATAGTAGGTCATACGTACGCCTGAATGTTACTTTCATTTATTTGTTATATTAAAAGAATTAAAATTAAATTATATATGTATATTATAATTTTAGTATCATATATATGTTATGTATGTTACATAGTTTTATTAATACCATCCTTTATACGTTCCATGTATGGCATGAATGAGTCACATCGCTTTAAGGGGGCAGCAGTCCACACTTTCTCAAATGAAATTATCATATTTACACAAGATGGAAATCATAAAGGTATGTTATAAATAAAAATTACAGAATCATAAATAAGTTATAAATATAATAAATATCATATATAAATAGAGTTTACATCATAACGACCACCATGAGAGATGGTAAAGTAAAAATTAACAATCATCATTTCGTGAGGCAGTAGTTTGTTGTACACAGAAACAATATGTTTGTTACCCATTATATGGAAGTATGTGTAAGTGTAGGTCAAAAAATTTACATAAAAAATACTTGTATATTTAGGATACTAGTTTTTTTATATAATCATGAAATTATAAGATTATAGGGAGTGGATAAGTATATAAAATAAAAGGAATCATTGAAAAACGTTACCTTAAAATTGGGTAACTCCTTTTGGTTTATACCAAAGGGATTCCTTGGAAGGATTTCTGCCCAAAGGTTGGATTAAATGTATAGTAGAGGGATGTTTTGAATCTATTTTGGCAGATATTGTCCGAACATAAGTGGTTTGAGAGGTGTGAGGAGTGGGGAGAAGTGGTGGTCTTTTATAGTGGAGGAGGGCACTCTTGTAATATTTTGACAAAGGAATTATCCCCACATTTTTCCTATTGAAAGTAGATCCAATAATGGACTCAATTATTTAAAATATAGTATAAGTTAAAAATATTTCCATCCAATAGATTTTGGACAAGTTTATAGGTTGTTTGAGGTCATAAGGTTAAGGTTTAGTCCCTTATTAAGCTTAATTTAACCTTAATCGTTGTAATTAATTTTAATCACTTTCACTAATATTTTTGGTCAAAAAATAAGTTGAACTTATTAAAAATTAGAAATTACTATTATTAAAAATATGGAATCCATTTTTACAAATTAAAATCACATAAGTGGCATAAATTAATTTAAATTTAATCCGAAAGATGAGACAACAATGCATGTTTTTAAGATAAAAACGTCCAAAAGATTCACTACTGGAAAGATGATCTTTCCCAACACTTCTATACCAACGGTTTGTAAAAACCGTTGGTATAGCTACCATTTCCCAACGGTTCACCAAAACCGTTGGGAAAGCCATAGATTTCCCCACCTTTCCCAACGGTTTGGCAAACCGTTGGGAAAGGGTCAGTCTTTCCCAACGGTTTATGCGAAACCGTTGGGAAAGGGTGTGTTTTGAGCCTCTTTCCCAACAGTTCACCAAAACCGTTGGGAAAGAGTGACCTTTCCCAACGGTTCACCAAAACCGTTGGGAAAGGGTGTGTATTGAGCCTATTTCCCAACGGTTCACCAAAATCGTTGGGAAATAGTGACCTTTCCCAATGGTTCACCAAAACCGTTGGGAAAAAACACCCAAAATTTCAACCTTCGGCCTAAATAAACTCAACCCACCATAACCTATCCCAATGGTTTTGAAAACCGTTGGGATAGCCCTATCCCAACGGTTTTCAAAACCATTGGGATAGGTACTTTAATTTTTTTTCCAGATCTACTAACCGAGAACATTATATAAATCAAAATTTTAAATAATTATGATAATACATATATATATTTATGAAATTATGTTTATAAAAGTGATGTTAGCTTAGTGGTTAAGTCGTTCGATTATAAACGAGGGGTCCTAGGATCAAATCCCAGCGGATGTTTTATTTTTGGAATTTATATACCAACGGTTCCATTACCGTTGGTATAGATTTCATATTACCTATACCAATGGCTTACTTGGCTATGGTTCTCCAAACCGTTGGTATAGGCTATACCAATGGTTTGGAGGCCTATACCAACGGTTCCAAACCGTTGGTAAAGGTTAGTTTTCCAGTAGTGATTGTTATATTTTATAGTCAATTTCAAATTAAAATTAATTAAAATGGCCTAAATTAAATTAATTGATAAAATATGTTCTAATTAAACTTTAAAACCAATATAAAACATAATTAAACCTTACAAATAAATTATATGAAAAATCAGTTTTGAACTAAAATTCAGTATTTTTCACTATTCATTAAAAAATGAAACTTCACAGAAAAATATAAAAAATTTACCCTAACCAATTTTTTATATTTTTATGTCAAATTTTAAGTTTATTTTTACATATATAATCCATAAAATTTCCAAAAACTGGATTTTAAATAGGTTCTCCATTAAAAAGCGGTAAAAATACCTTAATAAAAATATAGTATTTTATGTATAAAATTGGGTTTGTTTTTATATTAAGCCTATTAAATCTATTGTATGAATATAAAAAATATTTTATTGAATATTTAATATATATATATATATATATATATCACATTAATATCACTCAATAATTGTAATTTATTTAATTTATTTGGGTAAAATAACTTTGTGAGCATAATAATAATAATACTTTCCTTTATATTCAATTGATTTCTATATTCATTTATAATTAACTTGTAACCAATAGATTAATTTTATATATGTGTAAACCATATATTTTCATAATTTAGTTAAAACTTTTCATAACTACTAATTTAATAGCTATGTTATATTAAATAATATTTTAATAATATATTATTATTCAGTAAAAACCCAGTCTTGCATGTAATGAAAGCCATCGAAGAAGGTTGCTCTAGCATGTAACACAAGCTAACTCAGCGTTGCATGTGATGTACTCAGTATCAAGTTCATTTCAATATATATCATATATTTAATTTATATAAAATAGTAAATATATATTAAAGTCTTGGGGTATTATATTTCCTTACATGCTTGGTGATGCACGTGATACACACTATCAAATAAAATGTTATTACTTTAGAATTTAGGGGTGTTAAAACTCTATTAAATTATTTATTTTAATAACTATGGATGTCCAAAGGTTCATCCTAGGGGTATTGTAGGGTGATGTAAATAACATGCAACAAGTATTGGCATATCACAATGAACTATCGGGCTTTTCATTATGAGGTAGGGGATTTCTAGAATTTTATAGTCTTTAAAATATTATATTCTTGATATGTTACAAATAACTCTTAGCCTTATTGAAGCCTAAAATTGTATATTGTTGGCCACTTGAAACTGATAATTATAATTATCATGATATTTATTCTCGATTTCTATCCCATCAGAAAGAGTATAGGGAAACCTATTTATTCACCCAATTGAAACACACCATTATATTTCCTAAGTCAATATTCTTTGTACCATTCCAAAAAAATTGATAATATACCATAACTAAACTTTATAGATGGTAATTGTATACTCTATACTCATGATTTGTGGTGATGACTTATTTTGGGGGGAGTGGTTCTTAATTACTTAATATATAACAACCCCAACTCCAGTAACCCAGAGTCGGTTTCTATTTTATTATATTGTCTTAGACACAAAGGATCTAATCCCAAAGGACTAATTAGTTTAGTTTTATTGTACAAAAAGACATATACATGAAACCCATTTAAATTAGTAATAAAATAAAAAATATAATAAAGGAAAATTCTTGGCATCCTTGAAACTCATTCCAAGAATTCATCTTCACATCCTAGGGAAAAGAAATAAAATAAGGGTAAACTCAAATTATCAGTAAGGGTTACGTACAATAGAAGCTATCATGAGTAAATAAGGAATAATCAATATGGAAAAGCATATAACTAAAAACACATGCGATTTAAACAATAACTTGATCATGAAACACATCCATGAAAAATATTAAGACAATAACCTCATGGATAATAATAAATAAATTTACAATAAATAAAATGCATAATAATTAGACATCATGATCTCAGGCATCATGATACCTATACTATCAAGACCTTTCAAAATATAATTTATAACTTAGGGTAGAAACCCATTTAATTTATCCAACTAATTTGTCTCATGATACATGATGATGCATCAAGGAGTTATATAATTCTAGTCTCCACCCATCACTATATGTCTAATTAATTCCTCATATATTGAATGATGGATTTAATTCATGAAAAATATTAATTACCAACAAATATCCATATTCACTAAATAATACAGATTTATCAATAATTATCCATTGAATCAAATACTTTCAAAGTATAAAACTTATGTAGAAATGGTATACGGTTTAAGAAATAACTATATGCATGATACAAAGAATATTGATATTTAAGAGAAATGTAATATCCAATGATCTCAAATAAGTTAATGTTTCAAATAATGGTATCATTACAACATATCACTAGTGTTGAATAAGTAAATTAAAGGGTTTCTATATTTTATGAATAAAATTACCTTAAAAATATCATTAAAAAAATATTGGAGTAAAATATCTTTTTCACTTAGAAATTCATTTTAAAAAACTGAAAATTTCACAAATATCAAGGAAAACATTTTATTTGAAAATAACTTTGTAAAATTATAAAGTAATATTTAAAATATTTAATTTCAATTATGGTGGGATTTTTTTTCATGCCTTATAAGTTAAAAAAACATTTACTTCACACTTTTATAAGAAAATCACCTCATTTGGAAAACAATAAGAAGATTCATTTTTAACCATTTTGTAAAAAGTAAAACATGGGTATAAATTTATTTTGATAAATAATTGTATAAGTATATATTTTTAAAATATTTTAAGGAAAATATATATATGTAAGAAAAATATATATAATCAAAATAGAAATAATATATGTTTTTCTTTTAAAAATTTCTTTGCTTGATTCAAGTTCCAAAGATTTAAAATGTTAGAAGAAAATATAGAAACTATTTAAAAGAGAAAAATTGAAAATAAATTTAATAATAATTAATAAATATATATTCATGTTGAATACCTCAAGGGGTATTTATGCACACCACATAAAAATAAACATGTTCATAATACCAAACATGTCTCAATAGAGTGGAAATTGATACAAAATCTATTACCTCAAGCTTACCTTTAGTTGAATGCGATTTAATATTATGTATAATGATATTAATTTTTGTTTATTTATACCAAAACCATATTCATATTCATAATTTCATATATTATCTCTTATATTATCTTATTACCCATTTGTTAATAATATTTCATTAATGCTATCGTTTCAGGTGTTAACTGTTTCATTTTCTTATGCATGTTTTAACATGGAAATTATGATTATTGTGAATAGGATATAATTAAATAATCTCAATAATGATATTAATTTTATAAATATTAATTTTATTTATTATATACATTTTTTAGAATCATTCTTTAAATAAGGTCATGAAAAATGAATCACATCACTTCGAGGAGATGATAAGCCGTACGTACACATGAGTGACGTTATTATTTCCATAACAGTGAAAGGGTAAATTAGTGGATGATATATTTATTTTATAGAATAAATATCATGTAATAATTATTATATATATTCATTAGTTCCATTATTATGAATATATATCTGAGTTGGTGATGGAAAACAAATGACATTGGATCCCGAGGTAGTAGTCCACCGTACACATGAGTGATGGTTTTATTTTCCATTTGATGGAGAAGAAGATGGATAAATATTATGCCATAAATATATTTAAATCTCAGTATATTGGATATAATAGTGTTATTATATTTTAATTTTTAGGATATAATTTAATGTTTTAAAATAAGATGTAAAATGAAAAAGCTTTGTTAAGATGATTACCTTCTCTTAAAATAAATCATTCGTATCTCTTATTAAGGGACTTTGAATTGGAATTTTGGGTATAATATCATCTATAGAATGTGTATAAGGATTTTTTAGAGATATTTTTTCAGGTTTTTTTGATCTATATGGCTCAAAGTGGTGTAAAGAAGATAAGGAATGGGTGTCCTTTTATAAGTGGGGGAGAAGACACACTTGAAATTTTCAAAAAGAATAAATTATATTAATGCATTAATCAAGATAAATGGCTCTAAAATTGACCATTTAAAAATATTATATGATATAGGGTTAAAATATTTTCAAAAAATAGAAATTAAATAAGTTTTTAGGCCATTTTAACCCTTATCTCTTTTGTTTAACACCTTGATAAATATGTTTTTAACCTAAACTATAGTGATTTTTTTACTATTTTTCTATTCATTATGGAAAAAAATAATAGTATAATAATTAAAAAAATTTTGTATGATGATTTCAAATATATAATCCATTTTATAAAAATAAAACCATATAATTTTTAGTATTTAATTTAAATTTAAACTCGTGAAACGTGATGAAAAACAGTTTTAAAAAAAATGCCTTTTTTAAGTATAAAAATGTTTTTATACTAAATTCATATATAATATTTATTATAAAAACATAATTGTGTTATTAATAATATAATTGAATAATTTTTTCTTTTAAACCATTTTAAAATAAAATATAACTTTGTAAATTCTTAAAACAAAAAGACATTTTTCAATAATAATCAGTATTATTTACTATTCATTGAAAAATCAAACTTCTCAAAATAATTAAAAGAATTAATCCTAAGATAATTTTGATATGATGATATCAAAAAATTAATTTAATTTTATAAAATACATTTTCTAAAAGTTTAAAAATTTAATTATATTATTTTCCCAAAAAAATCAATAAAAATCATTTTTGAAGCAAATGTGTTTTAAAGAATAAAATGAAATTAAAAATAATTAAGTATTTATCTCATAAACATTAGTAAATAAATTTTTATTGAATATGGACTTCATATATATTTTTAAATGTGGTTACTCCTATTTATATTCTCTAATTCAGCAGCTAGGTTATAAGGATCACATTTAAATAATAATATTTCATGGTTCATTTAGGCTTGATGTTGCGTGTTGTATACACTATAGAATATAATATTCTTTTAAATTATTGGGATATTATATTCAGCCTCAGAAAAAAATTCTTAAAATTTTCATGAGTATTACCATATAAACTAATGAGAGTGGTTTTTTCATAACATCCTCTGGTTCCCATGTTGCTTCATCGATTTTATGGTTTCTCCAAATTACCTTTATTAGCTGAGTCATATAATTCATAAACACTTGTTATCTAGTTTCATTAATTTAAATAGGATATTCATATGAATATAAATCAGGTTCCAATTATATTTCATTATATGTGAGCATAGTTTTGGGGCTGTCATGTACTTTCTTAATAAAGAGATATGGAACACATCATGTACTTTAGAGAGGCTCAATGGAATTTCCAAAAAGTAAGCCACAACTCAAATTATTTTTATAATTTCAAAAGGTATGATGTATCCTAATGTTTATTGGTTCCTTCCTTTTAGTTTTTGTAAGTTTGGGATGATGCATGCTTTGGAAGCCTCTAATTTATGTAATTAATCAGTTGGACTACAAAATTATAGAAATTTCATGCTTAAAAGGTATGATGTACCCAAGACTCAGTTTTTCCTTCTTACTAGACCTTATAACACCTTTCTATGGATATACCTTTAATAAAATGTGATATTCCATTTGAAATTTTAAATCTTTCCTTTGGTTATAAGTAGAACTCTTTTTCCATATCTGAACTACTTTATATGATTCTGAATAGTCTTTAACTTTTCTATTGTCTCCTAAATAAGTGTTGGGGATACAAGATTCCTTTCACCAATTTCATTTGAAAAATTTGGATTACGACATCTCTAGCTATATAATGCTTCATATGATGCCATTTGAATACTTGAATGGGAGCTATTATTATAGGAAAACTCTACTAAAGGTAAATAATTATCCCACATACCTTGAAAGTCAAGTGAGCATGATATCAACATTTATTCTAATGTTTGGATAGTCCTTTCATATTTTCTATCCATTTGAGGAGGGTGGTTAGTGCTCAAATGAAGTTCAGTATCTAGATCCTTCTGAAGAATTTTCCAAAATTTTAATGTAAAATGGGGATCATGATAAAAAATAATTGAAAGTGTTGCACCATGAAGTCTTAAAAATTCACTAATATAGATCCATGTAAGTAACTCAAGAGGTAAATCTTCTCTTATAGTAAGTGAATGTGTATTCTTAGTAAGGTTATTAATAATAAATGATATTGTATCATTCTTTTTGGGTGTATTTGGTAGTCCAGTGAAAAATTACATAGTAATATCATCCCATTTTTACATAGGAATTAGTAGAGGTTTCATGACTCCTCTAGAATGCTGTCTCTCAGCCTTGATCTGTTGACACACCAAGCATCTTGACACATAGTCTGCGATTTCTTGCTTCATATTATCCCACCAAATATGTTCCTTAAAATATTAATAAATATTAGTTCTACCATGGTGTATTGAGAAATTTGATCTATGATAATTATCCAATAATTCCATTTTCAACTCATGTATAGAGGGAACACAAAGCCTCTTTCCAAATTTCAGAACTCCTTCTTTATATATGAAGTGTGTCAATTTTCCATCATTCAAAACTTTAGTTTTCTTTTGAAAAATCTCATCATTAGGCTGTGAAAATTTATTTTTTCCAATAAAGGTGGTTTAGAAGTCATTTGAAAAAGGAACGATGTATACCCTTCCATAATAATTCCCATATCCATCTTTACTAGATCTATAAACATAGGGTCCCTATTAATCCTAATTTTGGCAAGAAATATGTGATCCTTCCTGCTCAATGCATCTTCTACCTTATTTTCCTTCCCTAGGTGATAGTGTATTGATAAATGACAATCCTTTTTTAGTAACCCTAATTTCTAATATTTAACCCTTACTTGATGATTTTTATGGTTATAAAGTTTAAGGGTGATGAATGAGAGATTTGGGAGAACTTTGGAAGTAGTTTTGAGGAAAAATGGAAGTCGCACAGGCGGCGCATAGTTTGTCTAACCATACAGAAAAACTATGCGTAATTGGTCCTCTTGAGGTAGTGGCTCCAGCACGATTGGAGCATGGTTAGGGAGACTGTGCGAGGAAGCTATGTGTGAGTCTACCTAGTCAGTAGCTAACGCATAGTTAACACATGGTTTGTCTAACTGTGCAGATGGTTTAAGTGAGATCCTAAAAAAATGGATATCATAAGTTTTTGCCTCTAAATGGCTCTTTTTTTCTCCTAAGCATCCATAACTAGTGATTTTGTTTCTCCTATGGTCAAATAAGGTTCTCCCATCATTCTAGAGTCAATCCAAAGTCTTTCCTTGGTGAATTGAAGTTAGATTCTTGAGGTATGTGATTGTTCTTGATTAGTTTCTTAGACCTGCTTAGATAAACTTCTCCTCTTCTCCCAGTTTCTTAGATCTATTCCTGTTATGGGTAGATATAGGTGTGGATTCCAAATATGATGAGTTTTGGTCTTAATATTTCTATAATAAGATATTTAAGGTGGGTTCTTGGAGAATCGACCCAGTTTTCTTGTGCGTTCTTCATTCGTTGGGGTTTTCATCAAAACCTTCGAGGTTAGAGGATTATTTCTCGAATCCACTTATTAGAACTAATTGGATTGATTTAAAATTTAATGTGTGGCATTGAATTGATTGCGATTTGGTTTTTGAACACATTTTGGAAACCTTCTTGTGTGATGATTGTGAAATCTGGAAAATTGGGGATTTTGAATGAGTGATTTGGTTCTTGGTTTTAAAATGTGGATTTTAAAAAGGGGGATTTTTTTGGATTGTTGGCACATGAATTGGATTGGATGTTTTCAATAAAGGTAAGGTTTTATTGAATTTAAATGTTGCTTTGAAATTTGGTTGTGCTTTGGTTTTCAATAAAAGTTTAGTTTTATTGGAATGGTTTGTTTTGGAAATGGAAATATTTGGAATAAATGGTGTTGGTGTGAGTTCATGCTTAACGAGACCTTAATAAGGGATGAGTACCATTAGGGTACAAGGGACATGACCTTGGATCGGGGGTGTGTGTCATTGGGACACAAGGTAATTGGACGAGAGACCACTCATGAGTATGGAGCTGTCAAACGAAGCATGCATGTGTGGGTGTGTTTTAAACTACGGAATGAGTATGCCAAATGATAAGAAGAATTGGTTTTAAAAGCTTTGATTGGTTATTTTTCTGGAAAAATAACTTGTTGGAAATTGGTTTCATTTAGCTTTGTTTTCACTTGGTTGCAAATGGTTTTTGGAACTTGTTTATATTTGGTTATAAACTATTTTGGTAAATTGTTTTATATAAACTATTTTATATAAATGTGGATTACTTTTATATCCTAGTGGAGTGAGTAGGGAAGTCATTGGGGGAAAACCTACTAAGTTTTATACTCACCCTTACTTTGTCTATTTGGTACTTTTGAAGATTCTATCTTCTGGGATAGGGGAAAAGGTAATGCTTCCCAAGTTTTTAGCACTATCTCATGATATTTAGGCTGTTTAGTGATTGTTGAGATCGAAGATTGTGGAGCATGGAGTCTTGTGGCCTATTGAGAGTCTTGAGTTGTTTATCCACTGTTTACTTTGATACTGGTTTGGTATTCAACTATTGTACACTTTTATATGGTTTTGAGATACATGAAGTTGTTGATATGTCTTTCTTTTGTTCATGCATCATTTAGTAAATGGTTTGGTTATGGTTTGTTGGTTTATTAGTTTATTTCCTAAAGGGTAAATCATCCCCCACTTGTATTTGAAACCCTTCGGCATTTATTTCCAGCCTTTAGAATATTGGGGATGTCGTTTAAGGCCAAGTAATGACTCGTTGTGCTCTCAAGAAAATGATATTGAGCGGGTCATTACAAATGGTATCATACCAGTCTTTCCTTTGTGGTAAAAATGTTATCAGCTTGTTCGGTCCTTGCCTAACAAGTGGTCATCAATGTTCTTGCTCTTAGAGTTTAAATTCCTTCATGTCTATTCTTCGAGTTGAAATCTTAAACATGATTAGGATTGTCAGAACTTGAAATGTATAGCATAAAAGGACGTAGCTAACCCTTTTATGTTGAACTTCAAGTTACTAGATATTTGGGTACATAAGTGTTTTAGAGACACTTCTATAATGATGAAAATCTCATTGTCATGGGTTTATCCAATGAGATGAGCATGAAATTCATTGTATAGGAATGAATTACCATTATAAGGGCATATATCATTTTGAGTAATGATTCATGTTGTAAAAAATTGATGATTTTTGAAAAAGTATGATTTGTTTTTCAAATGAAAGATTTTGAAAAAGGAAGTGCTTATGGCATTTTGAAAATAGTTTAATTTTCAAAAAGCAAGTTGAAAGTTTTTTAAAAGGGGTAAACATGAAAAAATGTTGTTTTTGGAAAACAATTTTGTGACGGTTGATGTGATAGAATTTGAAATGCTAATACATCAGTTGCTAGAGAGTGAGATTGAAGGAGTTCATTGTTGGTTTAGGAAATGGAACTCGGTAGGCATCGTAAGAACCAATAGGAGGAAGCTGTGGAGAATGTTGTTGCACCTGAACTATGTGTGAACCAAGAGCTGGTTTAGAGTATTGTACAATCTTTTCAAGCTTTAAATATGGGTAAATAGAAGAATGATCCAAGGCATGTGGATCATACCATTCAGTTCATGAAGCAGAATCCACCTAACTTCTGAGGAGATTTTGAACCCAAGAAGGTGGAGGTGCGGCTGAGTAGGATGAATCGTATCTTAAATTTCATCAGCACACCGGTATAGCTAAAGGTCAAGATGGCGACGTATGTGCTCAAGGATCTTGCATGCTAGTGGTGGGATTTAGCGGTGCATGCTAAATTGGATGAAGGCCTTACATGGGAGGATTTTGAGGAATTGTTCAACAAAAAATTCTATCCTCACACATTTAAGATCCAAAAAACAAAAAATTTCTTTATCATGAAGCAAGAGAGTATTTCTATCACATATTATGAGGCTAAATTCATGAATTTAGTATGATTTTCACATGAATTTGTGGCAAGTGCATCCTTGAAAGCACGCATCATCGAATCAGGGCTATGATAAGAGATTCGATTGAAGATTGAAGTACTATGTATTACGGATTATACAGAGATGGTGAACAGAGTGGCTGTGGCTAAACGTGATATCTTGGGATCGATGGGAGGAGGTATGATGATACCCACAGAGAATGGTGGGAACTCAAATGCTGGAAGTAAGCGGAAAAGGGACACCTATTTCCAAGGTGGAAGTGGGAATCAGAACCAGATGGATGGATCAGTGAACCTTCCTCCACAACCCCAGAGAAAAGAAGATTTATTTCAATGTGGTTCTCCTGACCACATAAATCGAGAGTGTACAACAAAACCTAGAGCATGTCATAATTGCAATAAGATGGGAAAATTTCAGCACTATTGTTGTAGTGCTCCAAGGACGGGTTCTCGAGACACTTCTCAGGAATCGCAAGCATCATATGCTTCGACAGGGAGAGGGTAGCAGAACCAGTCTCATTAGTAGAGTAGAGCTAGCCATGGTGATTCTAGGAATAACATGACTCCTCAACCAGGGAAATCTTAGCAAGGCAACAATAAAAATAGTGCAACGACTAAACAATTGTACGGAGATGAGAAAATGATTGACGATGATCAAGATGAACCATCTATGGTGAGAGGTATGATTCTTTTGAATTTGATCCTTGTACAAGTGCTCTTCGATACTGGTGAATCACATTATTTCATTGCTTCTCGTGATTTTGATTTTCTATGTTTAAAGTTGGAAATGATGCCTTCTATTTTAAAACTCCAAACTCCTCTCAGTAAAAGAGAATGTCAAGCCCTTGTGTGTTGATCATGTGCTATAACTATTTATGGAGATGAGCTGAAATGAGACTTCTCGATGTTGGACATGGATGTCTATGACATAATCCTAGGTATGGATTGGTTGACAACGTTTAAGTCCCATGTTGACTGTTATAGGAGAACAATTAGTTTCACGACTGTGGACGATATCGAGTATCTCTTCAAAGGAGAGAGGATGGTAAAGAAAGGGGAAAATAACTTGTTTTCACTGATGGTGGGAATGATCTCTTATTAGTTAACAATGTTGAATTTAGCATCAATTGAATAGATCGAGGGAAATAGTTTTCTAGCAGCTGTGGATCAATTTATAGATATATTTCTCGAGAAATTATCAGGGTTACCATCTATAAGGGAAGTGGAGTTTACGATTGATCTCCTTCCAGGGACCTGTCCTACTTCCCTTCCATCTTATAGGATGGAACCAACAGAGTTACAATAATTGAAAGTACAGTTGGAGGAGTTAGAAAGAAAGGGTTTCATTCAATCAAGTACGTCTCTGTGTGCAACACCGGTTTTGTTTGTGAAGAATGCAGATACAACTCTTCGACTATGAATTGATTATCGTAATCTGAACCAAGTTACGATAAAGAAAAGATATCCACTTCCATGCATTGATGATCTGTTTGATTAATTAAGGGGAGCTTAATGGTTCTCCAAGATTGTCTTGTGATCAAGATATCATCAATTGTGAGTTCATAAGGAAGATATCTCAAAGATAGATTTCAGAAAAAGATATGGCTACTATGAATATGTAGTCATGCCTTTCGATCTGATGAATTCACTAGCGGTTTTCATGGATTTGATGAATTGAATATTCCAGTGATATATCGACTTCTTTTTTGTGGTGTTTGTGGATGGAATCTTGGTGTATTCAAAGAGAAGTACTAACCATGAAGAGTATCTGAAAATAGTTTTACAAATCTTGATAGATCACCGTTTGTATGCCAAATTATCAAAGTGTGATTTTTGGATACAGGAAGTACATTTCCTTGACCCTGTAATTTCTGAGAAAGGCGTTTATGTTGATCCTAAAAATATATAATCCATTACATCATGGAAACTATTGAATAATTTCTTCAAGATACAAAGTTTTCTTGGTCTAGTTGGTTACTACTGTTGCTTTGTGTGTGATTTCTAATGACTAGCTTCGCCAATGACAGCTCTAACAAAGAAGAATGCTCCATTCCAATAGACAAAGGAATTCCAGAATTATTTCCAGGAACTAAAAGTTTGTCTTATATCAGCACCTATCTTGATCTTTCTAGAATCAGGACAGGGGTATGTGGTGTACTGTGATGCTTTGGGATCATGGTTGGCCTGTGTTCTCACGCAAGGAGACCATGTGGTTGCATATGGTTCAAGGCAGTTGAGGGTGCATGAGAAGAACTACCCAAAATATGATTTGGATTTAGCTTCATTGGTCCATGCTTTGAAAACATGGAGACACTATCTTTTCGGTGAGAAATTTACTATATTCACAGACCACAAAATCTTGAAACACATTTTCTCATAGTGATATTTGAATCTGAGGCAAAGGAGATGAATGGAGTACCTCCAAATGTTTGAATTTTACTTGATGTATACACCAGGGAAAGGAAATTCAGTGGTGGATGCATTGATTAGAATGTCATATGCTCAATTGATGAAAGAAGCTTCAGATGAATGGCAGTTGATGTCGGTCCTAGCCAACATGCATGTGGAATTTAATGACCGAGGTGATGTTGTAGTTTTATTTTTAGCTATGATTGTTCCTGATTTGGTAAATATGGTCAAAGAGGCACAAACATATGATACAAAATTTTTGGTTATGAGTTAAAAACTCAATGGTGGGGAGACCATTGAAGGCTGGAAACATGATGGGAGTTTAGTTTTGAGTTTTATAAATCATATGGTTGTACCTATGGATTGTCAGGAACAACTCCTTCATGATTACCACCATTCGAGATGGGCTACACATCTAGGTACACAAAAGATGTATAAGGAGTTTAAGATGCATTTTTGGTGGAACGACATGAAAAGGAAGGTGGTCGAGTTTGTCTCGTAGTGCTTAACCAGTCAGCAGGTTAAAGCATAGCATCAGAGAACTTCAGGTATGTTGTAGTCTTTACCTATCTTAGTGTGGAAATGGGAGTAGATAGCGATGGATTTTGTTACAGGTCTTCCAAGAATGGTCCAGAAACATGATGCCATTTGGGTGATAGTGGATCCTCTTACCAAGTCGGCCCATTTCATCCCTATTTGTGAAACTCGTACGGTGGAGGATCTATCAAAAATCTATATTCGAGAAGTGGTAAAGAGACATGGAGTACCAGTTTCAATCATCTCTAATAGATATCCAAGGTTCAAATCTTGTTTCTATAAATCCTTACAGTAAGCCCTTGGGACTCAATTGACTATGAGCATGGCATATCATCCTCAGACAGACAACTAGTCTAAGAGGACAATACAAACGTTTGAAGACATGTTGTGGGTTTGTGTAATGGATTTTGGTAGCTCATGGGAGGAGAATGTACCCTTAGTGGAGTTCTCATATAATAACAACTATCCAGCCTCAATACATATGGCTCCATTTGAAGCATTGTATGATCATCCTTGTTGTTCTCCATTATGCTAGGTGGAAATAGGTGAAACTTTAGTAGTTAGGCCGAGGCTTGTCCAAGAAACAATGGAGATGATCAAATTGATTAGAAAGAGGATAGATATAGCTCAGAGTCATCATAAATCTTATTAAGATCATCATTAAAGACTGTTTTTGTTCTCAGTGGGTGATCATGTCTTATTGAGGATATCTCCAAGGCTTGGAAATCGTTATTTTGGGAAGCAGGGAAAGTTATATCATGGATACATTGGGCCTTTCAAGATACTGGAATGGGTTGGAGAGGTGGAATATCAGTTGGCATTACTACCATTATTCAGTTCGGTGCATAATGTGTTCCATGTATCTCAGTTGAAAAAGTATCAGCCTGGTCTTGACCATGTGATTAGATGGGATCACGTTGACCTAGATCCGGATGCTTCGTTGATATATACCTTGGTATAGATTGTGGATAGGCAAGAGAAATACTTGAGTGGAAAAATAATTGGTCTAGTGCAGGTTTTATGAAATCATGGTCAGATTTAGGAAGATACTTGGGAACGTGATAAGGAAATGAAAGATCAGTGGCCAAAACTCTTTCAGGGCAGTGAATGTTTTCTACTTTCCGAGGATGGAAAGACCAATGGTGGGGAGAATGTACTACCCCAAATGTCTGGTATGTAACCATTACTTGATTATTTTTATGGTTAAAAAGTTTAAGGGTGATGAGTGGGAGAGTTGGGAGGACTTTGGAAGTAGTTTTGAGGCAAAATGGAAGTCGCATGGGTGGAACACAGTTTGTCTAACCATGCGTCCAAACCGTGCATAATTGGTTCCCTTGAGGCAGTGGCTCTAGAATGGTTGGAGCATATTTAGGGATACTGTGTGAGTAAGACATTAGAGGGTCTTCCTAGGCAGTATCTAACACATGGTTAGTGCACGAGTTGTCTAACCGTGCGAACTAACCGCACAGATGGTTTAAGCGAGATCCTAAAAAAATGGATCTCACATGTTTTTTCCTCTAAGTGGATCATTTTTTCTCTCAATCATCCATAACTCAGGATTTTATTTATACTAAGGCCAAATAAGGTTCTCCCATCATTCTTTAAGCGATCCTATGTCTTTCCTTGGTGAATCGAAGCCAGATTCTTGAGATATGTGATCGTTCTTCATCGTTCTTGATCAGTTTATTAGATCTACTTTAATCTACTTCTCATATTCTCCCAGTTTCTTAGATCTATGTCTGTTATGGGTATATATAGGTGTTTGGATTCCAAATATGATGATTTTTTGTCTTAATATTTCTATGAGAATAGATCTAAGGTGGGTTCTTATAGAATCAACTCAGTTTTATCGTGTGTTCTTCGTTCGTTGGGGTTTTCATCAAAACCATCAAGGTAGGAGTATTCTTTCTCAACTATACTTAGTATAACTGATTGGCTTGATTTAAAATTGAATGTGTGGAATTTAATTGATTTTTATTTGGTTGTTGAACACTTGTTGGAAACCTTCTTGTGTGATATTTGTGAAATCTGGAAAATTGGGGATTTTGAATGAGTGCTTTGGTTCTTAGTTTTAAAATGTAGATTTTTAAAAAGGGTATTTTTCTAGATTGTTGGAACATGAATTGGATTGGATGTTTTCAATAAAAGGGGAGGTTTTATTAAAATTAAATATTGCTTTGAAATCTGATTGTGCTTTGGTTTTCAATAAAAGTTCATTTTTATCGGAATTGTATGTTTTTGAAATGAAAATATTTGGCATAAATGGTGTTGGTGTGATTTCATTCTTAACAGTACCTTAATAAGGGATGAGTACCATTGGGGTACAAGGGATGTGACCATGGATCAGGGGAGCGTGTCATTGGGACATAAGGTAATTAGATAAGAGACCGTTTATGAGTATGGAGATGTCAAACGAAGCATGCATGTGTGGGTGTGTTGTGAACTATGAAATGGTTATTCCAAATGATAAGAATAATTGGTTTTAAAATCTTTGAATAGTTATTTTTCTTGAAAAATAACTTGCTATAAATTAGTTTCATTTAGTTTTTTTTACTTGGTTGTAAATAGTTTTTCGAACTTGTTTATATTTGGTTATAAACTGTTTTGGTAAAAAATTTTATATAAATTTTTTTATATAAACGTGGTTAACTTTTCTATCCTTGTGGCATGAGTAGGGAAGTCATTGGAGAAAACCTAATGAGTTTTATACTCACCCCTTCTTTGGAACTTTGATGCTTTTATATACGCTATCTTCCGAGACAGGGTCAAAGGTAATGCTTCCCACATTTTTAGCACTACCTCATGATATTTGGGATGTTAGGTGATTGTGGAGCTCAAAGATTGTGAATAATGGATTCTTGTGGCCTCTTGAGAGTCTTGAGTTGTTTATCCACTGTTTACTTTGATACTGGTTTGGTTTTCCACTATTTTACACTTTGATATAGTTTTGAGATACATGAAGTTATTGAGTTGTATTTCTTTTGTTCATGCATTATTTAGTAAATGGTTTGGTTATGGTTAGTTGGTTTATAGGTTTATTTCCTAAAGGGTAAATAGTCCCCCACTTGTATTTAAAACCCTTTGGCATTTATTTCCATCCTTTGGCGTCTTGGGGATATTGCTTAAAGACAATTAATGACTTGTTGTGCTCTCAAGCCAATGAGATTGAGCGGGTCATTACACCTTTAGTAGCTCGATCCATTGTCTTTACCTCATATTGATCTCTTTCCATGGAAAGATATATTTCAAACTCTTATGATCTATGTATATCTCACATCTCTCACTATTGATATAATGTCTCCATATCTTCAAAGCAAAGATTCCAAATGCTAACTCAATATCACGAGTTGGATGGTTATGTTCATAATTATTTAACTATCTATATGAATATGAAATAACTTTATCATTATACATAAGGACACAAACAAGTATCTTCATTGATACATCACTATATATCACAAATACATAATTTCTTGATAGTAGAGTCAAAATCAGATCATTGACCAATTTCCTCTTCAATTCTTCAAAAAAAATTTACATTCTTTTTTCCATATAAACTTATCCCCTTTACATGTAATCTTGGTTAATTGGTTATCCAATTGAGATTTTTTTTGAATGAATTACTAATAGTAACCCCCCAAATCAATGAAACTAGATACCTTAGTTATGTTCATTGGTGAATAACATTATTTAACTACCTTAGTCTTTAAAATATCAACTGAGATTCCAACCTTGGAGATAATGTGGCCAATAAAAAAAAAATTTATGAATCCAAAATTCACAAGTGATTCTCATAGTCCTCATAACTTTTATAATATACCAGGATATCATCAATAAATACCACACAAAAATTATCAAGATACAACTTGAATAATCTATTCATTAGACCCATAAAAATAGAGGGATCATTGGTTAATCCAAATTGAATTACTGTAAACTCATAATGTTTATACCTTGTTCAAAATTCTGTCTTCAGAATATCTTCCTTCTTTTCTCATAATTGATGATACCCAGAATGAAGGTAAATCTTTGAAAAATATTGATCACCATAAAGTTGATTGAATAATTAATCAATTCAAGGTATAGGATAATTTTTATTTATTATAATAGTATTTATTTCCCTATATTAATGAACAACCTCATAGATCCATATTTTTTATCAACGAAATGAATAGGGGCTCCCCAAGGTGAAACACTGGGGTGTATAAATACCTTACCACACAACTCCTCTAGTTGTTTATTCAACTAAACTAAATCAAAAGTTTCCATTATATAGGGAGTATTTGATATAAGTATTGCATCAAGGATTAAATCAATAGAAAACTCAACTTACCACTTTGGAATATTTCTAGTTAATTTCTCAAGAAATACATCAATGTATTCCTATAAAATAGATACATCCTCAATTTTAAGATTATATTTTTCATCCATAGGTTGTGTCTACTCTTCTTCCCCAAGAATCTCATTTAGAAAATCCACTGGTGGTGGATCTATACACAACTCAGATGATGAAGTTTCCCCTCTAAATATAAGAAATTCTAAATCTTCATCAAGAATCATAATTTCCTTCTCTTTACAATAATTTTTTGCATGATATTTTGAAATCCATTCCATAACAAGGATTATATTAAATTCAACCATATGTGTGATAATAAATTTAGTAAATAGGGCATGTTTATGTGTCATAATAAGAACCTCTTGACACATTTTTATTATAGTGAGGTTTCAACTAGGAGTTTTAACAGAAAAATCCCTTTTTAAGGTGGAAGGGAAATGTATATTTTTCTTAGAAAATAGGGTAGATATAAAGGAATTTGAGGATACAGAATCAAATAAATCATTATATAAATTTGAAGATATGATTAAAGTACCTCCCACCACATATTTATGAACTTACGCTTCAGCTATAATGATTTTGTAAGCTTGGTCTTCTCCCATTTTCCACTTCTACAGTAGGTTCCCTTGATGTTTGGGACATAGGTTTGAATAATTCTCTATTTATTTATAGTTAAATCATTGGATAAAATTGGTCTCTTTCTTCCCCTTATATTCATGAGCCATATGACCCTTGTCACTACACTTATAACACACTCCCATGCCCTTAAACTATTTTCTAGGATGTTTCTTTCCATAATTTCCACAAGATGGAAATTGCTTCACCTTATTCTTATTTTATACATTCCATTTAACTTGGTGTTCATAAGATCTATTTTTTTCATTATTTCCCTTGAATATATAGGATATATAGAAATCATTTTCTATTTTTATGGTGCATAATTCAATTTCATCATATATGAAAAAGTTTGGAAACCTAGTGAACTTTAGAGACCTGGCTTAATCCCTTTAAAGAAATGGTCAATATTGATTTTCATATTACACATGTAATCCATATTATACCTTACTAGTCTCATAAAGGTAGCCTCATATTCTAAAACACTTTCTTACCCATTTTTCTTTAGGTTGGGGAACTTTCTATTAATTTTAGTTTTTTGATCATGAGGGAAATATGAAGTTCCAAGGATTGAATAACAACTGAGAAGGAGGGGGGTGGTTGAATTAATTGTTCACTTTCTATAAGTTTAAAAACTTTAAGAAACTTAACCCCTACAACATGTTAAGATTTATTTACTTATCAAAATTTAAAAAATACTTAAGTATGCAAGAATAGTAAATCAAGTAAGGCACACACAATTTACAAGGTTCAACCTTAATGTGAGAACCTACGTCCTTTCCATAGCCACTCTCGTGGGTTCATGAAAATCCACTATAATGAAAAAGTGAATAAAACTTGTGCCATCTCCCATTAGACACCATATATATCTTGATAGGACATATTATACCGACTCCCATCAGTTTACAATGTTTTCTTAAAGAAAAATTGATCCAAACACAAGAATAAAAACTCTATTGAATTTACTCCATAAATCATTAGTCTGAATCCTCATTCTCATTTGGCTATGTCTAATCTTATCAGTATGGTAATGATGGTTATGATTTTCTCCTTTCCTTAAAAACTCAAAGAAAAAGTCTTCAATATGGTGGGAACCTCTCACTATGAATTCTCCAGCACTCCACCTTTTCTACGTGTGTGAAAGTTATAAATGAGCGAATTATATAAGCACATATTTATAGAAAACTCATAAAACAAGGGTGGGAAACTTGAAAATCATTCCCTCTTCCTCAAATCTCAAAAAACAAAAAAATCTATCGCATTTGATTTTCAATCTTAGACTTCTTTAAACCTCCTTAAATTTATATGATATTTACACAAAGTTGAAATTTGGGTTTGATAATGCTGAATATTGATTCTGATTTTTCCAAAAACATGCTCAGAAATGTAGTTTAGATTTTATCAAAAACATGCTCAGAAAAGTGGTTCAGTTTTATCAGAAACATGCTCAGAAAAGTGGTTAAATTTTCTCAGAAACATGCTTAAAAATGGTTTAGTTTTCTCAGAAACATGCTCAGAAAAGTGGTACAGTTTTCTCTGAAACATGATCAGAAAAGTGGTTAAGTTTTCTCAGAAACATGATCAGAAATGTGGTTTAGTTTTCTTCAGAAAATAGGATCTGATTTGTTCAAAAAATAGGTTCTAATTTGCTCAGAATTTATGTTTTGATTTTCTTAGAAATTAGGTTACGATTTTCTCAGAATTTAGGTTCCAATTTTCTCAGAATCCAGGTTCCAATTTTTCTATAATTTAGGTTCTGATTTGTGCAGAATTCAGGTTTCAATCTTATCATAATTTAGGTTCCGATTTCCTCAGAATTCAGGTTCCGATTTGTGTAGAATTCAGGTTCTGATTTTTGTAGAATTTAGGTTCCAATTTTAAAAAAATTAAAGTTCCAATTTGTCTAGAATTTAAGTTCTGATTTGTGCATAATTTAGATTCTTATTTGTGTATAATTCAAGTTCAAATTTTCTCAGAGACCTGAATATGATTTTCCCAGAATTCTAGTTCCTATTTCCTCATAATTCAGGTTTCAATTTGTGAAGAATTCAGGTTCTGATTTTCTGAGAATGTTGCTCAGAATTCTGGATCTGATTTTTCCCAAAATGTCACTTAGAATTATGGATCTGATTTTTCTTAGAATGTTGCTCAGAATTTTATATCTGATTTTTCCCAGAATTTTGGTCAAAATTATGAATCTGATTTTTATCAGAATTTTTCTCATTGAAATTATTCAAACCTCTTCACCATTTCTTCAATAGCTTTTATCATGAAAATTTTCATTATTTGTGAGAACTTTAAGATCATAAAATAATTATCTGATTTGTTTAGAAATTTTGAGAAACTTTCTAACTTCTGACTCTTCAAAAACATCTTTTTTCAAGATTCTTCAGAAAAAAAGGTCTTTAGAAACATATTTCAAACTCAGAAACTTCTTTCAAAATCAACAACTTCTTTCTTTCTCAACAACTTACTTCAAACTCAACAAATTCCTTTAAGATCAGTAACTTCCTTAAACTCAACAACTTCTTTCTTTCTGAGCAACAAAGACAAACTTCTAGAAACCACCAACCTCAACTTCATGTATATGAAAAAAATTATTCAACAAAAATTTTAGTTGTCAACAAATACAAAACTTTGTTAAAAAAACACCACAAAAGTTCTTCAATATCCCCCTTTGGATTTGTTGAAAACCTTTGTTAATACCTTTTCCTACTCTTAGATTTTTTCCACAACTCAAGTTTTAAATTTTTATCAAAACACAACCTTTCTCAAAAGAGAGTCTCCTGACACCACACTACTGGATAAAGTAATGTTTTTAAAGGATTTACATCCCTCGATGGTAAGAAAATTTTTCGGCCATGTAAAGATAAACTCCCCCTTACTCAAACTACCCCTTTACTTTTATCTTTATCATTTTTATTTTTCTCTCCCCCATTATATGATAACCACAACTTCAGTTTCATAAAATAAAGCTAAGTAAAAACTTCTTACAAAGTAAAAAGTGTTTCTTACTCTCCCCCTTTGTCAACATAATTCAAAGCATAGTGAGAGAAGTTCCTTATGAGGTTTAGGAAGACATGAGAGTAGGATGAACATGGAGTTATATCCTAAATTAGACAAACCTTTCCTTTAACATTTCTTTTGTAAAGATATCAGTAATATGATACTTTGTTGATGTGTATTCTAGAAAAACATCTCCAACAACAACTTTCTCTTTTATGAAGTGAAATTTTATATCAATGTGTTTTGATCTTGAGTGTTGGACAAGATTATTAGAAAGATAAATTTCACTCTAATTATTAAAAAGTATCTTAAATGGTTTAGAAAATTTTACTTTCAAATCTTCTAACTAAACTTTCATCCACATCATTTGAGTACAATATTAAGTAGCTGCAAAATATTCAGATTCGACAGTGCTCAAAGTTACCAAACTTTGTTTCTTACTATGCCAACTCACACAATATTCCCCTAAGAAAAATATTCCTCTTGAATTTTATTTTCTATCATTACAATCACCAACCCAATCAGCATCAATGTAACTATGAAACTTTAACTCACTATTTATTTTGTATAAAAACCCATATGAAGTTTTTCTTTTAACATATCTCAAAATCCTCTTTGCTACCAATATATGTGATTCTTTCAGATTACCTTGATACCTGGCACATAAAGTCACAACATAAACAATATCAGGACGTGAATCTATAAGGTAAAGAATATATCATATTAGCTTTTGAAAATATTTCTGATTCACACTTATTCCAAATTCATCTTTTTTCAACTTTTTACTCACTGAAATAGGAGTTGAAACTTCTTTTGATTCTGCCATTCCAAACTTCTTTAATAATTCCTTGGCACACTTTTCTTGAGATAAGAAAATGTATCTTTATTTTTGTTGAACTTGTAATCCAAGGAAGAAAGTTAATTCCTCCAATATTGAAATTTCAAAGTTCTTCTTCATTTTTTAGAAAACTCATCACAATACTTTTCTTTATCCCCCAAAAAAATTATATCATCCACATAAACAATTAAAATTAAAGTTCCAGAGTCAAAATTTTTCACATAAAAGTTTCTATCCACTTTTACTTTATAAAATTGTATCTTTCTCAAAAAATTGTCAAGCTTCTAATACCAAGTATGTGGATCTTGTTTTAGACCATATAAATCTTTATTCAATTTACAGACTTTGGTTTCATCCTCATGAAGTAAAAACTCACAAGGTTGTTCAATGTAAACTTCTTCCTCAATCTCAACATTTAAGAAATCTGACTTTACATCCACTTGATAATCTTTGTAATTACGATGGAAATCCATTGTTAGAAACATTCAAATAGTTTCAAGCCTTGTAATGGGGGAAAAAGTTTCATCAAAATACACACCTTTCACCTATGCATATCCTTTACAAACAAGTCTTTCTTTGTTTCTTGAAACTTCTCTATGCTAATTCAATTTATTTCTATAAACCCACCTGGTTATGATAAATTTTTTATTTTTTGGACTTGGAACAAGTTCCCACATTTCATTCTTCTCAATCTGATCGAACTCTTCATTCATAGCATCCACTCATTCTTTATGTTGAATAGCCTCTGAAACTGATTCTGGTTTAACTTTTGAGATAGGTAAAGCATGATTTTCTAATCTCAACTTCATTCTTGTCTAAACTAGAGCCTTTTGATTTCCAATAATGTTTTCAGATTAAACCTACTTTAGTAAGGTAGGAAATATCATGGTTTCTTCCCCAGTATCACTTTCTTCACCACATGACTCATCTGAATCACAATGAGGTTGTTTTGGATAACATTCACTATTGTTGGATTTCTCCAATGTTTCATCCTCAACATTCTCAACAACTTTTTTAAGGAACTTTTATTTTCAATTAACTTCACATCATATGATTCCACCAACTTTTGTAAACATTTTTTCCAACATTTTTAACTTCTCCCATTTGGGGAATAACCCATGAAAGTTCCTTCCTTATCTTTCTCATCAAACTTTCCAAAATATGGATTTTTTACTTTAAGCAGACATGGAATTCCAAAGACTTTGAAGTATTTCAATGAGGGTTTTTTGTTACACCACATTTAATAAGGAGTAATGTTGGTTTATAGTCTCAACAAGCATATATTTTGAACATGTAAAATAGTACTAATAGCTTCTCTCTAAAATAATTTTGAAAATTTTGTATTTTTATAACATACTTCTTCCCATCTCTATCAAGATCCTATTATTATTTTCTGATACTCCTTTTTGTTATAGAATATAGAGATAACTATACTGATGTTTGATACCATGATTTCTTATATAGGATTCAAAAGAATTGTCTGTGAATTCAGTACCATTATATGTTCTCAGCTTCTTTATGGAAACCCCCAATTCTTTCTCAACATCTTTTTTGAAGAATTTTAACATTTCAATAGCCTCTGACTTGTGATTCATGAACATGATGTTTTTCATCTGAGTTAAATAATCAATAAAAGTGATAAAGTACAAATCCATTTTTTTGATTGATGTCTCATCGGCCCACATAGATTAGAATGAATAAGATCAAGTGGTTTTCTAGATTGAATCTCAAATCTTTTATGACTTTTGTTAGTCATATTTCCTTTCTGTAAAGCAATACAAACATCTTCATATCTTATTTTAAATTTTAGAAAATTACAAACAACATCGACTTTAGAAAGATTATTCATGTTCTTCTACCCAAGGTGGACAATTATTCAGTGCCACAACTTGTTTTCATCTTCAGCACTCAAATAACGAGAATTATTGGATTCTTCAATTTGAAAGAGATTCCCACTAGTTCTTTCTCCTTTTGTAATAACTTTTCCATTTTTCACACTTTTGATGATAAAATAATCCTTTATGAAGATTAATTATTTTTCATCATCACAAAGTTGACTTACACTAAGTAAGTTATGTTTTATCCCATCAACAAGCAAGACTTCCTTATATTTTAGTTTCTATAATTCAATCTCTGTCATTCTGATTCCTTTAATTTTTAAGGAACCATCATTGCCAAAAGTAATCACTCCTCCATCATGATTTTCAACATGTTCCAATATTTTTATATCACCTATCATTTGTGAAGAAAAACCACTATCAATAATACATGGTTTTTTCCTCTTACTTTCTTTCAAAGCTGTCTCGACAACAAAAGCTCTCTCATCAATCTTCTTATTTTCAGATTTCTTTTCTTTCTTATCATAAGAAACTTGTTTTGAAAGGAGTGTCATACATCATTTATAATGATGACTAGACTGATCACATATCCCACAAACATCTTCCATACATTCAAATTTATTCTTTATTGGAATTTTTCTAACATCTTGAGAATTCACCTTTTCAACTTTCTGTGAGTGAGGAAAGTTACGCATTCTTCTTTCACTATTTATTCCACTTTGGTAAAACCTTCTTTTGGGTAGAGATAAATTGTGCCAACAATTATAAGATATATTCCCATAGATTCCACAACACAAGAAATAAACCTCAAATCTTGATTTTCTATTAAAGAATGATCTTTCTCTATAGAAACTTTTTTGATGTTGATAACTTCTTTCAGCCCTAACATTCTCAGGATATAAACCATATTTTCCTTATGTGAGATTTCAAATTATGTAGATTTGATAGGTTTCTCACAACCTTTTTCCACCCAATATTTACCAACACTTATTCCAGAACCTGAAATTTTATAAGAATCAAATGAAACATTATTTTTGGTAAGATAATATTTCACCTGATTCTCGTAATGAGCATTCAAAGCAATTTTAGTGGTCTAAAATTTTACTTTTGTAGATTTTTTTAAGTTTTCATTCATCTTACTCAAGGTATTTTTGGACTCAAGAAGTTTTGATTGAAACTTGTTAACTTATTCTTCCTTGGATTCTAGATTCTTTCTAAGATCTTCAATCACCTTTCCCTATTCTTCATTTCTAAGTTTGTAGCTTAGAACCTCTTGAATATATTCATCCTCCTGCTTGATGACATCTTTTCTTCCATCAAAAACTTCTTCATGATCTTTCTTCATTACTCTAATTTATTTCTTAAGAGATTTTTTTTGATTAAGACATGCAAGATGTTCGGTTATGAGATGATAATATTTATAAGATTCTTCACCACCTTCTTCACTCTCTAAGGAGTCTTTTGTTTTCTCAACCTTTTCAATGAAGATTATGAATTTTTGTGAACTTTCTTCTTTAGAACAATAATTTTTAGTTGAGTCTGATTCAACCTTCTTTCTCAACATGCTACTCTTATTTTCAAAAGACTTATTCTTGAATTTGTTGGAAGAATTCTCTTCTTTATGATTTTTGTTCCACTTCTTCCATCATAGTTTTTCATCAGAATCGTCTTGTCCAACTTTCTTCTTGGGAAAATTCATAGAAAAGTGCTCAATTCCACCACACTCAAAACATTTGATAGGAAATTTTCCTCCATAATTTCCTCTTCCTCTTTGGTAGTTATTATATATAAGAGACATGATTTTTTCATTTAGCTCATCATCTTCCTTGTCATCAGATTCAAAAGGATTGGATTCATCAAATTCATGTATTTTCATCTCCCTCATGGCTTCAAAATCCATTTCATCTTTCATTTTTTTCTTAAATATTGGAGCTTTCATCATTTCATAAGAAATAAGAAAGTTATGCAATTCATCAAGAGTTAAATCATCCTTATATTCTATGGAAATTTTTTTATAATTGAACCTATATAAAATACTTCTCATAAGTTTCTTCACAATTATAGAATCTTCCAAGACAACTCCAAATTATTTGATGTTGCACACAATTTTATTAATTCTAGTGAAGTATTCATCAATTATTTCATCATATCTCATTATTATGTCTTCATACTTACTATGAAAGATTTGTATCTTGGCCTCCTTGACTTTTGTATTTCCTTTGAAAATGCTCTCCATCTTGTCCCATATGCTTTTTGATGTTTTGAGACCCATCAGCTTCCAATAAACATTTTTTGATAAGCACATGAGAATAGAATTTTGATACTTTCCATCAACTTCTATATTTATATTATCAGTGAATGTTGTAGGAGCATATTTCTCAATAGGTGGAAAACCGATAGTAGCGACATCAACAACTTTAAGGCCAAGAGATAATAGATAAGGAATCATCCTATTTTTCCATCCATAATAATTCTTTCCATATAATGTAAGAATTCCTATACTGTTGATAGAATTAATATTCTCCATGATGAGGATTAAACAAGGGAACCTCCCTCTGATACCACTTGATGTTCTAAGGATCGAATAACAACTGAGAAATGGGGGGGGGGTGGGGTTGAATCAGCTGTTTACTTTTTATATGTTTCAAAACTTTAAGAAACTTAAACCCTATAACCTATTAAGATTTAATTCCTTATCAACCATTAAAAAATACTTAAGCATGCAAGAATAGTAAAGAAAATAAGGAACACATGATTTACAAGGTTCCTCCTCAATGTGAGAACCTACATCCTTTCCATAGCCACCCCCATGGGTCTATGGAAATCCATTATAATGAAAAATTGAATACAACTTGTGTCAACTCCCATTAGACACCTTCAATATCTCAAAAGGAAATATTATACTAACTCCCATCAATTTACAATGTTTTATTAAATAATAATTGATCCAAACATAAGAATACAAACTTTGTTAAATCTGCTCCACAAATGATCAGTCTGAATCCTTAGTCCAATTTAGATAAGTCTGATCTTCTCAATACAGTAAGGATGGTTCCAATTTTACATTTCTTTAAAAGCTCAAAGAAAACTTCTTCAATCTGGTGGGAAACTTTCACTTTGAATTCTCCAGCGCTCCACCTTTTCTGCATGTGTGAAAGTTACAAATGAGTGAATGATCTTAGCACATATTTATAGGCAACTCAGAAAACAAGGGCGGGAAACTTGAAAATCTTTCCCGCTTCCTCAAATCTCAAAAACTCAAAAAATATATCACATTTAATCTTAAATATTTGACTTATTCAAACCTCCATAAATTTCTCTTTGATTTACGCAAAGTTGAAATTCGGGTTTGATAATGATGAATATTGATTCCGATTTTTCCAGAAACATTCTTAGAAATGTATTTCATATTTTATCAGAAACATGTTTAGAAAAGTGGTTCTATTTTCTCTGAAACAAGATCAGAAAAGTGGTTCAGTTTTCTCAAAAACATGCTCAGAAAAATGGTTCAATTTTCTCAGAAACATGCTCAGAAAAGTGGTTTAGTTTTCTCAGAAACATGCTCAAAAAGTGGTTCAGTTTTATCAGAAATATGTTCAGAAAAATGGTTCAGTTTTCTTCAGAAAACATGATATGATTTGTTTAGAAAATTTTTTCCAATTTTTTCATAATTCAAGTTCTGATTTTCTCAGAAAATAGGTTACGATTTTCTCAAAATTCAGGTTCTGATTTTCCCAGAATTTGGGTTTTTGATTTGTACAGAATTCAAGTTCTGATTTGTGCAGAATTTAGGTTTCAATTTTCTCATAATTTAGATTTCGATTTCCTCAAAATTCAGGTTTCGATTTGTGCAAAATTTAGATTCCAATTTGTGCAGAATTTAGGTTCCAATTTGTCTAGAATTCAGGTTTAGATTTGTATAGAATTTAGGTTCTGATTTGTGAAAAATTCAGGTTCCAATTTGTGAAAAATTTAGGTTCTGATTTGATCAGAAATATGGATCTGATTTTCCCATAATTATGGTTCCAATTTATTTAGAATTCAGGTTTTGATTTGATCAGAATTTAGGTTCCAATTTTCTTAGAATTCAGGTTCTGATTTCCTTAGAATTCAAGTTCTGATTTGTGTAGAATTCAGGTTCTGATTTTATTAGAATGTTGCTCAGAATTTTGGATTTGATTTTTCCCAAAATGTTGCTCAGAATTATGGATCTGATTTTTCTCAGAATGTTCCTTAGAATTATGGATCTGATTTTTCCGAGAATGTTACTCAGAATTCTAAATCCAATTTTTCTCATAATGTTTCTCATTGAAATTATTCAAACCACTTCATCATTTGTTTGATAGCTTTTATCCTGAAACTTTTCATGATTTGTTAGAACTTTAAGATCAGCAAAGCATCATCTGCTTTGTTTAGAAATTTTAAGAAACTTTCTAACTTATGACTCTTCAATAACATCCCTTTTCAAGATTCTTCATAAAAAAAGATTTCAACAACATCTTTCAAACTCAACAAATTCTTTCAAACTCAGCAACTTCTTTCTTTCTCAGTAACTTTCTTTAAACTTAGAAACTTCCTTTAAGATCAGAAACTTTCTTAAACTCAGAAACTTCTTTTTTATTATAAAAAAAGACAAAATTCCAGCAACCACCAACCTCATATTCCTGTATATCAAAAACATTCTTAAAAAAAAATGTTATTTGTTAACAAATACAAAAATTTGTTAAAAAAACACCACAAATGTTCTTCAAAATATTTATAAAAAAATATTAATTTAAAATCCCCCATTCTATAACTTTTATTTATTCTTCTTCCCTTGTTTTTTTGGATCGATGACCACCATTGGTCAACATCACCCTTAAGGAAATATATCACAAGTATAATTTTTTCCCATTCATCACATCTGAAATCCAGAAATATATTCTCAAGAGAATTAATTCCTTGATCGACTACCATAGGATTTTTTGTTGAACTAAAAGATGGTCTACCACATGAAATGGTCCAAACCAGGTAATGATCTACTCAACTCCAACACTCGTTGTATTGGTTTTCTCAACAAGGTGATTTGTACACTGACCATGAGTATTGATACCATTATTTCTTTTAGGTTCTATTTATAAATATTGACATATAATATATTAGTTCACATCATTATAAATTACAATATACAGTTCTAAATATGATATAATACTTAACATAAATTAAAAATTCATGAATTATTAATCTCATAATTATAATTTTTTCCTTCGGGAACATTTTCAAATATTTCATAATGGTTTTTCACACCCTAGTTTTTATTTTCCTCCTTTATTTTGGTTTATATTTTTTCATTTGGTTTTTTTCTTGAGTTTCAGGTGTTTTAGATTGAAATTTGGAGTTTTTTGATGTTTTCCTTGGTTACACGGTTTATGAGAATGGTTAAATAGAAATCGTGCGATTCCTTGATGTTGAGCCCCTTTTCAGTTATTTTTCTTCTTACACGGTTAAGGTTGCATGGGTAGTGTATGGATAGATTAAAACCATATATAACCTTAGATAAACTGTGTGGGTCTTGGGGTGTCCCTATATGGGGGTGCACAACTTGAACATGGTTAGTCCAAACCGTGCGAGAAGCATGCACATGGTTCAATAATTTTTGACAGAACCAAACCACACGGTTGGTGCATAATTTCCAAAACCATGCAGCCAAACCGTGCATGTGTTCTATGAGTCCATTAAGGGATGTACGATTCATTAAAGGGTTCCTAAAGCATGAATCCTAATCATGCGTAGTTCCTAGGTTCATTAAAAATTGATTTTTACCATTTTACCTCCTCAATTTTTAACACCAAACCCCCTTTCCTCCCCTATATTGAATCATGAGACCTAGGAAGACCTATCCTACCTTCCTCTCCATGCATCCCTTCCTCATCCTAGTAATGGATTCTTCAAATCTTGGGGGTGATTTCTAAAGATATTCTCATACTCTCTTCACATTCTTCCTTCTTCTTCCATTTTCTCTTGGGTTCCTCTTATCCCTTGGTCTCTTAGGTATAGGTTTCTTGTTTATTTGGTTTTTATTTAGGGTATTTTTCTTGTTAAGGTTCCTTTTGGTCTCCCTTGTCTCTTTGAACCATCTTGAAGTTGTTTTGGGTTGTCGTTGTCGAAGCACCGTGAGTTTGAGGTAGGTTCCCTTATGTATTGATCTTTGAATTTAAAGAATCATTGATTGATTTCCTTTATCACCCTATTTTTATACTAATAAGTGATGTAAAATTCTTAGAATAATTACTTGATATAAAATTAAGTGAATTTATACTTGTATTGAATTGTGTGAAATTGTTTTACTAAACTTTTCACACCTAGTGTTCGAAAAAATGCCCGGTTGGCCTTTATAAGTGATTTTGGTTCTCTAAAGTATTTTTTTGGATTTATAAATGTGATTTGGTTCCTAAATGGTGATTTGGTTTCTCAAATGAATTTTTAAATGGATTTTTGTTTCATAAGTGGTGTTTCATGTTCTTTTGGAAATGTTTTTCCATTTAAGAATGCATGAGTTTCAGTTGGAACTTTTGAAAAATGGTTTTATTTGGAAAACTCTCCTTGGGATGTATAAATTTCCTTGTTTAATGATAAATGGAATGGGAGGTCCCTTTTATGGGAATTTCTTTGTGAATTAATGATTGAAAGGCACGATGATCATCCCTTGGGGTGATTCGAGGGGGATGCTTGGTTGTGTGGTTTGTGTGGTGGCTTGTGTTATATATATTTGTTTGTATGTTTGGAATTTCTTGGATCACCCCCACTTTAGACAAGACATGGGAAACTAGAATAACTAGAATAATATCCAAGAATCCATACTACACTAGTTTAGGATTATGATCTAGCTAGTGTCCCCTTAGTATGGATATGCTTTGCTCTGGGGATGTTGCCCCTCAATTAGGCTAGGTAGGGTATGATAAGAATGAGGGATGTTTGATTACTTCATGCATGACAACAGGATAGATTGGGTTTAGTATGTTTTAGATTTCCCCCTGATCTCCTAGGTATTCCCATGTTCTCTAGAACTTATTTATCCACATGGAATAATTTAGGTTCCTCATCTAGTATTATTGATTGAGTGTTGTTTCTTTCATTACCCTTTGTGTGGTATGGTATTGGTTATTTTCCTTGGTGGTGTTTATACCTTATGAAATCAAATGTTTATTTTTTAATAAAAGTTTTCATGATAAGTGGTTTGAAAGATTATTTCGCACTCCCCTTTCTATATCTCACTTTCCATTTCTTTGAAAAATACTCAAACTTCTCCTTTTGTGAAAAACTTGTTTTAAATGAGGAGGAAAATGGGACATGATTTTTTTAAAAAGAAATGTATTAAAACCTATGTTTTTATATTTTATTTCAAACCTAAAGTTAGTGAATATTTTATTTAAAGTAAATACATTGGAAATATATTATTTGGGAATGCCTACATTGTTTTAATACTCATGCCTATACTTTCATTCTTTTTTAGTCTCAGGTTAAGGTTCTAGCTTAGTCTTGATTATCGTGGGTGATATTGGGTGTTGGTATTGGAGAGTGAACCATGGGATCACATGGATTTTTTATAGTTGTTAGGTTCAGTTGGGTTTTATTTTTAGTTTTTGTTCAGTTTCTTTGATTGGTTTTTATTTATTTATATTGGGTTGCTCAATTTATTTCCACTGCTTTGTTTATTTATATTTGACGAATCGTTCTCACCATTAATCCATGATGCCCTGGCACTTGTTTCTACCCCAAGGTGAACATGAACATATCTTAAGGATTTTGCATGCTATCTTGGGTGATCGGTTCGGGTTCAACTCTGGTTGGTTCATGAAAAAATGGTGTCAAAGCATAGGTTATTTAAAGGGACAAGATTTCAGAGCACCCTTTGTTATTTGAGATTTCAAGGTAGATGGAGTAGGACTGTCAGAACTTGAGGTGTAGATATGGGGAGGTTTCTAGCCAACACTTCTAGTGCCTAACCTTGGGTGACTATGTGAAGTTGGGTTATGAGTTTTATCTTTTTATTTTAGTTATCAGTCCTTTTCTAGATATTTCATAGCTTTGGTTGTTGATTCTTGAATTATCTAGATTTTTTGGAATTGTTTATGGAGTTTTTTGAGTTCGGGGAATGAAATGAGAGTTGGTCCAATGGTTTTTGGTGATATCATTGGGTTTGGAAATCCATGTGGATCCTGGGAATTTGGTTCTGAATAACTCTCTATGGTAGTGGTGTGATTGTCATATAGTGTCCAACCATATAGAAAGTCACCCCTATACACTAGTTCCCCCAAGAAGTTTATTTTGGGTCTTTATTAATTTTGATTTTTTTTGAAAAATTATTTTGAATTATAAAATTGGGATTTCAAATAGTGAATCATTAGTTTCCAAAAGGGAATAAACTAGTTTTTTAATTTATTAAGAAAAGCCTTGAAAAAAATGGATTTTTAGAAAAATAACTTTAGGTAAAATGGGAATTGGATTACAGAAATTGTATATATATAATTAAAAACTTGGGTTGTTTGAAAATTTAATTGGTTTCTTTGGAAATGAAAATTATTTTCAAAATGGAATGGATTTGGAAAATGTTTTGTGGGATTTTTGAAAAGTTTCATGAAACGTGAAATGTGAAGTAAATTTTGAATTTTAAATTTGGGTTGAATTTTTTATTTCCAAAATGGAAATGTATTATTTTGACCTTTATCATTATTATGGGTGCTCAAATATATGGATGTGTGTGAGTAATTAGATGTTTTCTAGTATGTGTGGATGGGTTCCCAATATGGAATGAGAATATACATTTTTGAGGCTCTATGGAATACCATTGGTAAGTGCGCAACTTATTAAACTCATTTTGATTTCCAAAAGTGTTTTCAAAAGGTAAATTGTGATTTTTTGATAAGAGGGTGTTGTTTAGTGTGCCCTTTTTTTATTTGGGGATTTCCTTTTTGGGACTTATTGGTTTGGATATATTGGTAATGTTTTTAAGTGATTTTTTGAGTTTACATTCTTGATGGTGATTTGGTTTGATTGAGTTATTGATTTTCTTGTTGTTTAGAGTATGTACCACCAAAGATTAAATGGATATTTTGAGGTGTAGATATGGGTGGTTCAACGATAGTGAACCCTAAGATTGATCAACCTAAATAACTTCTCCTTAATTTTTGTAAGTTGAACCATCCTCTCTTTTATGGTCAAACATATCCTTTTTATGAGAAATAGTGGGTGAGAAAAATTGAAAGGATCTTCAGTTTCCTTGAGTTTCCTGAGTCTCTAAAAGTTAGGTTCACTACCTTTATGTTCAAAGGTATGAGTTGGAAGTGGTGGAAGTTGATAATTAGGACTAAGTTTCAAGAATACATGTCTTGGGAATCCTTCAAGGCCTCATTCATCCGAAAATATTTCTCTATGGTTTTGAAGGTGGCAAAGGTTATGGAGATGTGATTCCTTTAGAAATGATATGGATCAGTTTTGGAATTCATCTTCCATTTTGTGGATATATTCCTCTATATCCTGGATTTTTCCATGGATGATTATCTGAAAGCCTGAAATTTTGAGAATGGGATTCATCCTTATATTCAGGTGAGGGTGTCAAAATTCGGTCTAACCTCCTTTTCTGAAGTGGTGAGGCAAGCTATTTGGGTTGAGGCTGTGCTAGTGAGAGTACTCGAGGCATACAATCCTCCTTTAGTACCTGAGAGAAGTAAAGGTAATTCCAATAAAGATATGGGAAAGTAGAAAAAATTTTATTTTGGTGGTTTTAGAATTAATATTCCTTCCAATATTTTGTCAGATCCTTCTAGGTAGAGGACCTGGAGTGTCATCAATGCGGTAGTATGGGTCACAAGAAGCCTTTGTTCCCAAATGATCCAAAGGACTGTTGTGCTTGTGTCCATTTTGTAGGATCTAAATATGAATGTAGATTCTCAATTACAAGAGGGGGGGGGGGGTGAATTGTAAGTTTAAAAACATTCATTTTTAACCTTAAGGAAAACTATGTTTAACAAGGTTAAACAAGGTAAATTCACAAGACCTCTTTTAGTTCTACAAACTTTTTAGGTTTCAGAAATGTGGTTCCAGAAATGAAACTTAAGGAAAGTTTACAAGGAAAATATTCTACCTTAAAGCATATAGAATATTACTTATTAGAGTATAAAAAAGAACAAGAAAGTATAAAAAGGTTATGCTTTCTTCCTTTATCAAAATATAATGGAAATAAACTTGAAACAAAACAAGTAACAAGTATGAAATATTTTAACCCAAAGAGTAGGGTATCCAACAACCTTTGATAAAGGTCACTTGATTTATACTTTCAATAAAGTCTATCTTACCCACACTAGGGTAAGCCCTCAATAGGAATATCAGAATCTATCTTGCTATCCCTACAAGCCCTCAAAATTTATGGTAGTCAGAACCTATGTCTTCCTATCCACAGAAGTCCTCGAGCTTTAAGGTATTCAACAACTCTATTTTCATATCCCCAAAAGTACTTGATTGTACACAACAACAATCAGAGTCACATGAAGCAAGATGGACAAGCTGTTCAGTATGCATAAGGTATGAGAGTCTCTCTCTAGAAATCAATTTAGTAGCATGCAATCTCTAGAGTGATCAACCGATATTTGAGCTCATTCAAATGAACTCCTAATTATAGGCACTTCTATAATGGTCGAATCCCTCCTCCAATGGTCATATTTTTCCTTGAATTTCGGAGGGACCTGTACACGTGTCACTCAAAAAACATTTAGTTAGAAATAGAATATATGACATTGTTTCATAACTATAACAAGTGTAAGAAAAATAAGGTTTCTTAACCAAATCTATCTTTCAGATTCTAAGGAAAAATAAAGTTTTAAATATAAGAAAATATACATTTGGTGAATATAAATAATGGATATTCAGATTCTGTCTTTCAAGAAATTCAGAACTTGAATTCTATACATTTCGGAGTCTAGATTCCAATGAATTCGGAGTCTGAATTTCAGAGAATTTGGAGTCTTAAATTTCAGAGAATTCGGAGTCTAAATTTTAGAGAATTTGGAGTCTGAATTTTAGAGAATTCAGAGTCTGAATTTAAGAGAATTCATATTTTGAATTTTAGAGAAATCAGATTCTTAATTTCAGAGAATTTGGAGTTTGAATTTCAGAGAATTCAGAGTCTAAATTTCAGAGAATTTGGATTCTAAATTTCAGAGAATTCGGAGTCTGAATTTCAGAGAATTCAGAGTATGAATTTCAGATAATTCATAGTCTGAATTTCAAAGAATTTGGAGTCTGAATTTTAGAGAATTTGGAGTTTGAATTCAGAACCTAAAAACAGAATACTTTATATCTAAGTATTTAAAGGATTCTGAGGTTTTGAGATGTAAAAACTATTTGAATAAAATGTTTTAGATTTAGAGAAACTATAAAAAGAACAATGAAAACATATGTAAGGATAAATTTCCTTGAGGAAGGAAAATTTTCCTTATTAAGATAATTCTTGGGGAAAAAATAATTTGCCTTAAGATAGAGTATTTGTGATTTTGAAAACATAGAGGAATAGAAAAGTCATAAGGAAACCTTATTGACTCAACAATCTCCCCCGTTTTGGAAATCACAAACATCCTTACGAAAAAGAATATAAGGACTTAGAGTTTTTCTTTATGGACTTTAAAATAAAAACTTATCTCCCTTTACTTATGAATCATACTGAATACGACTAACTCCCCCTTAGGTTTAGAAATCCCTAAGGATCGTATTCTTGACTACCTTAAAAATATTTTTCCATTTCCTATATAAGGAAATCTTCTTTGATGAAACTCCCTCTTAGATAGACCCCCTTACTTAGGGAATTTATTTATTTACTTAGTATTCTTTTTATCATTCCTTTCTCCCCATTTGTGATTTTCAAAAAGGAATAAAGAGAATGTGGAAAAAATATGCTACCTGAAAAATTAGTACTATACAAAGGAAAATGAAAATTTCATTATGATTGAAAGAATTTGTACAAGGAATACAAATACAACAAAAGATCATATTAGGGGTAGAATTATCCTTCTTTCTCCTTCAGAATTAACTTATTTACAATGGTTTTCAACTTCTTTATCTCCATGTGATATTCTTCCACACACTTGAGTAGCTGATCCTGATCTTCATTTTTCTTTTCTAAGGCTTTGATCTTTTATTCCCGAGCCTTAAGAATATCTGCTTAATCCTTCAAGACTTATTCTTTCTTAACAAGCTTCTCTTCAAACTCAATTTTGAGATCCCTTTCCCTCTTCCAATTCATCACCATTTAATTAAGCTTCCCATTCAAGTTCTTTACTTCTTGCTTTCGAGTTGTATATTCGAGAGTCAACTTTTCCTCAAAACTCTTAGTAAGATATTTAAACTTCCCATATTCGGTGTCAAAATAATACTTCACATTATCTTGAAATTCATCAAAGAATCTCAGGTCTTTGATTGTATTTCTTGAATAACTTGTAATCTTCTTTCATGATCTTTTATGAGCTTCATAACCAATGAATAAAGATTTGAAATCATCCTTGAGTCTGAAAAACTTATCCATAAGCATGGAAACTGAATCCAATTTCTGATTTATTGAATGCTAAAGCATATGGAATCTTGAGTCTATACTCAGGAATAAGTGAATGGTATCAACCAAATTATTCAAATAGTGTAACAAAAAATAATTTCCAAGAGTGGTTTATTCCGAATCAGAGTGTTTGGTTGGTGAGGATTATTTTTCTATCTTTTTATCTTTCCTCTTTGATGAAGAACCAAAATATTTCTTTTTCACCACAGATTTCCTAGGTGTATCAACCAACACCTACTTTCCCTTATCATCTCTCGGAATGATCTCTTCTACTTTGGGTGATTCATGCTCACTATCTGATAACCGAACAATCTTGTCTTCCTCAAGGTTTTCTTTCTCAGTACTTGCCACAGGATCTTTTGGCTGAATAAAGTCATGGTTACTACTTTATTCTTCAGATAGTTTATTCACTTCTTCCCAACCCTTTTATTATTTTCCTGCTGTATCATGTTTTGAAGATTCTGTTTCAAAAGTTCGTATTGAAATTTTCTCAGAAGGACTCTCCTTCTCATGATAATCCTCTACTTGCCTTATCATGTCATCTGTATCACCACTTCCTTCTTCTTCTTATTTTTCTTCCACTTCTTCCTATTGAACTATTTCTTCTTCTCATTCTGGTTCTGGAATCACCAAATTCTTTCCCATAGTCACATGAAGTGATTCTTGAAAAAATTATTCTGGTACTTGGTGTTGTTCAGAGGCTTTCTCAGCAGCCTTGAGAAGGGATTGAACGGTTTCAGCCTCAGACATTTTCTTTCTCTGCTTGTTTTCTTTCTCTTGTTTCTCAAGATCTTCAGCAATCTTTAATTTCAAAGATTTTTCCTCAGCAGGGTCCAAGACAAAAATAGGTTCCCCTTCCTTTCTATTCTTTTTTTCTTCTCTCCACTTAGCCACCACTTTATTAGGGTAATTCTTTTACTTATTTGGATTAGGTGGTGCTGATTGAGTTTCCTTTTCCACAATTTTTTTTTATTTCTCTTGAGGTTCCTTAACCTTACTCTTGTTTCCACCCTTCTTGGAAGTTTCAGCCACTTTCAGTTTCTTTGATAAAGTTTCTACTTCTGCTTCAGGTAGCTCATAAAATTATCCAGATTCATTAGAGAATCTATCCTTCATCCTTCTCAAGGTATCATCACTAAGCAGCATAACCTTGTAATTTCTTGTCTTAGAACTACAAGGGATTTTGAACGATTCTAAATAAAGAACTGTAATCTTAGAGATAATGTCTGGATACATGATGATTTGAGACTTCAAATTTTCATTCTTGATATTCTCAATTGTAATCAAAATATACTTCACCAAATTTATCTTCCTAAGATTTACCAGAAAATCAAAAATATAGATGTCACTTTTCTTCAGTGTATCCTTATCCCCTTTTCTCGGAATAATAAAACCTTGAACCCATAATTCTAGAATTTGGAAATTTTTAGAGAGATGAATAATCTTCAGAGTCTTCACTTCTTTCAATCCAAGGCACTCTAAAGACTTTTCCTTCTCAAATTAACCTAATACATCAAATAATTTATGGGTGAAAAATTCATCTTCACCTTCATATGGAATTCTAATTAGACTTGCAGCCTTAGTGTAGGAAAGGGAGTAGGTTTTTTTATAAATCTTGAAGGAAAACTTGTCTCTCCCTCATTTGTTAAAGAAACTTACTGAATCATAGAATTCAATCAACAACTATGGATAAACCGGATCCTGCACCTTCAGTTTTGATACACATAGGCTCTCCCATCCATTCAGCTTTATATTCTTTGAAATAATAGAATCATACTTAGAAAATAAATTCAGATCAACAAACCTCTCTCTGTATATTTTCCATTCACATATTTACTTTATAGATGACATTTCTTTCTGAGGAGAAGATTGCACAAACATTCAGAATTGAGAAAACCCTGAAGATTCATAACGACCTTAAATAGAGCAGTAGGGATTCAACATGCCAAATCTTTGAGAATCGATGTGGGAAAACCATTGGGGGGGTCCTTATATATGTATTTGAGATGACGATTCATCTTCCTTGATTGATCCAATGGTTGAAAAACTCCTGATCAGATCTGACGGTTGAGATGATAGCCGAATAAGGAATTTGGTAGGTTCTGATCTTTTGAGGTTTTTAAGATAAAATGTTTGGATTTAAGGAAAAATGAATCCGAAAAATTTCAATAAAATGAAAATACCAACAAGAAAAAAAAACGATTATGAAAATTTAAGAAAGGAAACATACCTTCCAGATTGCTAGTAAAATTATCCATAACGAGGAAAATTCTTCTTGAAGAACTTTAGATTTTGAAAAAAATCTGGTTAAGAAATTTTTGATTATGAAAATCTTGATTACGGAAATTTTTATTACAAAAATTTTGATTACAAAAATTTTGATTAACAGAAAAATGTAATCCTCCTATGAAAAAGAGATTCTTACTCTAAGGAGATATGTTTCATCAAAAATTTAATATAGAATATTACCTTACAGTTATCATTCCTAACTTTTTTTTAATTTATTCAAATCTATCGGAGGGTAAAGATTTTGTGAAAATATAAGCAAGTTGATCTTGCGTTTTGATAAATTAAAGAATGATATCTCCTTTTTGTGTGTAATACCTAAGAAAGTGATGCCTAATATCTATGTGTTTTTCATGTGAGTGATGTGCAGGGTTTTTACTTAGGGAAATGGCACTAGTATTATCACACAATATTTGTGTTTTGGTAAAATTCATACCATAGTCTATGAGTGTGTGTTGCATCCATAACACTTGATCACAAAAATTTCTAGCTGCTTTATATTCAGCTTCAGTAGTGGAAAGTGCTACTGAGTGTTTCTTTTTTTCATGACCAAGAAACTAATGAATCTCTTAAGAAATGACAAGTTCCTGATGTACTTTTACTATCTATTCTACATCCACCAAAATCAGCATCTGAAAAACTTTTTAAAACAAAATCATTTCCAGAAGTATAAAAGAGTTCTAAATCCATGGATCCCTTTAAATAGAGAAAAATTATTTTCACTAATTTTAAATGGGATTCCTTAGGATTGGATTGGCATCTTGCACATAAGCATACTAAAAACATTAAGTCTGGATGACTATCTATCAAGTATTGTAAACTTCCTATCATACCACTAAAAGATGTTTGATCTACTGGTTTCCTAGCTTCATCAAGATCAAGAGAATTTGAGTTACCAATTGGAGTATAATACTCTTAGTGTTTTCATATCCATACTTTTTAAGAAGGTCCTTAATATACTTATGTTTGGATATATAAGTTTCTTTTGGTTTTTGATAAATTTGAAAACCTAGGAAAAATTTTAACTCACCCATTGTACTCATTTCAAACTCAGATTTCATTAGATTTGAAAACTAATCAGTTAGAGATTGCCGAGTTGAACCAAATATAATGTCATCAACATAAATTTGAACAATAAAATCATTTTTCTCATATTTCTTTACAAATAGGTTTGGATCAAAATTTCCCTTAACATAATTGTTTTTTTTAAGAAAAATCCTATAAGTTTATCATACCAGGATCTAGGGGATTGTTTAAGTCCATATAAGGCTTTGGTAAGTTTAAAAACATGTTTAGGATGTTTTTTGTCTTAAAAAATAGGATGTTGTTCAGAAAAAACTTCCTATTGAATATATCCATTAAAGAAAGAACATTTAACATCCATTTGAAAAAGTTTAAAGTTGAAGAATACTGCATAAGCAAGTATAATACAGATAGATTCAAGTCTATCTACTAGAGCATCGGTTTCTTCATAGTCTATTCCTTATTATTTATTATATCCATTAGAAACTAATATAACATTATTTCTTACTATGATTCCATTTTCATCACACTTATTTTTGAAGACCCATTTTACTCCAATAATAGAAGTTTCCTTAGGTCTTTCAACTAAGGTCCATACTTTATTCCTCTCAAATTAATTTAGCTCATGTAGCCTAGATTTAATCCAATAACCATCACCTAAAGCTTCATCAGTGATTTTTGGTTCTAATTGAGAAAGTAATGATAGATATTCTAATTCATTTCTTAAGAAACTTCTAGTACTTACGGGTTGATTTACATCTCCAATGATACTATCACTGGGATGATTCTTAAGAAACAACTGATTTGGGTTTTGTAAAACATATTCATCAACATATGGTAGGAAATCTTCTGAGTTAAATGCTTCAAAAACATTTTCTTGAACATTTTACTTATCAGAAGGATCTTATATCAAGGATTGATAATCAGTTTTTGAAAACACATCCGAAGATGTAGGTTGAGGTTGTTTAAAACCAAAAGGATCAGTTTCATCAAATTTAACATGTACTATTTCTTCAACAATACTAGTATTTTTATTAAAAACTCTATAAGCCTTAGAAGTTGTGGAGTAGCCTAGGAAAATTCCTTCATCAGATTTGGGTGTGAATTTATGTAAATTATCTTTAGTATTCAAAATGAATACTTTGAAACCAAATACTTTGAAGTAGGAAAGTCTAGGTTTTCTACCATTCTATAATTCATAGGGGGTTTTATTAAGAAAATTTATAATCAAAACTCAATTTATAGTATAACAATAAATACTTACAACTTCAACCCAAAAGTGTTTATCTATTGAATATTCACTCAACATGGTTCTAGTTATCTCTTTAATAATTCTATTTCTTCTTTCTACAACACCATTTTGTTGAGGAGTTCTTGGTGCTGAGAAGTTATTAGTAATTCCTTTTCTACTACAAAAAGTTTCAAAATCAGAATTTTGAAATTCTACTCCATGATCACTATGAATAGTTATCAATGGAAGATTTTTCTCATTTTTAACTTGGGATATAAATATTTTAAAATAAGAAAAAACTTCAAATTTATTTTCTAGAAAATAGACCCATGTAAATCTAGTGTAATTATCAACTAGAAAAAATACATAATATTTTCCTTTAATGCTTCCAGTTTGTGTTGGACCGAAAAGATCCATATGCACCAATTGTAATGAATCAGTAGTTGATACTTAACTAATTGATTTAAAACTTGATTTAAGTTTCTTTCCATATTGACAAGGATCACCGAATTTTGAAGAATCATATCTAAGCTCTGGTAGATCCTTAACAAGTCTTTTCTTAGAGAGTTTGCATAGGTTTCTAAGATTACAATGTACTAATCTTCTATTCCATAACCAAGATTGATCTTTCGTTTCACTAAGACAAGGTAGATCTTGGCTCCTAAGGTCTTATAAGTTTAGTGTGTATACATTCTCTTTCCTGTGGGCAGAAAGAATAAACTCTTCATTGGAATTGTGTAATAAGCACTTATCATTCCTAAAATTAAAAAGGTAACCTTCATCACATAATTGACTTATGCTAATGAGATTGTGCTTAAGAACTTTAACAAATAAAACATTTGAAATCAAAGTTTTTCCAAGAAGAACAATGTTACATATACCAATAATTTCTCCCTGAGCATTATCTCCGAAAGTTATTTTTCATCCTTTTGTCTTGATAATCTTTTCAAAGAAATTTTTGTTACTAGTCATATTCCAGGAACATCCACTATCCATGTACCATGTATTTCTATTGGTACTATCTTTGTTTTCTTGGAAATAAGAGTGTTAGACTTTTTAAATCTAAATTTTCTTGGATCCGAAACTTTCATAAAGTAAGATTTTAGGAATCCACATTTTCTTAGAAAAATAAGCTTTATGAAAACCTAAAGACTAAGTTTTGTTTAAATAACAATTTTTTCCCAATGTCCACCACACTGACATTTAGTACAGAATGGAGTACTTTGAGAAACAAAATAGTTATTACTAAAAACTAGCTTAGAATGAGTATAACCAAATCCAGAACTATTTATTAGGGGTCGAATTTGAGAATACATTTTGTAAAAGTTTTTCTTACTAGAGGTAAAGTTTAACAAACACTTCCTCAAGGAAAATATTTCTGACTTTAGTTTAATAACCAAGTTTTTATCCTAAAAAACATTAGTTTTAGAACTAGAGTTAGTCTCTAAAATATTTTTCTTAGAAATTACATTTTCAAGATCCTTAGAAAGTTTATCCTATTCAGAATTAACTTCTTCAAGGTTTTTGGAAATACTTTTAAAATAAAAATTTTTTTATCAAGATATTTAGAAAGATTTGATACTTCTTTAGTTAAAATAGAAATTCTAGAATTTTCCTTATCAAGATTTTTCTTGAGTTTAGAATTTTCATTCTCAAGAAGTTTAGAAAACCTAGATACTTCTTCATAAGTAGGTAATATATTATCTTCATCAGAAGAATATTATTCATCCGAAGAATTATATTATTTATCATTAGTGTAATTTGAATTCAAGTATACATTTGTGATAGATTCAACATTATGTACCGTGGCCATTAGACAATGATTTTCAATGGGTAGTCTAGCTAGTAGACCAAGATTCTTCTGATCATAAGATTCATACTTTGAGGATTTATCAGAAGAGTCACCACCACTGGCACTCTAGGTGTCATTTGATTTCAGAACTTTCTTAGCTTTAGCTTTTTAGTACTTCTTTATATTCCTCCCAGAATTCTTTTTTTTATATCTTTTTTTTAAGTATAGGACAATATGGCCTTATATGCTATGATCTTTTTCATTCATAACAAGTGACTTTTGAATCTTTCTTGTCTTTTCTTTCTTTCTTCTTAAATCTATATTGAAAGTCTTTATTCTCGAATATATTTTTCATCCTTTAAGAAATATTATCTAGCTCATTCTCAAAATGTTCACTTTCACTTGATTCAGATAAAATGGCGACTTTCTTTGACTTGGATTTTGTAACCCTTTTAGGAGTCTTGGCTTTAGTAGTAGTAAAGGCTACACTTCCATTACCATTTTTCTTCTTATTCATACCAACATCTCTTTTCATTCTTGTCTCATGTTGAAGAAGAGTTCCAAAAATATCATCAAGAGTAATTTGAGATACTTTCCTATTCTCATCAATAACTATTCTCTTAGATTCCCACTCCTTAGGCATGATATATTTAATCTTTTCCACAAGTGCCTTATCATCTAAACCTTTCTCACCCATAGATTGTAAACTACTAACAATTTTAATAAACCTTTGTTGTACCTTGCATACTGGTTCTCCATAAGGAAATAGAAATCCATGATATTCTTCTTTAAGAATAGCTCTTCTAGTTTCTATAACTTTAGATGTACCAAAATGAGTAACATCCAATTTATTCTAGATATAGTTAGCAGCTTCACAATAAGAAATCTGACTATATATCCCTGGTCATGGAGTACAACAAAGTATTGCGTACCTTGTAATTTAGTTGATATTCTGAATTTTCTTGATTGGTTAAAGTTTTGACTTCCTTATCAGGAATCTTGTAATCTTCAGTAAGCATAAAGAAGTTTTCCACTCCAGTATTAATAAAAAAAGTTTTCATATGATCTCTACAATATTCATAATCATTCCTATAAAATATAGGTGGTCTGGTAGGATTTAGATTTTCAATCAAACCAACATTCATTCCTTTCATCTAAATAAAAATATCTTTCCACAAAAACTTGTTAATATTGAAAGTTTGTAAACAAGGGTAAAAATTCTTAAACAAGGAAAATATTTAGAACAATGAAAACCAGAGCAAGAAAACTTATAGGTGATTATAATTATTTTAGAGACCTCCTCTGATACCAATTTTAGGATCGAAATATGAATGTAGATTCTCAATTACAAGAGGGGGGGGGGTGAATTGTAAGTTTAAAAACTTTTATTTTTAACCTTAAGGAAAACTATGTTTAACAAGGTTAAACAAGGTGAATTCACAAGACCTCTTTTAGTTCTACAAACTTTCTAGGTTCTGGAAACGTGGTTCCAGAAATAAAACTTAAGGAAATTTTACAAGGAAAAGATTATACCTTAAAGCGTATATAATCTTACTTACTAGAGTATAAAAAAGAACAAGAAAATATAAGAAGGTTATAATTTCTTCCTTTATCAAAATACAGTGGAAATAAACTTGAAACAAAATAAGTAACAAGTATGAAATATTTTAACCCAAATAGTAGGGTATTGAAAAACCTTGGATAAAGGTCCCTTGATTTATACTTTCAAGAAAGTCTGTCTTATCCACACCAGGGTAAGCCCTCGATAGGAATATAGGAATCTATCTTACTATCCCCATAAGCCCTTGAACTTTATGGTAGTTGGAACCTCTGTCTTCCTATACACGAAATTTTTCGAGCTTTAATGTAGTCAACACCTCTGTCTTCCTATCGCTGGAAGTCCTTGATTGTACACAAAAACAATCAAAGTCCCAAAAAAGAAAGCTGAACAAGATGTTCAGTACACAAAAGGAATGAGAGTCTCTCTCTCTCTAGAAATCAGTTCAGCAACATGAAATCTCTAGAGTGATAAACCGGTATTTGAGCTCATTCAAATGAGCTCCTATTTATAGGAACTTCTCCAAAGGTCTACTTACTCCTCCAACAACCATATTTTTCCTTGAATTTCATAGGGACCTATACATGTGTCACTGAAACAATGATTAGTTAAAAATAGAATATACAACATTATTTCATAACTATAACAAGTATAAGAAAAATAAGATTTCTTAACCAAATCTAACTTTCAGAGTCTAAGGAAAAATAAAGTTCGGAATCTAAGTAAATAAAAATTTGGTGACTATAAATCATGGATATTTGGATTCTATCTTTTAAGGAATATAAAACTTGAATTCTATAGATTTTGGAGTCTAGATTCCAATGAATTCAGAGTCCTAATTCTGAGGAATTCGTAGTCTGAATTCTGAGGAATTTGGAGTCTGAATTTCAGAGAATTTGGAGTCTAAATTTCAGAGAATCCGGATTCTGAATTTCAGAGAATTCGGAGTGTGAATTTCAGAGAATTCGGAGTCTGAATTTCAGAGAATTCGGAGTCTGAATTTCAGAGAATTCAGAGTCTGAATTTCAGAGAATTCAGAGTTTGAATTTCAGAGAATTTGGAGTCTTAATTTCAGAGAATTTGGAGTCTAAATTTCAGAGAATTCAGATTTTGAATCTGGAACCTGAAAACAGAATACTCTATATATAAGTATTTAAAGGATTATGAGGTTTTGATATGTGAAACTGATTTAAATAAAATTATTTAGATTTAGAGAAACTATATAAAAAATGAAAACATAGGTAAGGATAAATTTCCTTGGGGAAGGAAAATTTTCCTTATTAAGATAATTCTTAGAGAAAATATAATTTGCCTTAAGATAGAGTGTTTGTGATTTTAAAAGCATAGGGTAATGGAAAATTCATAAGGAAACCTTATTGACTAAACAAATTTAGGCCATGTTTAGAAATTTTTTAAGTGTGTTTCTAAAAATAAGAGTGAATATGGATCCACTCTCTCAAAGAAGCTCACAACTCAACTGGATGAACATCACATTGGTGAAAGTTCTGTTTGAGTTTTTTGATGTAAATTTTTATTAATTATAGTGGTTGTGTATTATGGTGTTGTCTTTTGTTTGAAATGTAAAAGGATGTTATGTATCCCATTTGTAATTCTGTTTTAATGGAAGCATATTTTTAGAAATTCTAGATATTTTCATCTTGAAGTGAGAGTGTGTTACATTGTGCATCTTATTTCTGTCATTTAGTTCCTTCTAGGTTTATGTGTAGCTATTCCTATTGAAGGTTCAATGTTTGGTTGGTGGTGTTGGTTGGGTATATGACTAGAATTTTAATATTTTGAGGATTCCACTCTGGTCTCCTACATCCGTTAAGAGTAAAACTTTGTTTCAACCTTGACCTTTTATTTTCCCTTAAGAATTTGTTAGGAGGTTACCGCCTGAGTGTCAAACCTTGACTTTACCTTCTCATTTGTAAAACATTGGGCTCTTGGAGTAGGCTTGATGGTTATGATGATGGTATGTTGTTTGGTTTTTGGATTGATATTTTATTTATCCTTTGATAATTGGTATGATTACCATGGGTTATTTCAAGTAGAAGTGTAAGTATTAATCCTAGTGGTGGTTAAGGTGTCCTTCGTTTTAAGGAATTAAATCGTGTGGGTGTGTGAGTCCCTCTATTTGACTCGATCAAATAGAAATTTTGGGGATTTATGGGAGAAATAATCATTCTGGTGGGGATAATTTTCACACCTGAGTTTTTATTTTCCTCTTTTATTATGGTTTATATTTTTATCCTTGGATTTTCTCTTGAGTTTTTGGGAGTCTCAGATTGAAATTTGGAGTTTTGGGTTGTTTTTCTTATATTTCATAGTTTATGAGAACAATTAAAGGTAAATAATGTGAGTACTTGATGTTGATACCCTTTTAAGTTATTTCTATTCTTACATGGTTAAGGTTTTATAGATAGTGCATGGTTATATTCAAACCATGACACACCTATGAGGAACTGTGTGGGTCTTGAGGTGTCCCTAGATGAGGGTGAACAACTTGAGAATGATTAGTCCAAACCACGCGAGAAGTGTCCATATGGATCTCCAGTTTTTGACAGAACCAAAATACATGGTTGGCACACATTTTTCCAAAATGTTCGGCTAAACCGTGTGGGTGTCCTGTGATTCTAGTTAGGGAAGCACAATTGGCACACAATTTCCTAAACCATGCATCCTAACCATGCATAGTGCCCAGGTTCATTAAAAATAGATTTTTACCTTTTTTACCTCCTTGATTTTTAACCCCAAACCCCATTTCTACCCTCTCTTGGCTTGTGAGACATAGGGAGGCCTATCATCCCTTCCTCTCTACACCTCCCCTCCTCTTCCTAGGGTGAAATCAATGGATTTATTCAAGTTTTGGGGGGTGATTTATCCAGGTAATATCCTCTTCTAATCTCATTCTTCATTCTTCTTCCATTTTCTCTTAGGTTCCTCTTCTCTCTTGGTCTCTTTAGTCTAGGGTTAATGTTTCTTTGGTTCTTATTTAAGTGTTTTTTTTCTTGTTAAGGTTCCTCTTGGTCTTCATTGTCTCTTTGAACTATCTTGAAGTTGTTTTGGGTTCCCATCGTCGAAGTTCCATGAGTTTGAGGTAGGTTACCTTATGCATTTACCTTTGAATTTAAAGAATCATTGATTACTTTCCTTTCACACCATATTGTTGTACTAATCAGTGATGTAAAATTCTTAGAATAATTACTCAATAGGAAATGAAGTGAATTTCTCCTTGTATTTAATTTTATGAAAATGTTTTTCTAATCTTCGCATGCCTAGTGTTCAACAAAATTTCTGTTTGGCCTTTGTAAGAAATTTATGGTCTCTAAAGTATTATTTTGGATTTTTAAATTTTATTTAGTTCTTAAATGGATATTCAATTTCTCAAATGGATTTTTTTATTGATTTTGGTATTATAAGTGTCATTTCAGGTTCTTTTGGAAATGATTTTCTGTTTAAGGAATGCATGAGGTCTGTTTGGCACTTTTGAAAAATGTTTTTCTTTGGAAAACCCACCTTGGGATGTATCAATTGACTTATTTAATGATAAAGGGAATATGGGGTATTTGGTATTGGACTTCGTGAATTAATATTTGAAAGGCATGGGGATCATCCCTTGGGGTGATTTGGGGTTGATGCTTGGTTGTGTGGTTTGTGTGATGAATTATGTTTATTATATATATATATTCAGTTGTCTGTTTGGAATTTCTTGGATCAACCCCATTTTAGACATGACCTAAGAACCTAGAATATCTAAAAAAATATCCAAGAACACTTTCCAAACTAGTTTACGATTACGCTCTGGCTAGCGGCCCCTTAATATAGATACACTCTACTCTGGGGATGTTCCCCCTCAATTAGGCTAGGTAAGGTATGACCAAGCGTGAGGGATGTTTGATTACATCAGGCATTCCTATAGGATGAATCATGTTTAGTATGTTCTATATTTTTCTTTAAGATCCTAGGTATTCACATCTTCTCTGGAACTTACTTATCTATAATGGATAATTTAGGTGCCTCATCTGGTATTATTTCTTGAGTGTTGGTTCGTTCATTTCCCTCCATTTGGTATGGTCTTAGTTTTTTTCCTTGGTGGTTTTTATCCCTTGTGAAATAAAATGTTTTTTTTCTTAAATTTTTTCATGAAAAGTGGGTTTAAAGGTTATTTCACACATCATTTACATCTCCCACTTTCCCTTTCTTTGAAAAATACTCAAACCTCTCTTTTTTTAAAAAACTTATTTTAAATGAGGAGGGAAATGGACCATTATTTTATTTAAAAATAAATGTATGAAAATTTATGTTTCTATATTGTATTTCAAACCTACAGTTAGTGAATCTTTTATTTAATGTAAATTCATCAAAGATAGATTATTTGGTCATTCCTATTGAGTTTAATACTCATGAATGTACTTTAATTCTTATTTTTATTCTTGGATGTAATTTCTATATTATTTTTAATAATCATGGGTGATGTTGGGTTTTGGAATCAGAGAGTGACCCCATGGGGTCACATGATGTTTTAATAGTCGTCAGGTTCGGTTGGGTTATATTTTTAGTTTGTAGTTAGTTGCTTTTATTGGTTGTTCTATTTATTTATATTGGTATAATCAGTTCATTTCCACTGATTTATTTATTTATCTTGGAAAAAATAATTCCTGCTATTACTCTACGATTCCTTGGCTCTTTTCTCCACCTTGGGGTGATTGGGAATGCGCCTCAAGTATGTTACGACCCTACTCGTGAGACTATTTTGAGATAGAATTGGGTTGGTTTGTTATATGGTTTGCAAAGAAAATATTAATTAACCAAATCATATCCCCTGGGAGTGCCAAACTGGGTGTACAATAAGTCATGTTATTGTGTACCAATTGACACTCAAATCAATCCTAACATGCATTTTTTGGAGTTATTACCCCTTGGTACATCTGTGCTAGAACCACATCCACTTGTAGTATTTTGATAGTGATATATTTCTAGGTAAACCACATAATATCTACCTTACCAAAAATTCATGATGTTATTATATACTTATCCTCAAAGTCTATCATAGGGTAATTTAATCTATATTTTCCTTAATCTAGTTTCCAATTTTTCTACTAAACTTCCTCTGATACCAACTGCAATAAACCCCAAATATAGTAACCTAGAGCTTGTGTCTATTATTTTACATTGTCTTAGATACAAAGGATCTAATCCAAAAGGACTAATCAGTTTAGAATTCTTGTAGAACCATACACATACATGAAACCCATTTAAATTCGGGCTAAAATATAAAACATAACAAAGGTAAATGATCAACATCCTTGAAAATCATTCTAAGAATTCATCTTCATATCACAGGGAAAGGAAACAAAATAAGGGTGATCTCAAATTCCCCGTAAGGGTTATGTACAGTAGAAGATATTAGGAGTAAATAATGAATAGTAAATATGGAAAGGTAAATAACTGAAAACACATACCATTTAAAAAATAAATTGAGCATGAAACACATCCATGGAAAATATCAAGGTAGTAACCTCATGGATAATAATAACTGAATTCTCAATGAAGGAAATGTATAATTATTGGACATCATGATCTTGAACATAATGATACCTATACTTTCAAAATCTTTCATAATATAGTTTAAAATTATGGGTAGGAAACTATTTAATTCTTCCAACTGATTTGTCTCATGAGACCTTTCAATGTATTGGGGGGCTATATAATTCTAGGACCCACCTGTCACTGCATGTCCAATTAATTCCTCATATATAAAATTATCTATTTAATTCATAAACAACATTCCTTGTAAAAAAATATCCATATTGAGTAAATAATATAGATTTTTCAATAATTCCCTAGTCAATCAAATACTTTCAAAGTATAAAACCATATGTAGAAACGGTATACGAATAAGGTAATAATCATATCCATGATACAAATAATATGTATATTTAAGAGAAATGTAATATCCAATGATTAAAAGTAAGTGAATGTTTCAAAGGATGGTATCACTACAAAATATCCCCAGTGGTGAATAATTAAAATAAAGGTGTTTTTGTCATTGATGAAAAAAATCACCATAAAAATATCATTAAAATTTTTTTTTGAGGAAAATATCTTTTTCACTTTGAAATTCACTTTTAAAAACTAAAAAATTTCAAAAATATTAAGGGAAAAAATTTCATTGAAAATAACCTTGTAAAATTTTATATTAATCTTTAAAACATTTAATGGACATAATGGTGTGAAATTCCATTCATACCACATACGTTAAAAAACATTCCTTTCACATTGTAAGAAATGTACCACATTCAAAAAATGATAAGAAGATTCATTTTTAACCATTTTGCAAAAGGTAAAACCTGAGAATAAATGTCTTTTGATAAATCAATGTATAATTTTAACTTTTGTTTTTGATTTTTTAATGAAAATATGGATATGGAATAAAAATATATCCAATCAAAAGAGAAATAAGATCTGTTTTTCTTCTAAACATTTCTTTTCTTGATTCAAGTTCCAAAGAGAGGATAAGTTGGAAGAATATATGGAAACACTTTAAAATATTAAAATTTAAACTTAATTTAATCATCATTAATAAATATATATTCATTTTAAATACCTAAATGTGTCATTATATACACCACATAAAAATAAACAGGTGCATAATACTACACATGTCTCAATGAAGTAGAAATTGAGACAAAATACCTTAACTCACGCTTCCACTTAGTAGAACATGATTTAATATACTATATAATGGTTTTAAACATGTTATTTATTAGTACCAAAACCAGATTAATATTTATAATATTATATATGATCCTCTTATAACATATTATTACCCGTTTGTTAATAATATTTTATCAATACCATCATTTTGGGTGTTAACTGTTTCATTTTCTTATGCATGTTTTAGGATGGAAATTATGATTATTATGCATAGGATATAGTTACATCATATATAGAATGATATTAATGTTATAAATTTTATTTTTATTTATTAGATACATTTTTAGAATCATTATTGAAAGTTTGAGATGGAAAATGAATCGCATTGTTTTGTGGAGATGGTAGGCCGTACGTATGTGTAATGTCCCATATTTTCTGTGTAGTTTTTTGAAAATTATATGGGATTATTTCAAGACCATAATCTAAGACAACATGTGATTCTGAGGCCCAGGGTGCTTGAAATAAATGTTCGAACTATTTTTAAGTTTATTAAAAATAACACACATGCTCGATTTTAGTAACTTTTAAATGAGTACTCAGATTTGAAATCTGAAGGCACCGTTGTATTCAGAGTAGTGATGTTTTCTTAGGTAGGACCTAACTTTGATCGGTGTGGTTTGACTGTGGAAAATATTTTTTTGATTTATTAAATCAAAATAAAATAAACTTAGAAGAATTTTATTTTAATGTTTAATAGTGATGCAGTAGCACTGCGACACCACGACTAAGTAACTATTTCCTTTCATAAATAAAACAGTGTGACAATGCTGTAACTCAGTGAAATAGTGATGATAAAACACATTTATTCATTTAATATCTTGGAAAAGATATTATATCAAATTCACGATCCCTGGAGGCTCTGAAAAAAAATAAAACACGTTGGAAAATTCTCTCATCGATGAATGATGAATGGTGGCGGATCGATGATCGGATTTGGAACAGGTGTCAGCGGATTGATGAATGATGAACAAATGAATCACACTTCTTTAGTGATAAATCCAATCCTCGAGGTAGAAGGTTTATTTTTCTTCATCAATTATTTCCCCATTATTTTTTATAATAATGGAAATAGACCAACACACGAACAGGTTGATCCACAGTTCGATCGTTCTTGCGGGATGGTTAAAAATGATGGATTAAAGGGGATAAATTATTAAATATTCTTTTGTTCTTATTTCATATTTTCTACCGACATTAATGGACCAAGGCCGAAACGAAAAACTCTAAGGTCTATTCTAAGGGTGTTCTTGTGCTTATCTCTCTTCCCCGTTCTTGCGTTCTTCGTCGGCGGACCCTCATGGTCGGGACATGTTTTTCTGGGTGGTTCCGAATGTGGTTGAAACCCCAAAGTGATGGAGAGAAGAATTGGATCTCCTGGAGATGAAGAACAAAACACAAGGGTTTCAAACATGCTTCTATTTTAAAAAATGGATCACTAGAGTGTGACCGACGACCCGCAGAAGGAGAGCCGCCACCAGCGGCGCGACCACTCAGTAGTCGGCTCGATGATCGACGATGGCGATAGGCCATGACAGCGAGCCACGGTGGTGGGATGACATGGCTCCCTAATCCACGTTGGACGAAGTACCCATGGATGAGGCGCAGGTGGAGCTGGTCACGTGGACTAGCTGTGTGGAACGCGGTCCGGCCGCACTAACTTAGGGAGATGCGGCCAACGGGCCGCGTGCAGCTGGAGCGAACACGATAGCCGTCACGTCCGAGTGGATCGAACCGAACTGTGTCGGCGCAATAAAAGATAAAGCCAATAGGCTAGGCTAGGTTGGTAGTAGGATAGGCCCAGACGGGGTGGACCAGACCCAACGGGCCTGGTCAAACCAGCGGGGTAGGTGGGGTAGGACCTGTGTCAGATCGATTCGACCGGGTCAGACCAGACCCGGGCCCAACTGGCTCCTTTTTACTTAAATGACCATTACTCTCAAACTGTGTGTCCATTTGATGATCCATTTTTAGCATTGGGACCCTCGTGACGAGGTGGTCCTTTTGAGATACTCTAAGTGAGTTTCTATGGAAGTTAGCATATGACCTATTGGCTCGAGGAGTAGGTGCTCCCGAAAAGAGCATGCTAAGGATGGAATCCTGGAACTGGCTATGACCTAGAAGCTGTGTGATTACCTAGACTGCGTGTCTTACATAGACTATGTGTATTATCTAGACTTTGTGTCTTACCAAGACTGAGTCAGTACTCCCCTATCCCACTAGGGTGCATGTCCTCTAGTCTTTGACGACACTCCATGTGTTACCTACACTTTGTGTGTTACCAACACTCCATGTGTTATATACACTCCGTGTGTTACCTACACTCCATGTGTTACGAACACTCCTTGTGTTACCTAAATTCCATGTGTTACCAACACTCCACGTGTTACTATTGGAGGGTACTGTGTATTCTTAAGAAAATCCTATTTATGTACCATAAACCTACACTTGGTGTGAGCTGACTCTAGTGACTCTCTTGATTGTACCTCTCAGAGGATACACTTCGTGCACCTCTTAGGTAGTCTACTTGGTGTATTTATTAGTGATCTTCTTTGTGGTATACTTTGTGTGATTCATTGTGGTTTACTTTGTGTAATTCCTTTGTGGTTTGGGGTCCCTACTGAGTATTGTTTTACTCACCCCTACAATGGATTCGCCCGCACGTGTCATGTCTTGTGCAAATGATTGAAAGATTTAACAGAGTCCTTGGTGGGTCGGAGATAGCTGGTGCTTCGCATTGACCTGACAGATGTGGTATGCTTCAGTGACATTCAGATAGCTTACTGTACCTACCCTTTAGGTAGGTTTTTTTGCAGATGAGATCTAGGATCTTGTACTTTTCTATTTTAGTTGGTCTTGTATTCTGGGATGTTTACTTTTTAGTTTGTACTGTTAATCTAATTGGTTGTCTTAGTGGGTTGAATAACTATTTACTCAGTGTTTTTAGTTTATGTAATTTTCTTGGGGATGAGTGCATGTGTGCAAGTTTATAGTAAAATTACTCCCCTTTATGAGAAACGCCTACTCAACACTAGTATCCAGCCCTTGGCCTATGAGAGGTAGGCTTGGGGTAGTCACGACATGGGCCCTAGGGGATGGGTCATGAAAAAGTGGTATTAGAGGGCAGTTGGTTTTACTCTTATTTGGGGGAAATAATGTTAAGTGTTTTGAGTTTGGATTTCAGGACAGGGAACCCAGTGTTGGTGCGACGACCGACATACCCATACGCCATGACCTTGAATTATGCTTTCTGACTCAGTACATGAAAACACTAGTTGCATAGGAAATTAATGGTTCATGCATCATATAAGAATTGAGTGTGTTCTCAGGTCCTTCTTGAGTTAGATTAAGCTTACCATGTATACTATATTGACCGCGGTACATCTTGTTCCGTTTCAAGATACTTCCACATAGGCATCCAGCTAGGGTTCTAGGGAATAACCATGAGGATGGTCCATTGAACAATGATGCATTAGCGTAGGGACTGTTTCTATAGATAGAACCTCCCGTTGATGTACTAGTGATACCACCACCCGGAGAGCAGCAGTTCCTGCCGACGTTCCCGGTAGAGGATACACGTAGGCTCAGTGAGTTGCATGAGTTCTAGAGACAGCGACCTCCTAGGTTCCAAGGTGAGACAGGTATTTAGGTAGTTGAGTACTGGTTAGAGGTATTGATGTGAGTATTTCTCTTAGTAAGGAAGCCTCACGACCATATGGTAGTCCTATCCGCGAGCCTTCTTTAGGGCTCGGTGGGGAGATAGTGGAGCTTAATGACTCAAACATATGGGGAGGTGATGATATAATGGATATGCTTCGAGCTCCTATTTAGGGAGGAGTTATTTTCAGTGATGTTATTCTCTGTATGTATATGGGAGCTACTGAACCTACAACAAGGCAGCTAGTCAGAAGTAGAGTACTCAATGAGATTCACAGATCTTTCTCGCTACTCTACAAACATGGTGCGAGACCCATTCTTCAGGGCCCGTACCTTCGAGAAGGGACTACATTGGAGGATCAGGGCATCTATGATATCACTTAGCTTCCCTACGCATACTGGGGTGCTATGGAGATCTCTACTGGTAGATAAATTTCTTGTGGAGCAGGCACTGAGAGTAGGAGCTACCGCCGGGCGACAGTTAGTGGAGTCTTCAGTAGTGGCTAGACGATAGATGATGTAGGGACCCAAGTGGGTCAATAACTCTAGGGGATGACACCAAGATACATGATCAGTGGTGAGAGACTCCCATGGCAGAGCGAGTCAGCTAAAGGATAGACTATGCTACTCGTGCGGTGGTTGGGAACATATGGTTAGAGATTGTCTGACCAGCCGTACGACCAACCAAGAGATGGTAGAGGGACCTCCGAGGTAGCAGTGGAGGCATGAATAGGGTGGTATACTAGGAGAAAAATTTGGAAGAGGAGTGAGAGGAGTATAAAGAGGTAGATGAAGGTTCGAGGTACTACCACCACCACCCCCAGGTGGTCCACCCCGAGCTCAGAGAGCTGGTGGAAAAGGGTGAGACCAGCTCCAGGTGATGAAGGCTTAATATCCTGAGACTCTTGGGATGATTAGAGATACGATATGTGTCTTTTACACCCTAGATATAGTTTTGATAGACACAGGTTCCAATCACTCTTTTCTCACCACAACCCTTATTCAAGACACATAGATTCCTGTGGAATTGTTGACTCAATACCTATTCTTAGAGACTCCTAAGAGAGAAGATTCGACGATCAAACACTGGTGTCGACAGTGTGACCTTACTCTTGGGGGTGAGAGTTTTAGTTAGGATCTCTTGGTGATAGCGTCGAGGCCTTAAAATGTGATTCTGAGTATGGTCTAGTTATCCATAGTTCCTGCTAAGATCGACTATTTTAGGCGCATAGTGTGGTGCGTCTGCAGAGATGGAAGTAGGTTTTCCTTTGTCAGTGAAAGAGAGACACAAGCATCCTAGGATGGACTTGCAAATAGGAGGGTATAGTCGATCTCACATGAGTTGGATAGCATGACCCTTGGTGTAGTGGATGAGACGAGTCCTCAGTTTCCTTCAGTGGTGGATGAGTATGAGGACATCATTCCATAATATATTTCTAGACTAACTCTTAATAGGGAGGTATAATTATGTATTGACCTATACCACGAGATGACACTGATATCCACACCAACATATCAAATGGATCCCGCAAATCTTTGTGAATTGAGGGTATAGTTAGAGGACTTACAGAGGTAGGGCTTCGTGAGATCCAGTGTTTTACCATGGGAAGCCCCAATTTTGTTTTCCAAGAAGGAAGACAAGAGCTTGAGGTTATGTGTTGAATTATAAAACCTAAACCAAGTGACTGTGAAGAACAAGTATCCTCTACTAAGGATTAATGACCTCTTCGATCAGCTGAAGGGAGCAAGATGATTCTTGAAGATATACCTCAGATCAGGCTATCATCAGCTTCAAGTGTGGGATGAGGACATCCTGAAGACGACTTTCAGATGTTTCTATGTCCACTATGAGTACTTAGTGATTCAATTTTTCGTGAAAAATACCCCAATAGTGATCATGAGACTCATTAACAGGATCTTCCAGCCCTACCTATAATGGTTTGTATTGGTCTTTATTGATGAAATATTGGTGTATTCAGCGTCTGAGGAGGAGCACATGATACACTTAAGGATGGTCCTGGACTTAAATCGAGAGCACCAACCTTACGAGAATCTCTTATAGTGTTATTTTTGGATACGAGAGGTCCACTTTTTGGGAAACATCATCTCGAAGACTAGATTTGTAGTAGATCCAGTGAAGATAGAGGCAATTCTTTCTTGGGAGCCACCCAAGAAGCTTACCTAGGTGCATAGTTTCCTTAGGTTGTATGGGTACTATAGGAGGTTCATACCCAACTTTTACAAATTAGAATCATCCATGATATCCTTGAAATAATAAGGGAAACCTTTTGTGTGGAAATAGAAGTACCAAGATATCTTTCTGCAGCTGAGGCAGAGTTTGACGAGCGCTCCCATCCTAAGATTTCTAGAGGATGGTGTCATGTACATAGTGTTCTGTGACACATCATGAATTGGAATTGCTTGTGTCCTGATGCAGGGGAAAGTGGTGATTACCTATGGTTCACGATAGTTGAGAACACATGATTAGAGCTACATGACCCATGATATGGAGTTTGCGGTGGTAGTCTCCACATTAAAGATGTGTCAACAATACCTTATGGGAGAGCAATTTATCGTATAATCAGACCACAAAAGTCTCAGGTATATCTTTTATCATTAGAATCTAAACCTGAGACAATGGATTTGGATATATTTCGTATAGGAATATAACTTCAATATAGTCTATAATCCTAGGAAGGGGAACGTGGTGGAAGATTCTCTTAGCCAGAGATCAAGTTCATAACTACTGAACAAAGCCTCAGAGCATTTGGCCTCGCTCCAGATATCCTTTGTGGGTGGATATGAAGAAGCTCATCTCCAGTTGATGGTGGTTACCCCTATACTCTTATAGCACGTGTGGGAGGTACAACTCAGAGATGTTAGCTATGAGACTACACATGCTCATATGTCCATAGGGAATTCCCTTGATGGATATTTGAAAGGTGGGGAGCACGTCATCCTTCTCAGAGGATGCACAGTTGTACCTACGACATTTTAGGAGGAGGTGTTGAGGGAGTTCCATACATCCCCTTTGTAGGTACATCTAGGTGTGGAAAAGATGTACCAGGACCTCCGACGTCAGTTTTGGTGGCCAGGGATGAAGAAGGCAGTGGCAGAGTTTGTCTCTAGATTCCTCCCTCATCAGCAAATGAAGGTCGAGAACCAGGTTCCAGTGGGTTTGAATCAACCCATTGAGGTGCCAAAGTGGAAGTGGGATGGAATATCTATGTACTTCATGATGGGTTTACCAAATAAGTTTAAGGGTCATGATACAAACTGGGTGATCGTTGACCGACTCACCAAGTTGGTCCACTTCTTAGTGATTCAAGAATATGGTTTAGTAGAGAGCTTGGGACACCTCTATATACAAGAGATAGTTCGACTCCTTGGAGTCCCATCAATGATAGTCTAAGATCAAGATTAATGCTTTATATCTTGGCTGTGGAAGGGATTTCAGGAGGTGTTTGGGACTTATCTATGCTTGAAAACATCTTTCCACCTGCAGTCAGATGGCCAGATAAAGCGGACCATTCAGGTCCTATAGGACATGCTATGTGCTTGGATCCTTGATTTTGGCCATAGATAGAATCATCACCTATCCATGGTGGAGTTTTTTCACAACAATAGATACCACTCCACCATCAGTATGGCACCATTTGAGGCCCTGTATGGGAGACCCTGCAGGTTTCCAATTTGTTGGACTGACCCCGAAGAGTCAGTACTCATGGGCCCATAGTTGGTACATGCCACTATAGAGAAGGTTCATGTCATCTTAGAGTAGATGAATATTTCATAGATCTATCATAAGTCCTATTATGATAGAAAACTAAGACCCTTGGATTTAGAGGAGGGACACCATGTGTTTCTTCAGGTCTCTCCTTGATGTGGGATACAGATATTTGGTCAGGGTGACAAGTTATCTCTGAGGTTCATCTGACCTATTATGATACTACATAGAGTGAGCGAGGTGTCATACCACTTGGATCTATGTCCGCAGTTAGAGTGGGTGCATGAATTCTTTCACATATCCCATTTTAGGAGATACGTACATGACCCATTTCACATCATTGATTGGGGAAAGTTGGATGTTGATGATGGGGAAACTTTTGTAGAGTACCTAGTGGAGATCGAGGATCTATAGTAGAGGATCCTTCATGGATGGTCGATTCCTCTGGTGCATATTTGGTGGCAGCACAGAAATATCTAGTAGAGCACTCGGGAGAGGGAGGCTCAAATTCATTCTTAGTATCCCTATTTTTTTAGACTTTTTTTGGATTTTGGGGACATAAATCCCTAAGGTGGGGATAATGTAATGTCCCAAATTTTCCATGTAATTTTTTTGATAATTATATGAGATTATTTCGAGACCAGGAATTGATATGGAATGTTATTATGAGGTCTGAGGTTCCTGGAATAAATGTTTGAACTATTTTTATGTTTATTAAAAATAGCGCGCATGCTCAGCTTTAGTAACTTTTAAAAGAGTGCTTGGATTCAAAATATGAGGGCACCATTGTGTTAATAGTATCAAGTTTTGCTTAAACATAACCTAACTTTGACCAGTGTGAGTTGACTATAGAAAATATTTTTTGGATGTTTTAAAGGAAAATAAAATAAAATTAGAAAACATTTATTTTAACATTTAATTATGATGCAGTGGCATTGTGATTCCATGACTAATAAGCTATTTCATTTCATAAATAAAATAGCATGGAAATGCTGCAACTCGATGAAACAGTGACACTGGAATGCATTTCTTCATTTAATAGCTTGATAGGGATATGAGATCAGATTCACGATCCCTGGAGTCTCTGAAAAAAAAGAAAATGCGTTGGCAGATCCTCTAATTGACAAATGACGAATGGTGGCAGATCAATGATCAGATTTGGATAGGCATCGGCGTATTGATGAACAATGAACGCATGAATCAAGCTTCATTAGATATTTATCCAATACTTGAGGTAGGGGGTTTATTTTTCTTCTTTAATTCTTTATTCGTTCTTGTTTACAATGATGAATGCTGACCAAACGAAGAACATGTTGATCCACAGTTTGATTGTTCTTACGGGATGGTTAAAAATGTGGGATTAAAGGGAATGAATTATTAAATATTCTTTTATTCCTCTTTAATATTTTATGCTAACATGAATGGATAAAGGCTGATGAAAACAAGGCCAAGGTCCATTCTAAGGGTGTTCTTGTGCTTATATCTCTTCCCTGTTATTGTGTTCTTCATTGGCAAACCCTCGTGGTCGCGGTGTGTTTTGATGGGTGGTTTCGAACATGGTCGGACGCCCAAAGTGATGGTGAGAAGAATAGAAGCTCATGGAGATGAATAAAAAAACCTGAGGGTTGTAGGAATGTTTTTATTTTAAAAATGGAGCACCGGAGTGTGACCAATGGCCCATAGAAGGAGAGCATCCGCCGGTGTGCAGTCGCTGGCTTGATAAATGACAGCGGAGAGGCCTGTGGCGGCGCAACTATGGGAGGTGATGGTAGGCCGCGATGATGATCCACACTGATGGGAGTATGTATCTCCCTAAGCCATGTCAGATAAAGGACCCACGACCGAGTCACGGGTGGAGCTGGTCACACGGAGCGGTCGCATGGACTCGGGAAGACACGGCCAGCGGGACACGTGTAGCTGGAGCAGACGCGGAAGCCGCCGTGTCTGGGTGGACTAAACCGGCCCACGTCTAAGTTGTCCAGGTCAAACCGGTGGGTCGAGTCAGACCTAGCGGTTCAGTTCAGGTGGGACCTGGGTCAGACCGACTGGGTCAGACCAGACCCAGACCCAACTGGCCCCTTTTTACTTAAATGCCCATAACTCTCAAACCATGTATCTGTTTGATGAACTGTTTATGGCGTTGGGACCCTAGTGATGTGGTGATCCTTTTGATATACTCTAAGTGTGTTTCCATGGAATTTTTAGTATGGAATATTGGCTCAAGGATTAGGTTCTCTCAGAATAAGCATGCTAAGGACGGAATCCTGCGACTGGATGCGACCTAGAAGCTATGAGATTACCTAGACCATGTGTCTTACCAATAATATGTGTCTTATCTAGACTTTTTGTCTTAATAATACTGAGTTGGTACTCCCCTGTCCCACCAGGGTGTGGGTCCTCTTGTCTTTGAAGATACTATGTGTGTTACCTACACTTCGTGTGCTACCAACACTCCGCGTGTTATATACACTCCATGTGTTACCTACACTCTGTGTGTTATCGACACGCAGTGTGTTACTTACACTACGCGTGTTACCAATGATCCATGTGTTACTAATTTAGGGTACTATGGATTCTTATGATAATCCTGTTTATGTACCATAGACCTATACTTGGTTTGATCTGACTCTAGTGACTCTCTCGACTGTACCTCTTAGAGGCTGCACTTTGTGTGCCTCTTTGGTAGTCTACTTGGTGTAGTTATAGTGATATTATTTGTGGTATATTTCGTGTGATTACTTATGATTTACTTTGTGTAATTCATTTATGGGTTGGGGTCCCTACTGAGTATTGTTTTACTCACCCCTGTATGGGCTTCGACCGTATGTGTCGTGTCTTGTGAAGATGATTGACAGCTTTAATGGAGTCATTTGTGGGACAGAGATAGGTGGTGCTTCATGTTGACCTGACAGACATGGTATGCTTCAACGACATTCAGACAGCTTACTGTACCTACCCTTTAGGTAGGGTTTTCTGTAGATGAGATCCAAGAGCTTGTACTTTTCTATTTCATTTGGTCTTGTATTCTGACCTGTTTACTTTTTAGTTTGTACTGTTACTCTAAGTGGTTTTCTTAGTGGGCTGCATATCTATTTACTCAGTGTTTTTAGTTTCAGTAATTTTCTTGGGGATGAGTGAGTGTGTTCAGGTTTATAGGAAAATGAATCCCCTTTGTGGAAAACTCGTACTCAGCTCTAGTCTCCATCCCCTGGCCTATGGGAGGTGGGTTTGGGGTAGTTACGACACGGGCCCAAGGGATGGGTCGTGACAATATACACAAGAGACGTTATCATTTTACTAATGATAAAAGAGTAAATAAGTATATAATATATTTATTTTAAATAATAAATATCATTTAATAAGTATTATATATATTCATTTCTTCCATATTTATGAATATACATGTGATTTAGTGATGGAAAACAAATGACATCTGATCATGAGGTGGCAGTTCGCTGTACACACGAGTGATGGTTTTTTCTTCCATTTGACGGAGAAGGATATGGATAAATATTATGAAATAAATATGATAAAATATCATTATATGGTATATATTTTTGTTATTATATTCTAATTTTTAGGACATAATTGAAGGTGGTAAAATAATGAGTAAAACAAAAAAACTTCGTTAAAAGGATTACCTTCTCTTAAAGATGCCTCCTTTGTATCTCTTCTTAAAGGCTTTATAATTGGTATTTTGGGAATACTAGTAGCTCTATAACATGTATAAGGATGTTTGAAAGGAAATTTTACAGGGTTTGGTCAAGATATATGGCTCAAATTGTCATAAAGAAGAGATGAATCTAGTTTCATTTTATAAGTGGGGGAGAGGACGCACTTGAAATTTTGAAAAAGAATAAAATATATTAATGTATTATTCAATAAAAATGCCTCCAAAATGGATAATTTATAAATATTATATGATATTTTGTCTAAATATATACATAAAATATAAATTATATTAGTTTTTAGGTTATTTTAACCCTTATCTATTTAGTTTAACCCCTGATAAACATGTTTTTAACCTTAATCGCAATGACACATTTTTCTTCTTTTGTTTTTACTATTCATTATGGAAAAAATGAAAGTTATATCATTAATAAATTTGGGTATTATGATTAAAAATATTAAATACATTTTATCAAATTAAAAACATATTAATGGAATAATTTAATTTAAATTTAAACTCATAAAACGCGATGAAAAATGATTTTTCAAGAAAATGCCCTTTTAAGTATAAAAAAAGTTTTTATACCAAATTTAGGTATAATATTCATTAAAAAACAATAATTGGATTATTAATAACATAATTTAATACTTTTTTCTTTTAAATCATTTTAAAACAAAATGTAATTTTTTATATTCTTGAAATAAAAAGAGAGTTTTCAATAATAATCAATATTTTCACTATTCATTGTAAAATCAATTTTTTTAGAAAAATACCAAAAATACATCCTATTATAATTCTGATATTATAATTTCAAAATTTTATTTAATTTTATCAAATTAATTTTCTAAAATTATCAAAAAGTATTTATATTATTTTCCCATGAAAAGTAATAAAAATCATTTTCGTCAAAAATGTGTTTTTAAAGAATAAAATGACATTAAAAATAATAGAGTGTTTATATTCTAAAATTATTCAATAAATTTTTATTTAATTTTACCTTAATATATATTTTAAAATGTGGTTATTCTTATTCATACCCCCAATTCAAGGGCTAGGTAATAATAATCATATTTAAATAATAATATTTCATGGTTTGTTTAAGCTCGGTGTTGTATGTTATATACACTATAAAATATAACATTCTTTTAAATTATTGGGATATTACATAATATATTTTTACATTGTAATATTCTTTTGGTCCCTTTTTTGGTCTGGGGGAAGGGATATTTAAATACTTTACTTTCTTTTCATTTATGAAATGCGTGGTTAATTTCTATCCAATTTTTATAGTTATTATATCCTCCATATTTCCCCACCTAAAATTATTATCAGTTATGTATTGATGTTATGCATGGAATTGATTTTTTATTGTCATAATAAATGATTAACTTGAATAAATGGTAATATTTAAATAGGGGGAAATTTAATTTGGGGATGAGTAAAAAAGGATATGAGGATGATTTCCTCATTATGAAATTGATGATTATGTTGAGTATAGGCTACTAATTATGTGTGACTACCCATTTGAGTTGGTAATATATTGTTAATGGAAATAAAGAGAATCAAGAATATTGGGTATGGATATGTAATGATAAAAATTATTCTTAATTATCAATTCTATTATAAATAACATATGTGGTGATGATTAAAATAATTATTACATATAAATGTTGCATTAAATGATGATTTTAAGTTTAACTATGAAATGCGGTTGTCTCTATATAATTTTTATTAAGTATGAAATTTATAAATATTTGATAATACATGCTACTGTGTAGATTAATTGTCATACATGGAATAAACTATTCATATTTTACTGAATTGTGTCAAGAATGAAATGATGAATAATAAATATAAGAAGAAAGTTATATGAAGAAAGAATGGACATATTGAATTAAAATTTTAATTTAACTAATAGAAGTGTGGATGTTTCATGGAATTTTAAATAATTTGGTAGAGTGAATCTATAGAAAGAATATAGAAGAGATAATATTCACAAGTTAATAATATTAATATATATAAGGATTATAATGAAATAATATTGGACTAAAAGAGTTGAAATTATTTCCAAGATGAGTGGGCTTATGGTGATATTAATAGGACTATCTATAGGACAATTATGAGTATTGATATTAAATAAGAGGCTAGTTTGATCATTATATATGAAATAATTAGTAATGTCTCATGAGAGGGTATGGGGAGTTACAAGATTAGGTTTCATCCTATAAGTCTGATTTAATTTACTAGATTATTTAAAGAAGTAGTCAATGGAATAAATAATGATAACATTTAATATGAATTCATATTAATTTACAATAGATGTCACTAGATAATTAACTGGAGGATGATGGTTTGTAAAGATATATGAGCAAGGAACTTATTTGGGGCATATGTTTAATCATTGAATAGCGTGACTAGTTTTCTTACTACTTCATTACCTCCTCTTATTATATATCATGTGGTCACATTTATTTTATTACATGAGATTTGTTATTTTTTATATTATTGATATTTTTTTGATTGTATGTGTTTTCTTTACTTGATTAATTACCTGTATGGATGTCTATCTACCCTATTACCTATTTGCATTGTTTGTTTGCTTTAGGATGTAATGATTTAATTTTTTTTACTATCATATTTTTATATATGTGAGTTGTAATGGATTAAAGTTATGACACATTTATTTAATTATGGTATGTAATATCTTAAAGTTAACATGTACAAATATCATCTTACTATGATGGATTGAAGGTTTATGTCACGTATTGGGCTATAATGGCTTGCAGTTTAGCATGAGTCATAGAAGTGATGATGAGGATGCCTGAGGTGTAGGTATGTGATGATGTGGCTGCATAAGGTGAAAATATGTGATGATGTGGCTGTATGGGGTGTAGGGATGTGATGATGTGGCTACATAAGATGTAGGTATGTGTTGATATGGTTGCACAGGGTGCAAAGATGTGATGATGTTGCTACATGGGGTGTATGGATGTGATGATGTGGCTGCATGAGGTGTAGGGATGCGATGATAGGATGATTGGTGTTGGTTGAGAGTTAGGATTGTCTTCTTGTCTGAATAATCTTATGATTGTGATATTATGGAAGTAATTATGATATGAAATGCGTATTCACTATTGATGCTATATTTAGGACTACCTCATTGATTATTATAAATCCCTGAAAATTGATATTTCATGTGCTCATCTATGATAAGTTGTTGATATATAATGTTAATATATTTGTAGGTGGTGCTGTTAGTAATGAACAACATGTGAGTATCACTTTGCTTATTAACTTTATCCATACCCTTATCTTGCTTAGACGTTTTCATGCATACCTATCCCTTTATTTTATTTCTTATGGATATAAAATTTCATAAAAATATGATTCTATAGATTACTCCCAAGTGCTCACCCTACCATAGTTTTCTAAGTGTTTTGTAGGATGGTCTGGGAGAGATTAAAGTTACTCTTTGGGTAGCTTGGATGGAGTCAGAGGATGATTTGGAGTTTCAGTGCTATTCATGCATGTTTAATTTACTCAGATAAATATATGAAATGTAGATGACATTGGGTCATGGGAATAAATATATCTTTTATGATAATATTTGGGTGTTGATTAGTAATTTTATTCTTTAGTACTAGGAATTAAGTGGGTAAATTCTCCCATTCTTGTGATAGATTCCCTTAGTGCTAGTCACCAACTCGGGGCCTATTAGAGGGAGGGATTGGGGGTCACTCGCATATCCTCTTCCAACCCAGGATTATTTTTAATGGGGGAATATCATGACTAAATAAATAAAATGACGATATATACATAATTTTTAAAAAATGGTTATACAAAACGTTTTATAAAAAATGTTTTGTAGAAAATGTTTTATGAAAAAGTTTAAAAAAACTTATACAAACTTTTTAAAAATACATTTAAACAATAAATATTTATAGCATGTAAATAATTTCCACCATATAAACTTAAATGTTAAATGTTTAAAAATTGTAAATATTTTTTTTATATATTATATTAATATTTTACAAAAAAATATAATAAATATATATTGTTTATATTATAATTTTTTTAAAAAATTTTGGTAAGATGTTTAACTTGAAATTGTATATGTTTGGTTATAAGTTAATAATTAATACAGCATGCATGGATTATTTAATTTTTAGTACTTAATATTCTTATTAATGTAAGTATGTTACAATAATTTATGAATCTATTATTTTTAGTGCAATTAATATTAGAGTCAAATTAATTCTACAAATATGAATATTAGTGATCATATTTCTTTTATTTTCAAATATATAACATCTCCTCCCTTTTCTTATTTATTTTTTGGACTCTGGATGACCATAGGCATGTCCTGGGTGTATTGTGGGGTGGTATAGATAGAATAAAAGAAGAATTATCATATAACAATGTACTATCAGGCTTCACATTATTTGGTAGGGTATTTATAGTATTCTATACTCTTTGAAATATTATATAGTTTATATAATACAAACAACTTTAATACTCATTGAATCTTGAACCATTCTATTGTCATCCCCTTAAAACCAATAATTATAATTATCATGATATTTATTCTCGATTATTAGGCCTTTAGAATAAGTGTAAGGAAATCACCTTGTTCACTTGATTGAAACACAATATTATATTCTTTAATCCAATATTCCTTGTACCACTCCAAAAAAATTGATAATATACCTCACTTGAAATTCAGATATGGTATGTTTATACTCTATCCTTGGGCTCGGTGGTGATAATTTAGTCTCAGGGGCAGGGTTCCTAATTACTTAATATATTTTACTATCTTAATCTTCTTTCAGGCCCTCATTTGGTCTGGGGGAAGGAGTCTTTAAATTATTTACATTTTATTTTTTAATTTTTTTAATGTGTAGATAATTTATGTCTCAAAGTTATAGTTATTATATTTTCTATATTTTTTGCCTAAAATGATTATTAGTTATTTCTTGATGTTATGCATGGAATTAATTTTATTTTATTATAATAAATGTTTACCCAAAAGAAATGGGAATATTTAAATAGGGGGAAATCTAATTTGGGAATGGGAAAAATAAGACATGAGGATGATTTACTCATTATGGAATTGATTATTATGTTGAATATGCATAGCCAATTATATGTGACTACCTATGTTAGTTAGGAATATATTGTAAATGGAAATAAAAGAAAATGATAATATTGGGAATAAATATGGAAATATAAGAATTCCATATCATAAATACTACCATAATATCACAATTGTAAGATTATTTATACAAGAAGTCAATCCCAGCTCCCAAACTACACCAATCACCCCATCAACACATCCTTAAACCCCAGACAACCACATCATCACATCCCTAAAACCCATGTAACCACATCATCACATCTCCGCACCCCTTGAAACCATATCATAAAATTACTACACCCCATGCAACCACATCATCACATCCCTACACCTATTTCTACCGCATCATCACTTTTATTACTCTTGATAAACCTCAAGCCATTACAACCCAATACATGACATAAACCTTCAAGCCATCACAACCATAGGATATGTGTACATGTTAACTTTAATACATCACAACCCTTAATTAAATGCATGTTATATAACCTTGAGACATTGAATCCTGTATATGTAAAAATATTCCAGTAATAACTGTGATCCATTATAGCCCAAAACCTAAAAATATACAAATAAGTAAGTGGGTAGACATGTAGTCATGCAAGAAATTAATCAAGTAAAGAAAACACATACAGTCAAATAGATAAATAGAAATCATAAAAAAATAAACAACCACATGCAATAAAATAAAAATGACAACACAATACATAATAAGAGGATATGATAATGTATCAAGAAAACCAGTCACATCATTCCATGATTAAAAAAACACCCTAGGTAAGTTCTGTACTCATTTATCATTACAAAACATTATCTTCCAATTAATTCTACAGTCAAAATACTATAAATTACTATGCGTTCATATTAAATGTTATCATTATTTATTAATATCTGTTAATGATAAGATGATTTTTAATAATAACTAATGAATAATGAATCTGTTAATTAAATATAGTAATTGAACCAGTTATTTACTTAAGATAATTTTTTTAGGGATGAGCGAGCCCGTTCTTGGAAGTGGGAGGATTGGATGCCTCGATGTTATGAACTTAGTTAGCCTTGAAACCATGTGATGGAATATATTTTGTTGACATTTATGTAAGATCTAGGTTGTTAGATCCTTGTTTTGAATTGATGTGAACCTGATATGGTTGAATTATTGGAGATCAATAGGTGTAATTTTCTGGGGATATATTGATGATTGATGCCGGTGTTGGTGGGATGGATTGTATTATGCACAATGGCCTGGGGATGACACCATGGTAGTTAGGGTGAGTTTAGAGCTATAATTTCTTATCAATTTATGCTTGATATGTTATTGATGGCTGAATTTATAGATGGATATTTGATACCACTTTATCACGACCCCCTCACCCACAGGTACCCCTCCAGGGATGACAGTGAAGAGAGTGATATAATGGGTCTCAAAGCCTACCTCCAATAGGCCATGGATTGGAGACTAACATTGATGATATATAATACAAATAGATGAGATGAATTTCCTACAATATAAATAAGGGGATAAGAGATAAGATAAGAAACCACCAACTAACTCCATAACATAATAAAACATCCAAGTACAATGAACGATAAGCCTAATATATGAATGTAATTTCATAAAAAAAATATATAGGTAAATACCTAAAATAAATCCTTTTCATTGACCAAAAATCTCCAATATCTCTTAAAAAAATCCTCAAGACAGTAATGCACAGTTTAATAAAAAACCTGCTCCTACAGACCTGAAAAACAATTTATATATACATAGGGTGATAATAACATGTATACTAAATACGATCTTCCCCAACACCTATGATGTAAAATTTGAAAGAATCATACTAGATCCCAATGAATAAATAAATTAAACAAACTCACCACATAATCAAGTAAAATAATTTCCCATCCTCACCAAGGTTTTCTCACCAAGTAATGCATAAAAGTAAGCATATCTATATCAAATAATATATATAAATGAAGGCACCCAGCTTCCATTTCCACATTAGTTTGTCACTCTCCCACCCCAATTCTACACATTTTTATCTTTTATACCTTACATAAATCATCTTGACTAAATCCAAGAAACTATATCCAGCCCAGCATCTAATGCAACATAGCTATGTGAAGACTTTCATCCTAGGAAACATATCACATCTATATCCCCATAATCACCATATCATCTATAACCAAGTGTAAGCCCAGAATCCACTACAACCCATGTAAATTTTTTATCCTTTGAGCCTCTACATCCCATTAAATCACACCCATGGGAAACTATAGTCACCATAGTTGAATATAAGTATGTGATATAACCTTAATCCATTACAACATGCACATAAATATATAGTAAAACTAAGATCCATCACAGACCATGTGAGTCCATAACCTATACCTTAATCAATCATATATTGGTTATAACCACACATGATAATATAGATAATGGGGGGAGAGAGAGAGGGAGAAATCAACCATCTGTTCCCTCATCATCCTAGATGTTGAGGAAAACGCCCCTCAAAACATTAGGGTGTTAGTTTCCATACCAAATTAAGTGGTGAAGTAAATGAAATAGTAGAATATAAAATATATCATGAATAAACACACTAAGGGAAACTACCTACCCTTAGACTCATCTATAGCTAATGCCACACAAGACACTCGACTACTACTACTAAGGTCTAGAATCTAAAATTTTCACACAAGAATCATTTTTTTAAAATTAAATGAAACCAAAAATAATACTAAATATCGAAAATTTTTTGAGACTCTCTTAACACTTGAGAAATGAAAAAGGGAAGACTCAAGTAAAATAAAATCCTTTACATTGTATACCTCTCAAATAATTCTCATCCTTGTGAATCAAAACTAAATCAGGAATAAAAATCAGAATAATATTGATATTCCATCCTATGAGATACCTCTAAAGTATCTATCTATCACACAAACATGATCATCACATATTAATAAATAAAAAAACACAATATCATCATATATCAAAAAACACTAATGGGGAAGACACCTCTCAAAAAAGGGTAGGTTCATCAATAAACACCACATCATAGAGGATAAATAGTCTCATAAATTAGCATCAATCTGATCATAAATCCACAAAGCATCTAAAAAAAGGATCAAATATTTTACAACTTGGGATATCGAGCACACATTTTCAACTCATGTTCCCAAGTACACTCTTCTAAAACAACATGCCTCCAAAGAACATGAAATAAGAAAAAATCATGCCTAACATGGTGTGGATTAATCATGCTAAGGATTTAACTAGGTAAATAGATATAACCAACCTTTAATATGATAAAAATATGTTGATTATTAGAAGAGATATAGGAGGAATATTATTACATTTATATTTTTAAATATTATTTGATACCACGTTTTCATGACCCCTCCTTCTACATGTACCTCTCTTAGTCCAGAAGATAATAAAGGGAGATAATGACCCCTATAACATGAATTTAAAAAGACATAAATTGGTGAATAAAACCAAAGGTATAAAAATCCACAAAATGGGAGGATTTCCCTCAATATGAATATAGAAAAAGAGATAAGATGAAAAGGAAACAAGAAACTTCATATCATAAATGAAAAAAATACCAATACAATTCATGATAAAACTAATACATGAATGTAATGCCATAAAAATCCAACACAACTAAAAAGAACCACCATATCCAACACCTAAGATGAAACTATAAACTCCAACAGCTTCTGAAAAACTCCATGAGCTAGTAATTCATAGATTTATCATCGACCATATCCTGTGGATTTGAAAAAATGTTTATATATTAATAGCGTGATCATAACATGTATACTTAGTAGGATCCTCCCTAAAACCTATTGTGAAAAAATTTGAAATAAGAATACTAAATCCTAGTTAATAAATAAATGAAACCAACTCATCAACAAATTAGGTAAACTGATTTCCCAACCTCACTAAGGCTCTCTCACCAATTAACACATAAAAGTAATCATATCCATATCAAATCATATATAAAAATTAAGGCACCTCACTTCCACTTCCCTGATGGTTTGTCACTTTAACACTCGAATTCCACACATCTTAAGATCCCATCCCTTCTATAAATCATTATATCTAAATCCGAGCAATTATACCCATAAATTCATCCTATACAACATAGTTATGTCAAGACCTATATCTTGTGAAACATATCACATATACATATCCATATTCATCACCTCATTTGTAACCAAATGTAAGACCATAATCTATTAGAATCCATATAAATTAATTATGCCTCAAGATTCTAAAACCCATATAAGTAAACCTATGGGAAAGCGTAGTCACCATAACTAGATACAAGTATGTGATATAACCTAAATACATTACAACTTTCACATAAATGTATAGTAAAATTGATAGTCATAAAAATCTGTGTGAGTCCACACCCTATACCTTAAGCTATCACAACCTGGGCATGCCCACACATGATACTATAACCAAATAGAGAGTAGGATATAGGTAGAAATTATCTATCCCTTTCCTCACTATCCTAGATGTTGAGGAAAATTCCCCCCAAAACATTTGGGTCTTGGTTACCCTATTGACTCAGGTGGAAAAGTGTATGGAATCAAAAGATATAAAATATATCACACATAATCACACTAATAGAAACTACTTAGCCTTAGACTCATCTTCAACTAATGACACAAAATACACTCAGATTCCAACACTAAGGTCTATATCAATGACTTGTCACAAATGAGAATAGGAAATAACAATTTATAGGGATTTATAATAATCAATGAGGTAGTCCAAAATATAGCATCAATAATGAATAAGAATTACATATCATAATTAATACCATAATATTATAATCATAAGATTATTCATAAAAGTTGGAAATCCCAATTATCAACTCGCCCCAATCATCCCATCATCACATCCCTAAACCCCATACAACCAAATAATCACACACCTTCACCCCATGCAACCACATCATCACATCTCTACACCCCATGAAACCAAATCATCACATCCTTACATCTCATGCAATCACATCATCACATCCATTCACTACATTCAGACACATAATTATATCCCAACAACCCATGAAACCATATAATCACATCCCTGCACCTCATGTATCCTCATCATCACTTCTACGACTCCTACTGAACCTTGATCCATTACAACCCAATACATGGTATAAACCTTCAAGTCATCACAGTTAGAGGATACAACCCATAATTGAATTCACATATCATTACCTTGATCCATTTAAACCTATATATGTAAAAATATTATAGTCAAAATTATGATCCATTACATCCCAAAGCATACAAAAAACAAAAACAAGAAATATGGTAGAGATATAGTCAATAAGTAAATAATCAAGTAAATAAAACACATAAAATCAATCAGATAAATATCAATCATAAAAAAAATAAAACACATAAAATAAAATAAAAGTGACAATAAAATATATAATAAGAGGAGATAATAATGTAACAAGTGAATAGTCACACTATTCCATGATTAAAAAAACACCCTAGATAAGTTCTATACTCATATATATTTTTAAACCATCACCTCTCAATTAATTTTATAGAAAATTATACTGAAAATTACCATGGTTTTATATTAAATTTTATCATTATTTATTCCATGAACTACTACTTTTAATCATATGGTTAATTAAACTAGACTTATAGGACACAACATAAGCTTGAAATTATCATGAACTGGCCCAAATACCCTGGTACCCTAATAACCGTGCCGAAACTGACATAAACCGAAGGGCGTTTCTAATCCCTACGAGTTAGAGAATAACACATGGAATATTAAAAGATAAACAAGGGAACCAATTTTCTAGAAAAATATATAAAATAAAGATATATAATAGAATGATCAAAACTCATCAAGGAGATAATACCAGAAACCAAACAGCTAAATCAAAAACCCAAACAATACATCATCAAAGTACTCAAAGTTTGATAAGATAACTGAAATGTACTAAAGGACATGTCACTCCAAGACCCAAGGGATCATGAAAAACCACCTCCTCCAAGATGCACTTTCCCTTTACTAAGACCTAGTAGGATAAAATTAGCAAATTCCTGAAGGCAAAGGTCGAGTGTGAGCTAAAATACCAGTCGGGTCTCACAAAGTGTTCTATAATAATATTCCAAAATAATTAACCAAAAATTATTTCAATTTCAATAAAATAAGGCATGGTGATAAAATTTAATATTTAAAACAAAACATTATTTTCATTTCATAATTATTGAAAACATTTCAAACATGGATTAAATAAAAACTTTATATAAAATAGTTTATAGAAATCACTAGGTATGAGTAAAGCTGTTTCATAATCAATGGAATTTATAATAAAAATAATCATAATAATAAACATGGTAATATTACTTACTATATGATAGTTTCTAGTTATAGAATCCTCACACATCTCATATCGGTGATCATGACTAATATGTGTGCACATATCCCTCAGGCTCACATTGAATAGGACTCATCAAAATCCCATTAGGGATAAGATCGTCTGAACTAGGTTTTTGTTATAATTTTCATCATCAATACATTTCCAAGAAATTACCATCCTAGCATGATTTTCAAAAATAAACCACTAACTACCCAGGCTCACATATGCTCAGTAAATAAAGTGAAAAAGGGAAAATCATTTTGTTTCACATAAATCATCATTCATAATTCAATTTCCCAATTTCCTTTTCAAAATTCCAATTCACATTCAAAACCAAATCATGGGTTTTTTCATAATTTCATTCCTTTTTCAAATAAAACCAATAATAGGTTTTCATAAATTCAATTTAATCCACTTTTCTCAAATCAATTCACAAATCATTTCATAATTTCCATCAATTTCAAAATACACCCCAATTTCCAATTCCATTGGAATTGGTTTTTTTTTCAAAATTCACTACCAATTTTTTTTTAATCCCAATTCTCATTGAATTGGGTTTTCAAAAATTAATTGAAATAAATTCTAAACAATAAGTAATTCAAGGTTAAATCAATTGAAAAATCTTAAATGGAATAACCCACCTTTAATTGTTGAAAGAAACACCCAAAATGAGACTCACCAATGAATGATGAAGGCATAAAAGATCTAGGGACTCAACATAGAATCAAGATAAAACAACAAAAAATTTAGATCAATAAATACCAAGAAAATCTATTAAAATCTAAGGAGTAAAGAGTGAGAGAGATGGGAAAACCACTTTCTCAGAGAGATACACTACAACCAACATGATGATCACCAACTGAACGAATGATACGAAGGAATACGATGACTCCAAAATCACATAGGAAGAGTCTATAGTCAGAGAGAAAGGAAACCTAGAGGAAGGAAAAAAGAATTTCAGATTAGATACTTTATTAAAGACAAAAAATTTTATTTTACAGAGTGTGTAACCCAATTAAACATAGTGTAATTGTCGATCCCCATATACATCGAAAAACCCACCGCCTTTTATTAAAAATTTTATTTTTAATATTTAAATGGTGTGTAATCTATGAATGGTGTGGAACCTTGCATGACGATTATCCAATTCAAAACATATTCCAGGCGATGATTACATGTTGTGTAACCCCATTGTACGATGTTTAAATCCACAAAAGACTAAAAAACACTAGGTTTTATACTGAAAACTTCAACAGATCCTTGACTTCACCCTTATAGGTATCCTTCTAATTATTTATCGGAATTACCCAACCAATGAAAAAGGAAAACAAAAACAAAGGTTAAAAAATACTTGAAATAAAGGTAGTGGGGTGTTACATCTTCCCCACTATAAAAAATTTTTGTGCTTAGAAAGCCTATCAAGAATATTCTATGTCAAAAAGATGAGACCAATTATCTATTATCAGTTCCTCATGTTTCCATGCCTCATTCAAATAAAAAATGTGCTTCCATAGCACTCATACTAAAGGTATCATCCTCTCATTAATTAAGTTTTTCTTAGAATCAACTATACTGACTGGATTCTCAGTCACAGATAAATCAGGCTCAACATCAAGATCACTCCATATCAAAACACGAGAGGGATTAGAAATATACTTTCATAGCTGAAATACATGTAAAATTTTATGTATCAACATCAACTATGGTGGAAGTGATAACCAGTAATCCACTTTCCCCACCCAATAAATAACCTTAAAAGGTCCTACAAAATGAGGAGAAATATTCTCTTTACCCCCAAGAGTTGATGGCCTAAATGAGGTAAAAATTTAAAGAACACTTGGTTACCAAATGAAAAATCTAAATGTATAAATTGATGATCAATTTAATACTTATACCGAATATGTTCCATCAAAATACTATTAAGAATCAATTGAATCTTTGCTATCATAACTTGTACCAAGCTCAATCCAACCAAGAAAATTTCACGAATCTCCAACCAACACAATGGAGATTTACAAGGCTATCCATAAAAGGCATCAAAAGGATCCATTCTAATCGTGTAATGGTAACTATTATTATAATAAAACTCAAACATCCCCAAACGTTCATCCCAAGCTCCGCCAAAATTGAGGACATGGGCACAAAGCATATCCTTAATAATCTGTATATCTTTTTATGTCTAGCCATCCGTCCACGAATTGTATGTTGTACTCAAATGAACCTGAGATCCTAGTGCCTCTTGAAGGCCTCTCCAAAAGTTATAAGTAAAATATGAATCTCTATTTGATACTATAGAAGATGGAACTCCATGAAAACAAAAAATCTCTCTCAATTAGATATTTCTCATCTCATCAACTTTAGTTATACCATGAATGGGTATAAAGTGAGATGATTTGGTCTGACTATCTATCAAAAACCACATCGCATACTTCTTTCTCTGGGTACATGGAAACTTGACCAAAAAGTCCATAGAAATATTATCTAATTTCCAAGTTATCTCAGGAAGTGTATGAAGAAAACCTAGAGGTATCTGATGTATGACTTTTACTTGTTGGAAAGTATAACAATGAGAAACAAAATCAACGATGTATAATATCATACCTTACCAATAGAATAATTTCTACATATCATCAAACATCTTTGTGGTTCCTGGGTGCACAAACCATTGATAAATATGGAAATCATCCATCAAAACTTTTATCAATTGTAAAATTATAAAAAAATGATTATAAAAACATCACACACCCTACACAGAGAATGACCACTCAACAATGGTCTCCCCACCATAAACATAGTCTCTAATGTGACAAAATTCATCATCAATATAATGTTCTTAAAAAACCATCTCGATAATAGTAGAGATTAACTAAACACTATCCAAGACAACCTCAACCCCTATTTTACAAACTAAAATATGAAAATGTAAAAAAATATCCATCAAGTTCCACTATTATAATGATTCTTTCATAACCTAGGTTGGAAGTTTCCTACTCAGCACATCAGAAATGACATTCCCTTTCCCCATGGTATAGGTGATGTCAAAATCAAAAGATTTTAGGTACTCCACCCAAAAACTCTGATAAAGATTCAAATATTTTTGAGAGAGTATATAACTCAAGTTCTTGTGGTTGGAATATATGACAAACCTTTCTATGAAAAGGTAATGCTGCCAAATATTAAGTACATGAATTACAACTACAAGTTCAAGGTCATTGGTTAGATAATTATTCTCATGTGGATTAAGCTACCTAGATTCATAGGAAATGATGTGATCACCTTGCATATGAACATAGCCCAAAACAAAACTTGACGCATCATAAAAGACCACATACCCCTATTCGGTCTCTAGAAGAGTCAATATTGGCATAGAAGTAAAAAGATGTTTTGACTCAAAAAAAGAACTTTGAAATGTATCATCCCAAGAAAAATTCACTCCCTTATGAGTTAGATATATCATCATAGAAGCGAACTTTGAGAAATCTTTTACAAATTGGAAATAATATCTTTCTAAACCCAAGAATCCCTGAATCTTGAAAACATTATGTGGCTACTCCCATTTTATAACAACCCTAAAATTATCATGATGAACTAAAATACCATGTTATGGGAATACATGTCTCAATAAATTCACCCCATGAATCTAGAAATCACATTTTTATATCTTGGAATAATATCAGTTATTTCTCAATAACTACAGAATTGCTCTCAAATGAAGCACATGATCATCCTCGGACTTAGAGTAAACCCGGATGTCCTCCAAAAAGACCATGAACATATCAATATACTCTTGGAATATCCTATTAATCAAATCCATAAATATTATAGGCACATTGATTAGTCCAAATATCATGGAAGGATACTCATAATGGCAAAACCTACTTCGAAAGGCGGTTTTTAGAATTTCATATTCTTTTATTCTCAACTGTTGATAACCAGATCAATATTTGAGAACTATTTCACCCCTTTCAACTAATTAAACAGATCATCAATCCTTGGTAACATATACTTGTTATTTACTCTAACTCATTTGAGTTTTCAATAATCAACACATAATAAAAGTGTTCCACCAACTTTATTAGAAAAGAGAACAAAGGATGCCTAAGGTGACACACTCAGGTGTATAAAGCCTTTATCTAATAGATCTTCCAACCGAGTCTTCAAATATTTCATTTCAACTGGTGTTATTCATTAATAAGGAATATATACTAGCTGAGTACTAGGCACTAAATAAATAGAAAAATATACCTCCCTTATCGGTAGAAAAGTAGAGAATTCAAAAGTAAACACATCGAGAAACTCAAAGATCACTAGAGGGAGATCACTGCTCAAATATTTCTACTACAGATCAAAATAAAACACTAATATTACTTTACCTAGCTCTAGATAAAAGGATCTAGCTCAAATCAAACTGGGGTCTCACTCTCCCTGAAAGATACGACACACCCCATTAGGCACAATAAAATAGATCCATCAAAGATATCAGTCAATTCGATATTTATTAGCAGTGATCCAATCCATCCCAAAAATTAAATCAAGTGGTTTTATGTCAATAATAAAAAAAATACCAAGTAAGATCAATCTTTGATAAATAGAAAACACAAGTAGGACAATAATTAACCTTCTCTATCTTCATTTTGAGGGGTGTAGTAATATCCATCACATAAGATAAAATCTCCATGAAAGATTTGAGAAGTTCACAATATGAGTTGATTTAAACAAGCGAGATGCATCGATATCAAATAAAGAAGTCACTAAATATGAATCTATAGTGATGGTACCTAACACAATCACTGGACCTGTATATTCTTTCTCTGGGGAATCTTCCGCTGTGTGAAGAAGTTTCTTTCTGAATTAATAGGGTTGAAACCCCTTATATCTTGAAGAATCTGATTGCACCGTATTAATTTTAGGTGATGATGAGACCATGCCATTACATGGATTAGAATAGATATAAAAAACTTCTACAAGTGTTCTGAATAACCATAAGAACCACATATCTTGGGTTCATTAGTGAAAACCTTTTTCAAATTCCCAAAATTTCCACGTTGTAAGTAAGTCAAAGGGCCTCAACCAAGAAGTATAGGACGTCTATAAGAACCCTTATATCAATATTCAACATGAGACTCATCACAATTTCTCTTAACTTTATGATAACTAACAGAACTACCACTAGGAGAAAAAGGAACTCCTGCCAACCCTGACTTGCCAACCAGATCAAGTTCGACCATTAATATCCTATCTGACATGTCAGCATAAGAAGAAAGATTTAGTAATAAAAATAGAGAATGAATATCATATCAAATTACCATATCAAACTATTGAGTCTTCAAATTCTCCTTCTATATAATTTAGGTGAAAACCGCACAAGCTCAGCAAAGCGATTTGTATATTCCATCACAGTCCTGTCAGCCTGCTTGAGTTTGAAAAACTCTATAGCCTTAGCTAGAACCATATAATTTGGATATAATTGGTTAGTGAAGAGAACCTTGATATCCTTCCTGTAACATCCTATTACTATTCCAGGTATTGATAAACCCTTTTCTGTCACATTAAATTATTATTACGTTAAATGGTAAAAAAAATTTATCAGTGAAAAGTTTTGTTTTTGTTAAACATGTCGTAGAATGGTAAAACTCCCAATTAACACTCTGTAATATTCAATTAAATATTTTTTGAGTTAAACACTAAGTAAGTATGAGTTTTTGAGGCCCAAAAAGGCTCGAAGAATATAGAATAAAATTATTAAATAAAATATATTAACTGTGCCCTTTTTATTAATAATTTTTGAATAACTCCAAAACAATGCATTGTTTGAGAAATCTGAGACCACCGTTATGTCTGGAATATGGTTTTTACCTTAGGAGGGGTATAACATTCAAAGACACCAGACATTTTGATGTCTCTCTTGTGAGATAAAGTTCTTAAATAATATTGAATATATTTTTTTATTAAAAATAATTAAATATATCTCAAACAATGCGTCGTATGGGAAATCCGAGACCACCAATGGGTCTAGAACGTGTTTTTTACCTTATACAAGGTATAATTTTTTTTCTCATCGGGTGTTTGGACATCTCACTCACAAAAAAACACTTTATTTTAATTAATTAATTATTCCTATTTTTCATTAATAAATGATTGAAATCTCTCAAACCGTTCATCATTTGAGAAATTTGAGACCACCGATAGGTCTGAAACGAGGGGTTTACCCTAGATGGGGTATAACATTTGTATGCGTTAGACGTTTGGATGCCTCACTCGCAAAAATAACACTTTTTATTTTAATTAATCAATTATTCCGATTTTTCATTAATAAATCATTAATATCTCTAAAACTATTCATTGTTTGAGAAATCCGAGACCACCATTTGGTCCAAAATGAGGTATCTACCTTATACAGTGTAAATTTTTTATTCTAAATGGATATTTAATGTTATTTAATTTTTATATTAAATAATTAATTTAATTTAATAATTAAATCCAGTTTTAATTATCAAATACGTTTCTTTTTACCCTGTTCATCATCTCCTTTCATGCTGATTCTCCTTAAACAAACTGAAACTCCATTGTTGACATGGTAAGTTTTTGAAAAACATCCATTTCTTCAAAGTTTTAATCCATTTCAATGGCAACAACTTAGTTAGAAGAAATAAATGACTCCGTTTTGAATATCCGGTTAAAACATAAGGTAAAAAATGTTTTAATACAGGGTTTCATTTTTTTGCGAAATGAAGAAACATGATAGTTTTGGGGGCTTTAAATAACACGGAGATCTGGTTTTTAGTGGTCGATCCCGCCATGTGTAAGGGAAATCGAACTCCTGTGGGTGCGTTGTTCCTCAGTTCTACGGTTGATACACCACCCAACACATTGGTGCACTACTACTTGTAGGCTATCATATTCCTTTTATTTTATTATTTTTTTATTAATCTTCCAATCTTCTAAATTCTATAACTTCTTCATTATTGATCGAAATTGCACATCATTAGTACTATTGAATTCATCTCGATGAGCAGGATCTAAATCATATTTTTAATCTAAAGGAACCAATGTATTGTTCAATCTGTTTTTCCGCATTTTAAATGGACTATTTTAAATAAATTAACATAGGATGATTATTTGAATTATCAAAATATTATTATTAAAATAATTATAATAGGATAATCACATGGTTATATCTAGTGATAGTTTTTAAAATTGTCTTATCATAATTGATTTGAATTATTAAAGGATAATTACACGTCTTATTGAAAATAATGATCAAAACGTAATTGCAAAAAATTATCAAAATATACTCTTTGTTTTATGAAATGATAATCACATGGGATTATCAGGGTATAATTAAATAAAATTGGAAAATGATAATTTTAATGTTTTATCAAAGGATATTTTTTTAATATTATAAAAGGATATCTACATGAAATTTTATGGGGATAATTGCACAAGATTATTGGAAGGTAATTATAAATAAAAATATCAATTGATAATTTCATAAAATTATAAAAATATAATTATAAAAAATTATCTAATGATAATTTTATGAATTTATCAAGATAATTTAAGTCAATTTTTTAAAGGATAATTATGAGGTAATTATCACGTGACAAGTTTATCAAAATTATCATGGGATAATCACGTTTTTTTTCAAAGGATACTTATTATAATTACAAAACGATAATTTGAAAATTATCTAAGAGAGATAAAATATTATCACATTTAATATTTTAATTGATAATTTGAAATTATCCATGGGAGATAAAATATTATCATATGTCATATTTTAATCAATAATTGGTAATTATCCATGAGAGATAAAATATTCTCGCATGTAATATTTTAATCAATAATTTGTAATTATCCATGAGAGAGAAAATGTAATAAAATGTAATATTTTATTTCCTTGAGAAATAAAATAGAGGTATATAATTATCAAATGAGGTTTATAATTATTCTTATGGATATTTATTGTGATTTCATGCGTTAACATAAAACAATAATCCATATATAATCCAGGAGAGAGAAAATGTAATCACATGTAATATTTTAATTGTGAAATGAAATAGATGTTTTGGTTCTAGGAACTCATGATGAGCATCAAGCATTGGTGTGTCGATGCATATGATAAAAATATCGTGAGGAGGTGTATTGAAGCACACTGGGTGGATTATCGTTGCCGCTAACATCAATGACCTTGAGGTAGGTGGTTGCATTCCGATTAGCCAAATCGATTATCCTTGTATTGCTTTATTTATTTCAATTGTTGATTTAAATTCATTTGCTCAAATCTTATTTCAATTAAATTTATAAAAAATCGATTCAAGTGAATCGAGACATTTGAAATGGTTTTGACATTGAAATTTGTAAAACCCCAATTCCATTGAATTGGATGTGTTTTTGGAAATTGACTGATTTAAATTGTTTAATTTAAATTGTGTATTTGATGGAAATGATTTCAATTAAATTGTTTAATTTAATTGTAGAAATAAATTGTGTAATGATGGAATTGGTTTTGAATGGATTTAAAACTGGTGAAAATGGATTAAAATTACTTGATAGAAACCCAATGGTTTATCTTGTGAAAAAGGCATGTTTTTGAATAAAACATATTTGGTTTTAAATATAAAGAAATTGGAACTTTTGAAATGGATTAATGAGATTGATTGTATTTTAAGCAATCTTAAAATAGTTCACCCATCATGTAAGAGTATATGCAATCCTTAGGTAGTTAGTGAGTTATTTGGATATAATCTACGCTACGACAACATTCTAAAACATAATTTCAGTGGGTCATATCCCCGATGGATTGGTGATGAGTCTCCTTTGGCCAGTTTCATAGGGATGTGTGTATACACATTTTGCTAAGTTCACATAGAGAGTGTAGAATCCTATAGCTGGTTAATACTATCGTACCTTTTGGCAGATGTCCATGTTCCTCACTTGTTTATTTATATTTGAGATATAAATATATGCCAATGATTTTGAACTACTTTAAATGCCTGCTGAATTTATATAAACTATTTTATATAAATGTTTTACATAATCCATTTTTTTAGAAATATTCCATTATTTGTAAAATCATTGCTTAAAATATTTATTTTCATCATTTGAAAATGTATAGAATGTTTTGTTTAAATATTATTTTGAATTTCCAAACCCGTTTACATTAAAACTAAAATCTTTTCTTTGGATAATCTATGTTTGGAATCTGTTAGGGAATCTTTGGTGGTATCCTACTGGGCTTAGTCTCACACCCTTCTTTTTTTTTCCTTTAGGTGTTTGTAGACTTTCTTCTTCCTAGTTCGAGCAAAGGGAAGGGATCTGTCGGAGGTAGATCTAGCTGTTGAGCTTTGTTCATGGTGAGTTTTGTCCTTAGGGAACTTTGGGTTGTTTTTCCCATTTTAGTACTTGGGTTGTAGTACTTGTGTTGTAGTACTTTGGGCTTTTTATTCCTTATTGTATTCTGGTACTTCAATCCCAATGGAGTTTCTTTTGTTATGCACACTGTCTTGTTTTCTTTTGCTTATACATTCTTGTGGCAAAATCATTCCCACATGTATGTTGTATGATTCCAGGTTCTAGTCACCGACCCGTGGGGATTGGTAACACCCTTCAGGCTATGTCAGGGCCGGCTCAGTTATCAGGTTACCAGGGTACCCATGCTAGTTTGTGACACTTCCAATCCAAATCCTCATGCTTCTTTGCTATCACCATAGAGTCCCACCATATCTTACTAGGTCCCTACATCTTAAATGTAACACACTTTACCTTAGTAGCTATGGGAGTTTCTAAGAAATCAAACTGAAGCTCAATATTTCTCAACAAATCCTTATCATCTTGAGGATCATTAGAGCCTTGGAATGCTAGTGAATTCTGGTGAAGGAACTACTAAGCATGATTATGATATTCATATATATGAGGTCCTACAACTGAAATCTAAATGGGAATGGGTGCAGGTTCCTATCCTAGATCTTGGATAATAAGTACAACAACCTCAACCAGGTTTTGGTCCATGGGAGGATTTTCTCGCTGTGGTTCATTAGCATCTTCCTCCTAGATCCTATTCACACATCTTCATAGAGGCATGATGCTACACAAAATCAAAAGACAACATTGAATACATCATAATATTACTCAGATCAACAACTAAAACAATATAAATAGGGAAATTAATCCCATAATATAGATAAAAAATATTTATATCTCAACCTATCCAAATAAAAAGAAGGGAAAAGTCTAGAACCAATCCTCATGATGCCTTTCCAAAAGAACCCATGGTTAATTAAGGGTAATTATAATGAGATATGACCATACACTCACTTGAAACAAACTCCTAAGTCCCAAAAATATATTACAAACTACATACTAACATCAAGGAAAGATGCTCAACTTTCACCTTTGATACCACTTTGTCACGAAATGACCTAGATACCCTGGTACCCTGATAACCAAGCTGACAATTACATAGCCCGAAGGGCATTCCTAATCCCCATGGGTTAGAGACTAGTACCTTGAATCATACTTGATAAATTAGGGAATGAATTTTCCACAAAAACATAAGATAAAGATAGATATCAGTATGCTCAAAACTCCCCAAGGAGATAGTACCATAAACCAAACGGGTAAATCAAAAACCCAAAAAGTACATCATTAAAGTACTCAAATTTTGAAAAGATAACTAAAATGTCCCAAAGGACACATAATTCCAAGCTTTAGGGGATCAAGAACAACCTCTTACCATAATAGGTTATTTCTATTTACTCAAACCTGGTAGGAGTAAATCTAAAAAATATCAAAGGAAAAGGTAGGGTGTGATCTAAAATCACATTAGGGTTTCACTAAGTGTTCAATAATAATATTACATAATAATTAACCAAAACACGCTTTCAATTTCTATAAAATAGGGCATGAAGATACAATTGAATATTTAAAACAAAACATGATTTTCATTTCATAATGATGGAAAACATTTCAAACATGGATTAAATAAACTCTTTATAGAAAAAAGTTTATATAAATCACTAGGAATGAGCAAAGAATTTTCATAATCAGCGGAATTTATAATCAAAATCATCACAACAAGAAACATGGTCATCTGCCCAGTGGTACACTAGTTTCTAGTTATAAAATCCTCACACATCTCATATCATAGTTCATTGCTAATATGTGTACACACATCCCTCAGGCTCACACCGAATAAGATTCATGAAAATCCCATTGGGATAATATCTTACAAACTAAGTTTTTTTAAATTTTTCATCATCAATCCATCAATAAGGAATTTCCATCCTAGAATGCTTGTCCTAAATAAACCACTAACTATCCAGGCTCTCATGTTCTCAATCAATCAAGTTAAAAAGTGAAAATAATTTCATTTTACATAAATCAACATTCACAATTCAATTGTCCAATTTTCCATTTCAAAATGAAAATTCAAATTCAAAACAAAATCATGAGTTTTTTCAACATTTCATGAATTTTTAAAATAAAACCAATAATAGGTTTTCATCAATTCAATTTATTATATTTTTCTCAAATCAATTCAAAAATCATTTCTGAATTTCCATTAATTTCAAAATACACCCCAATTTCCAATTCCATTAGAATTGAGGTTTATTCACAAAATTCAATTCCAAATTAATTTCAATCCAAATTTTCATCAAATTGGGTTTAAAAAAAGTAATTGATAGAAATTTCAAACAAAAATAAATTCAAGTTCAAATCAATTGGCCAAGATTAAATGTAACCACCTAATTTTAATCATGGAAGGAAACACCAACAAAAGGACTCACCAATGAAGGAAAAAGGCACAAAAGATCCAGAAACATAAAATAAAGATAAAAAACATGGAGTTAAGATCCATAAATACCAAAATAATCTATAGAAATCTAAAGAGGAAAGAGAGAGAGATAGGAAAAATTCTTACCCAGAGAGATGCACCACAACCAACACAACAATCAATTGATAAATGGATGATCTGGAGGAATAAGAGGACTTAAAAATCACCTAGGAAGAGTCTATAGGTTGAGAGAAAGGAAACATGGAGGAAGTAAATAAGAATTTATGTTGATTATTTTACTTAAAACCAACACTAGGGATTTTACATAGCTTGTAACCCAATTCCACGTCGTGTAATTTTCTAGTCCCATATACGCTTAAAAACCCATCTCCTTTTATTAAAAATCCAATTTTTAATATTTACACAGTGTATAAGCTACACAATACATATAAAGTTGCATGATGAGTACCCATTTCAGGGTATTTTCTAGGATATTATTATACATCATGTAACCCTATTACATGGTGTGTAAATCTCCAACAAAATTCCAAAATGTAGGTTTTATGCTAAAAATTCCAAAAAATACCTGACTTCACCATTACAGGTATCCTCCCAATTCCTTCTTGGAATTACCCAACCAATGAAAAAGGAAAACAATAATAAAGGTTAAAATATACCTGGAAGAAAGGTAACAGGGTGTAATGATAACTCCCCAAACCCTCTCCAAAGACATTACGAATCAATTAGTAAATAATGAGGAAACTAGCCTACTATTTAATCCCAAAAATTAAAATCATCCTAAATATAGTCATAGTAATAACATCCTAATCCCCATCCAGTTAGAAAATAATTTTTACTCTATTAGTCTAAGATTATTTCATCATAATCTTTACCTATATTAATAATATTAACATACAATTACTATCTCTTCTATATTCTTTATAGAGATACTCCCTACTAAATTATTTAAAATTTTAGGTTGCATTAAAAATTCTTCAATTTAAATTGAAATCCTGGTTTAATATGTCGATTCTACCCCATATAAATTTTTGTCTACATTTATTATTCACCACTACCTTCCTATCACAATGTAGAAGCACATGCTTAGTTTTTTCTATATATGATTATTAATTTATATAGTAGCATATGTTTTCAAATATGTATAAACCAAATACTTAATCAACCCGATACAAAAACAATAACATTTCACAGTTAAACATAAAATTATCATTTAAATAATATTTATATGAATTAATCATTTTAAGAATCATCAGATGTCCAATTTATAATATTAAAAATAATTAAGAATCATGTTTATCTTTCTATATACAATCCCAATATTATTATTTCCCTTTTTTCCATTTCAAATATATTCACAACTCAGATAGTTAGTTTCATATAATTGGAAACACATATTCAATATAATAATAAATTCTATAATGAGGAAATAATCCTCACATCTTATTTTCCACATTCTCAAATCAGATCCCCCCTATTCAAATATTCCCATTTCTTCTGGGTAATCATTTATTATGATAATGGAAAATAAATTCCTTGAATAAAATCAATACATAACTGATAATAATTTTAGGTAAAAAATATAGTGGAGATAATAACTATAACAACAATACATAAATTAACATAACATTTAATAAATAAAAATATGATAAATAATTTAAATACCCCTTCTCCTGGACCAAATAAGGGCCCAAAATAAGAGCAAGTTAAAAATATATATTAAGTAATTTGTAACCCCTACCCTCGGACTAAATCATTACCACCAATACTGAGGAGAAAGTATAAAATTACAATCTCTCAAGTTTAGGCAAGGTATAATATCAATTTTATTGGAGTGGTACATGGAATATTGTCTTAGGGAATATAATGGTGTGTTTTAATCATGTGAATGAAGAGGTTTCCATGAACTAATTACAAAGGGATAGAAATCAAGAATAAATATCATGATAATTATAATTATTAGTTTCAAGGGGATGGTAATCAAAATGTTTAGGATTAAATAAGGTTTATATTTTTTGGTAGTATATCAAGCACATAATATTTCTAAGAGTAGAGAATTCTAGAAATACCCTATCTCATAATTTGAAGCCTGAAAGTTCACTAAGATATGCCAATTATTATTTTATACTATCTATATCACCCCATAATACCCCCATAACATGCCTCTATTCATCCATAGTTTGGAAAATGAATATCGAATGGAAGATAAGGTATATATTTCAAAAGTGAATAAATGAGATCACCACAACTTGTATTAATAGAAGAAATCCGACACTGATATTAATTACACTAAAAATAATGATTTCATAAATTATTATAACATAATTAAATTAATAAAAAAAATAATTCCTTTAAAATTAAATAATCCATTCATATCATATTAATTATTATATTATGATAAAATGCATATAATTTCAAGCTAGACATCTTACCAAAACAGTTTAAGAAATTTATAATATAAACAATATACATATTATAAATATTTTGTAAAAAATTTATATAATATATAAAAAATTTAAATGTTTAAATATTTTAAACATTTAACATGTAAATCTATTTTATAGAAATTATTTAGGTGTTATAAATATTTATTATTTAAATGTATTTGTAAAAATTTATAAAATGTTTTTTAAATGTTTTCATAACATTTTCTGTAAAATGTTTTCTACACAAAATTTTGTATAAACCTCATTTAAACATTATATATATATGTATAATTATTTTATTATTTTATTTATTTTTTCAATGCATCATGTGATCCATGCCGAGACTCTCCTCATCCTTTCACTCACATGCTCGCCCTCTTTTTTTGTTACATTACTTTTGTTTTTTTAATGTTTTCATTTATTATTATTATTATTATTAACATTTCATTTAAATATTTTATGTGTTTCATAGAGATTACCCTCTTCAATGCATTTAACCCCTTCTAATCACATAATAAAGGTATTATAATTATAATTATTTTTTTAATATCTAAAAAAATAGACTAGTTTAGAAAATTATGGAATTTTAGGGTTAAATTATACATGTTACGATCATAATTTTTCCCTTCTACAACAAGTAAAAAATCACTAATATTTGAAAAATAATAATTGAAGATCAAATAATTTTTTAGGAAATGTTCAATTTACAAAAACGAACCTACAATGATATCTTAGTCTAAATAAATATCAATCATCATAATAAATAGTTTTTATAATGATTATAAATTCCAAAATGAAAATAAAATAACTAATTAGAAAAAAGTATTAAAATTAAAAAACTATGACTTATTAATTTCAAGTTCTATATGAAAGATTTAATGTAATGGTTTATACCATTATAAGTTATACCAAATAGAGAAAAGTCACACTTGTGAGCTTGTGAAGAGGCTGAAAAATCAGAATGCCACTTGAAAAAAGTGGGTGTTCAAAAATAAATATGATGTGAATGAAAATGTGATTTGAAAGAAAAGATCATCATATTTTATTAACCATAAAGGTTTAATAATAAATAATAAGAAATATTGGGTTGATAAAGGATGTTAGAAACACATCACATCAATAGACATTAAAAGTAACCATTGGAAGTGTGATTCCCCATACCATTGAAAATAAGATGCTGAAAAGTATGTTGAATCTCAAAAAATTTATCATAGGTAAAAACATAATTCAATAGAAGATCAAGATTCAATGTATACTTTTTGTATTGTTGGATATACAAGAATAAATCATAAAATTTATAGAACAATATTTTTCTCCCTAGGTGTTGGCATGGATTAAGGGGGAGAAATAATGGAAGAAAAGGAGGGAAATCTCCAAAGTTGTAGGAATAAACCTGTTAGGAACACTATGTTAGATACCCTATGAGGGGGATGGGGGGGGGGTGAATTAGGGTATGATAGATTAAAACAACTGCCCCTATTGGTCTTGTTTTTTTATTAGGCAAAACTCTCTTCTCTCTCCTTCCCATTGTAGAGTATGAACAAATCTTAAAGCAAGCACCAAACACAAAAATTTTACTTGGTTCACCCCCACTGGGCTATGTCCAAGGATAATACACTGGTGATGTGATAGTGTATCAAATCCACTAAAATTGCAATACTATTTACAATGTTCGGAGTGGACTCACTGTCCCTCCTGGTTTATAACCAATCACAAATTGAAAGCTCACTGCTCTATCAACTAAAGAGAGCTCACTACTTCTTTAGAAGATCCACTCACAGTTTAAAGACCTATAGGTCCTTGAATTATCTCTAATGAATTGAATACTACACTATATGTATATTCTCTGTTGATGTCATATTTTCATCCACTGATTAAAACCCCTTTACCGTAGGTGTATTGGGAAATCTTCCAACTTTCGCGCAACCCTAGAATGTCTGGAGCGCTTTTCCAAGCCTGGCGCACAAGTGTCACCAAAACACTTGCATGTAACTCCCTTATTTAACTCAAAAATTGGGAAACTCACACCATTTTATTCCCAAACCAATATTGGTTCCCAACTATCAACTGGTGCACAACTTATGAATAACTTTATACTTGCACGCCCAAACCACCACTTGCGTGCCCAAACCTACTTGCATAATTGGAGCCTTAATTATAACAACCTTGATCTTTATTACAGACATAAACATGATTTATTACATAATATTTCACTTAAGACAACTCTGAGGATTGAGAGTTCTAGTGTCTTTGGAAATTAGGAACATTATATAACAACTTAGTACATAAAACAAAACTTTATTGAAAACTTCTTTTACATGACCACAACATTCCTTCGTACTTAGCATTGCATGGGATAACCTGAGGACATGCATAAGAAAAGGGTGAGATATAAAGCCCAGTAAGGGAATAAACAAGGAATAACCTGAATAATATAGTACATGTTAGGAAATATTCATATCAATGGAGCACCAGAGAAACATGAACATAAAGGCATGATATAACATGATTGTCATAACATGGAAACATGACAACAATATTTAAAAAGATATTAGCATGATCCAAGGATAATTGAACATGGATCATGAGTAAAACCTCATTGAACTTGAATTAGAATTAGTAAACCCTCATTGCACTTGACGTATCATGATACTAATCTTTACCCAATGCATTGGAGCGCTATCAGGGCACACCCTTCTTAATCATTTCATTTCATGCATAAGGGTTCCACATAGATCATACAACATGGATTTATTAAACATAATAATTTATTCCATGATAAAGGAATGTGGAATCAATACATGAAACTCTATAATAAATAAGTAAATGTGCATAAATGTGAATACCCTTAATAGAGAAAAGGGCAGGGTATTCACTACATAATGACTTTGGCTTGGAAAATTGCGGTGCAATTTCGGCAGCATAACGACGTGACATAAGGATTCATAAAAATAGTTTATGAGAGATAAAGGGTTATCTAATAATATTTACATGAAATTAATAGTAATCAGGTCATATAGATACATGTCCCAACATATGTAATGGAATTTAGATTCATAATATAAAAGAATTGTTTGAATGTAAATGAGGAGAGAGAAATCCCTTATGGAATTTCAGCATGGTAACGGCTGTATATGAGAGTAATTAATGAGAGAGAAATGGGTGTATCATCATTAAAACATAATGAGGGAAATATAGGGGATGTGAAAAATTATACCCCAACATTTGTAATTGAAAAGAAAAGGGTACAACTACATAAAGAAACTTGGACAAAAATGAGAGAGGAAGAAATACCTTACTTGGAAGTGTGATCCAAAGGCTTGGGAGAGGCTTGAGAGAGGCTTCTAGGGAGATTGGGGTACCTTTGGAGGATAATAGAGATAGTAGGTAAGATTAGGGACGTTATCAAAGGGTTTTGAGTGAATATAACTGGGATCTTGGGTGGGTTTATATAGGAAAAGAGAGGGAAATTGTTTATTATTTAGGTTTTGGACACCACACATTAAACTAATCAAAACCAAAAACCAACCCATGGTTTTTTCCCATGGTATTTTCCAAAGGGGGGGGGGTGTAAAAACTTATTTTATAAGGCCAATGTCTGAACTTCTTAAAATATTAGGCTTGCTTATGTGCAGGCGAGTCACACTCTCAAGGAAATCATTTTAAAAGTTAAAATGTTTTATAAGTCTTGGAGGGTCCACTAAGGCACCATAAAATTAATAAAACAAATATAAAATCACATTATTTTAAAGGTAAAACATATATTGGCTGAACATCACATTTATAGTATTTTATTGCATCACTATTGGGTCATTATGATGTCATAAAACACATTATATATTTAAATGGTATTTAATTTTTACCCAAAACTTTTACTGTCTCATAAAACTATGAAACATTCATTGTTGGATAATTTTAACATCCTGATTCCAAAAATAATATTCATTTTATCTAATTTTTTTCTTCTAAATATGTGAATTTTTACTTTTAAAATAAAAACCAATATTTATAAAAAATTCATTGGTTTTGACAAAAATAGATTTCAAACCTTAATAAAAATTACAATTGTATTCATAATAATTATACGATCATTTATATTTAATAAAAATTAATTAAGTAATAATATTTTATTAAAATATTATTTAATTAAAAAATAAATTAATTCATCAAAATAGATTTCTTAATTGAATATTAACTAAAAATACCATTTGTGCTTTAAAATCTATTTACAAAGTAACAATAATAAAATGAATGTATATTCTATAAACAAAAATAATGCAAATAATAATAATGCTAGGGTCTTGTTACATAACCCCTTAAAAAACCTGAATAATACCTAAGGGTATGGTGTGCGATGGTGACAGACTCTTGGGGAGGCTCAGATAACATGCTTAGGTGGTAATCTCTATTAACTTCCACTTCTACTATAGGCGATTCCGTTCAAGATTACCGTGTTGAAGCTCAGCTTGGGATTGATCAAGAGTGAAGCCCAGTGATGATACCTCCTTTCCAAGCTCCGAAAAATGGTCTTCATATGGATAAATTCTACTATAATGGTACCACCTATGGATTGAGTACATGTGTTGGGTCAGGTATGTACTTCCACAAGAGTGATACATGGAATACATCATGTACTTGAGATAGGTTCTATGGTAGTGCTAGTCGATATGCCATTGCTCTAATTAGATCTAGGACATCAAAAGGGCCGATGTACCTTGGACTAAGCTGTCCCTTATTCCAAAATCTTATAAATCTCTTCCATGGTTATATGTTGAGGAATACTATATCTCCAACATCAAACTATAGGTCTCATCTATGGTTATCAGTATAGATCTTTTGTCAAATCTGAGCAGCTTTAATGTGCTATTGGATGGTCTTAACCTTCTCCACCATTTCTTTGACCATTTCCATACCTAAGAGTTTTTTCTCCCCAACTTCATCCCAACATGCCAGTATTCTGCACCTCTTCCCATAAAGGGATTCATAAGGAGCCATTTGGATGAATGAGTGGAAACTGTTATCGTAAGAGAAATCAACTAGAGGAAGATATTGATCCCATCCTCCTTTCAAGTTCATTGAGTATGCTCTCAACATTTCCTCAAGTGTTTGGATAGTCCACTCAGATTGACCATCAGTTTGAGGATGATAATCTGTACCAAAGTTTAGCTCAGTATTTAGAGCATGTTAGAGACTCTTATATAACTTATAGGTGAATCTTGGATCTTTATTGGATATAATATATAGTGGTACTCCATGAATCCTTACCACTTCTCTAATATATATCTGTGCCAATTGATCTAATGATAAATCCTATCGAATTACAATGAAGTGTGAAATCTTTATAAGATGATCCACAACAACCTAGATAACATTGTTTCCTTTGGATGTCTTCATAATTCCAGTGACAAAGTCCATGATGATGTTATCCCATTTCTATGCTGGTGTGGGTAATGGTTGCATCATCCCCTTAGACTTCTACCTCTCAGCCTTCACTTGATGACATAACATGCACTTTGATGTATACTCAACGATCTCCTTCTTCATGTTATCCCACCAATAATGATCTCTAAGATCTTGATACATATTTGTGTTTACTGGGTGAGTGGAGAAATTCAAACTGTATGCATCATCCAAAATTTCATTGTTTAACTACAGATTTGATGGAACACATATTCTTATCCCAAATCTCACAGTTACTTCTTCATTAACATTGAACTCCAAGGATTTCCCTTTTTTGATAGTTTCCACTTTCTTTAGAATTCCCACATCATCCTTTTGAGAATCCTTTAACCTTTCCAAAAGATACAGTTGAGCAATCATTTGTGAAAGGATTGATGATGTTCCCTTATTTATGATTCCCATGTCCATATTCATCAAATCTAAGAAGATTAGATCATTTTCAATTCTCATCAATAAAAGAATCGCTGGGTCATTTCTACTTAGAGCATCTGCCACCTTTTTTCTTTCCTAGGGTGGTAATGGATTGGGCATTCATAGTTTTTGATTATATATAACCATATTTATTTCCACATATTCAACTCTTTTGGTGTGAATATATACTTGAGAAATTTGTGATTCATATATATTTCACACTTCTCCCCAAAGAGGTAATGTCGCCAAATTTTCAAAGTGAAGATTACTGCAACCAACTACAGATCATGTGTTTATAGTTTTTATTATGAAATTTAAATTGCATTGAATCATAGGCAATGAATTTTTCATTTTTCATCAACACATATCCCCTGAAATTATTCGAAGCATCACTTAATACCACAAAAAATTATCCACTTGTGGGTAATGTGAGCACAAGCATAGTGATAAGCCTCATTTTCAACTCATTGAAGCTATCTTTGCATTCATCAATCTAAGAAAACTTTACTCCCTTATGAGTTATCTTGTTAAGAGGGTTGGAAAATCGGGAGAAATTTCTCACAAATCGGGAATAATATCCACCTAACCCCATGAATCTATGGATATCCATCACCAATGTTGGCCTCAACCATCCCTTAATTGCAGCTATCTTGGAGGGATCCACAAATATCCCATTGCTTGTGATGATATGACCCAACAACGAGACTTCCTTAAACCAGAACTCACACTTAATGTAATTTTCATAGAGATTATCCTTTCGCAAGGTATATAGTACAATGCTTAGATGCTCCTCATGCTCCTCCTTGATTTTGGAGTATATTAGAACATCATCTATAAATAATTCTATAAATTTGTCAAGGTACTCTCTAAAGACTCTATTCATCAAGTCCATAAAAATTTCTGGAGAATTAGTGAGTCTGAAAGGCATTACTATGAATTCATAGTGCCCGTACCTTGTACGAAAAGGTGTCTTGGGGATATCCTCCTTCTTCACCTTTACTTGATAATATCCCAACCGCAGATCCACCTTGGAGAAGTATTGTGTTCCATATAGCTGATTGAATAAGTTATAAATTCATGGCAGATGATACTTGTTCTTTATCGTGATTTGGTTGAGCTCATGATAATCAACACAAAGGTGTATTGACCCATCCTTCTTCTTGATAAAGAAGACTGGTGCACCCCATGGTGAAGCACTTGGGTGTATAAACCCTTTATCCAGATTCTCATGTAGTTGTTTCTTTACCTCCTCAAGCCCCACAAAAACCATTCTATATAGAGTCTTGGATATTGGAAATGCCCCATGTATAATATCAATTGAGAATTCAACATCTCTTCTTAGAGGAAGACCATGAAATTACTTAGAAAACACTTCAGCAAATTTTCTCACAATAGTCATGTATTCAATGATGCTTGCTTCCTTAGACTCAATCATCTAAGAAAGATACGAATGATCATAGGGAAATAATATCCATGCTTGAGATGATGGTTCTAAGGAAGATCCATCATTCTCCTTGCACTTGTACAGAATCGGGGGTCAATTCTCCATCTGGAGAGTGATTTCCCTCTCAAGGAAATTTATGTTGGATCTATATAAGGAAATCCAATCCATGCCAAAAATTGCCTCAAATTCCACCAAAGGGAGTATGAAGAGGTTCTCCAGGAAGTTGAAACCAGAAATTGTGGCAAGGGATGAGTTATATTCATGGGTTGCAATGATTTCCCCATTTTCTATTCTCACCGACATCATTACTTCTAGGATTCTTGGTGGTGTTGGGATTATTCTACTAAAATTTTGGAATATAAAAGAATTCATAGAACTAGAATCAAAAAGTATGTTTGTTATTCTTGAATGAATAACTAGCGTACCTATCACCACTTTGTTGTCAGGGTTTGCTTCAGTGGTAGTGATGGAAAAATCTATCCCTTTCTACCTTGGAGGTTTTTGGTTGCCTATAAAAACCCTTGTCTTAGTGAACTAGTTTGAAAAGTGCCTTGGTTCTTTGCAGTTGAAGTACTGAACAATGTATTGAGGGTTTAAAAGAGTGTTCCTCTCCTCTGTTGAAATAGTGGGTTTTTCTTGCTGATAGTTAATGGCCAGTTTCCCTTCTCTTTCACACCTAAAACATTTCCTCACCCCCTTAAGGAAATTTATAGGGTGATTCTTTCCACACATTTGGCAAGTGGGGTGATGAAATTTCTTAGCAACATAGGATTTATCCATTTGACTGCCAAAATTAAATTCCACTTTATGCTTATTATCCCCATGATACCCCTGAGATTCTCTGATCTCTATTTTGACTTTGAGGGAACATCATACAATTTCCTCATAACTATCTAAGTCACGAATCTCTTGGGATTTCCATAGGCTAGGTTTTAGCCACCCAAAGAAGTGGTTAACCTTGAATTCAGGGGTAACGACAAAGCCAAAGGCGTATCATGAAATACTTATGATGTTTTCCTCATATGCTCTGATGGATTCTTTGTATTTTTTGATTAATGAAAAGGAAGTCCCTTTCTATCTTAAGTTAGAGGGTGCTTGGAAAATATTTATTGAATTTTTTTTTCTAGAAATCCTTCCATTCCAACACCTCGATCTCTTCCTCAAGATTTGTATTTTTGATAAATTTCTACCATTGAACAGCTTCACCCTCCATATGATAAGCATCCAAAAAAACCTTCTCTTATTCAGAACATTGAATGATGGAGAAGATCTTCTCAATGGAGTTGATCCATTTTTCGACGAATGATGGATCAAATGATCCATTAAATGTAGGATGCCTTTGTCTCATGAAGCTCTCGATTGTAGTTTGTTCTTTATTAGGGGGGGGGGGGTTGAACATTCCTCTTGACCCATATTTATATTCAAAACTTGAGTTAACTAAGAGAGTATTTTGAAAAAGTTTTCAATTTCTGCTCCCATCGGATTGGGCATCTCATTAGAACAGTCATCACATTGATCTTCATATCCATTGTTAGCCCAAGTCCTCCTATTAACAGCCATTGGCTGGAATAAAAGGAAAGTTAGGGGTAACACATAAAGGGTAATCCAATGACAAAAAGGTATAACTTATAAATTAAACTTATTTACTTAACTTATTAATTTATAGGCTTCAATCCATGTTATCCACGATCTACTTCTCAATATGTATTCTTAGGGGAATTTTTTTATTCCCTTAATAATGGTTCATACTAAGATTATAAATTTACCAAATAATATCCCCCAGGAGTGTTGACCCAAGAGTTCAGCAAGTCCCATTTTCGTGAACTGGTTCTTGTTCGAGTCTAGCTCAATGTGGTGTTTTCGGGTTTTACCTTTAGATACATCTGTTCTAGAGCAACCTCTACTTTTTTGTATCAATACAGGGATGTATTTTATTGAAAAACCACTTAATATATACTCATAAAAATTTAGGGATGTTTTTCTTATACTTAGTCTTATCCCTAAGGCTTTCACTAGGGTTTTCTAATCCTAATCCCAAAAATAACTAAACCTATCATCGGATACCAACTATAACAACCCTTATCTTTATTACACAAATAAACATGATTTATTACATAATATTTAACTTAAGAAAACTTTGAGGATTGATAGGTCTATTTTATTGGGAAATTAGGAACATTACATAACAACTTAGAACATACAACACAACAACTTTATTTAAAACTTCTTTTACTTGACCACAACATCCCTTCGTACTTAGCATTACATGGCATAACCTGAGGACATGCATAAGAAAATTGTGAGGAGAGATAAATACCTTAACATGAGTAAAAACTAATTAAAATTTAAATATCATCATACTAATCTTTACCCAATACATTGGAACGCTATCAGGGTGCACCCTTCTTAATCTTTTCATTTTATGCATAACTGTTCCACATAGATCATACAAGATGGATTCATTAAACACAATCATTTATTACAAGATAAAGGAATGTGAAATTAATACATGAAACTCTATAATAAATAAGTAAATTTTTATAAAGGTGAATACCCTTGATAGAGAAAATGACATGATATTCACTACACAATGACTTTGGCTTGAAAAATCGCAGTGCAATTTCGGCAGCATAACGACGTGACATAAGGATTCATAAAAATGGTTGATGAGAGAGAAAGGGATATCTCATCATATTTACATAAAATGGAAAGTAATAGGTTCATATATATAAATTTCCCAACATATGTATTGGAATTTAGATTCATAATATAAAATAATTTCTTGAATGTAAATGGGGAGAGATAAATCCCTTACGAAATTTCGACATGGTAACAGTTGTACATGGGAGGAATTAATGAGATAGAAAGGGGTCTCTCATAATTAAAACATAAAGAGGCTAGTATATGGTAGGTGTGAAATCATACCATAATATTTTTAATTGAAAAGACAAGGGTATATCAACATAAAGAAACTTGGACAAAAATGAGAGAGGAAGAAATCCCTTACATGGAAATGTGATCCAAAAGATTTGAAGAGGCTTGTGAGAGGCTTCTAGGGAGCTTGGGGCACCTTGGGAGGATAATATAGAGAGTATGGTAGAGCTGGGATGTGATTTAAAGGTTTTTAGTGAAGATAAGTGAGAGTTTGGGTGGGTTTATATAGGAAAATAGAGGGAATTATTTATTATTTATTTTTTGGACACCACACATTAAACTAATCAGAACCACAAACCAAACCATGGTTTTTGACCATGGTTTTTTCCAAATTGGAGTGTAAAACATTAATTGATAAGTAAAATGGCCGAAATTCTTAAAATATTAGGCTTTATTATGTGGAGGTGAGATACACTCTCAAGGAAATCATTTTAAAATTTAAAATGTTTTATAAGCCTTGGAGTGTCCACTAAGGCACCATAGAATTAATCAAACAAATATAAAATCACATTATTTTAAATATAAAACATATATTAGAAGAAAATATCATTTATAGAAATTTATTACATCACTATTGGGTCATTATGATGTCATAAAACACATTATATATTTAAATGGTATTTAATTTTTACCCAAACATTCGATTGTCGCAGAAAATTATGAAAAATTCATTGTTGGATAATTTAAAAATCCTGATTCCAAAAATAATATTTATTTTATCTAAATAATTTTCTAAATATGTGAATTTTTACTTTTAAAATAAAAACCAACATTTATTAAAAATTCATGGGTTTTGACAAAAACAACTTTCAAACCTTAATAAAAACTACAATTGTATTGATAAAAACTATATGATCATTTATATTTAATAAAAAGTAATTTTGTAATAATATTTTATTAAAATATTATTTAATTAAAAAATCCATTAATTCATCAAAATAGATTTCTTAATTGAATATTAACTAAAAATACTATTTGTGATTTAAAATCTATTTACAAAGTAACAATAATAAAATGAGTGCATATTCTATATACAAAAATAATGAACATAATCATAGTTATAGGGTCTTGTTACATAACCCCATAAAACACTCGCATAAGACCCAAGGGTATGGTGTGTGATGGTGACAGACTCTTAGGGAGACTCAGATAACATATCTCAGATGGTAATATCTATTAACTTCCACTTCTCCCATAGGAGGTTCCATTCAAGATTAACATATTGAAGTTGGGCTTGGGCTTGGTCAAGAGTGAAGCCCAGTGATGCGACCTCTTTTCCAAGCTCCGACAAATGGGCTTCGTATGGAGCAATTCTACTAGATGAGTCCATCACTTCCTTTGTCTGAGTAAATTGGATTTTTAAAGCCCTATATTTATACCAATCATGTGATCACTTTTCAACAACTATATTAGAAATGATAAAAATTCTTAATGGTATTTTAAAATCCAAAAACATAAATCCAAGGAAGTGCATATGTTATATAAGCATTTTACATAATAATACATTTAATTCGATCAAGATAAATTTTCGTTAATAAAAGTTTGGGTCGTTACACGAATTCTATATAAGTGTTGATCTCAGTCAAAAATGTTGAGGGGTAGCCCACTATTTATAGGCATTTTGGGCACCCTGAACACCGCACGTAAGTTTACTCCCGGTACGCAAGTCCAGCCGCCTAAGCCTCTGTCGCCCTAGTCACCTTGCGCACCCAAACCAAAACTTGGGTGCCCCTATTTTCTTTTCCATATTTTTTTGTTTTGATATTTAAAAAAATATGGTGCAAAACTTTACAATCCTCTAAGAAACTGGCACACAAATCTCTTTTCCAAAAACAATTTTCTCCTTTTTCCGATTTTGAGACCCAAAAATTTGGCAAACACTGGAAAATGGTGCCACCTTGAATCTGTTCTTTTTGTACTACCTCCAATTCATCCATTAATTTTTCATGGTTATTTTTTATCATAGGTTTTCAAAAACATCTCTTAAACTCAACAAATTTCCATGAAAACCCCCTTTTTCAATAAAATGAACATCGAGACCTGCTTTGTCAACAAACACAATCACCTCAAAAATGATTCAATGATACCTGGGGGGATTTTTTCCCAAAAATATCCCCCTTTAGGTTTGTTGAAAACTCTTCTCAAAATTATTACCTGCACTTTAATACCTCACTGAATCTCCTTCCATCATTTACCACCATTCATCTCTTGTGATTCACATAGTGACCAAAGATTCACTCACCACATACTCTAATCCCACATGAGAAATGCTCAGCGTGAGAAAAAAGAGTAGTATGAAAAGTTCATAAATTAATTACTTCATTTTGGACACCAATAATTGATACCAATAAACTATTTTCATCACGAACCTCAGCTATCGTGATATATCTTCTTTGACCGATCACTTCTAGAATCGTTAGATTTGTTACTCCAACTCCTTCACTTCTCAAATCTTGTGATGTCCAAGATAAACTCAGAATGAAAACATTGAACACCGAAAGATTATTCCCCTATATTTATACTCCCCATATCTCACTACTCCACCTGTCAAATTCTCCCCGTGTCTTGACTAAGACATTTTCTCCCACTTTGAACATGCACATTTTCTTCCCCTTTCTCAACGAACCTAAATGACAGTCCTTTGTGATCTACAATAGGGTAAAAACACAGATCAATACATTAGGAAAAAAAACCATCATACCTCAGGAATAGGGGGGGCCACATCCACACTTTTTCAAGTGTGGGGAGTTGACTGGACTCCCAGGGCCAATTGATGTCTCTAAAAAGATTCCTTGGGTAAGGCATTTTTCAGAATGTCAGCAACATGTAAATATGTAGGCACATACTCCAACTTCACAATTCCATTATCAATATTCTCCTTGATAAAATGATACTTTATCTCAATTTTCTTTGTTCATGAGTGATGGATGAGATTTTTTATAAGATTTATAGCACTTGAGTTATCACACATGATTCCAATTTGAGATTTCACTTCAACTCCCATATCATCAAGCTGCTTCTTCATCCACAATAACTATGGTCATGGTTGATTGGATGCAATATAATCAGATTCAACAGTTCTTAATGAAATGAAATATTGCTTATTGCTTATCCAAGAAATACATAATCCAACAAGATAGAATTCACCTCTTGATGTTGATTTCCTATCATCCGCTGAACCGGCCTAATCTGCATCTGTATATCTCAACAGCTCTGGCTGAGATTTGTCCTTATACATAAAATCAAAATCCACAGTTCCCTTAATATAACAAAGTATTCTTTTCAATGTAATCATGTGGATTTCCTTGGGATTACTTTGATATCGCCCTGATTGACATATAGTGAAAACAATATTAGGTCTTGTTGCTATCAAGTATAGTAAACTCCCAATAACCTGCCTGTATTATATTATATTAACTGCCTTTCCATTATCATATTTTGATAATTTCATCTGGGTAGAAACCAGAGTCATCATATCCTTGAAAATTTACATTCCAAATCTTCTTAGAACCTCCTTGGCATATTTTTTTTGAAAACTGAAAGTGCCATTCCTTGTGTCACCTACAAACCAAGGAAAAATGTCATCTCTCCAATCATTGAAATTTCAAACTCACTTTTCATGAATTTGGAAAACTGTCTGCACTGAGCTTTATATGATCCTCCAAATATTATATCATTGAAATAAACTAACACCATCATCCTTTGATTACTATTATTGTTGAAATAGAGATTATAATCAACTCCACCACACTGAAATCCAAGCTTCTCTAAATATTGATCAAGCCTCGAGTACCATGATCTTGGTGCTTGTTTCAGCCCATATAGTGCTTTAATCAACTGATTTTTTTTCTCATCTTCATGAATGAGAAAACCATATGGCTTCTCAATATAAACTTCTTCTTCCAGAACCCTGTTCAAAAATGCAGATTTGATATCCATATGGAACAGTTTGAACTTTCGTTTCACTACAATGGAAAGAAATAATCTGATTGTCTCCAGCCTTGAAACTGTTGAAAATGTCTCATAAACATATATACCCTCTATCTGGGGGTATCCTTTGAAAACTAGTAATTATTTGTTTTGAATCACTATGCCATCTTTATTCATTTTTTTTCAAAAGAACCATTTAGTTATGATGACATTCTTATCTGCTGGCCTTGAAACAATCTCCCATGTCTGATTTTTCTCAATCTGATATAGATATTCATTCATATACTGAACCCAATTTTCATCTTCAGCTGCATCAATAAATCATTTAGGATCTACTAGAGATAAGAAAGATGTCTGCTATAGTGATTTCATTCTTTTTGTCTGAACTAGAGCTGACTGATCACCAATGATATTCTGACTGTTAATTTTTTCTCAACTCATTTGCTTCTATGCAGATACTGATTTTAATTCCTTATTCTCATCATCAGTATCTTCTTCTAAATCAGCATCAACTACATCTTCTCCCCCTGTGTTTCTTTCATCCTCATCAATTTCATCAGGAAAATTTTCATTGTGCTATTGAATTCTCTCTTCATTCTCCCCTATAGTGACATCATTTCTCTCAACTACTTTTCCCAACCTCTTATTAAAACATTTTTAGCCTTTTATTTTTTCCAGTGTAGACAAGGAATATCCCCTCATCTCCTCAAGACTCAAATTTCCATTGTTTTTCTTTTTTGAGAATAAATCACTTACTTCCATAGATTCAAAAGTACTTCACTGTATGCTTCTTTCTATACCACATATCATATGGAGTCTTTCCTTCCTTCGGACACAATAGATCCCTATTAGAAATGTAGACCGATGTCAAAAATACTTCCTTCCAAAATTTCTATGGTATGTCTTTTTCAATGAGCATCATTTTTTCCATGTTGTTGATGATCTAATTTCTCCTTTCAATCACTCTATTCTATTAGGGAGTTCTCACTGAAGAAACTTGATTCCTTATCCCATGTTTCTTGAGATAGTATTCCACTTTAATGTTGGTTAATTTCATACCATTGTCAGTATGAAACTTCAGAATTTTCTACCCAAGCATCCTTTCAGATTCCCTTCGATACTATTTTAGGCAACTGAAGACATCAGAATTATGCGAAATGAAGAATACCCATGCCATTCTACTATAGTCATCAATGAAAAGAACATAATACCTATTTCCGTCAATGGTTCTTGGTGTGATAGGTCTACAAACATTTTCATGCACCAATTCAAGCACTTTTGTTGACTTCTTTTCCTTTTCCTTTTATGTCTTTTTGATGATCTTACCTTGTTGACATAAATCACAAGTATGTGTTTGATCACATGATATATTAGGGAGGTATATTTATACATCACAATTTACTAGATATTTTAGGGATGGTTGGCATAGATGACAAAGTTGTTTGTGCCACAACTTGTTTTCTTCTTCTCAGGATAGAAAGAACATATCTTATTATCCACTTACCAGGTAGAGATTTACCTTTTTCATTTTCCCTGAATAACCATTGCACCATATCTTTCTTTGACAACACATATTTTCTTAGTAAACCTTATAGAATTCCTTGAGTCACATAGATGACTAATGCTAAGAAAATTGTGACTGAGAGCTTCTACTACTAAGAAATCAGCACGTCTAATTTCTTTTCCCCCAAACTTGGCCTTTTTTGAGCCAATAATCTTCAAGCCTTCATCATTTCCAAACTTGAAAACTCCTTCTTTGTCATATTTTATGCCTGTAACAAGATCTTTATTACCTGTCATGTGTGATGTGCACCTGCTGTCAAGGATCTATACACCAGAACGATATGATGCTTTAAGGGAAATTTTAGTAACCACTACCTTCTCATCTCTTTTCTTCTTGATCCATTTCTTTGTCCTTACAATCAGTGTAGTTTGAAAATATTGATCTTCCTCAGAGTGAGATGGCCCAGTTTTATCCTACAGATCTGTAAGTCAATTTTTCATTTTCAACACACCAGTTGGTTTATTGATTTTCTACTTGGGACTACATAGATTATGCCTTGAAACATTCCTATGCACATTTGATGTACAATATCTATCCATATACCCAAATTCTCCACACCAAAAACAATGTACCTCAAAGAATGATCAATAATATCGAGCTTTGTTTGGATTCCACTATTCTTCTTGTTCCCTTCGATATATCTTTTCTATGGAACACACATACTGTGAATGTCCCATCTTTCGAAAAAAATAACACCTGATATAGGGTGAATTAATGAGTGTCACTTATGCATTGCTAGTTTCTCCTTGGGATCTGTGAATATTCTGATTCTGCTTTGTGCCCAAATCAACCTTCAATCTCAGAACGAGTGATTGCTGTCTGACTTCAATTTTCACAGCTTTTTGTTTTTGGTCAAGCCCCACATCAGCCTTAGCATCTGAAAATAATTGATGGTTCTTTTCTATAGAAATGCTATGTTCCACTTTTAGATTTTTAGTTTTCTGAGTGATCTGCTTTCCTGATGTCATAGTAGGATTCAAGAGTTTTTATTGATCCTTTACCTTTTTTCGCAAACCGAAAAATTCTCAGTCAAGTTATACAATATTCTTGTTTTGATCTTTAATTGTGTTATTCAAGCCATCGATCTCTCTTTTCTATTCTTAAACCTTGATTTTATACTCACTAACTGATTCTGATTCCTCTAGTATTGATGACTTTAGTTTCTCAATTTCTTCCATCAACTCAGATTTATATTCTTTTTGCTGCTGCATATAGAGTTTGGCATTGGATATCTAAACATCTATCTCTTCAAAGGAATCCTCTAACTCAGCTTGCATATCAAATCTTCCTTCAACTTCTTCTTCTTCATTAATGTTTGTTTCTTCCTTTTTCTATGTACTACCAATAACTTCCACCATAGCATTTTCTCCACGATCTTTGAAGTTCTCTATATATTCAACCTCATCAACCTCAGAGTCATATGAACTATCAAAATCTTATGAAAGATGATTCTTTTTCTTAAAGAAATTTATCTTGAACTGTTTCTTGCCTTTCACATAGGCTGAGGTCTTATTCTTGGGAATTTTGGCTTCATAGACATCATTATATTATTAGAACTTTTTGGCACACCTTGCCGCAAGATGACCAACCTTTCCACATATAAAGTAGGAAAGTTGAATTTTCCCTTTAAACTTTCCTTTTCCTCTTTAAAGATTTTTGGAAATGAATGACATCACCTAATCTGTCTCTTCTTCTTCCTGAGAATCTTCAATGGTGGGCTTCTTCATGGATTTTAATTCCACCTCTTTGTATTTTTCATTTTCCACAGCATCATTACATCATTTTTCATTTCATATGCTATAAAGATACTATGAAAGTTATCCAGTGTCATCTCTTTCAGATCATTGTCTTATAATACTGAAACCTTTGGATTGAAGTGAGGTGGAAGTTTCCTCAAGACCCGATTCACAATATTTATGTCTCCAATGAATTCACCAGGACCTCATATGTATTCTAGTACAACATTTACCCTATCAAAGAATGCATCAACAGACTCATTCGGGTTCATTCTAAGATCTTCATACATGTTCCACAACACTTGCAACTTTGCTTCTTAGACATTTTAATCTCCTTCATATATGTTCAAATTTTTTTCCCACATAGAATGTAATGTTTATAATGACATAACCTTCATATGATAGCATTGGATAGGGATCCTCCTAAATAATTGATTCCCTTAGCATCAGCATCTAGTTCCCTTATTTCAGCCTCTGATAATGCACCACTATTGATGTCTACTAAGATACCATGCATTGTTGCTGTAAATATATCCATTCCCAAAGATCGTAAGTAGTGTTGCATCTGATTATTCCATAATTGAAAGTTTTTCCCGTCAAATATTGGAATTCCTTTATGATTGGTAACCTCCATTGAGAGAGAAACAATGATATCAACCTTTACTCTAATACCAATGGTTAGGTCCACTAGGTTAGATACCCCGAGAGGGGGGGGGGGTGAATCAGGGTATGACAGATTAAAATAACTACCCCTATTGATCTTGTTTCGTTTTTAAACAAAACTCTCTTCTATCTCCTTCCCATTATAGAGTATGAACGAATCTTAAAGAAAGAACATGACACAAAAATTTTACTGGGTTTACCCCCATTGGGAAACATCCAAGGAGAATACATCGATGATGTGCAGATGTACCAAATCCATTAAAATCGCACTGTTATTTACAAAGTTTGGAGCGGACTCACTGTCCCTCCTCGTTTACCACCAATAATAATTTGAAAGCTCAATACTCTCTCAACTGAAGAGAGATAAATACTTCTTCATAATATACACTCATAGTTTAAATACTTTTAGGTCATTGCATTATCTCTAATGAATTACATCCCCCACTATATGTAGATGTTCTGCTGAAGTCCGATTTTCATCCACTGATTAAAACCCCTTTACTGTAGGTGTACTGGGAAATATTCCAACTTTCTTGAAACCCTAGAATGATCAAAAAACTTCTCCAAGAATGGAGCACAAGTTTTACCAAACCACTTGCGCGACACTCCCTTCTTTAACTCAAACTTGGGCGACTCAAACCCTTTTATTCCCAAACCAATATTGGCACACAACTATCAACCGACACACAACTTATGAATAACTTAATACTTGTGTACCCAAACCACCACTTGCACGCCCAAACCTACTTGCATGATTGGAGCTCGAATTATCTATAAGTTTTGAGATCCATCAAAAATGAAGAGGGTTAGCCTTTTATTTATAGGCATTTTGGGCACACTGAGCACCACGTGCAAGTTTCCTCCCAGCGCGCAAGTCCAGCCGCCTGAGCCTCTTTCTCCCTAGTCACCTTACACACCTAAACCAAAACTTGGGCGCCCCTCTTTACTTTGCCATATTTTTATGGTTTGATCTTGAAAAACCTATGGTTTTCAAACATAATCACCTCAATAAAATGAACATCGATAACTGATTTGCCAACAAACATAATCACCTCAAAAATGATTCAATGATACTTGGAGGTATTTTTTCCCAAAAATCTAAACCTTTGGGTTTGTTAAAAACTCTTCTCAAAATGATTCCTTGAACTTTGATACCTCACTGAATCTCCTTCCATCATCTACCACCATTCACCTCTTTCAATTCAGATAGCGACCAGAGATTCACTCACCATATACTCTAATCCCACATAAGCAATGATCAGCGTGAGAAATAAGAGTAGTATGAAAAGTTCATCAATTAATCAATTTATTTCAGACACCAATCATTGATACCAATAAACTAATTTCATCACGAACCTCAGCTGTCATGATATATCTTCTTTGATCAATCACTTATAGCATCCTCATATTTTCTACTCCAACTCCTTCACTTCTCAACTCTAATGATGTCCAAGCTAAGATCTAAATGATCATGTAAAACACTAAAGGATTCTACCCCTATCTTTCTACCCCCCCTATCTTTCTAATCCACCTGTCATCTTCTCCCCATGTCTTGACTAAGACATTTTTTCCCACTTTGAACATGCACATTTTCTCCCCCTTTGTCAACGAACCCAAAGGTCACTCTTTTGTGGTCTGCAATAGGGTAAAAAAAGATCAATACATTAGGTAAAAACTCATCATACCTTAGGGAGATGGGGGTCCACATCCACAAATTTTCAAGTGTGTGGAGTCGAATGGACTCCCAGATCTAGTTGATATCTCTAAAAATCTTCCTTGGGTAAGGTCTTTGTTAGAATGTTTGAAACCTGCAAATCTGTAGGCACATAGTCCAACTTAAAGATTCACTGCTCAACCTTCTCCTTGATAAAGTGATAATTTATCTCAATGTGATTTGTCCCTGAGTGATGGATGATATTTTTTCTAATATTTATAGAACTTGAGTTATCACACTAGATTCCGATCAGAGACTTCACTTCAACTCCCATATCATCAAGCTGCTGCTTCATCCAAAATAACTGTGTGCATGCTTGAGTGGACGCAATTTACTCAGCTTCCATGATGCTTAATGAAATGCAATATTGCTTCTTGATTATCCAAGAAATAAAAAATCCACCAAGATAGAATGCACCTCATAATGTTGATTTCCTATCATCTGCTGAACCAGACCAATATGTATATGTATATCCCAAAATCTCTGGCTGAGATTTGTCATTATACATCAAACCGAAATCCACAGTGCACTTAATATACTGAGGTATTATTTTCAATGAAAGCATGTGGATTTACTTGGAATTAATTTGATATTTCACTACTTGGAATGTAGTGAAAAAAATATCATTTCTTGTCACTTTCAGGTACATTAAACTCCAAATAACCTACCTGTATTCTTTTATATTAACTGTCTTTCCATCATCATCTTTTGATAATTTTATCCGGGTAGCAACTAGAGTCTTCATCTACTTGGAATTTCCCATTTAAAATATTCTTAAAACCTCCTTGGAATATTTGGATTGAGAAATGAAAGTTCCATTCTTTCCTTGTGTCACATGTAAACCAAGGAAAAACGTCATTTCTCTAATCATTCACATTTAGAACTCATTTTTCATGAATTTGGAAATTTTTCTGCACTGAGCTTCATATGATCCTCTAAATATTATGTCATTGAAATAAACTAGCACCATCATCCTTTGATTACTATTTTTATTGAAATAGAGATAATAATCAACTCCACCATAATAAAATACAAGCTTCTTCAAATACTGATCAATCCTCGAGTACCATTCTCTTGGTGCATGTTTCAGTCTATATATCACTTTCTTTATCTGAAAAACTTTTTTATCATATTAATGAATGAGAAAAACATCTAGATTCTCAATATAAACTTCTTCTTCTATAACCCCATTCAAAAATGAAGATTTGACATACATCTGGAACACTTTGAACTTTTGTTGCACTACAATGGCAAGAAATAATCTAATTGTCTCCAGAATTACAACCAGTGCAAATGTCTCATCAACATCTACACCCTCCATCTGGGAGTATTTTTGCACACTAGTCGTGCTTTGTTTCGAATAACTATGCCATATTTATTCATCTTGTTGTGAAAGACCCATTTACATCCAATGAAATTCTTATCTGCTGGCCTCAAAATAATCCCCCATGTCTGATTTTTCTTAATCCGATCTAGCTATTCATTCATAGCCTGAACCAAATTTTCATCTTCAACTGCATCAGAAAAGAATTTAGACTCTACCTGAGATAGGGAAGATTTTTTCCATAGTGATTTCATTATTCTTGTTTGAACTGAAGCTAACGGATCACCAATGATATTATGACTGTCAATTTCAGTTCGACTCTTTGGCTTCTATGAAGATACAAATTTTACTTCCTCATTCTCATCCTCAGTATCTTCTTCTAAATTAGCATCAATCACTTCTACTCCCCATGCGTTGCTTTCCTCCTCATCACTTTCATCAGGAAATTTTTCACTTTGCTATTGAATTATCTCTTAATTCTTCACTCCAATGACATCATTTCTATCAAATACTTTTCCCAACCTCTTATTAAAACATTTTTATGTTTTTCTTTTTCAGGAGTAGCCAAGGAATATCCCCTCATATCCTCATGAGTCAAATAAACTGTGTTTTTCTTTGTTGAGAATAAATCATTTATAAAGATTTGAAATTACTTCACTGTAGGATTATTTCCATACCACATCTCTTACGAAGTCTTTCCTTACTTCGCACATAGTAGAGTCCTATAAGAAATGTAGACCGATGTAAAAACTACTTCCTTCCAAAATTTCTCTTGTAGGTATTTTTTAATGAGCATCATTCTGGAAATGTTTTTGATGATACTATTTCTCCTTTCAACCAATCTATTCTATTAGGGAGTTATCATAGAAGAAACTTGATGCCTTATTACATGTTTCTTGAGATAGTATTCCACCTGACTGTTTGTAAATTTTGTACCATTTTTAGTACGAAACTTCAAAATTTTCTACCCAAGCATCCTTTCATATTCCCTTCGATACTGTTTTAGGAAACTGAATACATCGGACTTATGTGAAATGTCAAATACCCATGTCATTATGATATATTCATCAATGAAAAGAACGTAATACCTCTTTCCATCAATGGATCATGGTGTGATAGGCCCACAAACATTTTCATGAACCAATTCAAGCACTCTTGTTGACTTATTTTCCTTTTCCTTGTATATATTTATGATGATCTTACCTTATTGACATAAATCCCAAGTATGTGTATGACCATGTGATATATTAGGGAGGTCTCTTGCTGCATCACACTTTACTAGATCTTCTATGTATGGTTGGAATAGATGACCAAGTCATTTGTTCCAAAGTTTATTTTCTTCCTCTCTGGACAGAAAGCACATATCTTCTTCTCCAATTACCAGGTAGAGATTTCCCTTTTTTACTTTTTCCCTGAAGAACCACTACACCATATCTTCCTTTGATGACACACATTTTCTTAGTAAACCTTATATAATGCCCTGAGTCACATAACTGACTAATGCTAAGAAAATTGTGACTGATACCTTCTACTACTGAGACATTAGCACGTATCATTTACTTTCCCCCAAACTTAGCCTTTCCTAAGACAATAATATTAAATCCTTTGTCATTTCAAAACTTGAAAACTTCTTCTTTGTCATATTTTATGCCTGTAACAAGATACTTATTATCTTTCATGTGTGATGTGCACTCACTTTCAAGGATCTATATACCAGAACAATCTAGTGCTTTAAGGAAAATTTCAGAAACCACTACCTTCTCAGCTCTTTTCTTCTTGATCCATGTCTTTTTCCTCACACTAGGTGTAGTTTGAAAATCTTGCTATTCCTCAGAGTGAAATGGCTCAGATTCATCCTACAAAGATGCAAATTGATTTTTCATTTTCAACACACCTGTTGGTTTGTTGATTCACTTCTTGGGACTACTTTGATTATGCCTTGGAACATTCCTCTGCACAGTTCATGTACAATATATAACCATGTTCCCAAATTATCCACACCAAAAAAATGTCCCTCAAAGGATGATCTATAATATTGAGATCTGTTTGGATACCACTATTGTTCTTGTTCCCTCAGGTATCTCTTTTCTATGGAACACACATACTGTGAATGTCCCATATTTCCACAACAATAACACCTAATATAGGATGCATTCCTGTGTGTCACTTATGCACTGCTAGTTTCCCCCTGGGTATGTGAATATTATAATTATGATTTGTACCCAAATCAACCTTCAATATCAGAATGGGTGCTTGTGGTCTGACTTCAATTTTCACAGCTTTTTGTTTTTGGTCAAGCCCCACATTAGCCTTAGCATCTGAACATAATTGATGGTTCCTATATGTGGAACCACTATGTTCCACTTTCAGCTTTTCGATTTTCTGAGTGATCTACTTTCCTGATGTCATAGTAGGAGTCAAGAGTTTTTCTTGATCCTTAACCTTTTTTTACAAACCAAAAAATTCTTTCTAAAGTTCTTCAATATGCTTGATTTGATATTTAATTGTGTTATTCAAGTCATTGATCTCCCTTTTCTATTATTCAACCTTGATTTTATACTCACTAACTGATTCTAAGTCCTCTGGTATCGATGACTTGAGTTTCTCAATTTCTCCCATCAACTAAAATTTCTCTTCTTCTTGTTTCTACATACAAAGTTTGGCATCACGAACTACTTTTTTTGGATTTATTTTTTTGGCTCTGCAAACATCTATATCTTCAAGAGAAGCCTCTAACTCATCTTGCATATAAACTCTTCCTTCAACATATTCTTCTTTATCAATGTCTATTTCTTCCTTTTTTTGAGTACTACCAAAAACTACCACCATAGCATTTTCTCCATGATCTTTTTAGTTCTCTATCTCTTCAATATAATCAACCTTAGACCCATATAAACTATCACATTATTGTGAAAGAAGATTCTTCTTCTTAAAGAAATTTCTCTTGAACTGTTTCTTGCCTTTCACATAGGCTGGAGTCTTCTTCTTGTGAATTTCAACTTCATCGACATCAACAACTTCTTAAAAATTTTTTAGACACATTTTTTCAAGATGACCAACCTTTACACATCTAAAGCAGGAAAGTGGAAGTTTCCCTTTAAACTTTCCTTTTCTGATTTGAAGATTTGAGGAAAGGAATGACACCACCTCATCTGTCTCTTATTCTTCTTGAGAATATTCAATGGTGAGCTTATTCATGGCTCTGAATTCCACCTCTTTAGATTTACCCTTTTCCACAACATTATTATCATTATTTCACATTTCATATGCTACAAAGGTACTATGAAAGTTATCCAGTTTCATCTCTTTCAAATCCTTGTCTTCCAATACTGAAACCTTTGGATTGAATCCAGGTAGAAGTTTTCTCAAGATCCTCTTCACAATATTTATATATTCAATGACTTCACCAAGACCTCGTATGTATTCCACTACAACATTTACCCTATCAAATAATGCACCAAAAGAGTCATTTGGGTTCATTCTAAGATCTTCATACTTGTTCCAAAACATTTTCATCTTTTCTTCTCTGACCTTTTATTCTCTTTCAGATATGTTCAAAAGTTTTTCCCACATGGCATGTGACATTTTTCATGACATCACCTTCGTATAGATAATATTGGATAGGGCTCCCCATAAAGCATTGATTCCCTTAGCATCAGTATCCAGTTCCCTTATTTCAGCCTCTGCTAACGCACCACTATTAATGTCAACTGAGATACCATGCATCTATTTTGTAAACACATCCATTCCCAAAGATTGGAAGTAGTGTTGCATCCGATTCTTCCATAACTAAAAATTGTTCCCATCAAAGATCTGAATACCTTTATGATTAGTGACCTCCATTGAGAGAGAAACATTGATACCAACCTTTCCTATGATACCAATTGTTAGGTATACTAGGTTAGATACCCTGAGGGGGGGGGGGGGGGTGAATCAGGGTATACAAGTTTAAAATAACTACCCCTATTGATCTTGTTTAATTATTAGAAAAAACTCTCTTCTCTCTCCTTCCCATTGCAGAGTATGAAAAAATATTTAAGAAATCACATGACACAAAAAATTTACTTGGTTCTCACCCTCTTGGTACATACAAGGAGCATAAACTGGCAATTTTCCAATGTACCAACTCCACTAAAAGTGCACTACTATTTACAAAGTTAGGAGCTGACTCACTATCCCTCCTGGTTTACAACCAATCACAATTTGAAAGCTCACTGATCTCTCAACTGAAGAGAGATCAATACTTATTTAGAAGATCCACTCACAGTTTAAAAACTTGTAGGTCCTTGAATTATCTCTAATTAATTTCATCCTTTACTGTATGTAGTTGCTTTGTTGATGTTCTATTTTCATCCACTGATTAAAACCCCTTTACTACAGGTGTACTGGGAAATCTTCCAACTTTCACGCAACCCTAGAATGATCAGTGCTCTTCTCCAAGCTTGGAGCACAAGTTTCACTAAAACAATTGCACGACACACCCTTATTTAACACAAAACTTGGGCAACTCACACCCTTTTACACCCAAACCAATATTAGTGCACAGCTATCAACTGGTGCACAACTTATGAATAACTTTATACTTGTGCGCCCAAACCACCGCTTGCGCGCCCAAACCTAATTTCATGAATAGAGATCGAATTATCTATAAGTTTTTATCTTTTTCAAAAATTATGAGGGTTATACCTCTATTTATAGGAATTTTGGGCACCCTAAGCACCGCACACTAGTTTCCTCCCAGCGTGCAATTCCAGCCGCCTCAGCCTTTGTTGCCCTAGTCACCTTGCACGCCCAAACCAGAACTTAGGTTCCCCTTATTCCGTTGAAATATTTTGATGTTCTGATATTGAAAAAAATATGGTGTTCAACTTTCTAAGCCTCCAAGAAACTATCACACAAGTCTCTTTTAGAATTTTTTTTTCTCCATTTGCTGATTTTGAGGCCCAAAAATTTGGAAAACACTGGAAAATGGTGCCACCTTGAATCTGTTCTTTTTTTACTAACTCCAATTCATACATTCCATTTTTATGGTTCTTTATTAACATAGGTTTTCAACAATATATCTTAAACTCAAAAACCTTTCATTAAAACCCCCTTTTTAATAAAATGAACATCGAGACCTTCTTTGTTAATAAATACAATCACTTAAAAAATACTTCAATGATACCTAGAGGGATTTTTCCCAAAAAAATAAAATCAAAATCATTTTAAGTAAAAAGGATATTAGGTAAAAAACGATTTGAATGCTTGGATGAAGGATGTGAAAGGGGTAACCAACCAAGTCACTATGCTTAAGATTGAATGAAAACACTTATGAGACAAATTCCTTATATATAAAAAGAAATGAAATTTTGGAAAAGGAAGATTGAAGAAAATCCTTTTGTTGTTGATAATACTCTAAAAGATAGAAAAAAGGAATAAATTATGGATTCTTGATAGTGATTATTCATCACATCTGATAGGTTATGTGAAAATATTAAAAAAAATTAAATAACATGTGGGATGAGTGGTCACTTTTGGAAATGATAATTTCTTACAAATAAGAAGAATTGGTACAACATAGATTGAATCTCAGAGGATGAAGTGAAATGAAGCTCTATTTGTTGATGAGGTTAATCAAAACTTACTGATTGTTATCCAACTTTATGATGAATATATGTAAATTATCTTTAGAAAATATTCTTATACCACAAAATGTTTGAAAGATGAAAAATTTGTTACTAAGGGAGAAATAACTAGTGATATTCTATTCCAGATTAGAGATCTTAATAAATCTTTTTATTTAAGTTCTTAGGATGAAAATAGGTTATGAAATCGAAGAATTTGTAATCTTGTTGAGAAAAGTGTGAGAATAATTTCAAAGAATGATGTTATAAGAGATTTAACAAAACTAAAAAGGAAATATGACTTTGTTTGTACAAATTAACTGAAAGTAAGTATGGTTAGTGAAAGATATAAGAAAGTTGAAATTACACCCACCATACCTATTGAGCTCATACATTCTTATATATGTGGGATTATGAAACATAAATCAATAAAGGGTGACTTGTACTTTATTACTTTTATTGATTATTTCACTTGGATGACCAGAATAATTTTTATGAAATATAAATAAGAAGATATGGAGATATTTATAAATTTAAAAAGTAATGCTGAGAAAGATTTGAGTGTGTATATATTAAATCTAGGGAATGAAAATGGAAATGAGTATATAAGTAACTATTTAGATCCCTACCTAAATAAACATGAATTTAAAAACCAATACAGTGATATAAACTCCTAAAAAAATAGAGTAGTGGAAAGTAAAAAATAGAAGTTTAGTTGATATGGGAAGAATCATGGTCCCTGAATATAAATTTCAAAATTCTTTTAGAGAGAATTTGTAAGTACAACCTTAAATTTTCAAAATAGATGTTTAATTTTACCAAAATAAAAATTGAATTACTATGAGATGTTTTATAAGAAAAATCCTATAGTTAAATATTTTAATGTTTTAATAGTCCTTACTTAATAAAGTTCAAAAATCTTTACATTGGAAAGTTTGATGAATAATTATAAGAAGTTGTTTTCATGGGATATTCACCCAACAGAAAAATCTAAAATTTATGGAATAAGTGATTGCATAAGTTGGTTGATTAATTTATATAAAATTTATAGAAAATTAGTTCACCTTAACAAAATACATTAAAGATGATGAGGATGGTGCAATGAAAGATAGAATGATGACTTTCATAGAAGTTAATAAGAAGGAAGATGTATATAATCCTAATATTTTAAAGGTTTATTATGATCATTCCATTGATTAGTAAAGTAATTTTGAAAGAAAAAAATTGAAAACTTTATAAAAATAGGTTGAATCCAATAATATCATCAGAAATCAAGAATATCCAGTTTAAAAAAGTCATAAATTAAGATTTGAGAATTAGACATCGCTTATCTCATAGATGGAATTGCAATCAATTTCATAGGTAGTTGAATATAAATAATATTTAAATGTTATGAATAAAGAGTTTGATCAAATTGGGAAGAATAACACTTGGGATATTGTTCCTTGATCGAAATATAATAATTTTATCGGAACAAAATGGGTGTTAAAAACTAAGCTCAATGAACATGGAGAAATTTCAAGAAATGAATCATGGATAGTTTTCAAGGGATATTTATTGGTGGAAGGTATTTATTTTGAAGAAACTTTTCCCCTATTTCAAGGCTCGAAACTATTAGTATGTTTTTAGATATTTATACTTATCAAAATTAAAAAGTCTATCAGATGGATTTTAATTCAACATTATTAAATGGATAAATTTAATAATAAGTTTAAATTGAGAAACCTAATGGGTTTATACATGACAATGAAAAAACTATGGTGTGTAAACTGAAGAAATATTAGTATGGGTTGAAACATGACCCTTGTTACTAGTATTCAAAATTTTATAGTTTCCTAAAGTTATCGATCTTTTTAAAGGGAAAGTTAAAAATAAATTTTATGTTAAGGGGATGAGTACAAGTACCCTATTTGTCATTTTTTAAGTTGATGATATAATTTTTAAAGTGAAAGGGATAAAACTTGTGAATAATTTACTAAACAAATAATTTTTTTGGGATTTCAATTATTAGAGAGTTGAATTTTATTTTGGGATTACATGTTTAACATAAAAGAAGATACGTCTTCCTATTATAAGAAAAGTATTCCAGGGATCTACTATGAAATATTTCTAGGGTATTCTTAAAGGAGGTTTCTACATCTTTTACTATTGTCATAAATATGATTAAGGATAAAGTTGGTTAAAGTATAAATCAAAAATATTTTCTTAATATGACCATAATCTTACATTATCTTACTGCTTCAAGAATAGACATTATACAAGATATAACTTTGTGTGAAATATATGAGAGGGTTCTAAAGGAGTCAGAAATGATGGAAGTAAAGAAAATAATTAGATATATTAAAGGAATATCTAATTATGGCATGATTTATAGATGATTTAATGAGATAACATTTCCTGGGTTCAGTGATACTGATTGGGATAGAGAATATAATAATTAAAAATCAACACCAGGAGGAAATTTATTCTCGAGAGAATATTGTGTAAGATGACATAGTAAGAAAAAAAGTTCAATTACAATAATTACAACATAAATGAAATATGTTTCCACCACCTATTAACAGACACAAATTCTATGTATGAAAGTTTGGATAGAATATTTGAGGGTAAATATTTAAAAATCATTGAATATTATTTGTGATAATCATAATGAAATTGATATCTATAAAAAGCCTATGAAACTTTATAGATCAAAACAAATTGATATTAAATATCATTTCATTAAGGACAATTTTTTTTGTGTATATGTAATTCCTGAGTATGTTTCAACAAAATATTAAATTGTAGACATTTTCACCAAAGCTATGCCAATGGAACGATTTGAGTAATTTTGGGTACAATTGCGTGTTCATCCCCACTCTCAACTTAAGAAAGTTATTAAGGAAACCCCCATATTTATTTAGATTCTATTTTAAATGGGTATAATAAGTAAAAATTTTCACTATATATTTTTTTGAATCTAAATAGAGCGTTATCATAAAAAGGTGGAGTAAGTAAAAGCTTCAGAAGTTAAAATTATGGATGTTGAGATAATTGGGGGGGGGGCGTTTGTAACACCCTAAAATTTTAAAATATGAATATCATATTCGATAACATATATGAAATGAAACAATAAGAATTAAAGGTAATATAAAATCCCAATAATTTATGATATATTATTATTTTTTAAATAAATTTAATATCTTTGATATCTTTCAATGAACACAACACCAGGTTTGAACGAAACATGATACTTTATATTACCATTATAAAGTGGCCATTAAATTGGAGGATATGGATTGTAATAACTAAATTATGAAAATTATATGGTTTATATATGTATAAAATAAATAAAATTGATATCTATTGACTAGAGATAAAATTAGAACCATTTTAAAGAAAAAAATGTTTTCTAAAAATGATATTTTTCTATAAGGTGATTTTTTCATGCTTTGCACATATAATTTATATTTAATTTTTAAAACTTTTAGAAAATATATTTTAAAAAATAAAATTAATTTTATAAATCATCATATCAAAATTATCTTAGGGTGAATTTTTGGGATTTTTATGAAAAGTTTCATTTTTTGATGAATAGTGAAAATACTGAATTTTAATTGAAAACTTCCTTTTCATTTAAATTATTTATAAAGTTAAATTATATTTTAATTGGTTTTAAAGTAAAATTAGTTCAATTTTATATCAATTAATCACATTTAGTTTATTTTAATCATTTTTATATTGAATTTTGATATAAAACTTTGTAAACTTTTGAACATTTCTCTTTGAAAACCCGTTTTTCGTCACATCTATGAGATCAATTTTAAATTAAAATTTTATACTTATGTGAATTTAATTTTGAATAAAAATAATTTATATTTTATAATAAATTCAATTTTTTTTTTACCAAAATGAATAGTTAAAATAGTAAAAATTAATTACTGCGGTTAAGGTAAAAATAGATTTATTAGGGGGTTAAATTGACATTAAAACTTTTCTAAAATATATTAGCTAGGAATATTTAAACCCTATAATTTATAAGTATATATAATAATCCATTTTTTTACCCTTTTGGTATATGAATAATGTGGGTACAACATTTTCTTTCCAAAAATTACAAGTGTGCCACTTTCCTCAATTATAAAAGGCCACCCCTCTCCACTCTTCTTCACTCCTTCACACCCATTTAGATCAGACAAAACCTTCCCAAATAAATTAATAAATTCCTTAATATAATTTTATAAGACTTATTTTAGGAAAAAATACAACCTTGGAAGGCTTTGGTGAAAACCTAAGAAGGATACCCTAAGAAGAGACAACGCTCTTCAACGGGAATTTTTATTTTTTTTATTTCTATACCTCCTTAAATTCTTATCAAAACATTATAACATAATAAAATAAGTATATTAAATATAATTATATGTTTTCATTTTAATTTAATGACTTAAAAACATCATCACCTTCGTTAAATTGGTTACGAAATCATCATTTGTGTGTATGATGAACTACCGCATCATGAACCGATGTCATTTGTTTTTCCATTACCCCATCTCAAAGTTGAGTATGATGATTAATAAAAAAAATGATATTTATAATATATTTATACATATTTAGTAATTATATCATATAAATTTTTTTAAATTTCCATTATGTAGGGGATACGATAACATCCCTCGTGTGTACGGTGGACTACCGCCTCACGAATTGATGTGATTCATTTTTCACTAACTCTTTACATGGAAGGTTATAAGAACAATGTTAAAAAATATATGTGACATAAATGAAATAATTATGATATTCATGACATATTTATCATTCTATAAAGATAATATATCATTTTCTTTTTACACTAAAAAAATGATAGCATCGTTCGAGTATGTGTGGACTACCGCCTTCATGAAGTGATGTGAATCTCTTTCATAACCAAACCACATGGATGATATATATAAGTATATTTAAATAAATAATATGGTATATATGATATTATGATCATTATTTAAAAACAAAATATTACTTAACCTCTTTCCATAATGATCATTGAAAAATGGAAACGTTACTCATGCATACGTACGACCTACCATTTCCATGATTGTAATGTAGTTCATTTTTCATAACCATATTTCAGGATTGATTTTAAAATTAAAATTTATTTATACATATTATTATTAGGTCATTATTATTATTATGGATATTATATAACTATATAATATGTTCAAGAGCTAGATATTTCATAAAAAACAAGACAATTAACACCTGAAATAATGAGAATAATGAAAGATTATTATCGAATGGGTGATAAGATGTTATAAAAGGATAATACATGATATTATAAATATTAATATGGTTATGTAATAAGTTAATAACATGTTTTAAACCACTTTCAATGAGGTTAAATTATGTTCAACCCAAAGGAAGCGTGATGTAAGGGTTTCTTTTCTCACTTTTACTTTCGTAAGACACACACCATATTCACCACTTATTTCTCTTGTGTGGTGTATTTAATGCCATTTTTGTATTTTATATCATGAATTAATATATATTCATAGTATCTAAAGTTTAATTTAATGTTATTTTTTTTCAGGGGATTACGATTCAAAAGTTACCAATGTGGAAAGATTTTATTTCACAATCTCATCATTATTCAGGATTGTTTTTATTTAAGTCTCCTTTGGAGTAATTATTTGATATTTATATCTTAAAATAAATAAATTTCCTTATCCTATAGTTATTAATGAACTATTTCAATTAATAGTACCATTTCCATCTTTTTGGTACTTAAAATGATTATGATTTTTTTAAAGAAAATACGACTTTATTTATCTCTTTGATCAAAAATAATTTTTCTTACAAAACCATGTTTTCTAAAAATGTTTTAAAAAATGTTTTAGAATTATATAAATGATTTATTAAAGAAATTTTTACCAATGTATAAATTTTTACAATTTTTTTTGAAAGGAATCTTCTTTTCATTTTCTAAACGAGGCACTTTTCAAATGTTTTTATAGTGAAAAAGGAATGTCCTTTTTAACTTATACAACATGTATGGAATTTCCTTCCATCATAAACTTCATTTCATTAAAGATTAATTTTCAAGTTTACAAGTTTATTTTTAAATATTTTACCCTAATATTATGGAAATAATTATTTTTTAAAATTGATTTTCAAATAAAATTATTTTGACAATATTTTATGAATTTTCTAGTTTTTTTAAAAATGGTGATTTTCCAAGAAAAAATATTTTCCTCAAGAAAATTTCCAAGTGATATTTTAAAATAAAATTACATATAATAAGTCATTGTTTGATGTTAATAATTATTTAATATGGATATACTACAATGATACCATCCTTATTATTTCTCCAGATGGTTTATGAACAGTTTTACTAGGGATGTACAATATTGATACCATTCATTTTAATTTGGATGGTTTATGATTATTTTTATAGATTGGGTAAAGTATTTAAATTTCATATTCCTATTTAAATATTAATGTTTTTTTGGATTATGTTTCACCCCTTTTAATTTGAAGAATGAATTGGACTTTGTAAGTGATGGGTGGAGCCCGCTATAGCCCCTCAATGCATCGGTATGTCTCATGAGACAAGATAGATATGGTTTTGGATGAGGCCTTACCCATTTATATATATTTCAAGACATAATACTTTATAGTATTATATGTCTTGGAATAACCCTTGATGGTATTGGATGTCTGGCTATAAGCCTCAATGGTATATTTTAGATTTCCAACATTATGCATTCCATCCTTATGAATTCAGGTATTTATATACCATGTGATTATTCAATTTGTTAGAATATTCATGGTAAAGTTTCTAGATCATGTAATTATTTATATGTATTATTCAATCATATTTTATTCCATCCATATTATGCTCAAGTTATTGATTAAACATCATGAGTTTTAGTTATTTACCTTTCCTTATTGATTATGCCTTATTTATTCATAGCTTCTACTGTATTATTACACTTAACAAGAATATGATCTCACCCCCTTATTATTTTTTATTTTACATAGGATATAAGGAAGTATTTTGTGATTCATATACAGAGATACACTAAGGGGAATAATGGCATTCTCAAAGAAAATTCTTTGTATATTTTATGTTTTAAAATGTAATGTGAATTTTAAGTATGTATCTAGTTTACCAAGACTAATAAACTATTTGGTCCTTCAGGATTAAATTAATTATAAATTACTCCAATGAAATAATTTAAACACTAAATTTGATCTATTGGGGTTAGGATGATACAGTTGGTATCATAGGAAGTTTAGTAGAAAACTTAATAACTAGATTTAAGAAAACATAGATTAGGGAACATAACCCTATGATAGAATTTGAGGATAAGTATAAAATAAAATCCTAATATTTTGATAAAGAAGATATTATGTGTATTTTAAAAGAACACACTTCCATTTCTATATAATATAAGTGGACTTGGTTCTGGAACAGATGTACCTTGGGGTAACAACTCCAGAAAGGGAACTTTGGGATTGACCCGATCGTCACCTCGTGCATGAAAACAGGCCTTACTGTGCACCTGGTTTGACACTTACGAGATATATTTTTAGGATAATTCACATTTTATTTATAAACCATTATGAATTATTTTAGAATAAATATATACCCAAAGAAACCATATTTATTATTATGAGATTAGATATGCATAAAATTTTCAATTTATGTTAAGTGTTTCACTATTTTTGAGATTATATATTATGTTTCATAATGTTAGGATCTAATATAGTTTATTAAATTGTTTATAGATGGAACCTAATATAAGTAATGATAACTATATCATTTTATGTACTCCATATAGAGATTAACCTCATGGGTAAGATAATGAAATTGGAGTTGGAGCTACAGCTCGGACTGATCAAATTATAACCATATTGGGGAAGCTGAATCTGGTTATGAGTAATAACCTTTCCCATATGGATCATTTTTATGATACACCATGTGGTGTAACAATATTATACCACTTCATGCATTATCAATCTCCATCACTCAATGGGACTACAAATCCTTTTTAGCTTAAAAATGGATAAGTTCCTTAGAGAAGATATTTCTCACTCTAGGAAGTAGTGAAAGGGGAAAGTTTTCATGGAAGCTTATCATCTATTAGGAGATGAAGATAAATGGTGGTTGTTGATTTAAAACTCTAAGGATTAGGATTAAATATAATGTATGGAGTTAAAGTATTTCAAGGTAATATTCTTTGAAAAATATTTTCTTCATGAGCAACGAGCAGATTTGGAAAGACAATTCTTGAGTCTAAGACAGAAAGAAGTGGAAAATGTTGTTAAGTATGAAGCCAACTTTACAAGGTTTTAGATACATTCTATAAAATAAATAAGTAATCTAAATATAAATATTGACCATTTATTTGATGATATTAAGCTAATCCATAGAAGGGAACTAGTATCCCAAACATTCTCATCATATGAGGACATATTATCATGTGCTATCAAGATAGAGAAATAATTCCCTAAGTCTTATGTATTTGAAGGTAAGTAAGAGAACAAAAATGCGATAGAGAAAAAAATGGATAAATGGAATAAGGGAAAGAAGGAATTTTAACATGTGATACTTTTGGAAGGAAACACCTTGGTACATGCTTAAAAGGAAAAAGAGTTTTCTTCAAGTATGGATAAAAAGGACACCATTCTTGTGATTCCAAGGTAAAGAAAGAATATTCCAATGTGAAATTATTCCACTATAAGTATATGGGGTAATACCCAAAGGAACTCCTTAATAATCAAGGGAAAATACCTAAAAAGTAGTTAAGGGGAAAAAGTCAATCTTATTATATTACTATAGACAAAGTGGAATGATTAATGTTTATATGTATTTGGATCCTTAAAAAATGTTATAATAGTGTTTTATGGATGATATTCTGGTTATAAGAATAGTGAAATGTATAAGGATTACATTTTAGTACTTTTTCATTAAGGATTTGAAAGCATATGTTGAATGGTACTGATGACTAAGAAAAATGATTTAGTGTCAAGTTGAACTTCATAGAAAACAGATAATTTAGGGAAAAATAACCCTTAATATGTTCCTAATATTGAGATAATGATGTTGGGATAAAGATATGATTTATATGGATAAATTAAATTGGATATTATCAACTAACTTGGAACTAATTAATGATAAGTGAATTTTTGAAATCCATTGGCCTTTTTTCTGATGTTTTGGATCATAATATTTTTGAAGGGACATGAGGTTAACCATTTATGAAATGGTTTGAGTTTAACTTTGTATTAGGTTTTTGAGATCAATGTATTACTTCAACATATGGAGATTCATGCATATTGGATAATCTGTGATAACTATTTCTGTATAATAATAACCGGAGATTTAAGGAATGACTTATCATTCTATTATGAATATTATGATCCATTTAAAGTGAATTTTAGTTCTTCAGGCATAAAAAATTCATTTTTGTATATTCATTTATTATAGTAAGTAATTAAGTGGAAAATGATCAAATAAAAACCAAAATATGACATTATTCCTATAAAAAAGAATGATATCAAGTAAGTATATTTTTATATATTTTTAGTCTAGATGGTAAAGGAATTACTAAACTATAGGAAAAGGATATTGAAACAAAATTTTATACTAATACCCTAATTTATGCTGAACCTATAGTCTTTTAAATCATCCTATATTTATGGTTTTGAGGTCATTAACTTTCCATTGATCATTCAATTTCTTGTGATCAATGATCTCTATCACTCTCTATAATTATTTATACTTTTCTTCCATGTTCATGTTTTCATTTCCCACCTATGTTTTCCTACTTGGAAGCATAGTTCTGTGTTATTCCAGATGAACTTCATACATCCTTTTATATATTATTAAGAGGATGTTTTATTATCCCTTATCATTATTTTGGGTTTCATAAAGGGTTTTTTCAAAGGACAAACCTTTGATTACTGAGATCAAGATTAAATTGTGAGGATGTAATTTATTTAAGGGGGTAGAATGTAACACCCCAAAATTTTAAAAAATGAATATCATATTCAATAGAGTGTATAAAAAACAACATCAAAAAATATAATAGAATATAAAATCCGGATATTTTATGATATATTTATTTATTTAAATTAATTTAATCTCTTTGATAGCTTACAATGCACATAACACCAGGTTTGAATGAAACACGATACTTTATATTACCATGATAACCTAGAAATTAAATTAGCGGGTATAAATAATGCTAACTAAATTATGAAAATTATATAGTTTACACATGTATAAAATAAAATGGATATCTATTAATTATATATAAAAATGAAAACATTTTAAATAAAAGGAAATGTTTTCTGAAAATGGTATTTTTCTATAAGGTAGTTTAATCACACTTTGAGCACATAATTTATAATTTATTTTTAACAATTTTATGATTTTTTTAAAATAAACTTATTTTTTTAAATCATAATATCATAATTATCTTAGGTTAAATTTTTGGTATTTTTCTGTAAATATTCATTTGTTGATGAATAGTGAAAAATAATGAATTTTAATTGAAAACTGCCTTTTCATTTAAATTATTTATATTGTTAAATTATATTTTTAATTGGTTTTAAAGAAAATTTAGTTTAATTTTATATAAACTAATACAATTTATATTATGGCCATATTTTTACCTGGGGGTTAAAATAAAAGGATAAGGATTAAATTGTACTATTTTTTTATAAAATATATATTATGGCCATATTTAGACCATATAATTTATAATTCTTAATAATAATCTACTTTGTACCCTTTTGGCATCTGAAAAACATGGGTAAACCTTTTTCTTTCAAAAAATTACAAGTGTGGCAGTCCCCTCAATTATTAAAGGCCACCACATCTACACTCTTATTAAAACCTTAACACCCATTTGGTTTAGAAAATACCTAAAAAAATCCCTTAAAAACTTTCCTAATTCAATAATAGGATCATTATTTTGGGAATAAATCCAACCTAGGAAGGATTTGGTGAAAACGTAAGGAGAATACCTGAATAAGAGGAAATATTCTTCAATGAGCACTTTTTTATTTTATTTCTTTCTTCAAACCTGAGGGTGTTTCCTTAATATGAGGGGATGACCTCGGCATACACTACTTTAGGCCTCCTTAGGACCTATTTTTGTTTCTTTCTTGTTCCTTTTTTCTTTCAATAAAAATGAAATCGATGATGATGATGTGTACGATGTACTACCACCTTGTGAACCGTTTTTATTCATTTTTCCATTACCACATCTCACAGTTAGGTATGATAATGGATATAATATATATATATATATATGATATTTATAATATAATTATACCTATTGAGTAATTATATCATATATACATTTTTACCTTTCATTCTATAGGGGATACGATTACATCACTCCTATGTACGGCGGACTGCCATCTCACAAAGCGATGTAATTTGTTTTTCACTAATGCTTTAAATGTAAGGTAATAAGGAAAATTTAAATGAATATATGTGATATAAATGACTTAATTATGATATTAATGACATATTTATTGTATGTAAACATGAGTAACATTTCCATTTTTCAATGACAATTATTAAAAGAAGTTAAGTAATGTATTATATTTCTAGAATTATCATAATATCATATATACCATATTATTTATTTAAATATAATTATATATATCATCCTTGTGGTGTGGTAATGAAATAGAGTCACATCACTTCATGGAGGTTGTAGTCCAAACACACATGAACGATGGTATCATTTTTTGTGGTTTTAGGAAATTATCTATGATAAATCTTATGGTTTGATAACTTTTGAATAAAATTTTTTTATATAAGTTTTGTAAAAATAGTTGTTCGTAATGTTTTCAAAAAATAAAAAGGGTGAAATTGAAGATCATTTGGGTTTTTTTTGAATTTTTTTTCAACATTTTTTTGTGAATGATTTTGTGTTTCAAGAGAAAATTTGTTACTGAAGAAGTTTAAAAAAATTACTTGCGAGTTACTGAAGAAGTTTAAGAAAGTTTTATTACAAAGTCAGACGATGCTTTGATGATCTTAGGAGTACAAAACATCATGAAGATATTCATGTTTCTTGTTGATATTTTTAAAAAGGAATAGAAGTTATACAAATAAGAGTTCATTCAATCTGAAGTTTTTGGAAATATAGTTTGTATAAAGTTCAAGTTACAAAGTTAAATCTACAAGATGTAAAAAAGTTTAAATATATGAAATCATAGAGTATGTTGTTGTATTCAGGATATTTAATCGATTCCATCATAAAAAGTTCCATCAGAATGATTTTATATGACACAGGTTTTTTTACTCTAGTAGAAGGAAAGTTTACCACTCCATAAAATAATATTTTAGAAAGATCACCTGATGGATAGGTGAAAATATAATTAGATAGATATAAATAGTGATAAATGGAGTTCCAAAGGATAGATATTTACAAAGTCTATTGAAAAAACTTTTTCAAAATGGTACAAATATAGAAACCTAGGAAGTCTACTTGACTGATAATGAACAAAGTCTTACTAGTCATAGAAGTTTGAAGAGAGGGATGATGAGTGAAATTTATAAAGTTGTAATAAATAAAGAATTATATGAATATCAGAATAGATAAAGGGGGTATGAAGTCTAATATGACATCGAGTTGTTCCAAACAAAGAAAAGAGTACAAAGTCTATTGGATTAGATTTTTCAAAGACCTCTAGACAGACCTTTACAAATTTGATCAGATAAAGGAAAGTTCTAAAGTTCATCAAATAATATTTTATAAGACCATAAAATGGAGGATTTATTACAAAGATCACCAAACAGAGAAATATCAAGTACACTAGATGAAGGAGTTTTTAATGTTTTCATCATAGAGAATTTCACCTGAAAAAGTTTGATAATATTTACAAATATTTTTAAAGCCTTTAATTATGATGATTTTGAGTAATTATTTTATTGTTATGAAATCTTTCTAAAATATAAGTAAGTTTCAAGAGTTTAATAATGCTGAGTTTTGAGGATAATTTCCTGATGTTTTTTGTATCGAATGATCTAAAAGTTTTGAGAGGTAAACTATTGAAGTTTAATTGAGTGGGAAAATTAAAATTTGAATTATGTGAATGTCTTTCTTTCTCCTATATTTTTATAGGAAGTGTGGATATATAAATGGGTGAAGGCACCATACAATTTAACATTGTTTGTGAGAGAGAAAGAGAGGGAGAGATTAAGGTTTTATTTTCACGAGTTTCCAACCAAGAAATCTATTCGTTGATGAAGAGGCACTATAAAAAGACACACCAAATGGATATTGAGTCGAACTAGATGGATTCGTGCCAAATGAAGAATGAGGCACACTATATGGAGTCATACCAGATAGAGAGTTCACATAATGAAGAATTTTTGGATGAAGTTTTTGTGAGTTTCTTATAAAGTTTCTAATTTTTTTGGATCTAAAGAGAAGTAAACATTTTTAACTGTTGGGAGCCAATATAGTTACCTATCTGGAGATAGAAGGAGCTTGATGAGAGTTAGCTCAGTTGTATTCACTTCATATCATAATGAATTTTCATGAACTTATGAGAGTCAACATGGAAAGGACATAGTCACCCAAATTAGGGGATTTTTTTAAATATTTTGTGTCTTGATTTACTTTCCTATTTTTCGATTTAATTAAGGTTTTGATATAAATTTGATAGGATTGAAACTCTAACAAGTAACACAGGTTTATTTAAAGAGAAAATAAATTGTAAAATATCACCACTAGTTCAACCACCTCCCCTTGTCACTAGTCCTAACATTCCTAAAAATTCAAAATGGTATATTCATAGTATAATAAGAAAATTAAAAATACACCAACATACCAAAATTATATGTTTTACCAATGGAATATAAAATAACATGGATGAAACACTAAATTGATGAATAAAAAATAGAGTGATAATTTTTATGGGAAATAAATACATTCTAAATCCATCTAATGATAGAACCTAAAGGAATCAAATGACATGTGACAAACACCTGTCATGGGGTGTGGGAAAAAAAGATTTCTAAAGTTTTTCCTAGTGCAACACAGAGGCTGACCAGGGCCATCTCACTTGTGTTGATTCTCAGTTTGTTCACTCATTTAATATAAATCACATAATCTACTTGTTTTTTTGTTTTTATTTTATGAAAACATTGATAAATTATTTTGGATTTTGTTTATTTTATAAGATATTGAAATGACATGAAATATGAAAATTAAAACTATACTAACATGCAATGCTAAAAATAATGAGTCAAGAGAGAAAGAAATCTGTCTTAGGTTAGGTTTTGGGTTCAATAATTATTCTTCTTTATTTATTTGATTTTATTTTTATAATACAAACATGAAATATTAGGATGAATTACTACCATTTTATTTAGAAATTGTGAAATATCAAATTCCTTAAGAAATCTTGATCCCAACTCCTCCTATAATCAAGGTTGATGACATGCCTTGGTCAAGGGTGTGATATCACTTAGAACCTAGCTCTATAGATTCTGTTTCATCCATTGATTGACACAAATCCATCATGTGAAGAGATAAAAAATGAAGAGAGGGAAAAAAGTTTGAACAAAAGAATAGAAATTGTCATGAACCAACCCGAGTCGACCCAGAAACGGTCACCCAAGATGATCTGTAGAAAGGCCCAAGAGGCATTCCCAATCCTCTCAGGATGGAAATAAGCACCAAGGTAATCATCATAGTACACAAGGGAACAATTTCGACTAATAAATAAACAATAAACTAAAAAGTGAAAAGAAACCAAACAAAACAATATATAAATTAAAATAACTAAACATCATTTATACAAGAAGATGAAGGTACAAATGATCGATGCAACTAAATATACCAAAATTGATGACCAAGCTATCTCCATGTGACCCCACAGGTCACTATCCAACAAAAATATCAACTGTCACTCAATGAAAATGAAACCCAAGATAAAGCTTTCACGGGAGATAAAAATAGAAAAGAACTATAGGAATGGGTATAAAACTCAATAGGCTAGCCCGATAATCTATTCCCAATGCAATTACTTCGAAATAAAAGAAACATCAATTTCAAGTTTGAACTACAATATATGAAAGTATTATTTTCTATCCATTTTAATTAGAAACAAAGTATGACCCATTTCCCTCATTCACATTCAAAACCAAGTTCAATCCATTATCAATATATTAATATTTTTAAGGGGAAAGTAATGTTATATTTTCAACTTGAAAAAAGAATATAAAACACCTTTCTTTAAAAGTAGTTTTCATAGGACATACTAGAACCATACATCACTTTCCAATAAAAACCTAAACATGAAAATCACTACAATAGTAATGCACAAGGGCAATGGAAAACAATCATACAAGTATCTCAATCAACACTACGAGCAACTAAAAGCCGATAAACATAGGTGAACCTAGGAGATCAAGAATAATCTAGAATGTAATAATACATGATACCCCATCCCTGGTAGCATGCCACACATGATGAAATCAAAACACCCAAATGCCCGACCACCCTAACTTAGGACAGACTGAGGGGCCAAATACCATAGTAATAAACCCAAATATATCAACCTACTATAGGCCACTGGTCAGTACATCAACTACCAGTGAAACAATCATTCTCATAAATTCTTTCAATATTCTAGGTTCCTATGTCTCATGTATATAAAAAGGGGTGATCCAACTGATGCCAACCGAGCATCAAATCACATGTATATATATAATAATAACCAACAACAGTCACCACCCCGTGCCACTCCAAGGACCAATCTCATGACATAAAATAAATAGAACGTGAAGAGTCTAACCTGAGGCACTCTAATAATGGATTACTAGGATTCTATACTGAGGACATCCTATCTATTACATACACATAATAGGCATGAGAAACATCCAAAGGAGGTTTTCATAATTAAACATTTTCAATATTTACACAAAGATTCCAAATTGGTCTTTAAGAAGTTTTCACAAACCAATATTTATCCCTAATAAAAAATTCATTTTTTGAGGTGTAAACACACTATTTTCTTATTAAAACTTTGATAAATTCCACCAAAATATTCAGATTACACATCCAAGGCATAAACACTTTCATAAAAATGCCAAACGACCATTTATCAGCCACACATGCCAGAACACCGTAAAAACCAATAACCATTTGTTTATAAAACCAAAACCACTTTTAAAATCCATAAAATGACCCCAAAATATCATTTTGTACACTTCTAATACTTTAATAAATTCAAAAAATCATTTTATATCACATTTAGCACATAAATGCGAACCAGACACTTTTCTGAAAACTAAGCATGCAATATTTAACAAAAAACTTCTATTTTTTTCATTTAAAAGGGTATAAACCCAAATTTTCATGCCATAAACTTATTTTAATCTCTATACTAGGTTCTAAACATCAAAAATCAGGTGAAAAAGACAACGAAACACTTATTCAAACATAAAGTGTGTACATTTATTACAAAACAACACTGATTTTCACAAAACAAGGAATGAGCTACCATTTTGCACGTCAAAAAAATCATCCAAGGGTTTAATGACAATACTTAGCATATATATAAGGTGTAAAGAAGAAGAAAATTATGAAACTAAAATTTTAAAGGAAAGTGAAATGGGATACCTACCTCAAATCCATGGTGTGATGACAACGCAAACCCAAACTCATTCCACGCGGGTTCTAATACCCAAACCCTACCAATATAAACCCTAAATGATAAAAACTCCCAACAAAAATGAAGAAAAAACAAAAATAAAATGAATAGGGGTATATCAAAGGTCCGGTTCACACCAGAAGGAGGTCGCCGGCAGGGCAGGTTTCCGGTAGGGGGTCGTCAGAGGGACTGTGCGTGCCAAAAGGGGAGGACGCACCAAAGGCCGTCATTCAGAGTAGGTGCGGTCGGATGGAGCATGCAAGGTCATCCAGAGTAGGGATAATAGGAGGAGGGGGATTTCAACAGCTAGGGGTGTGCCGGTAATAAGGGCGTTCCATCAAAGAATTTGGCTGGAGGAGAGGGTGGCATCAGAGTAGAAGGCTGCACCAGAAGAGGTGCGACGCCAGTAGGGTAGCGACGATAGGGTGAGGCACAAGGGAGAGGGGATACAGTGGCTGTGTAAGGTGAGGGATATGGGGCTGGTCATAAGGGGAAGAAACTGGCTAGGATGGAGTTGGGTGCATATAGGGGTAGCATTGTAGGGGTTACGCCGCACTAGGAGAGGAGCATGAGAGATATGCGTGACGAACCCTAAAAAAGGGTTAAAGAAACACTAACTTAAAAAAAGATAATTGAACTTCTAATAAATAAATAATAATAATAATTCAAATAATAATAATTCAAATAATAACAATAATAATACCATAATGATAAAAATAATTTTAATATTTTTTTCATTATTAATAATTATAATATAAAAAACCATTTTTAGTAACATTATTCTTAACATAATGATAATGATGATAATATTCTAATTTTATTACTCATTTCAATTCTTATTTTAATTTTTTGAAGATGAGCAAGCCATACAGTTTCCTGGGTAAAGCCACATAGTTTCCGAACCGTGAACCACCCATGCGCCAGGTGCCGCCAAGCCCAAAACACACATTTTTTCAACAAAAATCAAAAATTTAATCTAGGACTCAATCCAAACCCAAAAAAATTATATAAGTCCAAGAAAATAATAAAATAAAATAATTATAAGGGTAGGGGTGTGAAAATTCTCCCCACCATAATTCTTTACACCCCCCAAAAGCCACAACACTTTCTTTTCAATTGATAAACACCTAAGGATTCTACATCAACATGATCCAACCTCTCAATCTAAGGACATTTGACTGACTACCAATGGAACTTAACCCCATTTCCCAAAAAAGATCATCAGTAGAGGGGGGGGGGGGTCTTAATGGACTCCCCACCATTATAATTCAATTAGCATATGATAATTTCTTAAGAGAAAACCCAATGAGACCTATGGTGGGTCTCCACACCCTTAAGAACAAAACTAAAAACAACCAAATGGAAATTCAACTTGAACACAAACCGGGCCTTTTCCAAGATAAAGGAACACAACATGAACATTTAAACCACCCACTCTTATGTGGAGGGGATAAGATCTGAACAAAAACCTCATATATAGACAAAAAATGATCACCACATGGGATGAGGAGGGATTGTTCCAAACGATTAGACCATTGAACCACAGTCGACAACCACCAACCACTCTTCACCTAAGGACGTATAAAATCCAAGACCACACCTGATTCATATGGGAAGCCCACACAAGGACATTGAGTAGAAACCCACATCCAAGAAAGCATAACCACATACACTGAGTGTGGGGTAAGTCCACCATGATCTTTGTGACAAGAGGAAATTTACAATGACGGAGAAACCACAACAGAAATACTAGAACAACCTTACAGCAACTGTAGAGGCACAACCTTAACCAAACTTCTTAAACCCCTGAGGTTCCTAACTATGTGCCAGATTCACTTAGAGGCCTTTTGGATGGAGCTCTGATGGATGAATCATCTCCTTCCTCGTAGTCAGGTTTTGATAATCTCAATAATAAACATACATCATTTGATTAGACAAGAGAAGGGACATAATTTTGAAATGAAAACCACACTGGAATTAAAAAAAAGTTATTCAGAAGGACCATGACATTATCTTACATTTTAAAACCCAAGAAACCATTAGTACAACTACCACGAAAAAATATCACTTACACTAGAAGGAAAATTACACAAGAAAATTTAAACAAAAACCCAATAGAACATCCCTTCTGAAAATTTTCTCCATGACACTTTCTAGAAATGTCCTGATAGAATCACCGAAAGTGACCCAAGAATACACAATACTAGTTGGGATTCATAGAATTTTTACATGATGGATTTTTGTGACCCGAATTTCCACACTGATAACACATGAGGATCTCTTTCTCTGAAGAGGTTGATGAAAGATCCCGAGGCCTTTTGATTACACGACCTTCTCCATAAACTTTTAATTGCTTCCTACTCTCCTTATCTGAATTTTACCCACTAATACTAGGGATTAAAGGAGGGAGGACTACCTTGTTCACTCCCACCATCATGGATTTAACATGAAAATCTTTCCTCACCACATCAACAAACAAAATTCGGTTGAGTTATGACACCTTCGAATGCTTGTCGGGATGAATTCCAACCTCAAAATGTTGAGCCTTCATGGAATCATCTGCAGCATAACCTATATCATAAGGGACTAGATCTAAAAAGTGATGAAAATACTCCAACATTGATCCATCACCTTTCTGCATACAACAAACTTCCATCCCCTTTCTCACACTTTATTTCTCATAGAAATACTGAAAAATAAACGAAGCCCTAAAAAACTCTCAGGTAAGCTCTTGACGAGGCTTGTTCTGAGACACCGACTTCCACCATATACACAATAAACCTTTAAGCATGAAAGTTGCAAACTTAACATTTAATGACTCAAAAAAATCAATGAGGTTAATGTTACTTTTGATATTTTACATCCAATCCTCCGCTACAGAAGGGTTTGCTTGAACATAAAAGAGAGGTGGATCCAACTTCCGAAACTCAAGCATAAAATCATTAGGTTGATCAAACGCACTATGATCACCCATTGAATCTCCATTGGGACAATCCCTGGATAATAAAGAGTCAAGAACCAAATCAAAGTCAACTCAAAAATAAAAATCCTCAAGATCAAACACTACATAAGTGAAAAACTATAAACATAAGAAAGAAAACCATTATAAAAAAAATATCCCTTTTCTTAAATGCACAAAACACTTTCAGAAAAACACCAATCATTCAAAACCAATTTTTCCGATTCAAACATGTTTTAGAATTCAAAGGAGACCCAAAAAAACTCAAAAGGAGAACTGGTGTCAGTGGGTGACTTGACCATATGGTTGGTGGCCATATGCCAAACAGAACACCGACACAGAGAGCCTTCTAGGACCATTCCCCTAGCTCCCCATGGATTTCAAGGCCTTGAGAGCTCATGAGGACTATTAGCCCAACTCACATTATCATATCCCAATCAAAAAACATTCCCTAACACTACTGTAATGTGGGTTTTTCCCCACACTTCCATACCAACGGTTTCATGAAACCATTGGTAAAGGATGGTTTAGGGAAGCTTTTACCAATGGTTCCTTAGAACCATTGGTATAGGTGTGTTTTTGGGAGCTTTTACCAACAGTTCTAATGAACCGTTGGTATAGATGTAGTTTAGGGGACTTTTACCAACGGTTCAATGAGAACCGTTGGTATAGGTGTGGTTCGGGGAAGATTTTACCAACGGTTCTAAGGAACCGTTGGTATAGGTTTGGCCTGAAGGTATATACCAATAGTTTTTAAAAACCATTGGTATAACTTTCCCCCAAATTACCAGCGGCCCGTCCTCTCCCCCATTCGTGATACAGAACCCTAAATAGGAGCCGGTGATCTTGGAGCTCCTTCAGCAGGAGTAGTTTGGAGATCTTGGAGCTCCTTCAGATTCCTCTTCCTCCATCCCATCCAAGGTGTTGAATCTCCTTCCGAATCTTATCAGACCCATTCTAAATTAGATATTTTCTTAACTGGTACCTTATTTTTATTGAAATTTGTCTAATATTTCAATTTTTAGTTTTGATTTTGATGTGTATATGTTTTTGTTTCTATTTTGATTTAACCTATATGTGATGATCTTGTATCGTCATTAAGATGTGTCCAATGGTTCTTTGATCATTGTTTTGTGGAGAATGAATGGTTTAGGACCAACATTAGAAGTAGCTTACAGTGAGACCATTTTAGTATAAGGGGAAACAATATTATGATCTACAAGGGGTGATTGAGTTGGTAGAGACCAAAAATAGTTTTTCCTTGTGTTCAAGAACCATAAATAGAGTGTTCAAATTAGGTGGTCATTAGTAAAGACGTAGGTAAGATTTCCAGGTCCTGTTTCATGAAGTTGAATATGTGGCGCTATAGTGGTTTTGGATTGTTTGAGGCACTCTTAGTGTATTGTAAACCCTCATTTGTTCCATATTCATTTAAATTGATTTAATATAATTTTTTTTACACTCACCATTATATCCTCTCAAACTATATTTAGAGTGTATTTTTATTCTTATGGTGTTAAATATTTTAGTAAATATCCATAATAGCTTCTTTTATGTGTTCTAGGGGTTTAGACTAATGACATGGATGTATGATTATTATGGGGGCATTCTTTTCATATAAATATACCTATACTATGTCATCAAATGAATCAACTAGTTATATTCCTTACAGATTTTTATCAAATGATTCTGAAGTAGAGTTGTGTAATCATATGGGGATAGAAAAAATATAGTTTTTGTTATTGAGTGGGAATTTTAGGTGGGATGTTGATATGTGGACCACCTAGTTTATGTGATTGTTCATACTTTTATAGAATAGATTAAAGATATTATGTTGGAGGATACCAAGGTTGTTAGGGTTTTTGTTTTTGTTTTTTATGAGGTGGTTGTGATGATACCCCTTTGACATGATGTTGAGATTGAGATAGACCAAAATCCTGGTGCTTCTCTAATTTCAATAGCTCTTAGTCTGTTGTATCCAATATTGACACACAAAAATATTTTTATAAATCAACTTTTATTGAATTGTAATCATTAATATGTCACAACTTCAATCATTAAAAAATAATTTCATAAACTATATTGTCATTTCATCTATAAATATAATGATTAAAGAGACATTATATGGATGGAAAATCATATTCATGAGATCTGTGAAGAAAATTATAGTGTTTATCAACCCAAAATTCATTGAAAAAAATAATAAAAACCATATATACTCCTAAAATAAATCTTGGGAATGATTCTTTATATGACCCACTACTAATGGTATTTTTAAGGATATTAATCCATAGAAAACAAAAAAAATGTCCTATAACAGATCAATTTTTCCTAATATTTGTTATAGAGAACTTCTTCATCTCTATTAACTAATTAAGATTCATTTAGTCCAAAAAATCCATAAAATACCATCTTACATCTATGAAAATATAATTTTATCACCTTATAGACATGTGCCCTGTATGATAATTATATTTCCATAAAACATTTCACAATACATTTTATATACTCAGAGGGACCATCCCACTCTAAGAACCTACCAAGATTCCAATCCATAATCATAAGTACTTACTCATCAAACTCTAGGTGTACAATTTCCACACCTATCACTACCCTTGTTGACAGCCCACCCACCCCACCCTCATACACCCACCCACCACCTTGGACAGCCCGTGCCCCCCCTGGACAGCCCCCACCCTTGTTGACATCCCACCTACCCACCCCCGGACACCTGCCCACCACCCCCCAGACACCCCCATCCCCCCGGACGCCCCACCCTCTGGAAATCCCACCACCCCCTGGAAATCCCCCACCCCTTGACACCCTCAACCCCACTGGACAGTGCCACCACCCCCGTGGACAGCCCGACCACCCCCCGTGGACAGCCTGCCCACCCCTCTAGATAGCCCACCCACCCCCCTGAACACTCTAGACCCCTTGGACAGCCCCTCCACCCCCATGGGCATCCCGCCCACCCCTGGAAACTCCTTACCCCCCGGATAGCCAGACCCACCCCATGGACACCCTGCTCACCTCCTTGGATAGCCCTCCCACCCCCCTGGACTCCCCCTACCCCATTGGACAGCCTGACCACCCCCGCGGACAACCCGCCCACCTGGACACCCCGACCCCCCTAGACAGCCCCTGACCCCCTGGACACCTCCGACCCCCCGGACGGCCCCACCACCCCCTAGATACCCTGCATCCCCCCTGGACACCCCACACCCTCCTTGAACAGTCCCACCACTCCCATGATCCTCATCCTACTCCTCATCCTGATCTCCCTGAAGAAGTTAAAGTATAAAACTCATGTACTCCCAACAAGATCCTTAAGGATTATGTATTCCTTGATCCACTTCCAATATCTTACTGGGAAATCCTTGAATATAGGAATTAGAAATTCTATATATTATTTTCTTATATACACTGTATTTTTTTGTATTTCTTAATATGATTCTCATATAGAGTAATGTGTCAGTTATGCTTTTATATAATGTAAATAATTGTCATTTACCTAAATATTTTTTTGATTAAACTTCAATATTATTGAATTGCTTTGAAATGACTTATTTAAATTTTTTTATAGAATGGGCAGAAGTTGGATGTACGAAACTGATCAGATTTTAACCGATTTTCAAAATAATTTGAACAACTTTCTAGATTTTTCATTTGACAAGGCTTCAGATAGTGGTCGCATAAACTTCCCATGTTTTAATTTTGTTGGAAGACCTTGGTTGAGTCGTAAATCAGTTAGCTATCATATAACCAAATATGGTTTCCAAACAAACTATTATGTGTGGTATCACAATGGAGAGAAAATGGAATCTCAAAATGTTGATGATCCAAATGATAGGACTGAATTGGAGAGTTTTATATATGATTGGTTTCCATTTATTCGGCATCATGAGAAGGAAAGGATGTCCGGCCAACAAGATTTTGATACAAGCACACATGATGTGTCCAATGAAAATGATGATGTTGATAGGGTGAAAAAATTGAATGATGCTGCGGCGACTCCAGTATATCGGCAATGTGGTAAAATGAAAAAGTTGGAATTTTTAATCCGATTGTTTCATGGGAAAACTATGTATGGGATTTCAAATACTGTAATTGATTACATTATTAACTTCTTGAAGGACTTACTTCCAGATGATGCAGATATTCCGTCAAACCACTATATGGTAAGGAAGTTAGTTAATGAACTTGGATTCTCAAAAAAAATATTCTTGCTTGCCCAAATGATTGCAGCTTATTTTGGGAGGAAACTGCTGAAATAAATGATTGTATCAAATGTGGAACCTCCCGATGGAAGCCAAAAGATGAAGGAACACCATCTCATGTGCCAAAAAAGTAATGTGGCACTTTCCATTGATCCCCAGATTATAGAACCTTTTCATGTCTGATGAAATATCCGTAAAAATGCGATGGAATGACACCGAGAGAAAAAAGGATAATGAAGAGTTGGTTCACCCTACATATAGATTTTCATGGCATAGATTTGATGCTGGATATCCTGAATTTCCATCTGACGTGCGTAATGTGAGACTGGGTCTTTCATGTGATGGTTTTAATCCATTTGGGCTGATGCTTACTTCGCACAGAACATGGCCAGTTTTCATACAAATTTATAACCTTCCCCCTTGGTTGTGTATGAAAAAGCCTTACACTTTCTTGAGTATACTGATATCTGGCCCTTCTGATCCTGGCAATGATATAGATGTATACATGTAACCTTTAATAAAAGAGTTGAAACTTATTTGGGATGTGGGTGTGCCCACATATGATGCATGTTCGAAAGACATATTTCAGATGCGTTCTGCGCTTATGTGGACGATCGATGATTTTACTGCTTATGCAATGATGTCTGGATGGAGCAAAAAAGGAAAATTGTCATGTCCTGTTTGTATGAAGAATACTCGATCGAGAAGACTGAAATATCATCATAGTTTTAGTTTTATGGGACATCAACAACTATTGCCAATGAACCATCTATATAGAAACAATCGTTGAAGATTTGACAATACCATGGAGAATGACGATCCACCTCAGCGTATGTATGGAACTGATGTGCTTAATGAATTGAAAGATTTTAGTTATTCATTTGGGAAGGGTGTAATAAAATCTAGAAAGAGGAAAAATATTTCCAATGATACCTATTACAATTGGAAGAAGAAGAGTATATTCTTTGAGTTGTCATATTAGTCAACCAACTTGTTACGTCATTGCTTAGACGTAATGCACATTGAAAAGAATATATGTGAAATGTTGCTTTCGATTATTCTAAATTTCAAGGGGAAGACAAAATATGATTTACGATCTCGTTATGACTTGGTAGATTGGGGGATCAGACCAGAATTTCATCCTGTATGTATTAGTGAAAATAAATGGCAAGTTCCATGTGCTTCTTATGTGTTGACACCTACTGAAAAAGATCAATTTCTAGAAGTTCTAGAGACTATTAAAGTTCCTGATGGATTTTCAAGAAATATATCAAAACGGGTCAACAGAAAAGAGTTGAAGCTGAAATCTTTGAAGACTCATGATTATCACGTCCTTTTGCATGAGTTGATTCCAATAGCAATCTGTCATCTCTTGTCCAATAATGTTAGAGTCTCAGTTATTCGATTGTGCTATTTGTTTAGAGATCTTTGTGCTAAGAGGTTGTCCAAATCCTTATTGCAAAAAACTGTTGGCAGAGACACCATTAATTTTGTGTGAGTTAGAGAAAATATTCCCTCCATCATTTTTACAAGCATGTTGTATCTGACTGTCTAGCTTCCGACCGAAATACTTCTTGGAGGACCCGTTGCTTTCCGTTGGATGTATCCAACTAAAAGAAACACGTGCACATTGAAATCATAGGTTCAGAACATGAATTATCCTGAAGGTTCTATTGTGAACGGTTACTTGGCTCAAGAATGTATGGATTTTTGTGCAATGTATTTTTCTGATCTTACTATGAGAATAAACAGACCAATGAGAAATGAAGAAAAATAGTATGGGAAAATTGAACCCAATTTTCCATCACTTCCTTAGACAGGAGTAATTCCGGGATCATATACATTGACGTCATTAATCCTTGAAGAGCGAGAGATGGAACATCGCACAGTGTTGTTCAATTGTGATTTGTTCGATGAGTATATCAAGTAAGTAAATTGTACATGTATCTCTTATCTTATCTCTTGTAATTTTAAATATTTGTTAAACTATTATTATTTTTATCTACAGGGAACATAAAGAATTGATATATAGAAAGCATCGTTCTTTATCTTTGAGAAGGAAAGAGACTTTGCATAGCAAAGGGTTTTCTTCTTGGTTGAAATTGAAGGTAAAAATATTTCTCTAATAACTAAATAAAAATAATATTTAATTAAGTTTACTATTTGTTTATATTTCAGGTATCGAGTTTGCCTACAGACTCTATTTATGAGGAAATAAGAGATTTGGATTTTGGTCCTAATACCATGGTTCGTGCTTGTAAATCACTTGTGATCAATGGATACAAATTTATTATCACTGAACGAGCAAGAAACATGAGAACACAACATAATGGTGTTATGATAACTGCCATAATAGACTATTATGCCAGTTCATTGGATACTAGACCTCGTTCTGAAAATGTTTCTTATTATGGAGTCATGGAGAAAATAATAATTTTGGATTATTACTCGAATGGTCGAGTCACGATGATGAAATGTCAATGGTTTGATTCAATGACGAGGCAGGGAACCTTTATTGATGATTTTGGATTTCGAGTTATTGACATGACTCGAACTCTTGCCACCGATGAACCATATGTATTGGTATCAATGGTGAAAAAAGTTTTTGATGTCAAAGATCATCATCATCCTAAATTCGGTGTAATTATTGAAGTAAATCCCAAACATATTTTTGATGATGGTGATGATGAAGTTGACACTATCCCTACTGCAATTGGAAGTAATCCGTTTATTACTTATGATGACACCAATATCTCAATTGTCAGAGTTGATTGTGAACCCAAAGTTGTGGTGGGAAATATATAGAATCATACAGTCGTATTCTCACCTACATGTTTCACCTACATCATTCAGAGTGTGTATCCTAGTACTTACCTTCAAACCACCATAAATCTTCTTTTACTTTATGTTTTTTTATCAGAATGGTTTTTCTATATTTTGTTTTTTGGGTTACACATTAGTTATCTGTTTCTAATTACTTCCATATTTGTTTTCATTGCAGGAAATGACACCCACTGAAGAGAGGCGACAGAAAAAGATGACATATAATAATCGTCGCATGATGCAGATGGGTGTTCCTCCACTCATCCCTGTTGTGAGTATTTTATTTCAAATATAAATATTTCAATAACTTATAATATCATGTGTTTACTTTTGTGTTTAACTTTTTTTCAGGATCGACCCCCTAGATGATAGATATCTGATGAGGAGCCTGATATTTCTCCCAGTAGAGAGGCTGGTGGTTGGAGGGGGGGTGGTGTCAGAGATGGACGATCATCTAGTGGTCCCGGTACTGAGGCTAGTGGTACGAGGGCTCATGGGGAGAGAGTTAGACGATCCACTGCCACAAACGTATCTTCTTCGCCCCATTTTTATCCTGGCATGTCTTCAGGGACACACGGGATATTTAGACCTCCGATGTTTACACTACTAGTTGGCCAGACATCTATGCCATCATCTTTTGCTTCTGGTTCATTATCTCCAATCTATTATATTCCACCTTCTTCGACTCCTGCTGCGACACAATATGTGGATGAGGAGCGTACACTAAGGGAAAATCCACCTGTACAGGATATTCCTTCAGCTTCTACACATCCAGCGATTCCCATTGATCCAACCACCACAGATATATTTATATAACTCTATCAAATTTTTATACCAAAATTTATTTTATTATAACTTGTACTGATATTATTTTTCTTTAATAATAGATTCATCTATATATAGGAGGTGGGGGAGGGGGCGTACTCGCTTGCGTGCGGTATGGAACTGCCAAACACAGTTGATGGTTGAATACAATGTTGATGGAAAAATTATTGAGAAATCTGGGTAGGAATGTCGGGGTTTTTTGGCGACGCTAGCTAAATACTTCGATATCATTCCGGTCAGCCCTCTCTCTTAGAGACATCTGCCACATGAAGTCAAAGATAACGCGTGGGCACAAATATGGGTAAAAAATCTATTGGATTTAATGTAGTATTTTTTTGTATTTATATGAACTAATCTATTGGGTTTCAGCTTCGGTTTAACTTCCCTGATGGCGAAGGTGCACGACCAGCGCGTTTAAAAGAGTTAGGAGAGCTTTGGAGAGCTTATAAGCATGAACTGTATGTTGGCTGGTGTGATAGAGTGGGCACGAAGTTAGAGACATTACCTATCATGGATGACTGCCCGATAGAGCAATATCGTCAAATGATTACCCATTGGGCGACTGCAAAATTTAAGGTATTAATATACTTTGTGGTATTTAAATGAGAGTTTTCATATTTTTCATTAATATAATATTATTTATTATTAAACATTATTTAGTAATCTTCTAAAAAAAACAAAAAAACATTGATTCAAATCAATACGTCCACACTTTGGGGCGCACAACTATGTCCGATCATGAGAGGAAGCTGGTACGATATATTTGTTTATAATTTTTCTTTAGGACATTCCCTTTTTATTATTTCCTACTTAAATTATGTGATTTATTTAATATTTAATATATGATTATACTTTCACTTTATATTGTTTCAATGTCATTACAGAAGCACAAATTTAATATTGAAGGACGTATCCCTCGAGCAAAATTGTTTTTCTCGAGTAGAAGAAAAAAATATGGAACTGCGGTAAATGAATCAACCCAAGAAAAGATTTTAAGTTTTAATTTGTTTATTTCAAAGTTTAATATATATTTTTAAATTTATTAATCTATTAATATTTTTAACATGCTGCTTTAGAGGCTCTTGATGCCTAGGAGCCTGACAATTTTGGTCCACATGATTATTTATATCAGGTTTTGGGAGAGGAGCACTCTGGTCGAGTACGCTACCGACCTGGTAAGAATATAGTCCCGACGAGGTATTGGTCCTCTCCAGGTATCCATTCTAGTTCCACCGAGTTGGAACAGGTCAAAGAGAATGCAAGATAGTCTGATAAAAGAGTCACAGAGTTGGAAGTACAATTTCAAACAAGGGACAAAGAATTTATGAAACTGATGAAAGCTTTATCTTCATCACTTCCACCAGAGGATAGCGCGGCTTGTCAGACATTTATGTCATCGATGGGTGCATTATCCAATGCACCAGGTGGCAGCTCTAGTGGAGGTCGAGATTATGACGTTCCTAGTGATGATGAGGATGCTAAAGAGGACGATGGCAAGGATGAGGGTGAGGATGGGGCCGAGGGTGAGGATGGGGCCGAAGGCGAGGATGGGGCCGAGGACGAGGATGAGGCCGACGATGAGCATGGGGATGATGACGAGGATGACGACGAGGACAGAGATGGAAGTGAGGATGAGGCCGATGATGACAGTGGTGATGGTGATGGTGATCAAGGGCAGATTTATCCATTGCATTTTTGAATTCTGTATAACTCTTTATTTTTGAACTTGGTTTTCCACTCTGGGGTTTTCCTTTGATTCATAGGGATGTTGTTATCAGATCTCTTTTTTGCACTTGATACTTATTGTATGATTAGTCTACTACCTAGAACTTTAGTATTCCTTGGTACTGTGATACCCATTTTTCTATTTTTTATTAATTAGCTTTCTTAGTTAGCCATGTATTTCATGTTTATGTCATTTTCCCATAGAAGTTCATTTTATGTCATTTATGCCTGATAGTTTTATGCCTGATAGTAACATGCGTGCAATAATCGCATGCAAATAAATGTGCTTTTTCAAGTAGTAATTGTACATTATTGTTTTGATCATACCAAGGTCATGATTGTAGCTTTATTTTTCGTCCTCTGTTTAGGTCTCACATGTTCTCCCAATGCACCTTGTCCTTAATGCCTTCACGCTTCACTATTTTAGGGAGCTGTGCTGGTAATAAAAATTTATGGTAAAGATCCTTCGACACTTGGTTTGGATACTTTATCACAAGAAATATTGTCTTTTCTTGGTTGTAGCTGCAAAAACCATTTAATTGTACTTAAGTATTAATGATTTATGAAAACATTACTTGGGACCAACACTATTGATTGTATATATAATGTTTCAAATCCACAGTAATCTTTTATTTAGTGCAGGTATATTAAAACCCTACAACTATTAAACATCATTTTTGTGATTCAATTATTTCAAGTGTCACCTATACATTTTCCCATTCATTATTAAGAGTTATATATGAGATTGTGTTATTTACATGTACTCTACTCATTTAAAAGTAGACCCTGTTTAAGAATAACTCAACCATATTTTTAGATATAATTCCTTTTCTATACACATTTTTTATGTTACCTTTCATCCAAACTATCTATTACACTTTCTTATACAATTATTTCCCAATTTCTCATACATAGTGTTTTTAATGACTTCTTATGAATAAATGTTTCCCTAATGATTATGAAAAATGGTTTCCATGTTCCTTATGGTCACCATTGTAGGTTAATATGAATAGATTTATATCTGGAATTAGAATGAACTAAATGATTCCCTGTATGATATCTGGTTTGATAAGTTAATATGGTCATCATAATGTTAAAAAACAATCACTCAAAATATTATTGATTATGTTCTTATTTTTGTATTTTTGAAGTGAATCATGCTGTTTTTGAATTTCCATTCTGTTCAGGGGATGATTTCTGTTTTAGTAATGGTGGATCTTCTAGGAATTTTGGGGATGCCAACTAAATTTTGGAATGCTTATTGAAGTGTTTCCAAATTTATCATACTTAATGTTTTAACAGATTTCTTATACATAATTATGAATTTCTTATTAAAGTGTTTCCCTATTAGTCATAAATAGTATGTATTGTTATTTTTAAATATTACTATATATGCATGTAAACTTATTTCATGAATGAGATGGTGCTGGGGGAAGAGGTTGGGCAGGGGGGAGGGGAGGGGAGGGGGCTGCTGGGTGAAAAGGGTGGGCAGGAGGGGAGGGGCAGGGGGCTGCTGGAGAAAAAGGGTGGGCAGGGGGGGAGGGGAGGGGAGGGAAGGGGAGGGTGGGAGGGGAGGGTGGGAGGGGAGGGAAGGGGGGCTGCTGGGTGAAAAGGGTGGGCAGGAGGGGAGGGGCAAGGTGCTTCTGGAGGAAAAGGGTGGGCAGGGGGGAGGGGAGGGGTAGGGGCTGGGAAGGTTGGAGGGGATGGTAGGGAAGGGGAGGGGAGGGGAGGGTAGGGGAGGGGCTGGGTGATGGCAGGAGGGAGGGGGCTGTTGGGGGAAAAGGTTGGGCAGGGGGGAGGGGGCTGTTGGGGGAAAAGGGTGGGCAGTGGGGAGGGGAGGGGAGGGGCAGGGGGCTGCTGGAGGAAAAGGGTGGGCAGGGGGGGGGAGGGGAGGGGAGGGGCATGGGCTGGGTAGGTTGGAGGGGAGGGCAGGTAAGGGGAGGGGAGGGTAGGGTAGGGGGATGCTGGGGGAAAAGGTTGGGCAAGGGGGAGGAGGCTGTTGGGGGAAAAGGGTGGGCAGGGGGAGGGGAGGGGAGGGGCATGGGCTGGGCTGGTTGGAGGGGAGGGCAGGGAAGGGGAGGGGAGGGGAGGGGAGGGGAGGGTAGGATGATGGAAGGAGGGAGGGGGGTGCTGGGGGAAGAGGTTGGGCAGGGGGAAAGGGAGGGGATGGGGCTACTGGGGAAAAAGGGTGGGCAGGGGGGGAGGGTAGGGGAGGAGCAGGGGGCTGCTGGAGGAAAAGGGTGGGCAGGGGGGGAGGGGAGGAGAGGGGCAGGGGCTGGGTAGGTTGGAGGGGAGGGCAGGGAAGGGGAGGGGAGGGGAGGGTAGGGGAGGGGCTGGGTGATGGAAGGAGGGAGGGGGCTGCTGGGGGAAAAGGTTGGGCATGGGGGAGGGGAGGAGAGGGGCAGGGGATGGGCAGGTTGGTATGTTTTCAAATGTATTACATCATGTTTTAATAACATTTTCCACTGTTGTTGTCAATGTTTTTTATGTTTTCCACTTTTTTATGGCCAGATTCTCTCCCTATCATTTAATTCAGATGATTTACTATTGTTTTTTTTATGTTCTCCAGGTCGATTACTTCTCATGATGCAGTACTATTTTTTTTTCACTGACAAATGTTGTTGATCCTATTGGTGGAATAAATGGGCTATGTAAAATCCACCGTCCTTAAATCTTACCAGCCATCACAGGTAGTGGATTACCTATATTTTCACATGTTGATCATATCCAGTCGAAAAATTAGATACATGTTGATTTCTCATATGTTTCCATCATTCATTGCACGGGTTGTGTTGAACGAAACATGGAATTTTTTGGGAGAAGATATGTTATACTTTATGTAAGAACTGGGTAGGGCGGGACGGGAGGGGGAGATCTGGGCAGGGGGGAGGGGGCTGCTATGGGAAGGGGCTGGGCAGGGTGGGGGAAGAGGTTGGCCAAGGGGGAGTGCTGGGGGAAGGGGCTGCGCGCAGGGGGGGGGGCTGAGGTGGGAGGGAAAGGTGATGCATGTTTCATTGATTTTGTTTCCTTTTATTATTTTAAATGTATGCTACTTTAGGATTACTATTTCAATTTGTTGAGAATAAATTTTTAAATCCTGTTCCAATATAATTTATACTTTCTACTGTTTCTTAGCTGTGTAGATGCGTGGTGGAAAATTATTGAGGGAAATCAATAGTTTGGTTATTATGAAGTTCAATGTGTCTTTTGTGATGGGTCTTCTCTTAAAGAAAAGGACAGGTCTCTTCTGCTGGGATTTATGATATGAAGTCAGCACAAAATGGTTATTGCTGAAGTGGAATCTCATTTGGGCCAACTTGTGAGTTTTAAACATGGTATAAAAAATTATCCTTGGTTGGAAACTAATATTTTTATAAGGTGCATAATATTGATCATTCCTGATGTCCTCTTTAAACAGACCTTTAGGGAGGGTGTCTTCAATGCGGATGCATTTGGTTCTCAAGGAACTATCGCCAATAATTGTATCATTTATTATGAATAATGGTCATTTCCATTTATGAATAAATCCAACGTATTATTAGATATATTTCCATTTCTATAGCTATTTTCTAGCCTTCTAATGGAATTAGGCTCACTTATTTCAAATGTCTTATAAAACTCAACACTTAATATAAGAAGAAAAAAAAACAATGGTTTATAATATTTTTATGCAGACCATGCAGTCAGAGTTCTCAAAGTCAGTGCTTATGAAGTGCTACCAAGAATGAAGGAAATCATGTCCCTCCCTAAATAGTACATGCTTGGATATTTCATTTGATGATTTTTTCATGATCACTATGTCATTGATGACATAATAGGTTGTAATCTGAAATTGATCCTGAAAAATGTAAATTAATTTCGATGCATTCAGGCTTAGATGTTATGCTAAATTGATGGTTCTGGTGCAGCAAGAGAGGGATTGAAAAGTTCTTAGGTTGTTTGAATTTCTGTAAACTAGATAAACTAATACGGTTTTGGGTTCTATAACATCTTATTACAAATTGATATTGCACATTATGTAACTATCATTCCTCAAATTCCTAACATTAGTTCCCACGTAGTCAATCTTTCTATAACTTTTATTCCTTATAGACTGTTAATCATTATGTAACTTTTTTTCCTCAATATCATTAACTTTTATTACTACATTATGTATTTGTAATTTTTTTTAAAAAAGACATCATTTTAAGTGAATACAACAACTGAAAATACGAAAAAACAACCAAAGGCATTCGAATCCGGTTGAAAATTTATGAAAAATATACATGGGTCATATATGACGTTTATGAGTCAACCCCGCCACAATCCGAGGCACAGTGTGGCTGGTATCACTCGAAGTGTCTCACTTTTATTTGAACTGGACATGATTTTAAGTGAAAACAACAACCGACATACGGAAAACCGACCAAATGCATTCAAATTCTGTTGATACTTTAGGAAAAGTTTCCATGGGTAATTTGTGATGTGTACGAGTCAACCTCGCCTCAATCCGAGGGCTAGTGTGGCCGGTACCACTCAAAGTGTCTTTCTTTTGTTTAAAATAAATGTGCTTTTAAGTAAAATAAACGGCATACGAAAAACTGACCAAACACATTATAATTGTGTTGATACTTTAGGAAAATGATCCATGGGTCATTTGTGATGTGTAAGAGTCAACTCCACCTCAATCCGAGGTGCAGTGTGGCCGGAACAACTCAAAGTGTCTCACGTTTCTTTGAAATGGACAACATTTTAAGTCAAAACAACAACTGACATACGAAAAACGGACCAAACGCATTCAGATTCTATTGATAATTTAGGAAAAGTATCCATGGGTCATTTTTGACATTTACGAGTCAACCTTGCCTCAATATGAGGCATGATGTGGCCGGTACCACTCAAACTGTCTCACTTTTATTTGAAATGGACAGGATTTTAAGTGAAAACAAAAATCGGCATACGGAAAATAGATCAATTGCATTCGGATTCTGTTGATACTTTAGGAAAAGTTTCCATGGGTCATTTGTGATGTTTATGAGTCAACCCCGCCTCAATCCGAGGGCCAGTGTGGCCGATACCACTCAAAGTGTCTTTCTTTTGTTTAAAATGGATGCACTTTTAAGTAAAATAAACGACATACGGAAAACCAACCAAACACATTCGGATTGTGTTGATACTTTAGGAAAACAATACATGGGTCATTTGTGACGTGTACAAGTCAACCCCACCTCAATCCGAGGTGCGGTGTGGCCGGAACCACTCAAAGTGTCTCACTTTTCTTTGAAATGGACAACTGTTTAAGTAAAAACAACAACTGACATACAGAAAATGGACCAAACACATTCGGATTCTATTGATACTTTTTGAAAAGTATCCATGGGTCATTTTTGACGTGTACGAGTCAACCCTGCCTCAATCTGAGGCACGGTGTGGCCGGTACCACTCAAACTGTCTCAATTTTATTTGAAATGGACAAGATTTTAAGTGAAAACAACTACTGGCATACGGAAAACCGACCAAACGTATTCGAATTATTTTGAAACTTTAGGAAAATGATCCATGGGTCATATGTGACGTGTATGAGTCAAACCCGCCTCAATCCGAGGCGTGGTGTGGACAACACCGCTCAAAGTCTCTCTTTTGTTTGAAAAGGACATCATTTTAAGTGAATACAACTGAAATTTACACTCATCAACAATAGTCGCAAACCCTTTTTCATGAGTTGGGTAGTTTCACTCATGGGGTCATAAGTGACGATACTCCTAAGAAAATACATTTTCACCATATATTATAAACAATACAAGTTCAATGCAAAATTCATCACAAACCATTACATACCCAAATCTAAGATCAGAAAAAAAGGGATATGAGCCAATTTCAAACTCTTATTCAACTCTAATAGGTATTTCTCATACTATTCTGCCTATTAAAATTTGATGGGGAGGTGGGGGGGGGGCTGTGCTGGTTGGGGGGTTGTGCAGGGGTGAGGTGAATTACTACCGGATTATTATTGTCATATGAAGATTGAAATAGGGAATTGTAGTACATGACATGGTTGGAAGAGTTTGATGGTTTTATATGTTTTTTTGTGCTATTTTAGGTGTTTTTTATACTGTTTTAAGTCTGTATGTGGTTTTTGTGATATTTTTTATGCAGGTGTATAGTGGAGGGGATACTGGAGGGGGACTTCTATGCAGTAGTTCTGAAAAAACTCAATACCAACGGTTTTAAACCGTTGGTATAAGAGTGCTGGAATTCTGGAAAAACACTATACCAACAGTTTAGAACCGTTGGTATAGGTGTTTTGGAATTCTGAAAAAACACAATACCAACGGTTTAGAACCGTTGATATAGGTGTTCTAGAATTCTGGAAAAACACAATACCAACGGTTTAGAACCGTTGGTATAGGTGTTCTGGAATTCTGAAAAAATACAATACCAACGGTTCTAAACCGTTGGTATATGTGTTCTGAAAAATCACATTACCAACGGTTGAAAACCGTTGGTATAATAATTCTAAAAAATACAGTACCAACAGTTATAAACCTTTGGTATACATTGGGAGATATTTAAAAAAACAATATACCAACGGTTTAGATCAAACCGTTGGTATAAGGCTTTCCTCACGGCTTACTACCCAACGGTTTGGAAAACTGTTAGTATATGATATACCAATAATTTTCCAGCCTATACCAATGGTTTAGAACCGTTGGTATGACCTTCTTTTCTAGTAGTGTAAAGAACCAAAAAACTAACAAAACTAGACTTCCCATGGAATCATGAGGATCAGAACGAGCAATAGTTCACAATGATCTTCCCATACCTACCCCTCGAGTCCTAAAAATACCACTTTATCTACCTTGACATCCCAAAATAACAAAGGGCGTGCTGAAAAGAAAGGTCTTCTCAGAGCTGAACTTCTCTGTTTCCATTTTTTCATGAACCAACTCGAGTCAAACCTGAACCGGTCCCACAAGATGATCCGTGACAAAACCCGAGAGGTGTTCCGGATCCTCCCGGGATGGTGATAATAACCAAGGTCATCATCAGAGTAGACAAGGGAATTATTTATACTAATAAAGAAACAATAAAATAAAAAACAAAAAGAAACAAAAAAACCCAATATATAAATGAGAAGAAATGAATATCATTTATACAAGAAGCTAAAGGTATAACTGATCGATATAACAAAATAGACTGAACCCAAAGAACAAGCTATCTCCACGTGACCCCCACATGTCACTCTCCAACACAAAGATAAACCGTTGCTCAAGGTGAATGAAACCAAAGCTGAAACCTGCATGAGAGATAAAAACAGAAAATAACTATAGACATTAGTATAAAATACAGTAGACTTTCCTGATAATCTATTCCTAATAAACTTCTTTATAAATAAAAGAAAAATCAATTTCAAGTTTGAACTACAATATATGAAAGTATTCTTTTATATCCATTTTACTTAAAAAAAGTATGAACCATTTCCCTCATTCACTTTCAAAACCAAGTTCAATCCATTAGAAATATATTCTTATTTTTCAAGGGGAAAGTAATGTTACATTTTCAACTTGAACAAAGAAGATAAAACACTTTTATTTTAAAATTGTTTTCATAGTCCATAATAAAACCACACGTCACTTTCCAATAAAACCCTAGACATGAAAAGAACTATAGTAGTAACACACAAGAGAAATAAAAAACAATCATAAAAGTATCTCAATCAACACTGTGAGCAACTAAAAGCCGATAGACATAGGTGAAACCAGGAGATCAAGAACAATCAAGAATGTAATAATACATGAGACCCCATCCCCAGTAGCATTCCACACATGATGAAATTAAAATTCCAAAATGGCTGACCACCCTAACTCATGACAGACTGAGGGGCCTAATCCTATAGTAATAAACCCAAATATATCAACCTACTATGGACCACTGGTCAGTACGTCAACTACCAGTGCAACAATCATTCTAAAAATTTATCTCAATATGCAAGGTTCTTATGTATCATGTATATAAAAAGGGGTGATACAATTGATTCCAACCCAGCATCAAATCACATGTATATATATAATAATAACTAACAACATGCACCACCCCAAGATACTCTAAGGACTAATATCATACCCTAAAATAAATAGAACATGAAGAGTACAAACCAAGGAACTCTGATAATGGATTACTAGTATTCTATAGTGAGTAAATCCTATCCATTACATGTACATACTAGGCATGAGAAACATCCAGAGGAGGTTTTCATAATTAAATGTTTTCAAGATTTACACAAGGATGCCAAACGGTTCTTTAAGTAGTTTTCACAAACCAACATTTATCAATAACAAAAAATCCATTTTTTTATGTGTAAAAAAACTATTTCCACATAAAAAATTTGATAAATTCCCTCAAAATATTCATATTACACATCCAAGGCACACACATTTTCATAAAAATTCCAAACGACCATTTATCGGCCACACGTGCCAAAAAAACTTAAAAACCAATACCCATTTGTTTATAAAAACAAAAAAACTTTGGAAATCCATAAAAGGATCTCAAAATATCATTTCATATGCTTCCAATACTTTAATAAATTCAAACAAATCATTTTATATCACATTTATCACATAATCACCAATCAGGCACTTTTCTGAAAACTCAGCATGTGACATTTAACAAACAAGTTCTATTTTTTTCATTCAAAATGGTATAATACCAATTTTTTATGACATAAACTTATTTAAATATATATACCAGGTTCCAAACATAAAAAATCAGGTGAAAAAGCTAATGTAATAGTTATTCAAACATGCGGTGTGCCCACTTATTGCAAAACAACACTGATTTTTACAAAACAAGGCATGAGATACCATTTTTCACACCAAAAAATCATACAAGGGTAGAATGACAAATATAAACATATATATATGGTGTGTGTAGAAATAAAATGATGAAAATAAAATTTTAAAGGCAAGTGAAATGGGAGACCTACCTCAAATCTATGACGCCACGACAATGTAAACCCTAATTCAATCCATGCAGGTTCTAATACTGTAACCCTAGCAATATAAACCCTAAATGAGAAAAAATCCCAAAAAAATGAAGGAAAAATAAAAATAAAATAAAGAGGTGTATACCGAATGGGCTGTTCACGCCAAAAATAGGTCACCGGCAGGGCGGGTCGCCCACAGGGGGTCGTCGAAGGGGCTGTGCATGCAGGAAGGGGAGGGCGCACCAAAGGATTTTCGGCTGGAGTAGGTGCAGTCGGCCAAAGTAGGCATGGTCGGCTGAATTAGGGATAGAAGGAGGAGGGGGCTGTCACTTGCTAGGGGTGCGCCGAAAATGAGGGCATGCCATCAAGGAAGTTGGCTAGAGGAGAGGGCAATGTCGGAGTAGAAGGCTATGCTAGAAGAGGTATGATATCAGAAATGTAGCGCCAGTAGGGTTAGGCACAAGGGAGAGGGGATGCGGTGACTACACAGGGTGAGGGACAAGGGTATGGTTGCAAGGGGAAGAAGCTAGCTGGGATGGAGTTGGGTGCACACAGGGGGAGCGCTGCTGGGGTTGCACCGTACTAGGAGGGAAGCGTGAGAGAGATGTGTGAAAAACCCTAAAAAAGGGTTAATGAAAAACTAACTTAAAAAAAGATAGTTGAAATTCTAATAAAAAAATAATAATAATTTGAATAATAATAATAATAATAATAACAACAACAATAATGATAACAATACTAGAGTGATAAAAATAGTTTTAATATTTATTTCCTTCTAAATAATTATAATATAAACAACAATTTTTAGTAACATTATTATTAATGTTTAATAATGATGATAATAATAATAATCTAATTTTATTACTCATTTTAATTCTTATTTTAATTTTTTGAAGACGTCCAGGCCACACAGTTTCTTACGCAAAGCTACACATTTTTCGAATCGTGCATTACTTATGCACTATATACCGCCTAGTCCAAAACATGCATTTGTTTCAACAAAACTCAAAAATTTAATTCGGAACTCAACCTGAACCCCAAAAAATTATACAAGTCCAAGAAAATAACAAAATAAATTAATTATAAGGGTCGGGGTGTGAAAGAAATAAAATTGAGTTCATGGCTAGGGGGAAATTCTCCACACCCGTTCATGTCACTATCATCTATCACAAACATAAAATAAACATTAAGCAAGAATTCAAGAACACCTTGACCTCACCCAGAACAATCCTTGGGTTATCCCCTTATTGTCGAGGGTAATAGATCACTTGGTGGAAAGATAGAATAAAAGAAGAAAAAAAAGAAATAAAAAATAACGAGGATGAGAAAAGAAGAAGAATAAAAACACACAAATTAAATCACAAAATAAAAATAGAAGGAGAATATAGAGAGAGGAGGATAAAATAAAATAAAATAAAAATATATAATATATGGATAAAATTATAAAATAATTAAATAAGAATAAATAAAAAATAAAAAGAAGGAGAAGAATAATGAAGAAAAAGAGGGTGGATCACACTTTGGTAGAAATTCATGAATTATATATATTAAAAAAAAATGGAAATTAATATTTAAAATAAAACTAAAAAAATAAAAGAAAACAAAATAAAAAGATAAAATAGGGAACATGCAACCTATTCCTCCTCCAATGGTGGGATATATCCATGGGTTTTCAAATCCCTTAGCATGAGCAATGTGTTCTTCTTTTATAGGTAGAAAAGGAGAGAACCCTCAGCCTCTTTCAAAGCCCTGGGTCTTCGGGCTTTTAAAAATCCAAATTAGAGGAGATCCTCCACCTCGAGACTCACTATATTTTAGTGGAAACACCTGATTCATTAGAGTGTTTAATTACTTTCATGTGGACCAATGACATATATAGGTATAGGCTTAAACTTATTATGCATGGATTTTTCATGGTGCATGGCGATGTGGAAGTTCCACTTGGTGGTTAGAGTGAAAAGATCATGGTAGCAGGAGCTTGGTGGTGTGGTGGTGAGCTCCTCAAACCCTCCTACTCCCCCGACCTTCGAAGTGGTGAGAATATCCTTTGAAAATTGTTTCATGGGTGTCGTCTGAGGGTTTATGAATGATTAGAGGCAACCTCGTGATTCACCAATGGTGATGGAGCTCGAGTTTGAGATTGGAGTGTTTGGCCATGGTAGTCCCATAGTGAAGTAGTGGATGGCCAATGAGAGTTGTGCATTGGAGGGAAATAAAGTACGGTGAGGATGTGTGTCCTAGGGAGGGTAAGGCGCGACCGAGTTGGGACGACGCCATTCTGGTAAAAAATGAATAGTATTTGAAAAAATTTGTAGGATCCTAAGTATTTATATAATAACACATTTTCATATCTATTAATATTAATGAATAAGATATTAATTTTATGTTAAAAAGGATGCTTTTTCCAATAGCGTACTCGACACACAACACTGAGTTTCTCCAATATCTTACGTTGCACACAACTTTTAGTTATACAAAAAAATAATAATATAATAATATAATTTTAAATGTTAGTTAATGCCTAGCCATTGTATTGGAGGTACTGAACAGAATTTACTATATTATGATTTTAAATATTTGTTAAATGTTTTTACATTTATCCAATAAATTTTAGAGGCTTAAAATGAGAATGAATCCAATTTTAAGCATAAAATACTATAATATTTTGAAAAGGTTTGTTTACCACCTTTTGATGGAGAATCCTTTTCAAATATAGTTTTTGTCACTTGTATATGTTCTATTTAACAAAATAATCTTCTTATTTAGAAGAAGGGAATCAAAATTTACCTTGTATGAAATTTTTATATTTTTCTGATGAAACTCATATTTTAATGAATAGTGAAAAATACTGCATTTTAATTCAAAACTGTCTTTTTATCTAATTTATTTATATTGTTATATTGTCCTTTTAATTGGTTTTAAAGTTTAATTGGATTAAGTTTCTATAATATAATCCAATTTTTGTCATTGGAAGTAATTTCATATTGAAATTGGACATAAACACATGTCATTCTTTTGGTAGTTTTTAATTCTTAAAAACATGTTTTTTGGTTTTGAAAATGAGAATTAATTTTAAATTAATTTCTGAAAATTATGTATTTGGAATTTTTAAATATGGATTCCATATTTGGAATCATAAAGTAAAAATTGTGTAAATAAGTACCTTTTATTTTTGGAAATTATGGATATTAACTTCAGTAATTATTTTTATTTACCATGGTTAAAGGGTAAATCTGGTAAATAAGGTAAAAAAATAATATTATAATAATATTAAACTACCCTAAAACATGTCCTAATTATATTGGATGAGATATTTCCAACCATTTGCATCCTTGGGTCGATTTTGGGACCCCATAGAGCCACTTGGGTGTGATAATGACATGTTATAATATTTAGTTTAATGTAAAGAGAAAAATAACATAAACATGTAACTTCTTACTAAAACAATTTTTATGGGATTATATAAGTGATATATTCGACTATAAATATTAATTATAAATCTAAAACTATTTCCTATATCATGATATTTTATTTATAATTTTTAGATATTAAATAAATAAATTTAATTATGACACAATGATGATGCAATGATTACATCTTTAATAAAGGATTCAAATAAATGATATTATAAATATTAAAATAAATATTATTTGACATAATTAATGTCATCCACTAATTATATAGGTGAATATGACATGTTAGGATTTATTCAATGTTTTTTTCGAAATAATTATGTTGTTATGAATTTTAAAAAAAGTTAAGTACGAATAGTGCCTAAAATTGACATAATTCATAACTTAAAATATAAAATAGTTTATTAAATGATATTAAATTCCTAAAAATCTAATATTTGAAAAAATGGTCAAGATAAGTCTAAATATATCATAAATGACATTCTTGTGGGTCTTTTGAGATGATATGGTAATTACATTAACCCACAATATGTAAATAACATGATATCACTATAAGATTAAAAAGGGTAAAATAAGGGTTACACAAAAAAGACAAGGATAAAAAAATATTCAAAACTTATCAAAAAATTGTTGGATAATGGGTATTAAAACCAAAATAATCTTATCTTCTAATTAAATGAGTTTTGGATCATTTTTAATCTAAATTTAATTTATAATAAATTAATATTTTATGACCTTCCCAAAGTGCCCCTCCTCCTTCTTATAAAAGGACACCACCTCTACCCACATAACTCACACCTCTCAAGCCCATTATATCATCCAAATTATACCCAAATAAGCTAACAAAATCTCTAATTTCCTCCTAGAGGCCTTACCTTGGGTAGAAGACAATTCAAGAAATCATTTTGGATCAAATGAAAAGAAGTTACCCGATTTAGAGGTAGATAAAGAACGAACAAGACAAGTCAGACTCAAGGTAAGAGACTACATCTCAATATCCTTTAATTGAGGAATATTTTGATTTATATACATCATTATTTTATATAGTGTATAATTATACCCTTTTTCTTTTAATTTAATTCAACAGTTTTCAAAAGGAATCTTTTTCTACGAAGTGTTTTACTAAACGACAAAAGGAATGTTTCTTTTTAACTTACGGAACGATAATGACCTTTCCACCGCTGTGAGAATTATTTTATATTTGGATTCCTTAATAATATGTAATGTTTTTAAAAGTGAAATAAATACCATATATCTTTTTTATGTATTTTGGTATTGAAAATGTTTTTGAGAAAGCATTGATTATGTCAATATCTTGAAATGATATTTTGTGATTGCAATGTGGAAATGTTATCTTTCCTTTATAATTGTTTCATGTGTTAAGATTATGTTATTGTTCTTGGGAATTATTTATGTATATAGGTGGTTCCGTGATAAACTGGGGGCGGGTGATCCTGAGATATCTCTCTAATGCATTGGGTAACATGACAGAGGTAAACGTTAAGGTTTATCCTAAGATATTTAGAAAATATAATGTGATGGGTATTCCAAAAGTAACCATGAAGGTTACTACCTATGTATCTATGAAAGATAAAATATAACTATGTTAAGGATGCCACAATTTAACTTTATGATTTATGATTTCTATGAGTTATTCATAAATCTTATGATTTCATAAGGTATGTTAAAGAGCTTATATTTTATGAGTAAAAAGTATGATTGCATTGATTTTAATGTATTCAAGGACAAATGTTTTCTTTCCTTATTTCATATCCCTTACTGATCATTTTATGCTCAGCCTAAGTTTTTGAAATTTTTTAGAGGGTATAAGGAAGGGTAAGATAAAGGAAGAATTCAATAATATTTTTATCAAGAAAAGAACTCTTGTTTTTAAAGCATTTTTTTATTGTGAAAAAATTGGATAGTGTAGAAGTGTCTACTTTGTAATATTTGAGATGTAATGTAATATTTATGGCCTAATTATCTAAAACTCTAAACCTGAAAAGATCCTCAATATGACTTCTTGACTTAACTCAATATTATGTATTTTTTAAGGATGAGGCCTTATAGTTGGTATCAGAGGTCAGTTTATATAACTTTAGGAGTTAGGATATTGTTAAATGAATATCCATAAATTATTTTTACTTTATGGTAAGATTAAAATGATATAGTATTTGAATATTAATATGTTGCTTCATATAAGATATTTATGTGTTTAGAATGGTTTTCTGCAGAGGAAACATGCCATCTGTTATGGGACGACGTCAAGAGGAAAACAACCTACCAAATCAGCAACTAGAAATGGTTAGAATCGGAACTTAATAGTTTGCCGCAGTGATGAAACAATTGACTTAGGCTATAAATGGTGGTGGTATCCATGCATGATATCATCCAGATAAACTAAAAAAGAAAATTTCAGTATTTGATAATTTTCTGAGGAAACACCCCCGAGGATCATATGTCCCTGTGCTAGCTAAAGGGTGGATTAAATCACCCAAAGAGATTTTTGATGTCATGGGGGTGTTCAGAACATCAAAAGGGTAGTCTTGGTATTTACCATTTTTAAGGTGAAGCTAATTAGTGGTGGTTTATGGTTAAAAATATCAGGGACAATGAGGATATTTATGCTCTTGATTGGGATTAATTCAAAGGTATGTTTTTTGAGAAATATTTTCCTAAGGCAGTTCAACTTAGGATGGAAAAACAATTCTTGGAATTGAGGTAGGAGGATGACTCAGTAACTGATTATGAAGCAAAATTCACTTTATTGGTAAGGTATGATCCAAATTTCATATGGGAAATTGATAGTAAAATCAATCATTTTTACTCAGGATTAAATCCAAAGTATCAAAGGGCTTTAACTTCTCGTGAGTTCAAAAGTTATGAAAAACTTGTTCGATGTGTAGAGAAGGTGGAAATAGAGTTTGTTGATGATCAAGTGTTCTTTGAAAAATAACAGAATAAGTGGCTGAGGTGGCATATGAAAAGGAATAAATCTATAAAAAATTATGATGGTAAGAAACTTAAGTTTTCAGTCTTTGAAAATTGTGGTAAAAAGCACACTAGGAAATTTCTTTTGAATTCTGGTAAGTACTTACGATGTGGTAAAATGGGACATATGGCTCATAATTTCACTCAAAATGGTTAGGTAAATGGTGAGACAAAATCTGAGTTACACTTAGTAAAATGTTTTAAGTGCAATGAAATGAGTCATTATGAAAATGAGTGTCTGAATAAGAACTAAAATGATGGAAAGAAGCTGGACTTCAAGCTGAAAGGGTTGGTTAAATCCTTTTCAACTACTTTAGGAGATGTTGGGTCATCAAATGAAGTAGTATTAGGTACATTTTTTGTTATTCAGATTAGGAAAATGTGTTGTTAGATTCCGGGTCTACACATTCTTTCATTTTAGATAAATTTTCTAGTAAATTGGGAATTCCATCTCAAGATATGAATCTAGATCTTGTGGTAAAAAAACCTAGAGGAAATGTTGAGATAAAAAGTGTTTATAATAACTTCATATCCTTATGTGTGGAAATAATATACCTGAAAACCTTATTGTTTTTCCTCTAGTAGAGTTTGATGTTATTTTGGGTATGGATTGGATTTCCATTTATCATGCTAAGATTGACTGCAGAGCTAAAAAGGTTTCTTTTCAGAAAGAATTTCAGTTTGTGTACAATAATGAACCCTTACTTTTGATAACATATCAGGAATCTGAGAAACTAGTAAAATATGGAAATTAAAGTTACCTTGAACATATTTTTGAAAACAAAGGAACTATTTAGATTAATGACGTGTTAGTGGTAAATGAGTATCTTGATGTTTTTCTTGATGATTTTCCTAGTATAATACCTGATTGGGAAGTTGGTTTTACTATTGACTTGGTTTCTGATGCTAAGACAATTTTAAAAACCCCTTATGGAATGGCTCAAATTGAAATTTTAGTGTTAAAGAAGCAATTGAAGGAGTTATTAGATAAAGGTTTCATTTGACCTAGCACTTCACCATTGGGTGCTACTATCTTGTTTGTTAAAAATAAAAATGGTTCAATGAGAATTTTCATTGATTATAGAGCGTTAAATAACACCACTATTAAGAATATGTATCCTTTTCCTCATATCAATGATTTTTTTGATCATCTCCAAGGAGATCAGTATTTTTCGAAGATTAACTTGAGCTTAGGGTACCATCAGTTGAAAGTAAAGGAAATAGAAATTCCAAAGACCACATTTCATACTAGATATGACCATTATGAGTTTTTAGTTATTCCTTTTGGTTTAACCAATGCACCTACTGTATTCATGGATCTTATGAATAGAATTTTCTGTGAGTTCTTGGATAAGTCTGTGGTTGTGTTTATTGATGATATTTTGGTATATTTTAATAATAAAGAAGGGAAAGAAAGTAATTTAAGGGTTGTATTGAAAACCTTAAAAGAAAAGAAACTCTATGGGAAATTCAGAAAGTTTGAGTTTTGGTTACAAAAAATTTCATTCCTTGGTCACATTATTTCTTAAGATAGCATAACTATTGATCTTGCTAAAACAAAAGTCATTGAAGAATGGACAAGACCCACAAAAGTAAATGAGATTCATAGTTTTCTTGGTTTAGGAGGTTATTACCTGAGGTTTTTAAAAAAATTTCATGGTTATCTATCCCAATGACTAATTTAACTCTAAAAGGTGTTAAGTTTATCTAGAAAAAATAACGTGATTAATGTTTTCAGGAATTGAAAAGAAGATTAGGAAATGGTTCAGTTTTGGCATTGACTTCTAGGAATGGTGAATTTGTTATATATAGTGATTTGAAAGGACTTGGCTATGTCCTAATGCAGAATGATCAGGTAATTGATTATACTTCATGTCAGTTGAAAACTCACGAGTTAAATTAACCTACACATGATTTGGAATTATCTATTGTTGTTTTTTGCTTTAAAAATTTGGAGGCATCATCTGTATTGTGTGAAGTGTGAAATATATACTGATCACAAAATTTTAAAGTATATATCCACTCATAAATAATTAAATATGAGACAATGGATATGGTTGGAATTAATCAAGGATTATGATTGTACGATTCATTACTATCTAAGAAAGTCAAATAAAGTGGATGAAAATTTGAGTCGAAAGAGAAATGTTAAATTAACCATGATATGTTTGGAACAAGATTATTTAGTTTCTAATTTGATGAATTTTGGATTGGAAGTTGTTGGTGTAGGGAATTTATCTATTTTTTTAGGTGGTAGTGAGATCATCTCTACCAGAAATAATTAAGCAAGTGTAGAAAGAAGATAGTGAGTTGTAGAAAAAGGTAGAATTGGTTCATAAGGGTATGTTACCTGAATTTAACATTGATAAAGACTGTGTTTTGAGATTTGGAAAGAGATTATGTGTGCCTTGTGATTCAAATTTTAAGAAAGAGTTATTACATGAAGCTCATAGTTCTACGTTTTTAGTTCATCCTGGAAGTACTAAGATGTACAAAGATTTTCAGAAGTATTCCTGGTGGGATGGAATGAAAAGATATATTGTTGACTTTACATTGAGATGTTTGATTTGTCAATAGGTTAAATTAGAGCGATAATTACCAAAATGGATGCTTCAGCCTTTACCAGTGACAGAGTGTAAATGGGAAAATGTGTCCATAGATTTTGTAGTGGTATTAACAAAGACTTCTCGAGTTAACAACGTAATATGGGTTATTATTAATCGATTGACTAAATCTGCTCATTTTCTTCCTATTAGAGATAAATTGTCTCTAGATTAACTTTCTTGATTGTATATTAAAGAGATAGTTAGGTTAAATGGATTTTCCCTATACATTGTATTTGATCATGATCCCATGTCCACTTATAACTTTTGGAAGGGTCTTCAGAAGTCATTGGGTACTGAATTAAATTTTAGTATAGCTTTTCATCTGCAATCAGATGGGAATTCAGAACGAACTATTCAGACATTAGAAGATATGCTACGTGCTTATTCAATGGATTAACAGGGAATTTGGGACCAACATATTTCTTTGGTTGAGTTTTCTTATAATAAAAATTTTCATTCCAGTATAAAAATGGTACTATTTTAAGCATTATATGGAAAGAATTGTCGAAATATATATTTTTGGGATGAAGTAGGTGAAAAGAAGTTGATGGGACCAAAATTGGTAGAAGAGATGTCAGAAAAAGTTAAATTGATTCAGAAGCACATGATAATAGACTAGAGTAGGAAGAAAAGTTATACGAATAACTGGAGGAAGGATCTTTCTTTCGAGGTAGGTGATCATGTATTTCTCAAAGTTTCTACGTGGAAAAGTGTGATGCATTTTAGTAAAAAAGGAAAGCAGAGTCTGAGGTTCATTGGACCCTATGAAATCCCAGAGACAGTTGGATTGGTTTCCTATATAGTGGATTTACCTACAAGTTTATCCTAGGTACACAATGTTTTTCATGTTTCAATTTTGAGAAAGTATATTCAAGATCCATCTCATGTTTTGAGTCTAGAGGTAGTTCAGTTGGAAGAGAATCTTTCTTATGCGGAACAACTAGTCTGGATTATTTATCGTAGAGATCAAGTGGTGCAGAATAAGGTAATTTATCAGGTAAAGGTTTTGTGAAAAAACCATATGGATGAAGAGGCGACATGTGAATCTGAAAATTCTATGAGTGATAAATACTCCCACTCATTTGATAAATAAATAAAATTGCAAGGATGCAATTTACAAAAGGAGGAAAGATGTAGGATCCTTGGTATTTATATAACAATACATTTTAATATCTATTAATATTAATGAATAATATATTAATTTTATGTTAAAAATGACACTTTTTTTGATAGCATACTCAACACGCAAAAATGAGTTTCTCTGAAATCTTACATTGCACACAAATTTGAGTTATACAGAAAAATAATATAATAATAATATTATTTTAAATATTAGTTAATGCATAGCCATTGTATTGGAGGGAATGAACAGAATTAACTATATTATGGTTTTACATATTTGTTAAATGTTTTTACATTTATCCAATAAATTCTAGAGGCATAAAATGAGAATGAGTCCAATTTTAAGCATAAAATACTCTAATATTTTTAAAAGGTTGGTTTACCACATCTTGATGGAGAACCCTTTTTAAATAAAGTTTTTGTCACTCATATATATTCTATTTGAAAAAATGATCTTCTTATTTAGAATCAGGACATCAAAATTTACCTTGGATAAAAATTTGGTATTTTTCTGATGAAATTCATATTTTAACAAATAGTGAAAAATACAACATTTTAATTCAAAACTATCTTTTCATATAATTTATTTATATAGTTATATTTTCATTTTAATTGGTTTTGAAGTTTAATTGGATTTAGTTTTTATCATTTAATTCATTTTTTTTCATTTGAAGTAATTTCATATTGAAACTGGACATAAACACATGTCCTTCTTTTGGTAGTTTTTACTTCTTAAAAACACGTTGTTTGGTTTTGATAATATGAATTAATTTCTGAAAATTATGTGTTTTGAATTTTTAAATATGGATTATATAATTTAAATCATAAAGTCCAAATTGTGTAAATAAGTACCTTTTATTTTTGGACATTATGAATAATAACTCCAGTAATTATTTTTATATTCCACGGTTAAAGGGTAAATCTGGTAAATAAGGGTAAAAATAATATTATAATAATATTAAACTACTCTAACACATGTATTAATTCTATTGGATGAGATAATTCTGACCATGGACATCCTTTGGTCGATTTTGGGACCCCATGGAGCCACTTGCGTGTGACAATGATATGTTATAATAATTAATTTAATGTAAAGAGAAAAATAACATAAACATGTATCTTCTTACCAAAACAATTTTTATGGGGTTATATAAGTGATCTATCTAACTATAATATAGAAATTAGAAATAAAAAATATTTAAAACATCATTATATTTTATTTATAATTTTTAGATATTAAATAAATAAATTTAATTATGATACAATGATGATGCAATGATTGATTCTTTAATAAAAGATTCAAATAAATGATATTATAAATATTAAAATAAATATTATTTGATATAATTAATGTGATAAACTAGTTATATAGGTGAATATGATATGTTATAATTGATTCAATGTTTTTTTTCGAAACAATCATGTTGTTATGATTTTTAAAAAAAGTCTAGTACGAATAGTATCCAAAATTGACATAATTCATAACGTAAAATATAAAATAGTTTATTAAATGATATTAAATTACTAAAAATATAAGATTCAGAAAAATGGTTAAGATAAGTCCAAATATATCATATATGACTTTATTGTGGGTTTTTTGACATGATATCGTAATTACATTAACCCACAATATGTAAATAACATGATATCACTATATGATTAAAAAGGGTAAAATAAAGGTTTAACAAACAAGATAAGGATAAAAAAATATTCAAAACTTTTCTAAAAATTATTGGATGATGGGTATTCAAACCAAAATCATCTTATCTTCTAATTAAATTATTTTTGGACTATTTTTAATCAAAATTGAATTTATAATAAATTAATATTTCAATACCTTCCTAAAGTGCCCCTCCTCCCTCTTATAAAATTCCACCACCTCTACCAACATAACTCACACCTCTGAAGCCCCTTGGATCATCCAAATTTTGACCAAATAATCTCCCAAAATCCATCCTTTCTCCTTATAAGAATTACATTGGGAAAAAGGAAATTCAAGAAAGCCTTTTGGCTCAAATCAAAAGAGGTTACCAGATTTAGAGGGAGATAAAGAATGAACAAGACAAGTCAGATTCAAGGTAAGGGAGTACATTTCAATCACATTTCATTGAATCATATTTTTATTTATATACGACCTTATTTTATATTGTGTATAATTATACCCTTTTTCTTTTAATTTAATTCAATAGTTTTCAAAAGGAATATTTTTCTATGAAGCATTTTACTAAACGACAAAAGGAATGTTTCATTTTAATGTACGTAGCGACAAAACACTTTCCACCGCTGTGAGCATTATTTGATATTTAGATTCCTTAATAATCCATAATTTTTTTAAAAGGAAAATAAATACCATATAATTTTTTTATGTATTTTGGTAATGAAAATGGTTTGGAGAAAGAATTGATTATGTTAATATCTTGAAATGATATATTGTAATTTTAATGTTGAAATGTTATCTTTCTTTTATGCTTGTTTTATGTGTTATGATTATGTTATGGTTCTTGGGAATTGTTTATGTATACAGGAAGTTCCATGAAAAACTGAGGGTGGGTGAGGCCGAGATAGGTCTCCAATTCTTTGGGTAATGCGACATAGGTAAACATTAAGGTTTCTCCTATGATATTTAGGAAATATACTGTGATGGGTATTCCAAATGTAACCATGAAGGTTACTCACTATGTAGTTGTGAAAGCTAAAATGTAAGTATGTTATGGATGTCAAAAGTTACCTTAAGCTAAAATGTAAGTATGTTAAGGATTCCGCAAGGTAAATTTATGATTTATGATTTCTATGAGTTATTCATAAATCTTATTATTTCATGAGGTATGTTTAAGAGCTTATGTTTTATGAGTAAAAAGTTGATTGCATTTATTTTTATGTATTCATGGACTAATATTTTCTTTCTTTATTTCATATTCCTTACTGATCTTTTTATGCTCATCTGAATTTTTTGAAATGTTTTTGATAGGGTATAATGAAGGGTAAGAGAAAGGAAGAATTCAAGAAAATTTTTATCAGGAAAATAATTCTTATTTTTTAAGGTTTTTTATTGTTGTGAAAAAATTGGATAGAGTAAAAGTGTCTACTTTGTAATATTTCAGATGTAATGTAATAGTTATGACCTAATTATCTAAAAATATAAACCAAAAAAGATCCCCAATGTGAATTCTTGACTTAACTTAATATTATGCAATGTTTAATGCTAGGGACTTATAAAATTGGTGTCCCACATCGAAAAGGATAGAGGTTTGGTGCTCCCTTAAATATACATCCAATGGCCCGAAGGCCTTCATTTTTTTATTGATTTTGATAATCCACCTTTCATGGGGTGAGGTGCAACCCTTACAAGGCTCGTAGGCATAATATTTACCTGGCCCGTAGGCCTTAGAGGAATTCATTTTCTCGTAGGCTTCAAACATTACATACAACCCATAATAACTACTTGGAACTGCTTCTCCCCAGCATCTTCATCATGAAATCATCTCTCCACATTCGCATGGAAATTTTTCTAGGCATTCCCATGCATGCACATGCTTGTCCCGATGGCAGGTTCCATACCCTCTCATTCTTGAAATCCGTTTAGCTTCTACTGTGGTGAAAGCTCCTTGCTCATCCTCCTTGTAGAGCTTGTTCCTCATAGGTTGTCTGGTTTTCATCTGCACTTAAGGTGTCCCGAAGGCCTTGAGGTGGCCCAAAGGACTTATTAATCCGAAGGCCTGGGTGTCCCAAAGGCCTTAAAGGACTTGGGGACCAAATCAGTGACCCGAATGCCCAAACAGGGGCATATTCCCGGCTGCTATAGTGCCAAACAGTACCTACTACAGTTCCTGCTATAGTACTGCACAATTACCTCTACAGTGCCTGCTATAGTACTACTACAGTACTACTACAATGCTACTACAGTGCTTCTACAGTACCCGAAAATAATGTCTCCGCCTGGATTTGATCCCGGGTCTCCCGGATGCACTTACAGAGTCCTTACCAATCGGGCTAAGGCTCATGTGCTCCCTTAAATATCATAACGTAGATATTACAATGCAATAAAGTCATGTGGGAGTTAGAGGACCCCCACTACTGTGGACTTCCCCGTCCCTATGATTCACTCTTCCCATCACCGCATAGACATGAGCTATGTGCCTATTCTCCTAGGCTACAACTGATTGAATAACCCACAAATTTCAGCACTATGGGCCCTGTGTATGGCTTGATGTTCTATGTGCTGCCAACCTACCTCTCAGTCTAGCTCTCTCATGGGCCTGCATGGCTGAGTGGCCCCTTGTGGGACACCTATGTGTCATGTGGGCCCTGGTTGAGGTTTGGCTTAAGATATCCATATTTTTGGTAAACTCTCATGAAATGTGTTTGGAAAATATGTTAGAATATTTGAAACATAATAATCATCAAAATTCATAAATAAAATTTTAGATTTTAAATTTTAAAATTTATCAGTATTTATCCAATTAAATCCATTTTCATTCAATAATTCAAATTTCCCATCATTTAATTAAAACAATTAAAATCATGGGTATTACTATTTAAAACCATTTAAAAATATTTATAATTTGTTAAAAAATATATACCAAATATGAGTCTATCAAATACCATCACACTTAAACTATTCTTGTCCTCAAGCATAAAATATCAACAAGGAATTTCAAATGGAACCAATGTTAGCAATATTAAAATTTCAAAGTAATAAAATCAAATGATTATCAAATTTAAATCATAATTTCAAAAATCCATATAAAATATCAATTTAATTTCTCAATTTTTAAAGAATCAATCAATTCAAGAATATTACTTTTTTATATTTGAAAATTATGGTACTTATCTTATCATTCATTCAAGTTAGTCAATTCATTATTATTAAACATGAAAAATTATGATTTATCTCTCTTTTTTCTCTTTTCACTCATCACTCATGATACAATTTAAGTTAAGTTATGATCATATCCTGAATACATGCTTCTTATCCATAGGATTTTAAAATAAACAATTTCAACACCTTGTAAAAAAAGGCCCATAATATATTTAGGGCTTGAAATTAAGGTTCAAATCTTGCTGAGGATTAAGGTTTTTAGGAATTGATGTTTCAAAAATTATGGCTTAAGGAGGAGTCTTATCTCTTAAAGTATAAATCATGATATTAAAAGTAAAAGTTCAATGAAATTATCCCATTATAATAGTAACAAATCCAACTTTTCCCAAGAATCAAAGTAAAGGTTTTGATCAAAATATATCATGATGAATGATTTGTCCACCCTCTTGGAATTTTCTTTATTTTTATACTATTTTTTTATTTTTTCAAAGAACATTTTAGTTTTTTTATTTTTTGAAAGTTATGCTTAGAATAAACCTCACGTCTACCACCTAACCAAAAATGAAAAAAAATAATAGGTCAATTAATAGTGATTTTTGTTTTTCCCAAATCACATCCCATCCTTTTCATATTTTTTTTGGTTTTTTTATCATTTTATTTTTTAAAATTAAAGAGGGGGAAAAAGTGCACAAATAATGAATAAACAACCTTTCTTTATTACCATGATGTAGCTCCCCGAAAATTCTCCCTTAAAATTTATTTCATACCTTTTTCATGACTACCTTCACCCCCACACTCAATATTTAAAATATCATGCAATTACTAAGATGAGGGTATGAATGGATAAAAAAAATGGATTGAAACATGGCTCATCTCTAACCGGGTTATCCATGGTTTCTATGGTTTAAAAAAGGATTGATGTAAATGTTGTATTTTAATGATAAGTTATTTTTAAAAGATTCCTCAATAATTTTAAATGTGTTTTTATACAGTCATATATTTGATAAGTTAAAATGAAAGTTATGGTCTGTGACATGTCCCAAGATCACTCAAGAAATATGTTCAAGAATAAAATAGAAATTACTTAGTATAGAAATTATCATGGGAATAGATCATTTGATATTAGATAACCACGAAAGGCATGACTAATAATAACAAATCAATTCACATGAATTTCAGAAATTCAAATTATGAAATTCTTTGGGGAAATTTCATTTACACGAATAAACCAATTACCTCAAATTATGAGTCCACATTTTAATATCCATTCTCCAATTCAATAATTTAATTTTATATTTTACTTATTCAATATCATTAACATTAAAATCTAAAATATTACATCATAGGATTTAAAAGAAACTATTAACTCATAGATAATTCAAGTAAATCATAAACTCAAGTATGGACATAAAATTTCAATTTAAAGTTTAAAACATGTTGTTAAGACAAAAAGGTAGGGAGTTCAAAAGATAATAACAACAGTGGACTCTATTTCCCATAAAGATTAGTCCTTTTAATCCTTCACCATTTAGGGATGACTTATGCCATCATTAACCTATAAAAGATAATTAATCAATGAATAATAAGGATCTTTTCATTTAATATCAAAAATATAGGAGGGAGTGGGATGAATGCTGGACTAATCCCTAAGACTGAAATTGAAATCCTAGATTACTAGAAAGAAAGTAGAAATATAAATCTTGGTATGATCCCGTAAGTGAACCTTGAATTTTTAATGCATAAAAAGGTAAGTTAATATATTATCCAAAGTTTGATAGTGATTTTAGTTTCTTAGACTTAGACCAACACATGTTGTTCTTCCCAACTTGGACTTCTTCTTCATTGGCGAGGAATGATCCATGCACAGTGTATACCAAATATACCCCCTTCACAATTATTTATAGCTTTCATAGTGAGGGAAGGATTAAGTATGAACCATCCCCTTCTTTGGTTTCTACTTGTGAAAACTCCTCTTTCTCTTTCAATGCTGGCTCAACATAGGATGCATAGATTTTATGATCAAAGGAAAAATAAGCAGGTATTTTTACTTGAACTAAATTTAAATTTGAATTTTTAATAAGTAATTTATCCCTTTTAAAATGAGTAGCCACTATCTTGATTTCGTCGGTCTCAAATACTTGGATTTCCTGATGGGGCTCCTCGAATGTAGGTTCATCAAAATTAGGGAGCTCCATGTGTTCCTCAATAGGTGCAGGTCAAGTTTTTTATATTCTTCTAAGGCATGACAAGAATTGATCAAATATAAAAATTAAAAACAATAAGGAGTGGTACTGAAATAAAATTGAATAAAAACATAAAATAAAGAGTTCAAATAAATATCATATCCCTGAATTGTTTTTGGTTCAATCACTACCTCAGTGGTAAGTTCCTCTTAAAGTTAGATCGCAATGGATAAATGTAGGTAGTTGGGATCCTCCATCTTTTCTTCAAATTCCATCACTACTGTTGCATCCTCATCTTCTATGGCTAGAGTGACATGAAATGGTACTATATATTATACTTGTTAGGGATTGAGGATATCAAGTTATACCTTATACTCATTCCAAAATTCATCTTGATCTTGTTTATCTCCTAGAGTTATCTCATCAAGTAAGTTTTCCTCATCATTAATCCACTCTATCTCATCATGGTCTTTTTGGATCTAGTCTTTCAGATGGCTGGTCTATTGATGGTCCTTAATTTGGGATTAAAAATATTTGATGTATTTAGTAAAGATGGGAAAATACAGTGGCACTTCCTTCTTGGCCATCAATCATTGATAATCAACTCTTAATTCATCAAGCACATCTTCCAGTTCTTGAAATGAAATTTTGGTGTTTTGCACATTTATTATATACTTGGACAAGTTAGTGAGTTGATCGATATTTTTTAGGAGATCCACCTTAGAATTATGTATCACTTTATTTTTATCTTTTATCTTGGAAATTTCTTCAGAAACTATGGGGAGAAATAAGGAAAACTCTACTGATGTCTTGGAAATTTATTAATAAAAATATAAGAATTACTCCTAGAATTCAATTAACTCTATAGCCAAACCTTCAACCATTGGTTGTTTGAGGTCATCTTTAAGATACTGGATGAGGTCCTTGAATTCTTACTCATGGATAATTTGGATATGGGATCCCCTGATCTATCCATCTCATAAGGAAATACTATCTTTTATAGACTAGGGTGATTCAACTACTCCTTCTTGCACTTGTGAGTTTCCAAACCATGCAGAATAATAGTTATTTGAATACATCATGTAAGTAGAGTTTTTAATGTTTTTTTATATTGGGAAAATAATTAAAATCTATCTATAATTTTAAAATATAAAAATATAATAAAACAATGATTATATCTATGGAAACATTTCTAGTTTTGATTCACTATTATCGTGGGGTGTGGAAAAAAATTTCTAAAGTTTTTCCTAGTGAAACATAGAGGCTGACCAGGGTCATCTCACTTGAGGAGATTATAATTCTTTCACCCAATTAATATAAATCACCTAATATACTTATTTTTTTGTTTTTATTTTATGAAAAAATTGATAAATGATAAATTATTTTGTTTTTTTAAGATATTGAAATGAAATGAAATATGAAAATTTAAACTATACTAGAATTAAATGATAAAAAAATGAATTAATAGAGAAATTTTTTTTGTCTTAAGTTTAGTTTTAGGTTCAATAATTATTCTCCTTTATTTTTTTGATTTTAGTTTGATAATAAAAACATAAAATTTCATGATTAATTAATACCCTTTTATTTATAAATTGCGGAATCTCAAAATCTTTAATAAATATTGATTCCACATCATCCTATAATCGAGGTTGACAACACACCTTGGTCAACGGTGTGAAATTATCCATGAATCATCTCTATCGATTCCATTTCATCAATTAATTGGATAAACTCCATCTTTAGAAGTGATAACCAATGAAGGGAGAGAAAATAGTTTAAACAAAATAATAGAAATAAATTCGAGTGCATAGACCGAGGGACATTCAACACACCCATTTATGTCACTCTTATATATCAATAACATAAAATAAAGTTTAATAAATAATTCAAGAAAACCTTAACCTTCCCCAGATCAAACCTCGGGTCAACCCATCTTTATCAAGGGTAAGATATCACTTAGTGGAAAGTAAGAAGAGAAGAAAAAGAAAAAAAATAATGAAAAATAATTAGGATGATAAAATAATAAGATGAAAAACACACAAATGAAATTACAAAATAAAACTAGAAGAAGAAGAGATAGATAGATAGAGGAGAATAAAATAAAATAAAATAAAATAAAATAAAATAAAATAAAATAAAATAAAATAAAATAAAATAAAATAAAATAAAATAAAATAAAGTAAAATAAAATAAAATAAAATAAAATAAAATAAAATAAAATAAAATAAAATAAAATAAAATAAAATAAAGTAAAGTAAAATAAAATAAAATAAAATATTTAATATATGGATATAATGTTAAAATAATTTATGAATAAGAAATAAAAAATATAAAGAAGAAAAAGAATAATGAATAATAAGAGGGTGGATCACACTTTGAAAGAAATGCATGAATTATATCTATTAAAACAAAATTTAAATTTAAATTTAAAATAAAAATAAAAAAATAAACAAAAAAAATATAAAGAGGAAATAGGGAACATGTGGTCTCAACCTCCTCTAGTGGTGGGATCCCTCAATGGGTGCTCAAATCCCTTAGCATGGGTGGTGGGTTCTTCTTTTATAGGAAAAAAAGGAGAGCATCCTTGGCCTCCTTTAAATCCCCACCTCTTTAGGATTTTAAGAATCAAAATAAGAGGAGATCCCCCCATCAAGAATCACTTCATTTGAGTGGAAACACCCAAGTAATTTGGGTGTTTAATTATTTGTGTGTGGACTAGTGGAAGATGCAGGGATGGGCTCAACCTTCTTATGCATAGATTGTGCTTGGTGCATGGAAATGTGGTTGTTTTGCGTGGTGGTTCCAAGAACAAAAGTAGGACAAAAAGAGTTGTTGGAATGGTGTTGGCCTCCTAAAACCCCCTCCTCCGGCCTTCTAAGTATCCTGAGGAGACTTCAAAAATTGTTTCATGGGGGTCATCCATGGGTTAGAGAGTGACCAGAGGTGGACTCGTGCTTTGACGGTGGTTATAAAGCTAGAGCACAAGCTTTGGGTGTTTGGGCATGGTAGTCTTGTGGTAAACTACTGAGTGGCTGATGAGAGTTGTGTGGTGTAGGGAAATGAGGCATAATTTGGTTGTGTGTCTGAGGGTGAGAGAGACATAGTCGATCTGGGATGACGTCATTATGGTAAAAAAATAGTATATAGGAAAATTGGTGTCCCACATCAAAAACCGACATAACTTCAACACTCCCTGAAATATCATAATACTTATACCAAAATGCAATGAAGTCATGTGGGAGCTGAAGGAATCCTACCCACTGCCAAAGACAACCCCATCCCAGTGATGCACTCCCCCCGCCACCACATAGACATGCCCCATGTGGTGATGCTCCTGGGCTATGACAAATTGAACCACCCAAATATTTCACCACCATGGGCCCTATGTATATCTTGATTCCCCATGTGTATCTAACTTACCTATCTGAATGGCTCTCCTATGGGTCTGTATGGCTAGGTGTCCCCTTGTGGGACACCTATATGGCGTGTGGTCCCTAGTTGAGGGATGGACCAAGATGACCATATTTTTGGTAAACTCTCCTAAAAAGAGTTAGGAAAATAAGTTAGAATATTTGAAACATAATAACCACCAAAATCCATAAATAAAATTTAAAATTTTAAAATTACTAAATCTTTATCCAATTAAATCCATTTTCATTCCAAAATTTAAATTGCCAATCATTTAATTAAAACATTGAAAATAATGGGTATTATCATTGAAAACCATAAAAAAATAATTAGTATTTGTTAAAAAATATACACCAAATATGAGTCTATCAACATGCTAAATGGATAAGGTAGAAGTTGAGTGAATTATTCTATAGAATTACCATAATTATTTAGACAACACGTTTTTTTATAAAAATAAGATTAAAAAATAATGAAATAATCTCATCACATCTAAGCAATACATAAATACCATAAAAAACTTATATATGGGGTTCCATTATTATCAGACCTTGATGAGAGGAAGATTATTTGAAAACATTGATGACTAAACTTTGATGACCAGATAAGGAAGTGTAATAATTATTTATTTTCCAGGCTAGTATCTTCTTAAATGGAAGCATTCTCATGCACTAATAATTTAATAAGTAATATTCTTATTATCCCAAAATGATGATAGATAAATGATCATTAAATGGTCCATGCTGTCTTAAATGTTCAAAATGTGAAACTTTAATAAAAAACCACATTGGTTGCAATGAAATAGAAATCATGATGGCTCCAATAAATAAATTTATTAACAATCATATTCTCAATTATATATAAATGCTCAAGGAGAGATTATTTGAATTATAGACTAGAGATATATCAAATGATATAAATTGGATAATTTAAGAAGATGTCATACATCATGACACCTCCCTTTATTATTAATCTCAATATCTTTTTAAGGAAAATCATTTTATTCAATTATTTTCTGTCTTTATCTTCATCCCTTATTCCTATCTCCTTCATGTTTTTTATTTATTTCAAAAACAACTCAAGGTACACACCATTGTATCACTCTATCATTACATCATCCATTTCTACTAAATGAAGATGTTTTAGGGACTATGTATTATCTTATATTGATCTTATGATCAAAGACTTACTATGTATAATGAATTCACCTCTACTGATCTTCTAATCAATGAAGTATTAGGGTTAAATACTTATCTATTTATTAGAAAGTGGAAAAAATTGTAATGAGTGTTGTTTGGATCTAATCATAAGATACTTATACCACTTATTGTCAAAAGTAATGAAGTTTTTGGGGATTGAGTCTTATTTTAATATAAAATAGGGAATGAAGGGATTACTAACAATGGGCATATTTAAAATTTCTTGTATCTATTCCATTCAAATTTTCCTTGAATTTATTTATATATTTTTAATTTACCATGCTTATTTATTTAATTTAGATTAATATTATTTATAGATCATAATGAATTCTGCTAAGTGGACCTGAAGTATTCACTCATAATATTCTAGAATTTTTATAAATGTATATTTATTATATTTAATTTTTTTGGATATTTTTTATAAATGGTTCCTACATAAATGAAAGGCATAGATTCATTTATCCAGAAATTATTTTCTTAAATATCATTATCGTACTAATTCCAAAGATTATTTTTTATTCATCCATTTATTTATTCACATGTTTTTTCTATTTTAAACTTAATAAATTTTACTCTAATTTATTTTTTTAAAGCATATTTTTTTAAAAGGGGTCTATATATAATATTTTAAATTCAAAACCTCTTGAAATTTCCTATTGGAGATAATCTATTTTCCATTATGTAGACTAAAAATAGTTATTAGAGCTAGTCTCTAAATATTTTTCCAACTCTAACAAGTGGAGAGAAAAGATCCCCTAAAACATTTATCTTTCACCGGTATCAATACTTGGTATTAGATCCAAATCTTAAAATATTTTATCTTTTAAGATCTAACAAACCAATGAGTAATTATCTTTTTGGAAACCATTGTTTTCTTACCTTTATTTTTAAAAGAATTTTCAAATATATTTTTCTTTCCCTTTTATTTTTAATGGAACTAATTTTTATTACTAGAAATACCTGATGTAATCATTTATTATATTTATTATGCTTCTTAGTTGTATCATCATTATGAAACCTTATTGCATCCCTATAAAGGATTTGAAATTCTTTACTCCTGAAAAAATTTCAAATTTTGATTTCAACATTTCTATTTTTAATATTTAAATATATAACATGATTAGTAATGTATAAAAACTTGTTTTATCACTTTAAATTACTCATGATATCTACACATTTATTGAGTTTACATTGAAAGGAATCTACTAGTGAACATATTTTGGGATATTATCTTTATAAAATTAATCATACAACAAATAAAATATCATGGAAATTAATTTATCTGTAATTATACATAATAAATTAATATGGCACAACTCCAGTAAAAAAGGAATTTTTTTTTATATTTTTCATATCCTTTATACAAATCTTTGTTTTCATTTTCCACTAATTTAAAAAATAATATAATTACTTGGGTAACTTCTCTATTTTACTAGAATCCTAAAATTTAAGAAGTTACTTAATTAGTGTTGAAATTATCATTAGTTATGTTTTTTTAATTTCATTATATATTATTTAGGCAGTGGTTTTTTCATTATGATAATGGGAAAACCTAAAACATTTTACATTGTTTGATTCTCCGTACCAAATCATTAGCACATATCCAGTAAAAAGTTATTTCAATATCAAGTTCTAATAAAATTTATGTCTTCTTAACCATAATTTGAAAATTCAATTAATCCATTAAAAATTTATTCTTCCATATGTGGATCGATTTTCAATTGAAAAGTATAAAACCCCTTCAACCCATTAATATATTAAGGTATATTATAAGGTAAATTAATCCAAATTTTATCTATTAGTATTATATTGATCAATATTGTTATAAATAACCTAACACATGTTATTTAAATAAAATCATGTTAAAAAATATTAACATTATATAAAATAAAATAACAACTTCAATTAATTTGTTAAAAAATCATATTAAAAAAACATGGATATTGAATATTAAAAACAAAAAACAATAAAATAATATATGTTAAGTAAAAATATTAAAATTAAAATAGTATAGAATAAAGGAATAGTAAATCATTGATAATAATAAAAAATCAAATTCATAAATTAAAAATTTAATTAAAAAATTATAAAATACTCTCAACATTATTATATATGTAATTTCAAATAACGATATTTAGGACTAATAAAATTATCTAATTAAAATCATATAATACCCATTTATTATAACTAATAAACCTTAAGAATTTAAAAATAAAAAATTTATTAACTTTCATTTTATAATAAAAAATTGATCATGTATCTAAAAATAAAGCATAAACACTCAAAATAAGAATTTAAATTGAAAAAAGTTATTCTTATAATCTATTGAAATAAAAAATCTTCATGATAATTATTATAAAAATATTGAAAATGGAAATATATAATTTATTTATTTTATGATATTGAAAGTGAAAAATGAAATCTGAGATCTATAATATAGGATAGTGGAAAAATAAGAGAAAAATATCTTTAAAATAAAAAACAACTACCTTTTGAAAAATAAAATATTTTCCTAACCTCTTCCAAAAACCATAATGCATGAAATATTAAATTCAAAAAAATGAACAAAAAACTAAAAAAGCATAACCATATACTACTATTGGGGTTAGATAAAAACAAGTAAAAACAAGTAAATAAGTCAAGATAATAGTGGAAGGTGATAAACATATAGTAGTTAGAGATAGAGATAGGATAACTAGTGATTAGAGGTCATTAAAGAAGTAGAAAAAATATTTGGTGACAATATAAGGCTATGGGGATTTAGCCAACTAAGAGATAAGATAAGGCAATGGAAAAGGAAGAAAGAGGGTCACACATAGATAATTAAATTTTTATCTACGACAATTTTTAAAAACGGTCACTCATATTTTAGTTATGAAAATATTAGCAATGGTTTTTTTAAAAAACTACCTCTAATCAGAAATAAAATGGCAGTTTTCTATTACCACTAATAATAATAGGACATAAGGTATATTTTATATTTGGTTTAGTATTTAGTGGTGACTTTATAAAATCAAAATAAAAAAACCACCCCTAAAAATGGTTCATTTTATAGTGTTTTATGTTTTAACACTTTGTTATACTTAATTAATTTTATTTTTTAATTATATATTTTAAATAGGTTTTTTTAATATTTTAAATTCACCCATTTATAATTTTTTTTATTGGATATAATCTTATTGTAATTCTATAGACCAATATCTATGATTTTAGATACATAAAATAAAAGATTGTATACATTTATACCATACTTTTGGGATTTAATATTGTAATGAATATCCTCAAAAAATCCTAGAAATAAGGGATAAAAAGACATAACCTTTCATAAAATGGAACTAAAATATGGGTAATTTACTTAAATTTAGAATAATTAATTCTCAGGTTTAGAAAAATTTATTTTATAAGAATTTAACTAATCTCTAAACTTGATCAAGTGTTAAATATTGAATTTCACTATAAAATATAAAGATTTTATTGGAACTATAAAGTTCAATGCTCCTCAAGGTTTGGGAAAAGTGACTAACCACCCTCCCATGCACTTCTGAGGTTTGCGTTGTGACCTCTGTGTGTTTCATCATAACCCCAAGTCACAAGTCCCACCTGGGGCATAGGGGGATTTTATGCACCATACATAATATCATATGGAAATACTCCCATATAAAAAGGCCTTTTCCAGTGATGGGAAATGATCCCTAGAATAAATAAGAGTATGATTCAGTGAGCTAGAGTGTAAAATATCTTGTAAGACTAATGTAAGATCTTGTTAGTTGGTATTAGATCTCAGGTCATGGGTTTGGGACTATTAGATAATGTTGAGGGATAGAGTTTTGGAACCATAAATCCTAATACTCCTCAAGGTTCATAATAAGGGACTAATTTGCATCACATGAAATTTTATGGGTTACAACATGACCTATGTGTGTTTTATCATGAAATTATGTTGTGACTCCTACACAGGGCTTGAGGGGATTTCTTGGACTATATAAAATATTGAAGTTCCTAGGAATGTGTAGACTAATGAGAATGGGGGTGAATTAGTGGTGATCATTTACAATTTCTTTTCTTCTAAAATTAATATCTATGAATTTTATAGTATCGATCATCTCAAATTTATAACTCAACCTAAGTCGTATGTAAACATAATAAAATAAAGAAAATTATACAAGATTTTACACGGTTTTCCCCCAATGTGGGTGACTACATAATTTTCATGTAGAATCTCATCAGTATAAGAATATTCACTATATAATTAAGTGAATACAATTTATCCAAATCCAATCAAGATATTTCTCCCTCACAATAGAAAATTATAATATCTCCCACTAATTACAAAGTTTTCTTATCATTTTGAGAAAAAAAAGAACTTTGAACGTAGATCACAAAAACTATGTCCAGAATATTTTTCTAGTACTTATCCATTTGGTATGCCTCTATAATATAAGTCTCTGTATCTATTTGGTATATATCCATCTAGTGTTCCTCAATTAAGCGTTCCTCAGTTAGGTATAAATTTATCCCACGATAGTCTGTTTGATATCGATATGTCCGGTATACCTATAAATGGTTCTTCTCTTCTTCAATAAAGTGATTCCTTATCTAGATACACATAATGATCTCTCAAAAAAACATCATCACTTTGAATCCTTTTTAGAATGTGAAATATCCACAAATCAGTGATCCTTTACCCCCTTTACATAAGAAAAATTTCTCCAAAAATTAAGGGGAAAGATCGGGATCCAATTTTAATTTTCTGACTCAACTCATATTATGTTTGACCACCTTATAACTCTTTAAAACTTCATAGTAACCTCTATTCATTAAAATTTCCTTAAATATTAGCTAGATTTATAAATTTTGATAGAATATATTAGAAACACTATAGTTAATGACTTTATAAAGTTTATGTTATGTTTTTCAAGTCATTGTTTGATGCCTTCATAAGGAATCCTCCCAATAATTCTTCAACTAGTTTTGATCAGTATAGTTTCCTACTATCTGATCTTGTTTGTATGCTATTCTTTGTCTAGGTTAACTTTGGATTCCTTCATCCAGTACTCCCCACATGTTTCCTTAGTCTATTATACTCATATAAGACCATCCATCTTGATCTATATGATGTATTGAAACATATCTATCTAATCATCATGCGTCCAATCAAATATCATTCATATCTTTGTACACTAAACTTATTTTGGTCCCTTCTTATATATCCGATCATATTTTAATTTCTTCATATGGTTGGATTCATATATTTATATTCTAGATATAAAATTTTAAATGTTTATTTGATTGAATTTTTAAATTTATATCTATTTAAACTTTATCAATTTACAACTCTCTCAATATAATCATATTTGTTTGATCAGGTTAAATTTTTAGAATTAGTTTGGTGAATTTCTCAAAACATCACTCTGACAGGTAGACTCCATATTTATTCCTCTGGTAAAACTTTGTTCTAGCCCATCTGGTAGACTTTATAGATTCCTTCTTCTACTAAAGTTACAAAGTCTTTCTATAATAATTCTTGGTTTGATGTAATCTATCTAGTAACCTTCATACAACAGGAAAATTCATGAATTTAAATCTTAATTTTTTTTTATTGTTTTCAACTTTACCACTTTCTAACATAAACATTATACCAACTATATCTATCTGGTAAACTCATTATGTTATCCTCATTATTTTAACCTTTATAGTTATTCATTTTATTATTTTATACAACTTATTCACTTCATTTATTGAACTTTTATAGCTTTAAATCTATCTTTATAACATCTACAAACTTCACATCTTAAAATATGTTCAACTGAATTTTTCAATAAACTTTAGATTAAACCATGATAGCCTTTTAGTAATCATAATGTTAGGAACATTTAGGATCCGCATAGTATCATATTACTTGGTAAGGAAAGTATCTCAAACTTTATTATGATAAAAAGTAACTCTCCTTCACCTAAAAGATAAAAAAATTCAAAAAATATATTGAAAAAAAATAAAATAATTGTTAAAAAATAAATCCAAAGGATCTTCAATATCCCCTTTTTATTTTTTCGGAAAAATTTAAAATAAATATTTTCTCAAATTTCATTAAATAATAGCCTTTCTCATAGATATTTAACTAACACCACACTGGTAGTTTGAGAAATTTTTTTGAAAAAATTTCAAACCTCGGTGACAAGTAATTTTGTGGCTGTGATATTGATAAATATTGTAGTACCATGACCCTAATAACCTGAAGTTGGTGTCTAATTTATTTAATTGGAATAAGATACAAGGAATAAAATCCCAAAGGATTGAAAAGTTTAGTAGACATGGTAAACTAGATATATACCTAAAATTCACATTATATTTTAAAATATAAAATACCCAAAGGATTTTTTTGAGAATTACCCTTAGAGTATCCCTACATATCAATCAAAAAATACTTCTGGTATCTTGGAAAAAATGAAACATGATAAAGGGGTGATCTTATATGCTCATTAAGTGTAAGTGTATATTGGATGATATGAATAAATAAGGTATAATTAGTATGAAAATGTAAATAACTAAAATATGTTCCATTTAATAAATTACTTGAGAATATTATGGAAGGAATAAAAGATGATCAAATAATTCCACATAAATGATCACATGAGCTTGAAACTTGACCATGGATATTCTAACTAATCGAATAATCACATGGTATATTAATAACTGAATTCATAATGATGGACTTAAGAATGATGAACATCTATAAAATACTATAGAGTCTTGTTCTAAGACATCTAATACCATCGATTTATATGATAATACATATAACACCATCGAGGTTTGTTCAAATAAATATATATAAGTAGGAAAGGCCTCATCCAAAACCATATCTAGTTTGTCACATGAGACCCACTGATGCATTGAGGGGCTATAGTGGACCCCTCCAGTAACATAAAAAGTCCAATACATTCCTCATATGAAATAGGTGAAACATAATCAACATAAAAATCCATGTTTGAACTCACATAAAAAATTTAAATACATTCCGCAATAAATAAAAATATTCCTAAACCATCCAGAGTAAAATGGATGATATCAACATAGTAGATCTGTAATCAAACTGATCATAAATCATATAAATAAATTATCCGGATGATATAATTGGAGTATATCCCCATTAAATCATAATTAACATCAAAGAATGACTTCTTATATATAAAATTATTTTTAAAGATCACTTGGAACATTTCTTATGAAAAATAAAATTTATTTAAAAATCACTATTTTTATTTTAAATATAGTAAATTCATTAAATATTGTCAAATCGTTTTCTTTGAAAATAACTTATAAAAAATAAGAGTTTCCATAATATTTGGAAAAAAATATATTTAAAAATAACTTTGTAATCATAAAAAGGAATCTTCAATGGAATAATAGTCATGATGGTGGGTAATTTAGTACATGACTTATAAGTTAAAAAGAACATTCCTTTTAAAATGTAAGAAGGTTAGAAAAGTGACTCATTCAAAAAAATTCAAGACAATTAATTTCAAATCACTTTGTAAAAAGTTAAACATAGGTAAAAATGTCTTTAATAAATATTTTGGAGAATGCTAAAATAGTTTAGAAAATATTTTTAGAAAAACCTCCACCATATAAAACTCATTCTGATGGAACTTTTTCTGATGGAATAAATTAAATATCCTTAATATAACTAAATCCTCCATGATTTCATATCTTCAAACTTTGTACATTGTTTAGATTTAATTTTGTAACTTGAACTTTATAAAAACTTTATGTCCAACAACTTCTGATTGAATGTACTCCTGCTTTTATAACTTCTCCACCATTGAAAAAAATCAACTAGAAACATGAATATCTTTATGATGTTTGGTACTTTAAATATCATCATAGAATCATATTAATTTGTAAGAAAAATTTCTTAATCTTCTTTAGTAACTCATAAGGATTTTTTTAAAACTTATTTAGTAACTCATTTTCCCTTCAAACACAAAATAATTCACTAACAAAATGTTTAAAACAAATAAAAAAATTATTAAAAAAATCCCAAGGATCTTTAATCCCCTCTTTGAATTTTTTGGAAACATTATGAACAACTCTTTTCCTAAAACTCATATAAAAAAGTTTTAAATCAAAAGTTATTAAACCATAATATTTCTCATAGATAATTTCTTGACACCACAATGCTATATTAATCAATTTTTTAAAGTAATTCCATCCCCCAGTGACAATAATTTTTTTCAATGATATTGACAAACTCACCTAAATATTTTACTCCCTTTTTGTATGATAAAACCAACCCTAGATTCATAAAGTAAGGAATATGAATTTGTACCTATTTTCCCCCTTTATCAATAAAATCCAAAGTAATGTAGTGGAAACATAAAACAAATCTTAAGTTAGTAGTGGAGGCCAATCATGCATCTTAAACTACCATTATTCAAACATTTCCCTTGGAATATAATTGGTTAAAATATCTATAATTTTATCTTTAATTGGAATATATTCAATAATTAAATATCCACCAACAAATTTCTCCTTAATTAAGTGATATTTAATATAAAAGTTCTTTGATTTGGAATGTTTCATAATATTTTTAGAGAGATTAATGGAACTTTGTTCAACACAAATAACCATCAATAGTTTTTTAACATTCAAACTCAAATATTCTAGCTATAATTTCATACACAACATAACATTGTTTATTAATATGATATGTCACACAAATTTATCCCAAGAAGAGAGTTCTCCTTGATGTTTATTTTCAATCATTGAAATATCTATACCAATTTTTATCAGTGAACCCTTGAAAGGCCATATAATTACTTAATTTATATATCAATCTATAATTTGGTGTTACTTTAAAATACTTGAGTATTCTCTTAGCTTCCAATATATATGATTACTTTATATTACTCTGATACCTTGAACCCAATGTTAAAATATAATCAATGTTTGGTCTTTAATTAGAAATATAGAGTAATATTCCAATCAAAAATTTAAAGTCGTTTGGATTCACATTTTTCCCAAATTCATATTTACTTATATTTATTCTAATAGAAATAGGTGGAGAAAATTATTTTGAATCTTATATGATAAACTTTTATAACAATTCCTTGCTAAAATTTTCTTGTGAGAAGAAGATTTATTTTCCTTTCTATTCAAATTTTAAACCCAAAAATAAATTAAACTCTTAGGAAATTGACATCTAAAAGTTATTATTCATTTTTCTAGAAAATTATTCAAAATATTAATCCTTTTCACCTGAAAAAATTAATTATCAACATAAAAAATTACAATTAGGGAACCTATACTTATCTCCTTCACATATAATTTGATATAATGTTTTTCATTAGAAAATTTCATCTACTTAAGGAAACCTTTAAGTTTTGAATACTTGGAAATATGGGATTATTTCAAACCAAATAAATATTTCTTCATTTTACACACCATAGTTCCATCATTATCAAGTATGAACCCATTAGGTTTCTCAATATAAACTTCTTCTTAAATTTATCAATTTAATAAAGTAGTCTTAATATCTATCTAGTAGTATTTTTAATTTATATGCTAAGAAAAAACTAAAAACATTATGTTATTTTTTAGTCTTGCAATAAGAGTAAAATTTTATTCAAAACCAACACCATCCTTAGGTGGGTGACATTTTCAATTTTGTTGATTTATTTATTGAAATTTATCCAATTCAGTTGATATTATTTATAATAACCCATTTTGTTCTTGTAAAATTATTTACTTTTGGAATAGGAATAATATCCCATGTGTTATTTTTCTCAATTTTAGTTAACTCTTCATTCATCACATTTAACCATTATTTATGTTCAAATGACTCTGAAAAAACTATAGTTTCATCTATGAGATGAGAGATATTTTATTTTAAAATATTTATTTTCATCTAGTTTAAAATGATCTTTTAGATCTATGATGAAATTTTTGGATTCAAAATATTTTTGTAAAGTTTGGAATTTTAGTAAATTTTTAATGGTCTTAATTTTTTTATCACGGGACTAATTTTAATTATCCTATATAAGGTAAGGCTCATAGTATTCTTCCTTATCATTATCTTATATGGAATTCATCATTTTATCTTTCATAAAATATTTCATATCATCTTAATTATATTTAGTTATGTTGGACTAGTTTTTATTGAATTTGGCATCAAAGGAATCCCCCAACTTATGCAGTCATTTATTCCAAAATTTATATCTTATTCCATTAGATGAATATCCCTTGAAAATTCATTCATCCAAATTTTCATCAAACTTTCCTAAATAATTTTGTTTGATCTTCATAAGGCAATGGATCCCAAAAACCATAAAGTGTTTCACCATAATATTTTTATTATACCTCTTCTTATAAGGATTCAATTTTTTATTCTAGTTTAAGTAAACATATGTTTTGAACATGCACAAATGTACTTAAAATTTCTCTCCAGAATAATTTTAAAAGTTTTCATTTAATGATCATTCTTCTTCCCATTTCTAATAACCTTAAGTTTTTCCTTTACACTATTCCATTTTTTAATTACTATAGGAATAAATATATTTGTGTTTGATTCTATGTTTATTCAGCTATGATTCAAAATCATCAATTGTGTAATATTTTTTATTTTCTTCTCTCAAATTCAATACACACACACCTGACTCTTTCTCAACACCCCTTATGATATTTTTGAACAAATCTAAATCCTATAATTTATATTTCATAAACATTATACTGTTTAACTTAGTGAAATCATAAATGAGATAAATAAAGTATAAATAAACCTTTGTTGATTGATGTCTCATCATCCCACATATATCAAAGTTTATGAGCTCAAGCGGTCTGGTGGAATGTATTTTAATTTTATTATTTTTTCCACCAACTATCCTTTCTTTCAGTTAAGTTATCAAAATAGTATCATCTTTACCTTTTAGTTATGGAAAGTATCTTAACACATATTCCATTTAAAATTTACTCATAAATATTTGGACAATATGCCCAAGTCTTCAGCACCACATCTTATTTTCACCCTCAACACTTATATAACAAGAATAACTAGGATCTCCAATATAAAATATATTTCTACCAGTTATTTATCCATTTATGAATACTTTCCATCTTTAATACATCAAATTATAAATGGGTATTTTCTAAAGATAACTTCCTTACCATCATAAAAAATTTGGTTAACACTTAGTAAGTTATTATTAAGTATCTCAAAAAATATAATTTTCTTTAGATTTAGCTTCTAAGCTTCAATATATGCCATGCCAATTCATCTTATTTTTAAGGAACTATCATTTCTAAAAGTAACTACCCCTTAATCATGTTATTTAATATTTTTTAATATTTTCATATCACTTGTCTTTTATGAGGAACAACTACTATCAATAATCCATGGTTAATTCATTATGATATATTTTAGAGTAGTATCAATAACAAAAAATCTATCTTCAATTTTGTTCTTCTCAAATTCCTTTTATTTTATGGCATAAGAAACTTATTCTAGATTTTTTTTCATAGAATCTTTAATATAGTGACCTATTTTTTACACTTTTAAAAATTTATTCCAAGCAATCAAATTTATTTTAATTTGAGGAATTCCAAGCTTATGATGAATTTACTTTTGTTTATTTTTTAAAATATTAAAAGTTACTTTCTTTTCTTCCACTATTTATCCCCCTCGGTTCATGGTACTTTCAGGGAGAGACATATTGTGTGAACAATTATATCCCTTATGTCTATATATCCCTAAAAAATAAATAATACCCATTTAACCTTGATCTTATGTAGAATTATGACTTATCCCTATAATTTTTTTATTAAGATTCAAAATACTTATCAACATATTATTTCCCTTGGAATGGGAATAATTATTTTGGGATTTATTATTAACTTACATTAATGTGATGTGTTTCTCACATCCTTTCTCAACCCAATAATTCTCATTGTTGATTCTTTTACCTGCATGGTTAGTATGATCGAATTATCTTTTTTGTTTAGTGGGTTTATATTTTACCTAATTCATGGGATGAGTTCTTTTAGTATCTTAAGATGTTTTAAACTTTACCTCTAAAGTTTTTCTGAAATTATCTCTCATATTATTCAAGGAATTTTCAACTTCAAGACATATTTATTATGTTCTTATTAGGTCATATTTCTTTGAAACAAGTTTTTAATTAATATATTTTACCATTTTTCTCTATTACATAACTTTTAATTTGATATTCTTAATCTCTTTTATATTCAGATTTTAATTTTTAAGAAATTATTCTCTTCCTTTATTGTTATTATCACTTTCCTTATTCAATATTATGGCTTCTTTCTTGAGTTTTTTTCTCAATACATTCCACAAGCTCTGATATGAGATGATATTCCCTATAGGTTTCTTCAAATTCCACTTCTTCACTATTTAAATTATATTAATTTCTCTCAATATGAGTTATGAAAGTTCTAAAATTTTATTATTCTTAATATTCCAAAGTTTTATTTTTAGTAGAGTCTCACTCTAATTTCTTACTCATAATACTTATTTTATTTATTTCTATAAACCTTTTGTTTCTTCTAGTGGAATAAATATATTCCGTATAAGTTTTTATATACTTATTCCACCAAGGATTTTCTTTAGAATCATCATCATATTTTCTATATTGATTATTAAAACTGTTCATAGAAAATTTTTTAATGCCTTTGCACTTAAATCTTTTAAGTGTGAGTTTTCATTTGAACTTTACTCTACCTTTTCCGATAGTTTTTAGAGATGAGGGATATAATATTATCATTCAATTCATCATAATATTTTTTATCTTCCAATTCACTGATCCCCACAACCTCATGTTTAGATTAACAAATTTTTACCTTCCTTATAGCTTTAAAATATATATCTTCCTTAATATTATTTTTGAATTATGTAGCTTTACTAATTTCGTAGGAAATGAAAAAGTTATGTAATTAATCAATGGATAAATCATATTTATCTTATAAAGTGGATATTTTAGGATCAAAAATGTCTGGGAAGTTCTTCATCAGTTTCTTATAACGGTTGAATCTTACAAGACATACCAAAATCCTCTAATGTTGATGATAATTTTATTAATTATGGTGAAGTATTAATTAATGTTTTAATCTTTATCCATCTAGATATATTTGAACATTCTTCTTTATATTTTAATTACTTCTTATTTTACTTTTAAATTACCCTCAAATATGCTTTTTAGTTTGTCCTAAGTTTCCTTTTGTGTATTGAGACCCATCACCTTTATATAAACATTTTATGATAAGGACATATGAATAACATAATGAGATTTCCTATCAAAATCAATATTACTTTTGTAAAAAAATGTTTTAGGAGCATCATTATAAATGGGTATAATCCCAAAATTAGTTGTATCGATCACCTACAAGAAAAGAGATAGAAGATATGGTATCGTTTTTTATCCATCCATGATAGTTTTTATAATTAATGGTAGGAATAACTCTACTATTAAATGAGTTTACATTATATATGATAATAAATATAAGGATCTTATAGAGGGAACTTGGATGCTCTGATACCACTTGAAGTTCCCAATAATATGAGGACCACTGAGAATGGGGGGGGGGGATTAGTGGCGATCTTCTAAAATTTATTTTCTCTTGAAATAAAACCATTCAAATTGTAAGAATTTTGATACTCTCAAATTTATATCAAAATATAACTCAAATGAAAAGATAATAAATTAAGGAAAGTCATAAAATATTTACAAGGTTAACCCCCCAATGTGGGTGACTACATCCTTTCCATGTTAAATCCTATCGGTCCACAAAAAGTCACTAGGATTTCAATTGAATAAAACTTATCCAACTCCTATCAATATGATTATATTTATCGATAGGTAATTATAATATATCACACCAGTTATATTTTTTTACTTATATTTGGATCCTAAAAAATAAGAAACTTAAAATTATCTCAGAAAAACTTCATTTGAAAATTATCTTGTATGTACACTCTTCATCTGGTCTGACTCTATGTGGAGCACCTCAGTCTTTATCCAGTATGAATCCATTTAGTTCAACTCAATATCCATTCAATATATCTTTTTTGGTTCCTATTATTCAAACTACAGATTCGTTTATTTAATAATCATAAGACAACACCTTCAACACTTCCACTCTTTATTATGCACAAATAGTGTTAAATCATACAGTGCCTTCAACCCTTTATATATGAACACTTCCTTTAAAATTCTAGAATAATTAATGGGCTTCAAAAAAATCAAATTTGAATTTTCTTGCTCAATTCATATTTGACATAATTCCTATAGAACCTTTTAGAATATTAAAGACAATATCCTTCATCAAAGCGTCTTAAAAAATCAGCATTATCAAACTATTAAAACTTCATTATATTTTATAAATATATAAAAATATTGAATTAACAACTCAATATCATTATAATTTAAGGATTTATAAATATTTATAAATATTCTCAAAACTATTTATGGTGAAAGTGTATTTGATTATATCATTAATAAATCCTTTTTTAGATGTACTTGATATTTCTCTATATGGTGATATTTGTAATAACTACTCTATTTGATAATCTCACAAATGTCTGTATAATGAGATTCAAAACTTTACCTAGTCTGATGGACTTTGTAAATTAATTTCCAGTGTTCTTTTAAAAATTTCATCTAGTAGACTTTATACTATTTTCTTCATTCGGTACAACTAAACTTTATCTCACACCTCATACTCCATTTCTTTGTCCATTTCTACATATAATTATTTTTATGGTGTAACTTAAAAAATCTCACTCATAAAAACTCTCTTTAAAATTATAAATTTGGTATAACTTTGTTCATTTTCCATCTAATTAACATCCCATATTTATCTACCTTTAATATTTTGAAAAAGTTTGTTTTATGGACATTGTAAATATTTTTCTATTGGAACACTATTGATCACTAGCTCTCTCTTTCTGATCATATTTGAACATATCCATTTGATTATACTTCTAAAATATTATTTGATGGCATGATGATATTACATTCTTCTGGAGTAACAAAACCTCTATCATATAAAACTCACTCTAATGGAAATTTTTTTATGGACTTGATCTGATATACTTTATACAATAACATCCTCTATAAATTTAAAAATTAAAAATTTATACATCTTACATATTCAAATTTGTAACTTGAACTTTTCATAAATTGTTTTGTAGAAACTTTACCTTGAATAAACTTCTATTTGTAAAGATTCTCCAAATTTTCAAAAACTCATATACAAATATGAATATCATTATGATATTTGGTACTTTGAATATTAACATAACATCGTCTTACTTTTAAAGAAAACTTTCATAAAATTATTTATAAAATCATAACTAATGTTTCTTAAAACTTATTTATCAACACATTTTCTCCTAAAATACAATAACATTCACAAACAAAATATTTACAACAAATAAAAAAATTATTACAAAAACAACCCAAAGTATCTTTATATTTTATAATTCTTTCACTGAAAAACATAATAAGACATGTTAAATAAAAATATAACTATATTTGTATCATTAAGACACATCATTATAGTATATGATAATTTTCATGAAACAACCTAAGATACCCTGACTGGGTACCTGAGCTGACCCATGATACGACTCTAAGGGTGTTCCCGATCTGCATGGGCTGAAAACTACTGTTCGGGCATAAATAACATACCATTGAGAATTATTTTCCGAATGAAAAGTTACATGATAAGAAAGGGGGTTCATTCCTTGAAACTGGCATGACCTCACCAAACATCAGTGAGTCATGAATTAAAACAAGGTGTTTGAAAAAACATAATGAAAACTAAATAAGTCATAAAATAAAAGAATTTTTATTGGAAACTGTAACATGAAAATAAGATGAAGTAATATCCATAACTATAAAACACAATAATGGGATTAATAATACTTGTAAAAAATGATTTAAAATAAAATCTAAGGGTAAATGGAATGGGAATCTAATAATGTGATACAAAAAATAATGAGTCTATTATAAAACTAAACCAAAAGTTAACCAGACCAGATGATACCCATAATTATGTGATACAAAGGCTATACCCATCCTCATCACCTCCTCAAACATGAAACATACTAGAAATTATAACCAATACCTCCAAGGGGAGTCTTTATTTTACCTATATTATAAAAACAATGTCTACATACACCCAAATAGTGTATGTAGGAAGTGGTCATAACAAAATAATAGGATCAAACCAAGTAATCCATGTTTAACCTATAATGAAAAACTATAACTCATTAGTTTGATTTAAAAATTATGAGTAAGATTTACCTTTTAAATAAAACAATTAAAAAAGATGAATTATATTTAAAACAATTTACAAGTGAGTAATAAAAACAAATGAGTAAAACATGTAAGTATGTTTAGAGTATTATCACCATATCATGGGAGTAATACATATGAAGCGAATGTATATAAACTTAGAGAAACTATAAATATATAACCATAATAGTGTATGATCCACTAGAAATATACTCTTTATTCCCTAAAATTCACCTTTGCTGGGCATGATTATAAATATTGAGACACCCACTAGACATGACTTACCATTTGCTAGTTAGCACCCAGAACGGAAAGGACTGACAACATCTACTTTAAAGGGAAAATTCCCTAATCGTAAACTTTTATATGTCCCAGTTCCCCACTATGTACCCAAGGCTTCCCATGAGTCTCAATCTATTTCTAGGCTTACCATGAATTGATATTCAAATCATAAAAATCATTTCATTTCAAAGGATTATTATTAAAATAAGTAACCCAATTAACACAATCCCACCAACTCTTAAAACAAAGGGTTTTATCATAAAATCATTTTTATAATAATTTATAATTTAAGGTTTACTATTTATATAAATCATCTATAATTATTACAAGGAACACTTGTTTAATAATTTCATCAAACACTTAGTGTGATACTTATAAAACCAAGGAAAATATATACTTTTTAAGTGGAATATCCACTAAAAACTTTGAGAAACTAAACAATATCATAATTATAATTAATAATATAACTCATAAGTATAGAAACACTATTTAATATATTAAAAATTTAGAAAACATCAAGAAATTCATGTTTTACAACTATGGGAAAGCACTAGGATCTACCTAGAATTAAACAATCAAATCCACTTATAAATATTTTTTTACATCGATGTTAAGAAGGTTGGATCCCAATAAGCCAATAAAGATCCATATTTTCAATAACCACCCATAAATCTCATATAATCTAGAAACCCGAGGACACCATGGTTCTAATAGAAAATAATTTGGAATATAGAAACTAAAAGATGATGAAAAAGAGGGAGTGTAGTAACTTAATTAAAGAAATATGGATGTTTTATGGATTAATACCACTTAAATCAAGTAGGATAGGGATAAGAGTGGAGTTTTATGAGGGGGATGTATATTTTAAGATCCTAGAGTAATGTAGAGAATGATTAAAGCTTCCCCCTTTAATTAAAATCCCCAAAATTAAAAAATATCAAATTTTAATGTGTTTTATGGCTAGTATGCTCATATGCATAGCCCACCTAGATCATGAAATGGCCATGAATTTTCTAATATCTCCCCCATCCACCTCACATGATCACTGTATGATCCTTGAGACTATGTAACCTAATTGTGAGGCCTAAAAAATTTCTCAAAAATATGAAAAATTGGACCTCAAATTCTAAAACAAGAGCTAAAATAAATAAAAACTAGAATAAATACCTTAAAAATACTTCATGAATGTCATAATTATCCCAAAAATATCCTTTTATGTCCCTATAAATTTAGCCTAAATCCTATTAATCCAATAATATATGAGGAAATTTCTTCTTTACATGAGCTTCTCACTCCCATGTTTCATGGGAATCCTTCTCGTACCACTACAAGACCCTGAACAAAGGACTGAACTTTCTTCACAATACATTTTTTTTGCAAATCCATGATATAGATATGTTTCTCAATTATTGAACCATTTGGATCCAACTCTATCTCCTCCCATATAAACACATGGGAGGACTCATGATGGTATTTATTTAATTGAGATACATGGAAGATATAATGAATTTATGATTTATAATGAGACAAGACTAACCCATATGCAACTTTATTAATACATTCTATGATATCAAAGGGTCCACATACCTTGGTTGGAAATTTATCTACTTCCCAAGCCATTTTTTACCGAATCAAGGTAATACCATAGATAATTCCTATCCAAAAACTAAAAACTCAAGTGGTTAGTGACAACGATTTTTATATGACTTATTAAGACTTTGAGTCGTCACTAGTAATTTTCAAATAAGTTGAGGCATTTTAGTCATATCTTGAATGATTTATAGCCTCATTAGTGAAGTCTCATCGACCATGATCTAGTAGAGTGTATACCACTATGATCAACCATATAATTCTCTTAAGGGAACCATTCTGATGGAGGATTTATAGAAATTATTTTAAAAAAATTCAAACAATATCAAATGTGCATCCAATAATCCTCTAATTTCCAACAAAAAAGTTCAGATCATGTCTTCTATAATCTGGATTTTCCACTCTATATTCTGATCCATTTGTGGATAATAAGCTAGGATCAACTATATTTAAGATCCCATGACCTCTTGAAGTCATTTCCATAATTAATATGTGAACCAAGGATCTCTATAATAAATAATACCATGACTCATACCATGTCAATTTACAATTTCCTAAAAATTTAACTTTCGAAATTATTCCAATTTCATGCTATTTAGGATTGAAATGAAATAGAATTATTTGTTCATCCAATAAATAACAATCTAGATAGAGTTATTTCTTTGAGTGGTATAAGTTAACCCAATTATAAAATCAATGGATATCTCATCCCATTTCCATGTGGGGATTGGAAGAGGATAAAGAAAACCAAGGGGATTTTAGTACTTTTCTTTAATATGTTGAAAAGTATAACATATTTACTTGAAATCTGATATGTCACATTTTATTCCTGACCAAAAATAGTGGTTCCTCATGTCATATTACATCTTAGTGTCACCTATATAAACTAACCACTGAGAGTGATGATAATATTTTATCACCTATTGAATTATATAATGAGGGACCAAATAACAGTTATTGAAACAAAAGATGTCTCTAGGAGATATAGATCACTCTATGGTGGTCTCCCCACTATCTATAGTTCTCCTAATATATTTAAATTCTTTATCCCCTAATTTATCTTGATGAATAATCTCAATAAGGTAAGGTAAAATTTGAATATTAACTAAAAACATGACCATCTTATTTTCCTTTACCTCTAGGCACATATCAATAAATAGTATCATTTGGTTCCACTTATCACCAGACTACTTTAAGGATTATAATTACAATTCTCTACTAAGGGAATAAATGAAAACATTTCCCTTTTCTGGTGTATAAGAAAGGAACAAAATAAATGTTTGAAGATATTCCACCCATATACTTTTCCTAAGGTTTACATATTTTTGAGAAAAGACATAGCTCAATATTTTATAACCGGTATATAATTTGAACTTCTCACTAAAAAGGAATTTCCACTAATATTTAAGAGCATGCATAACCACTTCCATCTCAAGAACATTGGTTGGTTAATTATTTTCATGTGTACAAAGTTAGCAGAAACCATACACCACTATGTAATCATCTTACATGAGCATAAAATCCATTCTCATGCTCGATGAATCATAGTAAATATCATATAACTTATTGAACTTAGCTAAAATAAAAATAGAGGTTGATGTAAATCATAGTTTTAATTCAAAAAAATAATTTTTCCATTCTGAGATCTATTGAAGCTTCATCCCTTTTCATGTGAGAGTGGTCATGGGATATGAAAGCTTGGATAAGTAATTAAAAAATTTCTAATAGTTACCTAATAGACCTAAGAAGCACTATATCTCAAAGAAATTATTTGATTATTCCCAAGAAATAATGGTTTTTACTTTTACAGGATTAATAAAAATGTATCATTTTGACACTACATGTCCCAAGAACTTGAACTATCAGACAGAAAAGTCATATTTTAATAGTTTTTACAAAAGATAATGATCATATATAGTTCCCAATACAATCAAAAAATGATTATATTACTACTATTAGGTCTTATAGAAAACCAAAATATCATCCATGAATGCCATGAAAAATGAGTCAATATATCAATTAAATACCTAATTTATAAGGTTTATAAATATTATAGGGTAATTAGTTACGATGAATGGAATATATAGATATTCAAAGTGGCCATATATTATTTAAAACATATTCTTGGTAATGTCAAAATTCTTCACCCTGAACTAGTGATACCATGATCAGAGGCCAAATTTTGAGAACCACCTCACCCATATTAATTGATCTGAAAGGTTATTGATGTGAGGTAAGGGGTATCTATTTTTTAAGTCACACTATTTAACTTCCTATAATTAATTCATATGAATAAAGTTATTTATGTCTTTTTAGTAAATCATATAGGTTCTACCCACTGATATACACTGAGATTAATAGATCCCTTGGATTATAAATCATCTAATTTTATTTTCAATTACTTTAGTTGAGATGAAGCCATACGATATAAGGGAAATTAAATCAATTGAATCTATAGTACTAGATTGAAAAAGAACTTAACTTCTCTATAAGTTGAAAACCCTAAGAAGTTATTTAGAAACACTTTAGTGTTATTCCCCAAAAACTAGAGGAAGATCAACCATAGAATTTCTATCACCAGGATCTATAAAAATAGATGATACATATCATATCATCCTTTCAAACTTGGGAATAGGATGTACCACCCAACCAGATCTTGATTCCCATTTTACTTTAAACAACAAAACTCTTAAATTAGGAGTACAAAATTTTATTCTATGATGGTATAAATCAATACATGCATTAAATATGATAATACCTTCCATACTAAGAATAATATAAAATTGGTCAATATTAAGGATAATAAAATACCATGATAAATATGATTTAGATATGGAAATAATACAAGAAGGAAAAAAGAAGAAACATTCTCTCTTCTTTCTAAGAGGTGTTGTTATCTCCATAACATAAGACATGTGATTAGATGGAAGATTTAATAATTTCAAAATGTGGGTAGAAACAAACAAAATAGAAGAACCTATATCAAATAAAGTAGTATTTGTAGATTATTTTACAAGAATGGTACCTCATACCATTTCTAGTCCTATATCATATTCCAAGGAGGATTTCTCTAGCACATGAAATTACCTCACTCTGTAGTGTACCTATATCCTAGTATAAGTATAAGTATTGATTATTAGATATCTTTGACCATATTATTAACTATAATTTCCTCTATGCTCTATAGGTCAAGGTCATACTACCTTTTAGGAATTTGACAAAACCGTGGATCCCCTTGGAACTAATGAGCCTGCACCACTCTTCGGAGGGGGTTTCACCATAAAAAACCTTCATAAATGACCTATCCAAACATAAACATGAAAACATTTGGTGGATTCATGAAAAAATGATTTTTCATGTCTCTATTTACCATATTAGTGGAATATTAGAGGTTCCCATCCCATGGGTATAAATGAAACAAATGGAACATACTGAAAAAGGTATCTAGATACACGACCACATTACCTTTTTAATTCATCTCTCTTCCTATTATTCTCTAGAAACCCTCCTTCACTTCTACTATGGTTAAGTGGGGAATCTATAATTAATAATATATTGGATTAATCTATATCCAATATTAAGGCATGATCTACCACTTTAGCATAGGCGAGGAGTTTTAGTTATAAAATTGTTAAGAAAACTAGATTGAAGTTATATTTAAAAATGACTAACTTTCAACCATCATTCAAGAATTTACATAGTTCAAAGAAAATAAGCACAAAAAACTAGTTAGTATATTCCATGACCATATCATTTCCATGTTAGAGGAAAATAAACTCTTAGGACTTTTCCAGTGTCAAATTTTAGGATAAAAATACCAAGTGAACACAACCTTGAAGTTCTTAAACTCTAGGTTTTCATGTAGTTTGTTCTGTATGACAGATTCCCACAATTTAGAGTTGGGGACTTCAAGAAATTTTTTTACCTCACTTAACATTAATAAATTTATAAGCCTCAATGAATATAAATATCCTATTTATTTTCTATAACCAATCCTTATATTTTTGAGGTTCGTTATACCCTAAAGGGGGATTGTGTGTTTGACAAAATTCCGGGCACAATCCTTAGTCTGAGTTTGACCCATTTCAATTTCTCTAACATGATTTGGGTTAGGTTTTGTTCCTTGATCTATATCTTGGATAGTATGAATCATTTTATAAATTATAATTTGATCAACAAGAAGATTATACTATAGAATATTATCCACCTCTAATTTCAATGGGTTTATATAGTACCATTTGGGTGGTATGGTACTATATAAACTATAATAAGTAAAAAGAGGAAAAATTATCAACACTTAAAAATAAAGGATAAATTACATAAATAATAACAAAATATTTTATTAACACCCTAATTAAAATATAGTAAAACTCTAAAAGAAATTAGAGGAGGAACTATAGTAAAAACAACAAAATTCCCAATATGTATGGTCTCACTACATGGTTCCTCCTACTGACCATGCAAGACTAATTGGGCTCTTTAAATCAGGTTTCATGATCCATATTCATGGTTTACAACTTATGCACACCAATAATTCACCTATGAAATCCCACTAAATTCTAAAATTTCTCCCAAAATTCAAAAAAATAAAATAAACCAAACAATAAACTCTAAATTGAAATAATATATCCAAGAAATACCTTGAAAAATAAAGGCTCATTATGATGAGTATTTTCTAGACACTCACTCACAACCTACCCCTAAAGTACTGATGATACTATATTTTATATACATTGACATCCAAAATAATATTAAATAAAAACCATGATCTAACAAACTAACATGGGATACCCTGACTCTTTACCCAACCTGAACCATGACAAGTCCTAAATGGAATTCCCAATCCCCATAGGCATAAGAATAGTGCCTAGAAATCAAGAACACACATTTTTGAATATTTTTCCCAATGAAAAGTTACATGTAAAGAAATGGAGTTTGTTTCTTGAACCCAATATGAATCAACCATAAATTAGGCAATCATTTATCTAAATGAGGAAATTGGAAAAGAATAATTGATGTGGAATTTATTCATTACTTTTTTGTACATCATTTTTTATATTTATTTTTATTTTTAATATCAAAATAATGTTTTCTTACTTGAAAAATATAAATATGTTGTTATTTTTTTATTTAATTATTAAAATTGTGATTTTTTTTGAATTTTAAATTTTTATTTTTATTATAATTATTTAGAATAATTCAAAGATAAATAATTAATTTTTTTATTAAACTCCATTTTTATTATTGTTTACTTGTTTAAATTTTAGTTTTTCTTTCATTTCCATTTTGTTAATTGATTAATTATTTCATTTTATGTTTAAATAATTATTTTAAATATTAAATGTCTTTATTTTGTTTGTTTAATCTTGTATGCAATTTTTTTTTTCAAATTAATAAATAGTAGTTTGTTTAATTAATATTTTTTATTTAACTATTTTATTTATTTCACTATTTACTTAATTATTTTCTCTATTTTTTTTTAAATTCATTCATCAATTTAATCAATCCATTCTTTTATTTTGATAACAAAATTAATTTTTTAACTTTGTTATATTTTAATTTTAATTTGTTTTGTTTTTTTTGTTTTGTAAATTTAAAATTTATTTATTAAGTTTATTTTTTTCAAGAGAATGAGCAATCACTGGCCACTACTACCACTACTCCAGTGCTACCGGTAGCACACTACATCCACCATCACCTCTACCACCACTAGGTTTTATTTTACTATTGTTCCAATCCACGGTACCACTCCCAATGAAGAGAATATACCATCATCCTTCTAATCTCTTGGTTTCCACCCCATCCACCACCATATTCCACAATCAACTGGTAGACCAACATCAACTGCCAGCCCCCCTACTATCGCTTGACCCCTCCAAATCTATCGGTAGCAACCTGTCCACCCTGCCTACTACCATCGACCAACTAGATATACTATTCTTTAACATCTACTTCTAGCACTAGAAATGTAACGACCCAATCTTTTTGAGGAGTATATTAACTTACTATTATTGATTTAATAAGATGTTAATGGTTAATGCAGAAAGAGGAGTCAATGGGTTCATCCAGTAGACTCGAACCTTATGAAGCCCACTTATCAGAGCTTGGGAAGGAGGTAGCATCTGTGGGCTTCGCTTTAGACCAAGCCCAAGCCGAACTCCAGCGTGTCAAGCTTGAACGGAAATTCCTGCGGGAGAAGTTCAAGTTAGTAGAGATTACTACTAGGGCAATGTTATCTGAGCCTCCCTCAGATTCTCTCACCATAGCACACCTTACACTTAGGTCTTATGCCGGTGTTATAAGGGGCTATGTGACGAGACCCTAGCTTCCTTGTGTAATCCTTTCGGGTGAATGAATTGAGATTTCTTCCTTTAGTGATGTTTGTGAAATTTCAAATGTCCAGATAATTTTAGAATGTATTTTTGATGAATTTTGAAAAAAAGGGATATTTTAAAATATTTATGAAAACCCTAAATAACTAATGATGTGTAATGATTTTCAAAAAATGGTCTTCTACAAAAGTGTTCAGTAAGGAATTTGGAGTCTAATAAGATCAACTTAATTTTTGATGAATAGTAAATTATGAATAGTGATTTTATGCTTAGGATTAGTAATGTGACCAAATGGATTAGTAATTTCACTCAAAGAAAGTTTTAATATAATTTAGACACCTAGATTAAGTAACGTGATTCAATAAAATGGGTAAATAACGGTTTCATAAATTATTAGTCAAGTATTAGTTTTTTCGGATGAATAGTGTTTTTTAATTAAAAATTTAATTAAAAATAATTAGAAAATTATTTTTACAAAAAGGACTTTATTTTTGAACTCAGATCATCGATATTATGTTAAGGTAATTTTTGGGGATTTTTCTGAAAAAAATGAATTCTCGATGAATAGTTTTTTTATTTAAAAATTAAATTAAAAATATTTAGAAAATTATTTTTATAAAATGGATTTCATTTTTGAAATCAGAGCATTGATATTTGGTTAAGGTGAAATTTTGGGATTATTCTGAGAAAGTTGAATTTTCGATGAATAGTGAAAATATAATTTTTAAGTTACGGGTGTTTAATGACATCATTAAATGATGTATTAAGTATATATTCAATATGGTCGAATTATGAATAGTAAGATAAGGTATGAGGTGTCCCAAGTGGCCAATACCATGGGCAAATACCATGGGCAAGCCCATGGTTTTGCCAAAACCACTAGTGAGGTGTCCCTTGGCCATTAATGCCTTGTCCCCTCACTTTCCCTATAAATACCCACACTTTCCTCCTTTAGTTTTCACTCCCAACTCTCCCCCAACGAAGTTCGGGTCTCCTTACCTTCCAAGGAGTCCTCCCAAGGTGCCCCGAAGTCCTTAAGGTCCAAACCTTTGAGTTTCAAGAGTCACGTTTTAAGGTAAGGGATCCGACCTCTCTCTTTCTTTTCATGTAATCTCTTTTATGTCATTCCTTTTATGCTCCATGTTCTTATGTGAGAGGATGTTATTTTATATTACTCTTACTTCCCTTTTAATGTTTATATGATGAGAGATCCCCTCTTACTCTCATCATTTCGTTTTATGAATGTTTAAGTGACGCCGTTAGGCTGCCGAATTTTTAAGGGATTCTTTCACCCTTCTCATTTTTCAAGTTCGATTTTCATGTCAAGTCTTTCAAGTTCCTTTTTATTATGTTGGGGTATGATCTCTATATCTATCATACTGGTCTCTTATGATCATATGATGAGAGACCCTATTTTATCTTGTTAAATCATTTTTTATTGAAGTTTAATTGACGCTGTTAGGCTGCCGAATTTTCATAAGAGAAATCTTATTTTTGTCTCACTTCTATGTTTTTCATTTCATATGGTATATCTTTCAAATTTCATTACCATGTTCTTAAATCCCTTATATTCTGTCCCCCTACTGTTTTATGGATCATTTATGAGTGGGTGACCCATGTCCCCTCTCTTTTCAATGTTTTCTAAAACCTTGTATCATAGCCGTTATGCTGCAGAATTTTCGTCTCAAAATGCCTCTCTCTTTTCTCAAAATTATTTTATGTTATAAGGTGAATACTCAAAGCTATTATATCTACAAGGGTATTCACATATATATCAAATTTTCTATTTTAAATTCTGGGATTTACATATATGAGACCCGCTTTCCCTTTCTGTGGGTTTAAAGTGACATTAAGATCATGTCTTTAAAGCAGTTTTTAAAACGTTATGATTATGAAATGAAACCCATTTATTTTGTGATATATGGGTTCTTTATGAAATGTTTGATGATGGTATATGTGGCTCACATGATAATAAAGGAAAATTTAAGGGTGCGCCCTGATAGCGCTCCAATGCGTTGGGTAATGATGTAACCACTAGAGATTACAATTTTCACGATACCTTGGTGAATAAACTTGGTAATTTTCAAATGACACCTTGGGGATGGACCTTGGTGATATGTTCATGATTTTCTATGTTAAATGATGTAGCCACATCTTCAAGTTATGAAAAATTTTATTTTTATTATGAAATGCCTCATGATTTCTTTCTCATGGCTTAAAGTTCTTTTCATGTCCTTATTGAAGTATATCAAGTTCACATGTAAAATGTTCCTCTTGTTTCCCTTACTGGGCCTTCTGCTCACCCTTTCTTTTGATGTATGTCCCCAGGTTATGAGATGCAGTAATGAACCTAGGATGAACTTAAGGAGAAGCCTTTCAAGTGTTTAAGAAGAATGCTTTATGTTGTTTTCATGTATTATGTTCCTGGTTTCCAAGACACTAAACCTTAAAGATCCTCAGTTTTGTGTAATGTAATGAAAGTTTATGTTATAAAAAGATGGGATGCTATAGTTGGTATCAAAGGATGGTTTAGTTATTTTTGGAAATTAGGATATAAAAACTTTAGGAATAACCCTATAGAAAAGTTTAAATATAGGAAAAACTTCCTGGTATTTTGGTAAGTATTGAGTAAGTGGTTTATCAAACAAATACATACCTATCTGGATACGAGCAGGTAGAGCTCTGGCACAGATGTACATAGGGGTAAACCTGAAAACACCGCTTTGAGATAGACTCGAACGGGAACTGGTGCACGATAACGGGCCTTGCTGCACTCTTGGTTACGACACTCCCGGGGGATATGTTTGGTTAATCACAAGCTTTTTATGAATCATTATGAAGGAATTATAGAGAAGTATAATTGTCTAAGAATGAAGTCTTAGTTAAAAGATTCATAAATTAAATAAGTTTCTCACTAAGGTTTTATTATTTTAGAAAATAGCGGGCAATAGGAGGAACTGTGTAGATGGTGACCGCAATGCACCATGTTCTGACGGCCCTCCGATGGAAGCCAGAATGGAAACATTCATGCGAATAATGAACCAACTGACTCAAGTTATGAGTAATAACTTGAATCAAGCTGAGAGGCCGATCTCACCACGAAGGGAGAAACTTTCTGTTGAGTCCTTTATGCATCAACGACCACCAACATTCAGTGGATCTACTGACCCATTGGTTGCGGAACAATGGATAAGCTCCATTGAAAAGATCTTTTCTGTACTTCATTGTTCGGAAAAAGAAAAAGTCACCCTTGCTATTTACCGCCTAGAGGGAGAAGCTGATCAGTGGTGGTCCCTGATCAAAAACATGAATCCATGAGGAGAGATAAAAGCTATGGAGTGGGAAGAATTTCGGGGAATTTTCTTTAACAAGTATTTCCCTCGTTCCATGAGAACGAGAATGGAGAAAGAGTTTCTCGAGCAGAAGCAGAAGGAGAACGAATATGTCGGAAGATATGAGATGAACTTCACAAGGATTTCCCGTTATACCTCAAGCTTTGTCATGGAACCTAATGGGAAGGTTTATAGATTCTTTGGCGGACTACGACCTCATCTGCGGAAGAATCTAGCCAACAGGAACTACGATAGCTATGAAGAAATAGTTCGAAGTGCTATGAAAGTTGAACTAGAGTTTGGGGAGACACAGTGGTCTCACAAATCTAATGAAAAGAAGAGAACTATAGAACCAAGCATGGGAAGAAGTTTTGATCAGGAAAGAGGTGGAAAGCATATGCAACATGCCACATGCAATAAGTGTGGGAAGAAGCATCCAGGGAACTGCTTGATCGGAAGTGGTAAGTGCTACAGGTGTGGAAGAGAAGGCCATATTTCTCGGAATTGTCGTAGTGATGTGAAGCCTCAACTTCCCAACCCTAACGACAGAGGAAAGATGGTTCTGGCCCTACCCGAAGTCACATGCTTCAAGTGTGGACAACTTGGGCACTTTGCTAATCAATGTCCAAATCCGAGGGTGGTGGAGGGGAATCACCATCAACCTCAGTAGAGGCCAAGGGAGCAAGGTCGTGCTTTCGCTATCACAAAAACTGAAGTTGAAGTTCCAAACGATGTGGTAGCAGGTACTCTTGTCGTCCTCTCAAAACTATTAAGTACTTTATTTGATTCTGGTTCTACACATTCCTTTATTTCCTCCAAGTTTTCAAGGAATATTGAATCAATCCCCAAACTGCTAGAGGTAGAGTTGTCAGTCAAGACTCCAAGTGGGATTATCCTTGCATCAACAGTATTTAGAGACTCTAGTGTTTACTTTGGTGAGCACAATCTTATCGCAAATCTAGTAGTCATTCCCATGATGGAATTTGACATTATACTAGGGATGGACTGGCTCTCAAAGTATAATGCTAAGATCAAATGCATAAGTAAGGAAATCTCATTAGTCTTGAATGAACGACCTATAGTTATCTTCCGAGGAGAGATATCCCGAACTGATCCCTATCTAGAAGCACCTCCTATAGCTTTCTTTATGGAGTTAATCGGTGATGATGAAGAAGGAAAAGGGAGCATACAAATAGAATATGTTCTGATTGTTCAGGAATACATGGATGTATTTCCTGAGCAGTTACCTAGACCTCCCCCAGACAGAGAGGTAGAGTTCTCCATTGAACTCGTACCTGGGTCTCAACCGATATCAAAGACTCCATATAGAATGGAAAATGTGGAGCTAGAAGAGTTAAAGAAACAACTCCAAGACTTGTTGGAGAAGGGGTTTATCCGACCGAGTGTGTCTCCTTGGGGAGCACCAGTTCTCTTTGTGAAGAAGAAGGATGGATCAATGCGGCTATGCATTGATTATAGATAACTGAATGAGATCACAGTGAAGAACAGATATCCTCTTCCAAGAATTGATGATTTATTTGACCAACTTCGTGGGGCTCAATTCTTCTCTAAGATTGACCTTCGATCTGGTTATAATCAACTGAGGGTGAAGAAGGAAGATATTCCAAAGACTGCCTTCCGATCAAGAAATGGGCATTATGAGTTTACTGTTATGCCCTTCGGCTTGACTAATGCTCCTTCTATTTTCATGGATTTGATGAATAGAGTCTTTAAGGACTACCTTGATAACTTTGTGGTAGTTTTTATTGATGATATTTTGATATATTCAAAAATTCGTGAGGAGCATGAAGATCATCTAAGGGTTATATTGAAAACTCTGCGGAAGGAGAGGATCTTTGGGAAGTTCAGCAAGTGTGAGTTTTTGTTACAATAGGTGGCTTTCTTAGGGCACATCGTAACCAATGAAGGAATCTCGGTGGACCCTACAAAGACAATGGTTGTGGAGGAGTGGCCTCAACCCACAACAGTAACTGAGATTCGTAGTTTCCTTGGTTTAGCGGGATATTATAAGAGGTTTGTGAAAAACTTTTCACGGCTTTCTAATCCACTAACCAAGTTGACTCGAAAAGGGGTTAAGTTCATCTGGACAAAGGAATGCGAGGAAAGTTTCCAAGAGCTGATGAAGAGATTGGTTACTGCACCTGTGTTAACACTACCCTCTATCGGAGAAGGATTCGTTATTTTTAGCAATGAATCTCTGAAAGGGCTTGGGTGCATCCTCATGAAAAATGACAAGGTAATGTCTTATGCATCTCGACAGTTGAAGATTCATGAGAAGAATTATCCTACGCATGATCTAGACCTGGCGGCAGTTGTTTTTTCTCTAAAGATATGGAGGAACTATCTTTATGGGGAGAAATGTGATATATACAATGACCACCAAAGTCTAAAGTATATTTTCACACAGAAAGAATTGAACATGAGACAAAGGAGATGGTTGGAGCTTATTAAAGACTATGATTGTTCAATTCATTATCACCCTGGAAGAGCAAACAAAGTCGCGGATGCGTTAAGCAGGAAAGATCCTGTTGTTATGGCAACAATGAGGATCCTAGGAGATCCCTTGATTAAAGATCTAGTAAAACTGGACATGGGAATTATAAGGAAAGGGACATCATCAACCCTATCCCAAATGATTTCTCAACCTTCATTACTAGAGAAGATCAATAAGGCTAAAAAAGAATATCCTTTGCTGCAGGAGAAGTTGGAGGCTGTAAAAGATGGGAAGTTCCCTGATTTCAAAATTGATCAAGAAGGTGTATTGAAATTTCGTACAAGACTATGTGTCCCATCTATTCCGGATATAAAGAAAGAACTGATGGATGAAGCTCATAGATCTACTTTCTCTATACATCCGGGAAGCACTAAGATGTATAGAGACCTTCGTGATCATTATTGGTGGGATAACATGAAGAGGGAGATTGCTGATTACACTACAAGGTGCCTGGTGTGTCAGCAAGTAAAGGCATAAAGACAACTTCCTAAGGGGGTATTACAACCACTACCCATACTAGTATGGAAGTGGGATAATATCACTATGGACTTTGTAACTGGTCTCCCGAAAACATCCAAAGGAAACAATGCAATATGGGTTATTGTAGACCGTCTCACCAAGACAGCCCATTTTATCTCTATTCGGGAAGATTTCTCTCTAGATCAGCTTGCCAAGATATACGTGAAGGAAGTGGTAAGGCTGCATGGGGTACCACTATCCATCATATCTGATCGTGACCCAAGATTCACATCAAAATTCTGGAGAAGTCTTCAACATGCTCTGAATACTGAATTGAATTTTAGTACGGCCTATCATCCTCAAACTGATGGCCAATCTGAAAGGACTATTCAGACACTCGAAGACATGTTGAGATTATGCTCAATGGAATTTAAAGGTGGATGGGCTCAACACCTCCCATTAGTGGAGTTCTCCTATAACAACAGCTTCCATGTGAGTATTCAGATGGCACCCTATGAAGCTCTGTATGGAAAGCGGTGTAGAACTCCTACTTGTTGGGATGAAACTGGTGAGAGGAAGCTTCTTGGGCCTGATCTCGTGCAAGAGATGACGGAACAGGTTCATGCCATCCAACAACACATAAAGGCTACTCAGAGTCGGCAGAAGAGCTATGCTGACAATCATTGGAGGGACTTGGAGTTTGGTGTTGGTGACAAAGTCTTCCTTCGAATTTCTCCATGGAAGAGAGTCATGTGGTTTGGGAAGAAAGGGAAGCTCAGCCCTAGGTACATTGGCCCCTATGAAATCCTTGATCGCATAGGAGCAGTGGCCTATCATCTAGCACTTCCACCGAACCTAGCTCAAGTTCATGATGTCTTCCATGTATCTCTCTTGAGGAAGTACATACCCGACCCTTCGCATGTACTGAACCCAGAGGTGGTACAACTGGAACATGACCTCTCTTATGAGGAGCAGCTAGTGGAGATCTTGGACCGTAGAGACAAGGTTCTACGAAACAAGACTACCCACCTTGTGAAAGTGTTGTGGAGGAATCATAGGTATGAAGAAGCGACTTGGGAGCCTGAGGAAACGATGAAGCAAATGTACCCTCACCTTTTCGACTAGGCCTCAAGTATAAATTGCGGGGACGGAATTTCTTAAGGGGGGAAGAATGTAACGACCCAATCTTTTTGAGTAGTATATTAACTTACTCTTATTGATTTAATAAGATGTTAATGGTTAATGCAGAAAGAGGAGTCGATGGCTTCATCCAGTAGACTCGAACCTTATGAAGCCCACTTATCAGAGCTTGGGAAGGAGGTAGCATCTGTGGGCTTCGCTTTGGACCAAGCCCAAGCCGAACTCCAGCGTGTCAAGCTTGAACGGAAACACCTGCGGGAGAAGTTCAAGTTAGTAGAGATTACTACTAGGGCAATGTTATCTGAGCCTCCCTCAGATTCTCTCACCATAGCACACCTTACACTTAGGTCTTATGCCGGTGTTATAAGGGGCTATGTGACGAGACCCTAGCTTCCTTGTGTAATCCTTTCGGGTGAATGAATTGAGATTTCTTCCTTTAGTGATGTTTGTGAAATTTCAAATGTCCAGATAATTTTAGAATGTATTTTTGATGAATTTTGAAAAAAGGGATATTTTAAAATATTTATGAAAACCCTAAATAACTAATGATGTGTAATGATTTTCAAAAAATGGTCTTCTAAAAAAGTGTTCAGTAATGAATTTGGAGTCTAATAAGATCAACTTAATTTTTGATGAATAGTAAATTATGAATAGTGATTTTATGCTTAGGATTAGTAATGTGACCAAATGGATTAGTAATTTCACTCAAAGAAAGTTTTAATATAATTTAGACACCTAGATTAAGTAATGTGATTCAATAAAATGGGTAAATAACGGTTTCATAAATTATTAGTCAAGTATTAGTTTTTTCGGATGAATAGTGTTTTTTAATTAAAAATTTGATTAAAAATAATTAGAAAATTATTTTTACAAAAAAGACTTTATTTTTGAACTCAGAGCATCGATATTATGTTAAGGTAATTTTTGGGGATTTTTCTGAAAAAAATGAATTCTCGATGAATAGTGTTTTTATTTAAAAATTAAATTAAAAATATTTAGAAAATTATTTTTATAAAATGGATTTAATTATTGAAATCAGAGCATTGATATTTGGTTAAGGTGAAATTTTGGGATTATTCTGAGAAAGTTGAATTTTCAATGAATAGTGAAAATATAGTTTTTAAGTTACGGGTGTTTAATGCCATCATTAAATGATGTATTAAGTATATATTCAATATGGTCGAATTATGAATATTAAGATAAGGTATGAGGTGTCCCAAGTGGCCAATACCATGGGCAAATACCATGGGCAAGCCCATGGTTTTTCCAAAACCACTAGTGAGGTGTCCCTTGGCCATTAATGCCTTGTCCCCTCACTTTCCCTATAAATACCCACCCTTTACTCCTTTAGTTTTCACTCCCAACTCTCCCCCAAAGAAGTTCTGGTCTCCTTACCTTCCAAGGAGTCCTCCCAAGGTTCCCCCAAGTCCTTAAGGTCCAAACCTTTGAGTTTCAAGAGTCACGTTTTAAGGTAAGGGATCCGACCTCTCTCTTTCTTTTCATGTAATCTCTTTTATGTCATTCCTTTTATGCTCCATGTTCTTATGTGATAGGATGTTGTTTTATATTCCTCTTACTGACCTTTTCATGTTTATATGATGAGAGTCCCCTCCTACTCTCATCATTTCGTTTTATGAATGTTTAAGTGACGCCGTTAGGCTTCTGAATTTTTAAGGGATTCTTTCACCCTTCTCATTTTTCAAGTTCGATTTTCATGTCAAGTCTTTCAAGTTCCTTTTTATTATGTTGGGGTATGATCTCTATATCTATCATACTGGTATCTTATGATCATATGATGAGATACCATATTTGATCTTGTCAAATCATTTTTCATTGAAGTTTAATTGACGCTGTTAAGCTGCCGAATTTTCATAAGAGAAATCTTATTTTTGTCTCACTTCCATGTTTTTCATTTCATATGGTATATCTTTCAAATTTCATTACCATGTTCTTAAATCACTTATATTCTGTCCCCCTACTGTTTTATGGATCATTTATGAGTGGGTGACCCATGTCCCCTCTCTTTTCAATGTTTTCTAAAACCTTGTAACATAGCCGTTATGCTGCAGAATTTTCGTCTCAAAATGCCTCTCTCTTTTCTCAAAATTATTCTATGTTATAAGGTGAATACTTAAAGCTCTTATATCTACAAGGGTATTCAAATATATATCAAATTTTCTATTTTAAATTCTGGGATTTACATACATGAGACCCGCTTTCCCTTTCCGTTGGTTTAAAGTGACATTAAGATCATGTCTTTAAAGCAGTTTTTAAAACGTTATGATTATGAAATGAAACCCATTTATTTTGTGCTATATGGGTTCTTTATGAAATGTTTGATGATGATATAAGTGGATCACATGATAATAAAGGCAAATTTAAGGGTGCGCCTTGATAGCGCTCCAATGCATTGGGTAATGATGTAACCACTAGAGATTACAATTTTCATGATACCTTGGTGAATAACCTTGGTAATTTTCAAATGACACCTTGGGGATGGACCTTGGTGATATGTTCATGATTGTCTATGTTAAATGATGTAGGCACATATTCAAGTTATGAAAAATTTTATTTTTATTATGAAATACCTCATGATTTCTTTCTCATGCCTTAAAGTTCTTTTCATGTCCTTATTGAAGTATATCAAGTTCACATGTAAAATCTTCCTCTTGTTTCCCTTACTGGGCCTTCTGCTCACCCTTTCTTTTGATGTATGTCCCCAGGTTATGAGATGCAGTAATGAACTTAGGATGAACTTAAGGAGAAGCCTTTCAAGTGTTTAAGAATAATGCTTTATGTTGTTTTCATGTATTATGTTCCTGGTTTCCAAGACACTAAACCTTAAAGATCCTCAGTTTTGTGTAATGTAATGAAAGTTTATGTTATAAAAAGACGGGATGCTATAAGAAACCACGACAACATCACATCCACTACTGCTAGTCATCTCCTCTGTAATTGAAATGACCAAAATCGAACCTCACTGTCAGATCTCGACAAACCAAAGACCAATTAGCACCTTTTCATCACCATAGATCTAGAACTGATGTTTCCACTATTGGGATACCCATGTTTGAGAACAGTCCCAAGACACCATCTATTCTCGAGGCAAAGACCCCAAACCCTTTCGATCCACACCACTGATGAACAAAGAGACCCCTATACCCACCCCCAAGCAATGCCACGAGAAATACCAAACATCGATCCAAATTTAAATACATTCCACCTCAAGAACATTGATTCATACTACCAGTTAAAGAATTTGGGACACCATGAGACACCACACCAATTAATATCCTAAATCGAGGTTACCACCACACATTTCTATTGTGAAAGTCGAACTAGTTCCCTCCATGATCTCCGTGGATGAAGGCTGATCCCCCCTCCTGTTGAAGATTAACTCTAACCCCCCTTGATTTTCTTATATATATATATATATTATATGATATAATAATAATAATAATATATATACAATTATATTTTTACACATACATAATAATAATTACATATATAGTTATATATATTTAATAATTAGTAATATTTTTATTAGTTTATATTTGTATATATGTCTTTATATATTTCCTTAAATATATATAATACTATAATTATTATAATATTAATCATTTAATTAGTTATTTTTTTTATGTCCAGGTTTTTTGATGGAACACCAGGTCAAATTGTTTTATTAGGGAGGTAAGGGATTAATTTGTTTAAAGAGCCAGGGCATGAAACTTGTGTCAACCTTGAGCATTGGACAAAGGAAAATAGATTCACCAAAAACCTCTAGAGTTCACAAGAATTTCTCTAGAGGAGTAAAATATGAGAAAGCAATGGCATAATGGTCTATTATAGTTTTTCGGGGACTTTTCTCAAACAAACCATAAGAAAAACGTACAATGATAGACCCTCAACATGAGGGAGAGTGAAAGAGGTTATTAATAGTGACTGTGATTGAGTGCACATGAGATATGAACACATATTTTTTATGTTAAAGGTGTGATGAGGGGGAACATTCCAGAACCATACGATCGGCAATTATTATCAACCGTCATTGAATATGGAGAAGAAAATTGAGTCAGGAGCACACTCAAAGCAAGAGTATAGTGGATTTTTAGTTGGAGGAATAAGATGATTAGACCAGGAGTGCCATTTCTCCCTTTTCATATTCCAGGTTTCACTATACTAAGATGTTTTTAATGAATTGTATTTCTACCACTGTATATTTTATAAATATCTAAGTAGTTTAGGGATTTGTATTGGATGGATTGAACAACATTAATTTATTCTATTCTTACGACCAGAAATATTATAGAGGGATGATGTGTTACCTATAGGGGTATCTTTTTCTCATCCTCATTAGCATTCTGTCACTCTATCCCAAGTACTGATAGGTGAAGGGTAGAGTATCTTTTTTCCTTAGTGACCATACTAATCTGGAAAAGGTTGTGGTAAAATATTATCCATGAAGAAACATCATTATGTTGGGTTATATTAGAGATAATTATTCCCAAAAGATATCACTAGAGAGGGTGATTTATTTAATGATAGTTAGACATTTCATTCCTCAATAAACAACCTCAGTGCCTCAATGATTGGTTCCATCCAAGAGCAGTTATGTTTCAATTGATCTATTTCAGTCCATTTACCTTAACTCAACTTATGATTGTCTCTATCTCTACCATTATTCACATTTCATCCTCACACATTCCATTCACACTTCATTTCACTCACTTCTTCCATAGTTTCAATTTCACACTACACACTCCATCCTATCTCCTGATTTATTCCATCTTTACTATTGTTTTTTCTTGTTTTCTTTTGTTTTTTTGTTTTGTTTTAATCTTCACAATAATTAATCCTTACATATGGAATTTATACTCTTTATAACCATTGAAGTAGTAGTTAGTAAGTTTTAAATAATTAATTTTCATGAGTCTAACAACCTCATATCAAATTTTTGCACTGTTACTAGGGAACACATGTGTGACCATACACCATTATAGAACCACATGATCGACATTCATTATCCTTCCATCATTCACATTGATACATAGAGAATATGGAGGAGAAAACTGATCTGGGAGTAGGAATCATATCCAGAGTTGGAGCTTGAGGAAGAAATCCACCCTACAAGAGATTTTTCCAATTCTCTCTATTTTCACTTTGTGTATTTCTGTTTTCTTAAGCATGATTAACTATTTAAATTAGTGGAATTAGGATAGGTTGAAATGGATATTCATTTATCCATTATTCATCTATTGATACTTTTTTTAATGAATTTCTATGTTCAATTTTCTTTTCTGTTTGATTATGAGCATAATTTTTCACTACTCAAGAACTGACAGTTGATGGTAGTGATTTCATTTAACTTTAGATCATTAACCAAAGTACCAAAATTTTAGAAAGATCAATTAATATCTTATCCATATGAATAGATTAATTCTAAAGTTGAGTTAGAAATATTAAAACTAAATAAGGTTTAAAAAACTATGGAATTTCACTAAAAAGACAAATTACAGAATCTCCAACTTTCCTCAAGCACTAAATAATTGAATTAATTTGAGTAAAATAGAAGAATATATTTTAACGAGTTAAAAATAGATTTAGGACTCTAAATTTATCCACTATTTCTCTATTTCTCTAACCTCCCCCACCACTTCCATTTTAACCTACCTTTATCATTTTCTACTTGGTTTGTTTGTTTTTGATTATTTTGGTCACATACACACAAATTAAGACCTCATTATGAAATCGATACATTTTTTCACCACTACACTAGTAGTTAGTAAGTTTTAAAATAATAAAATTGAAAAAAATTAATTACAGGAATTGTGAAATAAATAAAATAGTTAAATAAAAATATTAATTAAACAAACTAATATTTACTAATTTGAAATAAATTGAATACAGAATTAAACAAACAAAAGAATTACAATGAATATTTGAAAAAATTATTTAAACATAAAATGAAATAAATAATTAATCAAAATAATGGAAATAAAAAAACTAAAATTTAAACTAGTACATAATAATAAAAATGGCAGTTAACAAAAAATTAATGATGACCCACTACTTAGGTAATAATTTCATTTTGGACTGAGTGGTTTTAAAAGAGTCTGAAATTGATAGAATTTCATGATTAGTGAGTGTTTGTGCTGCAATATTTTTGTGAAAGTTTATTTTTGGAACTTGGAAAGGGACGGCGATGGGATATATCTTTGTGTAATTTTGATCTTAACTTGGGAAAACTATAAATTTGAACTTAAACCTAGGGGAAACTCTCTTTTTGAACAAACAATTTAAGGATCCAAATCAAATGATAATCATATAAGCCCTTTAAATCTAAAGTAAAATGAAAAAATGAGATTCAATGGAGATTACATAAGATAAGGTCATTGAGTTTGTTTATATGGTTAAATAAAATCCATTTTCAAATTCAAAATGTGATTTTCATAGTGATATGCACAATAAATATGGTTGAAAAAATTAAAATAAAGGTCTTTATAAAAAACGAGCACAATTTAGTGATGGGAATTTTGAACCAAAATGAATAAAGGTACAATTGAATTATATAATAATCATTTGAGTTGTATCAATGAAGTGAAAATAATTGACCTTTGATTTGTGGAACCGAAGGGAGAGTGATTAATTCTAGTGTCTCTTTTTAAAATTTGAGTTCCACTTTTATCTAACCTGTTTCACTCATGTAAATGGAGACAATTTTGAATTGAAATATAGTAGTTAGTAAAATTCACATATAAGACATGATTATTCAAGATTTTTAGGGTTTTTTAATTTCCTTTAATCCTAGTGTGAACTAGTTATTAGGTGGGATGACCTTGTATTTTTTAATTTCTTTGTAAAAAAATAAAATTAATTGAATTTTCAGTGATTTCAATTGATTAAGTGTGTGGGAATTTGATGTAGCTTTTATTAATTAATTTTTTCCACATTAAATTCCCCCGCACATAATCAATTACACTCATAGTAAATTAAATTTGTTTTATTTATTTAAAAAGAAATTAAAAAAGATAATATCATCCCACCTAAGATATAATTCACTTTAGGATCAAAGGAAGTAAAAAATACCTAAGATTAAATAATCACACCTCCTATGTAAATATCACCAATTACCATATTTCAATTCTAAATGGGTTCCTGTTCCATGAGTGAAACATGTTAGATAAAAGTGGAACTCAAATTTTAACAAGAGACACCAAAACTAATCACAGTCCCTTAAGTTCCACAAATAAAATTTAAATGATATTAAATTCATTAATAGAACTCAAAAGATTATTATATAAGTTAATTTTTTCTTCTTTTTTTGGGTTCAAAATTTCCCCCACCCAAATGATTTCATTTTTGATAAGGACCTTCATTTTAATTTATCATATCCATATTTCTTATGAATATAATTGTGAAAAGAACTTATTGAATTTAAAAATAAATTTTATTTAAACAAAGAAACACACATGGTGCCCTTGTCTCAAAGATTCCTCATGGGATCCTATTTCCCCATTTTACTCTAGATTAAATGAACTTTTATGATTATAATTTGAGTTGTCTCCCAAAATTGTTTGTTCAAAAATATAGTTTCCCCTAGGATCGAGTTCAAATTTATAATTTTCTCAAGTTAAGATGAAAATTATACAAAGATATCTCCCATCATACTTATTTTCCTAGTTACTAAAGTGAAATTTCATAAAAAAAAAGTGGGAAATAAACATTCAACAATAATGAAATTATAACAACTTCAGACTATTTAAAACTCCTCAATCTATAATGAAATTATCACCCAAGAGGGATTTAATGATTTTTTTATTTCTTTTTGTTTTTTATATTAATTTTATTTAAAAACAAAAAATGTATTTAAATCTTGACATGGAGGAAATTTTTAAAAATATTAAGGTTTTTTGATGAGTTTATAGTGAAAAGTATTTTGATTAATTAAGGACCCTACCCCATACTTAAAACTCAAATATTATATCATTTTTTAATTAAATATAGGATAAATAAGACAATCATTACAGTTCAGAACTGATTCGGAGTATCAGTTCATAAAAAGTTTTTGTTTCAAGAAGTAATAAGGAAATTAAAACAAATTTTTATGCAAAACAAGTATATTATTAAGGGAAGTTTTATCTTGTGTTCTCCAACTAGAAAATTATTTTTTCACTGATGTTTAAAATGATTATTCTATTAGTAAAAGTTTTTACAACCGACTTGGTCCACTAACCACATACCATATGCACCTCATGGTAACTTGTAACCAAATATTTTGTACAAGAAGATATAAAACATGAGTAAGAATATGACAATGAAATCATAGAAATTATGGTTCACCAATCCAGATAGACATAGAAGTAAATGAATAGATTTTATTCAAATAAAATTTAAAAATAGAAAAACTAGAAAAATAATGGGCTGCCATACACATAGTGCTGGATTTAATATGTTCAGTCAGATTTTAGACCCTAAAAATTTCTAACCATTATCATTCAATGGGTATGAATTTTTAATTTTTTAAAATTCACTATTTTTAAAGAAGTTACAACAGTACCTCTTTAGAGATTTCCAACTTCAGTAGCAATAATTTTTTTCCAAAAATATTCTAGAACAACAAGAGGTACTATGCTATCTAGATTATCTTAGCCACTAAAAATAACTTCCTCAACTCCTAAATTTTTAAAAAAATATCCCATAAAAATCAAATATTTGTTAAAAAATTCACCCCCAACTTAACCCACACTTACATGCTTTCAAAAAAACAAAAAAAGAAGAAAATCTAGTAATATCATATTTAGTATTTCCAGAAAATATTCATAAAATAGTATATAAATTAGAAAACCCAGAATACCAGCTTTTAAAGGAAATAAATATAGATTCCATGATATATATTAGACTCTATTCTTGATTCAAATGAATTGAATTTTTCATAAACTAGTTAATGACCAGCTGCCCCAGTTTTTACCATAGAAGGAGAAAAAGTCTTAACAAAACCAAACCATTTATAGTGCCAATCATCAAGTTTTTCATAAGGTTTCAACCCAAAAATTTCTCCAGAAAAACAAACAAAAAATCAATCAATATCACATGTAATGATATCATAGACAGGATAAATACACTCAATTTCAGTGAAACAAGCATCTGAAATAGACTCACACATCTCAGGTTGGAAAGACCGACATGTAGTTTGTAGATTTTGTATAATGGATGACTATATAATTTGTAAAAAAACTTAAGGAAAATTTTCAATGTGTTAGGGAGTTATAATCTATGTAACCTCAAGAGGAAAATAACCATACTCATATAAAAACTAAATTTTAAAGCACTCATTCCCAATAACATCAATCAGGTCACAATTAACCTTATGCTTGGTTATTTTAAAAACCAAAACCTCCTCCACGTTATCCACAAATTGGATGGTATTTTTTCCTTTGTAAACATCAATGATATCAAATACAATAGTAATGAATAGTCTGAATAAGATGATTGGGACTTTTTTATAACATTCCATATCAAGAATTAGAAAATACATGGATAATGTGAGTTTTCCTACACTAACCAATAATTCATCTACCCTTCTGTAAGGATGAGTTAGTGACCTATCAGTGAGTTGAAGAGATTTTTTTGTTGGAAATATATAAGGACTAGATTTTTAAATAAGGATTAAGGAATAAAATTAATACTCTCTTCTAAATCACACAAACAAATTAGTTTTCCACTTCCTTCTATTCGTCTTTGAGTAACAAAACTATGAGGGTCCTTTAATTTTGGAGGAATCTTTCTCAAAATAATAGCATAAAAATTCTCATTGATATTTATGGTATCCAACTTCTTCTAATAATTTTTGTTAGATAGAAACCTCTTGGGGAATTTGAAATATGATTTAATTTTATCCAAGACTTCTGAATATTTCATATTGTTGCTGAATATTTGAATCATTTTTAGTAATATTAGGTAGTCAGGTTCATCACTCTTTTTTACTCTTTTAGGAAATGAAATGGGAGGGGGATAATTTTTTAAAACTGGATGATCTCTCACCTTATCCTCAAATATATATTTTTTATTTGCTTTATTAATTAATTATCACTTCATTTTCCTTGGTTCTTTTGATTTTTTATGCGTGGGTTCAATATTCTATTTATTTTGGACTAAACTAACCAAATTTATAGATTTTGAGTTTTCCAAGTTTTCATTCTCAAATTCATCCTTTTCATCATTTTTATCTTCCCTTGGTTGTTCCATTACTTTTTCTTAGGTTTGAAGGCTAGATCTTGTGGTGACAACCATCACATTCTCTGTTGGATTTGGAACTATAGTGATTGGTAGCTTTACCTTGTATCTACTACCTAGGTCCCGAGACATTTGACTAATTTGAAATTATAAACTATTAATACTAGTGTTTTTATCTTTCCATAGTGAACCAGTCTCACCCACACATTTTGTAACAACCTCTTTAATTCCCCTTAAGAATTAGGAGACTTAGCCCCATATTGATTTTGCAAAAATTGTTTGGGTTTTGGTTGGTAATTTAGGGCAGTGGGTTGTTTAATTACACCTTTCTCATTGTAGAATAGATTGGGGAGATTTTTGTATCCATAATTGTTTTTATGTTGAATGGATATTTAACACCCTGATTTCTATTTACAAAATCTATAAACTCGGAACTCTCCTCAGACTGGATAGGGATGTCAAAATTAGGGAAACATTTTTGATTGTGAAAAGACATCCAATAGTGACAATACTTCTCCCTAAGAACTATATCATCAGAAATAATAGTTTGTGTGTTTGTTTCATATCTATGAATGAATCACTTTCTCATGAACTTGTGTTGTAAATTTTAATCAATTTTATCAAAAAATTATTTAATCTCACAAGCATTTAAACTAGAGAAGTCACCTCCATAATATTGATAAACTAATTTCTGATTGTAAGGGGTAAGATCATTATAAAAATTATCCATGAGAATATTTGGAGCTAATTAATTGTGGGGACTCTAACTAAGAAAACTTATAAACCTATACCATTTTTTATGAAACAAATATCCCTCATCCAAGAAAAATCCTATTATCTTATGGATCAATTCAATGGAAGTTCTCTTAGGTTATAATTTTGATACAAAGGAGTTGAACACCTCATATTAGGTTTAAAAAATATCTTCATATAAGTTATTTCACCAAGACCAATAATTCAACTTAAGATATTAAAATAATCTCAACCTAAAATCCTCTTCACTCAAATATCATATAGGATTTTTTAGGAAATAACCATAAAAATATCTAATAAACTCTAATGAGTCTTTTGATATCAGACCATTGAAAGAAGGAAGCTGAGATAGATGATAGTTTTTGATCTCATAGTTATTATAATTAGGGGAAAATCTTATGGAAGAAGGATTTCTTAAGACAGTTGGAATTTGGAACTCCTTTAGTCTAGGTCTCTTAGTTGTTGGAACTAAAGGCCATAGAACATTGATGTTTTGATTTTCAGATCTTTCTAAATCTAATTTTTCCAAATTTTCCTTTTCAATTTTTTTTCTAAGAATTAAACAATGTTTACTAATTTCAGGAATTGGAGTTTCAAGCTCTGACTTAGAAGACCTTGTGTGCATACATGACACACCAAGAAATTTGTAATAATTTTTTAACAATTTAATGTTATTTATATTTTTTATATTTCAAGGTCTTTTTTAGTTTGTCTTAGTTTTTGTTATATATATATATTTTGTATTTTTAGTTGGTCTCATGTGCCTTCCCTAGAATAAGCTCCAAAATTTAATGGATTCCATATTGTGAGGACAATCAAAGATACATTTATAAATCTTATATATAGTAGAATGGATAATCTTGGAGCCTCTCTCAAGGAAGCCGTGTCAAATTTCCAAGTGATATTTCTAAACATATTTTTTTTTGTTTTTATACATATTGAAAACAACAAATGAAAAAAATAAAATAGTGATGAAAATCACAGTTGAAATGGGAGGAGAGGGATAAAAACTGAGAATATGAACTAAAAATAATGAAAACAACATGAAGAATAAGAAAAGAAAAAAATATAGAGAAGAAAGTTAGAAAGAAAAAGGCCAGATCCAGGTCATCCACCCTCAACTTCCTATCATAGATCTAATGAAGAATATAACTATCAACTCTATACTTAATCAATACATGACTATTCACCCAGTTCACACAACTCTCTCACATAAACAATGAAAACTCAAATACATAAGTTCTTTAATAATCGATCATTCTTATAGATTTAAAAATGAATCACTCAAAAGAATCATGATGGCCAAGAAATATTACAAACCAAACTAATCCTACTGATATCGCCAAACCAAAAAACCAATCTTAGATGCGCAGTCAAGAAAATGAGAGAGGAATGGGAAAATAAATGAGGGAAAAGAGTAAAAAACCGTTCCTGTGCAAAATTGTAATCTCAAACACCCTAAATCACATTCAAAATCTGCTAAGAGTGATGAAAAATTGACAATGGTCTACATAAAACTTGGATCTCTAGGTAATGTAAGTTTCACTTCCTAAATAAATCCTCAAAAATTAGTTTTCCATTTCTATAGATTCTTGATCAAAAAGTAGATGTAGGAATAAAAAATATATGACCAAATAAATATCACATTTGTATTCACAAAACAGAAAAAAATATGAAAAAAATGAAAATGGAAGAAGAAAAAGAAGGGACGTTCAAGTCTCTGAGAATCTAGTTGATTCCCATGTCTAGGTAATAGTTAAAACCGAGGAGGATTCTCTACTTATTTGAGAAAATAAACTAAAAAATAGTGAAAACCAAACTAATTGTTATCATATTCCACATGACATGCTTAGACATGCTTTTCCCCATCTACGAGTAACATCTTTGTAATAATATCCAACCTCCAACAATGTTGTGCGCTTCTCCTTAAACATGTTTTGTGTAACACCCCAAGATTTCATAGTGTGTTATTTCTTCAAAATAATTCAATAACTTGCATTACATGCAACACCGAGTTCAATCGCACCATGACTTACCAAACAAGCCATTCAAAAGAGGTTATGAATAGTATTAACTAAATTTTAAACTTTATATAATCCTTATAATTTTCGAATCCATATTATGAGTTTCTTAGACATAATGTAAGAACAAATTCATTTTCAGTATTGAAATTTTATCAACTTTTAATAGTGAACCCTTTTTAAATACAATATTTTAAACTTTTTGACTAAATGGGGACTTCAAAAATTTAAAATGAAATATCCCAAGCTTCCACGGTATGCTTTCCTTTGAATAATACAGTAGTGTGTGTTGTACGCAACTTCGAGTTCTAACACACACCACAACCAATCAAACTAGCCGTTATGAATAGTAATACCTAATTTTTGAAATTATATATATTTTATATTTCAAAATGGACTTCATTTTTGGATTAGGAATATCGAAATTATCCTAGGGTGAAATTTTGGTACTTTTCAGATAACTTTCATATTTTGATGAATAATGAAAATTAATAAATTTTAATTAAAAACAACATTTTTAATCAAAAGAATTAATAGTGATAAATTATGAATTTGAGTGGTTTAAAAGTATATTTATAATATATTTTTACCATTTAATACAATGTTCTTCATTGGACATAATTTCACAATTAAACCGAACATAAACAAGTATCAATCTTTTGATAGTTATTATATCTTAAAAACACGCTTTTTGTTTTAACAACGGGAATTAATTTTAAATTAATTTCTGCCACATCTGTGTTTTGAATTTGGAAAAATGGATTCCATATTTGGAATAAGGATTTTCAAATTTTGTAAATAGGTAACTTTTATTTTTAGACATTTTGAATAATTACTGCGGTAAATATTTTATTTACCATGGTTAAGGGTAAATCCGGTAAATAAGGGTTAACAAATAATATTATAATAATAATAAATTACCCTAAAACGTGTCCTAAACTAATTGGTTGATACATGTTCGACCATAGGCATCTTTGGGTCGATTTTGGGACCCCATGGAGCCACTTGTAGGTGATAGGGACACTTTATTTTAGTTATGTTAAAATGAATACAAAAATTAAACAAGCATATATCTTTTAGAAAAACAATTTTTACATAGGGTTATATATGTTGGATTTTCAACTATAAATATTCATTAGAAATATAAAAATATTTCCTACATAATTATATTTTATTTATAATTTTGAGACATTAAATAATTGAATTTATTTATGACACAATGATGATGTAGTAATTACCATAATAGTGAAAAATTAAAATAATTGATATTATAAATACACAAATAAATATAATTTGAGACTTTTTATGAATTACACTAATTTTATAAGTTAATATGACATGTTAGAAATTATTTAATTAAATTTTTTCGAAGTAATCATTCTGTTATGAGTTTCATAAAAATCAACTATTGAATAGTGTCAAAATTGACATAAAAGAGTTTTTAAAACAAATATTATATTATTAATTGATATTAAATTCCTAAAAATATAAGGTTTGACCAAGAGACTTATATCATGATAGGTGTATAATTAATGGACCAATTTGGGGTATCTTGGATGTATATTGTAAGTTTATTAACCATATTATATAACAATACAAAGAGACATTGTAAAAGTGAAACTAATTAACTTAGAGTTAATACTTAAATATAAGGTTAATATAAGTACCCAAACCTATCTAAATTCTATTGGTTGAGGTTTTTTTCGACGCATACACACCTTAAAATTTAAATAATCAACTTTGGAGCCATTATAAACCGAATATTAATTTATTATAAATTAATATTTCTAGCTTTTCCAAAGGTGCCCCTCACCCCTCTTATAAAAGGGCACTTCTACTTCTCATTTCTTCACACTTTAAAAGCCTTTTGGTTCGGCCAAAATCTACCCAAATACTCTCAGAACTTCCCTCACTACAACCTAGAGGCCTTAGTTTGATAAAAAATCCAACCTAAGGATCCATATTTATCAAATCAAAAGGAAGAACCCGAAGAAGAGGTAATGATTTCACCACCCTTTTCCAAGTCCCCTTCTTCTTCCACTTCTTCTTTCTTTTTTATTACCATTCTAAAATAATAAATCCAGTATCATATATATACTGTGATGTTATTATATATATAGTACAACCATATTAAGTATTCTATCCACCCTTTGAATAACATGTCACCATACGTGCGTACGTACGGCTTACCGTCTCCACGTCGTGGTGTAATTGTTATTCAATATATTATTATTTGGATGGGTATAATAATGATGTGTAACTCATGTAAATAATAAATATAACATGTTAATGATTCTATATATATGTTATACCATCCATTTATATATTATTTTAATATCAAAAGAATGATATTGTCGCTCGTGCATACGTACGGACTACCGTCTCCACGAACGCGATGAGATTCATTCTCCATCCTATCCATTCAAGTATAATTCTCATTTAATGATTAATAATAGTATTTAAGGAATTGATATCATTCTGGATATGATTAAGATACAACCTATCCATAACAAACATGTCTTACGTAACAAAACATATAAAAGAAAATGAGTAAGTTAACGCCCGAAACGACGATAATACTAAGATATTATTAACAAAGAAATGTTAAAAGATCATATATGATATCATATTAATATATATGATTCTTGTATAATTTAATAACAATTATTTAACCATTATACAGGAGGTTAACCTACCCTCAACCAAGGAAAAGTACAAGGTAAGGGTTTATTTCACAATATCTTCATTATTCGAGGTTGTTTATACGTAATAATCTACTGGGATCTCTTTATCATCCACATCCATGTTCTTAAAAATGAATTTCAAAACATTTTTACTATTTACTAGAATATGGGTTAAAGTCATTTATACCCTTTTTTGACTTTATATAAGAGGTTTATAAAGGAATCTTTCCGTTGTTTTCCAAACAAGGTGTTTTTTAACCTTTTCGACAAAATTAAGTTAAGAATGTTTTTTAACTTATACGGCGGGTGCGGCTATTTTCCACCGTTATAAAATCGTAGAAGCTTCCCTTACAATCTTATAAGAATATTTTCAATGTAAATTTTTTATTTTATAATTATGATTTCAAAATTAATATTTTAAGAATTTCAGAAAGGTACTCTTTATCAAAATCAGAATTTTAAATGTTTTAAAGATTTATCATTCTAAATATTTTTAATTGATGTCCATGTTTTCAAAATTATTTTTAAGGATTTATTTATATGGACATGATTTTTGTTGAAATGATATTTCTTTTCAAAAGTTTCAAAGTGGTATGGGACACTTTGATTCAAAAATCTCTTTTAAATTACTTCCTTTATAAATGTGTGACTTTTCAATGATTTCAAGAAAAGAGATATTTCTCTCAAATAGTTTTGATTTCATCTATGTCAACATCCTTTGATTGATTTTAAGCTTATTTGAATTTGGTTTATTATGATACAAAACTTTTGTATTGTATTTAAGGTTTTGTGATATATTTTACTGTGGATGTGTTATTTTTATACCATTCATGGTTTATGGAGAAAGTATTGACATTTCGTATGCTAGTTTTAATACGAATGTTTATGTTATGTTTAAACCTTTTCATATGGGAATGCATTGGACTTAATATGTGACGGGTGGAGCCCGCTATAGCTCCTCGATGCATCGGTAGGTCTCATGAGACAAACTAGTGTCTTGGCACAAGGCCTTGACAAAATCTTATTTGTAGTCTTGGCACAAGGCCTTGGCTATGTGGTTATGATAGTCTGGCATTATGCATTCCATCATTATGAAAGTGGTTATTGATATTGCATGTGATTATTCGATTAGTAGAATATCCATGCGAATAAGTAAATGGCATTATTTCATTTTACTTTTGCCATAATATGTTGAAGTTCAAGTTTAAAAGGCTTTTGTTTTGGTTATACATTGCCTTAAATGTTTATGCTTATTTTTGAAAGTTTCTGCTATATTTTTATCCTTACTGGGCATTTGAGCTCACCCATTTTCTATGTTTTATTTTTCCCAGGAAGTGAAGAAGTAAATTGTGAATGACCTGCAGGGATATTATGTGGGGATATGAGTGTGGATTATGAAGACAATATGTTGTTGTAGTAGTTTTTCACTTTATGATGTAATGTAAGACTTATGAATATATCTAGTGTTTCCAAGGCTACTAAACCAATCGGTGTTTCGATATTTGATATTTCTTGTGATCATGACAATGTTATTTAATAATGCACCGACTCTGGGTAAATAGGGTTGAGGCGTTACATTTTTTAGTGCCTATGATCTCTTTTAACCCCATCACACTGATCTTTACTGACTCTTCCACAAAAAAAATGATCAGCATCAATGATAAACTCTTCTTTTAGAATAATTCTCTCATTTTTAAAGTTTGGTACATGGGATAGCTTAAAATAAATTGTTGGGCCCTTATTGTGCCAAGATCCTGTGTCCAAATCCATTTTTGGACTTGTACATCACTAGTTAACATTTGAGCATTGAATTTATTTATATATATTACTTAATTTAATTATATTGGTATTAAATATATATATGAAAATGTATTTTTTTATATTTATATAATTATTAATATATATATATATATATTATATTTATTTTATTATATATTTTTTTAATTTTATTTTTTTCTTCTTATTCCCTCAACCTCAGCTGAGGGTCTCCTTCCTCAGCAAGTCGTGATGGGTCCTTCTCCAGTAGAGGGAGAGGCTCGAGCATATCTAGGATCTCTAGCAGTAGTGCATCCGGTTTGGTGGAAAGAAAGTTCTGGAGGAAAGGGAATTTATTTAGCCTTATCCTTACTTGAATGGCTGCTGGAGGGGTTTTGGTTCGATGACTACTTTATATTTATATTAAATAAGTGTAGGTTCGATAGTTTCCTTGACACCAATATAGTTTTGTGAAAGCATCATCAGTGATCATCGACAATGGTTTAAACTTCTTTCTCCAGAGGCATGAGTTTGAGGTTATTTCAATGCAGTGAGGGAGATCAAACCTCAATAAGGAATAAACTTCATGTGAAGGTGACGCTCGGTTCTTCTTCCAGAATATGGTCAGTGATAGTAAATCTAGGTGGATGATAGTGGGGGTTGTGGATGATTGGTCATGGAAGAGCCGAGCGACAGCGGCTTAGAGATAGAGTGTGGAAGACCAAAAATGTATAAAGAATGGGTGGAGATAGGAAAATGGGGAACAATAAATGAAATATATCAATAGTAGGGGTGGTGGTGGATGAGAGCTACATTAAGGGTGTGGGTTGATGGTAGAAAGGATGTGGACCAGTAGATCTTGATACCAGTGGGTTGAGGATTGATTGCAGTTATGCAGTGGAAAGTGCAACGGTAGATCAATGGGTTATAGTAGATTGGGTGGATGGTATCTGGAGTTACATGATGGTAGATATGGGTGGTAGTAGTGATAATAAATGTTGGTTTCCAATGGTAAATGGTGATCTACCAGTGGCAGGGGGGCTGATGATAGATGTTGGGAGATGGAACAATAGACAATGATCTACTAACAGGTCAGGATATACCATTGATGATCAATAGAGATGGGTGAAAACCAATTATATTAGGATGAGGAAAATGGTGGATGATGGGTGGACCTATAGATTAATATACCAATGGTAGGGTATGTGAGTGGATCCTCTACTGCTGATGGTAGATCACTACGAAGGTTCTTGCATAACGAAACATCACATAGTGAAATCAGAAAATATTATTAAAACAATAATTTGATCAATAAATTTTCACAATTAAAAATTTAATTCTAACAAAAAAATTATTGAATGAAATTCATGGTTTTTTGGAATTCAGATAACCAAAATTATCTAATTAAATTTCATAGAATAAACTTAAATTTAGTTCTTCGAAGACACCTTTTTAAGGCTCAGAATAAGGAATTTAAATTTTGATTGAAAATCAATTTTTTGAGAAGAAATGTAAATTCAAGTAAATTTGTTTAATAAAAATATGGAATTTTTAATAGAATATATTTCAACCATTTGAAATATTTTAAACACCTTCAAAAAATTTATCTTAAAACTCCAACCTCAAGTTTTCTTATCACATGGCGTTCTCATAAGAATGGAAAAATTAACTTGAGAAGAATTAGGCAATTAAAACACTAAAGTATACAACTTTAATAAGATTTTAAAAGAATATAAATTTAAATAAAAAGTTATAAAATGAAAATATATTCTCAAATTAAAGATCATATTTACATTAAATTCTCAATTAATTCAACAAAAAAGATTTGAAAAAATTCATAAAAGACATGCCACATAAAACTCCCCCACACTTAAATATTTGTTTGTCCTCAAATAATTTCATGCTTTTACTCTTTGTAAAATAGGAAAAAATATATTTTTTATAGTTATCTCAAAATTAATCATGTCTATACTTTTAATTATAGAGAAACAAATTTTGATCAGGGTTAGGATTTTCAAAGAAATGTTCATAGTAGGTCCTTCCTAAATTAAAATACCCACTTGGAATTAAGGGAACATAGATTAATTTATCATTGAAAATTTCATTCCTCATATATGAATTCACACACTGCCCTAATTTTATTCTAATTCAAGTTCCAATTCCAAGAGTGATGATAAGTTAGATTAAAGTGGAAAAAAATCTTAACATGAGGCACCATTAATTTTTTTACTGTCTTATATGTTCCAAAAAATCAAAGTTTAATTTTTATCACTTAATTGATACAAATCAACTGATATTTATATAAATAAATTATCCCCTTCTTCATCTGGGTTCAAAATTTCACTCACCTTAATGAACTCATTTTTAACAAGGCCCTTTATTTTTAATTTTTCCCAGTCAAAGGTTTGTGCATAGAATAGTGCAATGCACCTATTGAGTTTTACTTTTATTTATTTATAGAAACACACCTAGTGTATTTGTCTTATAGAATCATCATGGGATAAAAATTTCCCATTTTTCTCCAGTTTCAAAGGACTTATAGGATTATAATTTGACTTGCCTCCTTAATTGATAATTTTTTCAAATGGTGATTCTACTAATTTTTGAGTTTAAATTTCTAGTTTCCTAAAGCTGTGATCATAATTAAATAAATTTATATCCTATATCACTCCATTTCTTTGTTCCTAACACTACTAGTAACAGAGTTTTTATGAATGTTTTTATACCAATGGTTTGAAGAAACTGTTGGTATACTATAAAAAAGGCAGCATTTCCCAACAGTTTTTTCAAATCATTGGGAATGTGTTATAATAATTAATATTTCCCAATGGTTTGAGTAAACTGTTGGGAAATATATAATTTATCTAATATATACCAATGGTTTTAATAAACCATTGGTAAAGTTAATATTTCCCAATGATTTTTAAAAACCGTTGGGAATGTTTTCCCCCAATTATACAGTAGCCCAACTCCCACTCTGCCCAATTGCAGACCCTAATCCAAAGCTCCTCGATAAGGTCTCTCTTTACCATATTCCAAAAAACTCCTTTCACCCATATATTCATCTTCAATCAAGAAATTTTTTATTTCTACAATTTAAATTAGTAAGTGTTAACTTAGTTTTAATGTTATGCATCTATTTTTTCAATTTTCTATTTGGATTTGGGATAAATCAGAGTTCCTGTGGTCTGTGGCATACTGATCACTTTGATTTGTTTTCTATTTTTTGTTATACACTTCAAAGATGGTAAAGGGTTTATTTAGTCATATATTCTTGAGGTGGGTAATGGATATAAGAATGGTCCATGTGAAGGGATTGGGGATGGTTGGGCTAGTGGTGTAGGTGGTTTTCTATTTTTTTAGTGGGATGATATGGTAGTTTCATATGGACTTTAGTATAGTTGAAAATTGGATTTGGATTTCGTATTTATAGTTTTTTATCAAGGAATAATGGTAAGGGTATTGATATTGAGGATGAATTGGCTGTTGGTTGGGTGATATATTGGAATTGTGATGTTGGTTGGATTGGGTATAGCTAATTTTTAAGGTATTATATGGGTATTTCCACCCCTGAACACCCCCACCCCCACCCCCTAGACACCCCACCCCCTGGACAACCCCCACCCCCTGAACACCCCCCTAGACCCCCAATTGGACAACCCCTACCCCCTGCACCCCCACCCCCTGGACACCCCTCACCCCCCATGGACAACCCCCTCACCCCCATGGAAACCCCCTGGACACCCCACCCCCTTGGACAACCCCCACCCCCTGGACACCCCCGCCCCTAGACACCCCACTACCCTAGACACCCCCACCCCCTGTACATATTCCACCCCTTGGACATCCCCCACCCCCTTAGACAACCCCCATTGGACACCAACGCACCTCTTGGACACCACCACACCTCCTAAGTTCTTGAACTAGTTTTTAAATTGGAATTAACAATATAGGTGATTTCCCCTTTCCCTAATGACATTTACTAAGTGACCCATAGAGCCTTATAAATTGAATTTTTCATGTTTTGATAAATTGAATTTGTCATGTTTTGATAAATTGAATGGGTTTTTTTGGAATGAAATGGCTAATGCATGATGGTTTTCTTTTCTTAATAAATAAAATGGTTTTAAATAAAGTTATCATAAGGGGGGATATAGGGGGGGTAGGGGGGGCTGTCCAGGTGTGGGGGGATAACCAGGTGTGGGGGGTAGGGGGTCTATGAGGGTATGGGGGGATGAAGGGGGTAGGGGGACTATAGGGGTGTGGGGGAGGGGGGTATGGGATGCCCAAGGAGGGGTGTGGGCTTTCCAGGGGGTCAGGGTGGGGTGTCCAGGTGGGGGAGGGGGTGTGAGCTGTCCTGGGGGGGTGGGCTATCTAGGGGGTGGGGGGGTGTCGAGGTGGGGGGTGGGATATCCAGGTGGGGGGGGGGGGTGTCCAGGTGGGGGGGTGTCCAGGTGGGGGGGGGGGGTGTCCAGGTGGGGGGGTGTCTAGTTGAGGGGTGGGGGGTGTCCATTTGGGGGGGGGGGTGGGTTTTCCATTGGGGGGGTGTCTAGGGGGGCTGTAGGGGGGTAGGGGATGTAGGGGAGGGGGTGTGGGCTATCCAGGGAGGGGGGTGGGCTGTCCAGGGGGGCTGGTGGGTGGGATATCCAGGTGGGGGAGGGGGGGGGGGTATGGGATGTCCAATGGGGGGGGGGGGCTGTCTAGTTGGGGGGTGGAGGGGGGTGGGCTATCCAGGAGCTGTAGGTGGGGGGAGGGGGCTGTAGGGGAGGGGGTGTGGGTTGTCCATGGATGGGGGTGGGCTGTCTAGTGTGTGGTGGTGGGTGGGCTATCCAGGTGGGGAATGGGGGTGTGGGCTGTCAAGGGTGGGTGGGCTATCCAAGGGTGGGGGGGGGGGGGGGGTGGGGGTGGGCTGTCCAGGTGGGGTGGGGTGGCTGTCCAGGTGAGGTGGGGTGGGGGGGGGGGGGTATCTAGGTGGGTGGGTGGGGGGTGGGTTGTCAAGGGAGGTGGGTGGGTTGTCCACTCCGATACTCTACATAAAATAATAGGAATCACATATAACCAATGTATAGTTTTTTTCACACGTTAATACTTTTCTTAATGTTCTATACCAACCCTCACTCTTACCCTTCCAATAAGAAGTTATATCTACAAAGAAATCTCATCAGGTTCTTATCTACTATCTATATTGATCTCATAAAAATTTAATATTCATAAAACTATATATCACCAAATAATATAACAATACTCATACTCCCATGAGTAGTGTCCCACTAAAACTTGGATTATATTCCTAAAAAACATATATAGGATCACATTTGACACACACACAATTTTTTTAAACATCAACCCTATATCACAACCTGGAATTAGCTCTTAGCTAGCCTCTCAAGGCATAAATAAGCCACATACCTAGCTCAAAATTTTGGAGGTGTGTTTACAATTAGGTGTGTTTTTTTAGAATTCATGTATGATATTTAGAGTGGAAGATAAAATCTGATCCACGTATGATATTTGGAGGTGTGTTTACAATTAAGTGTGTTGTAATTTATATGTACGATATTCATGGTTTACACCATCAGTATTCTAGGTCGTCTATAATAGGCTTGAAATCATGATAGAATTGGATAGAGATTGGATTCTACGACCCTAGTTTTGGGGTTGAAACAGCCACCCCCTTGGACAACCCCCACCCACTAGACCCCCTGGAAACCCCCACCCCCCTGGACACCCTGCCACCCCAAGGACAACTCCCCATTCCCCTGGATAGACCCCCAAATCCCTGGTCCCCCACCCCTTGGACCCCCACCCCCTGTACCCCCACCCCCTAAACACCCCACCACCCCAAGGCAACCCCCATCCCCCCTGGACAACCCCCACCTCCCATGGACACCCCCAACCACCCCCTTGGACAACCCCCTAGACACCACCCCACCGCCTGGACACCCCCGCCCCTAGACATCCCAACCCCACTGGGCAACCCCCCTAGATAGCCCCACCCCCTTGGACAACCCCCACCCCCCTGGACAACCCCCACCCCTGGACACCCCCACCCCCTTGGACATCCCACTGGACACCACCCCACCCCCTAGACACCCCCACCCCCTTGCATACGCCCAACCCCCTAGACTATCCCCACCCCCCGGGACAACCCCCCACCCCCTGGACCCCCCTGAACACCCCCACCCCTTGGGCAGTGTATGTGATCACTCAAATAATCTAATAAAATATAAAAGTTATTCAATCTAAAATTTACTCAACTCCTGAATAATATGCCTCCACAAGTGTACATGATATTGTACACTCATGTATAGTTCTTCAAATATTTTTTATAATTATAATATTTTTTAATCATTTATATTATGATTCTCATATAGAGTAGTGTGTTAGTTATGGTTTCATATAAAGTGAAAAATTCTCATTTACTTAAATATATTTTCTATGGAACTTTAATATTATTAAATTGGTTTTGACGAAATGACTTATAACAATTTTTTTACAGAATGGATGGAATATGGATGTATGAAACCGATCATATCTCTAGAGATTTTTAAAACAATTTGGAGAGATTTATAGATTTTGTATTTCACAATGCTTCAGATAGTGGTCACATACACTTCCCCTGTTATAATTGTGTTGGAAGACCTTGGATGAACCGTGAATAAGTTAGCTACCACATAACCAAATATGGTTTTCAAGCAAACTGCTCTCTGTGGTATCACAATGGAAAGAAAATGAAATATCAAATTGCTGATGATCCAAATGAGAGGACCGGATTAGAGAATTTGTTATACGACCAATTTCCATTTATTTGTCATCATGAAAAATAAAGGATTTTGACCCAAGAAGACTTAGATATGAGCACACATGATGTGTATAAGTATAATGATGATGTTTTCAGGGTGTTAAAAAATTGAATTATGCTTCTACGACTCCAGTATATCGACAATGCAGTAAAATGAAAAAGCTGGAATCTTTAATCCGATTGTTTCATGTGAAAACTATATATGGGATTTCTAATACTTACATCGGTCACATTATTACCTTATTGAAGGAATTACTTCTAGATGATGTATATATTACATCAAAATACTATGTGGCATGAAAGTTATTTGAGGAATTTGGATTTTCAAGAAACAAAATTCATGCTTTCTCGAAAGATTGCAGTTTATTCTGGGAGGAAATTGCTGAATGAAATGATTTTATAAAATGTGTCACATCCCACTAGAAACCAAAAGCTGATGGAACACCATCATATGTTCCATAGAAAGTAATTCGGCACTTTCCATTGATCCCCAGACTCCAGAATCTTTTTATGTCTGATGAAATATCAATAAAAATGTGATGGAATTATACTGAGAGAAAGAAGACTAATGATGAGTTGGTTCACCCAGCAGATGAATTTTCATGGCAGCGATTTGATGCTCGATATCCTGATTTTGTAGCTGGCATGCATAATGTGAGGTTTTTTCTTTCATGTGAAGATTTTAATCTATTTGGGTAGATTCTTACTTTGCACAATACATGGCCGGTTTTTATACACATTTATAACCTTCCCCTATGGTTGTGTATGAAAAAACCTTTCACTTTCATGAGTATACTCATATCTGGCCCTTTTGATCCCAAAAATGATATAGACATATACATGAAATCTTTAATAAAAGAGTTGAAACTTCTTTGGGATGTGGGTGTGCGCACATACGATGCATGTTCAAAAGACATATTTCAGATTCATGCTGCACTTATGTGGATGATCAAGGATTTTCTTTCTTATGCAATGATGTATGAATGGAGCACGAAGGGAAAACTATCATGTCCATTTTTTATGAAGAATATATGATCTAGAAGACTGAAACATTGTTGTAGTTTTAGTTTTATAGGACATCGATGATTCTTGTTAATGGACCATCCATAAAGAAATAATCATCGAAGATTTGAAAATACCATGGAGAATGATGATCCACCTCAGCATATGTATGGAACTGATGTGCCTAATGAATTGAAAGATTTTAGTTTTTCATTATGGAAGGGTGAAATGGAATCTAGAAAGAGATAGAATGTTTCTATTGAAACCTATTATAATTGGAAGAAGAGAAGTATATTCTTTGATTTTCCTTATTGGTCAAAAAATTTTCTACATCATTGCTTAGATGTAATGCACATTGAAAAAAATATATGTGAAATGTTTTTTTTCAATTCTTCTAAATGTTAAGGGAAAGACAAAAGATGACGTATGGTCTCAGTGTGACTTGGTGGATTGGGGAATCAGACCAGAATTGCATCCTATTCATATCAGTGAAAATAAATGGAAAGTTTCATGTGCTTCTTATGTGATGAAACCTAAAGAAAAAAGAAATTTCTGGAAGTACTAGAGACTATTAAAGTTCCTGATGTATATTCAAGCAACATATCCAAATGGGTCAATAGAAGAGAGTTAAAGATAAAATCTTTGAAGACTCATGATTATCACATCCTTCTGTATGAGTAAATTCTAATAGAAATCCATAATCTTTTTTCCAATAATGTAAGGGTAGCTATCATACGGTTGTTCCATTTGTTTATAGATCTTTTTGATAAGAAGTTTTCTAAGTCTTTCTTACAAAAATTTTTGGCATGTGCCCCATTAATTTTGTGTGAGTTAGAGAAAATATTTCATCTATAATTTTTCACATGCATGCTGCATCTGATTGTCCATATTCCAACTAAAATACTTCTCAAAGGACCTATTTATTTTCATTAGATGTATCCAACTGAAAGAAATATGTACAGATTAAATTCTTATGTCTTAAATGGGAATCATCCCTAAGGTTCTATCATGAACGATTACTTGGGTCAAGAATTTATGGATTTCTGCTCTATGTATTTTTCTGATCTTACTACAAGAATGAAAAGACCAATAAAAACTAAGAATAAAAATATGAGTAAATTGAACCCATTTTCCATCACTTCCTCAAACATGAGGAATTCTTAGATCATATACATTGATGACACTAAGCATTGAAGAGCGTGAGATGGCACATCACACAGTTTTGTTCAGCTGTGATTTGTTAGATGACTACATCTTGTAAGTAAATTGAATATATATATCTTATATATATATATCTGTTAAAATATTCGTATTTTTATCTATAGGGAATATAAAGATATGATAAATTTAAATCACCGTTCTTTATCTTTGATAAGGAGGGAGACTTTTCATAGCGAAGAGTTTTCTTCTTGGTTAAAATTGAAGGTAATAATATTACTGTTTAAAATAATTACAAGACATATTTTTGATGATGGTGATGATGGAATTGAAACCATCCCTACTTCCATTGGAAAATATCCATTTATTACTTTTGATGACTCAAATAGCTCAATTGTTAGAGTTGACTGTGAACCTAAAGTTGTGGTCGGAAATATATAGAATCATCTATCCATGTTCTCAATTATTTTGGTTTTTCTTGACTTGGATTGTTAAGGTTGGTAATATTCAAATTGATTTAATATTGATTAAAAATATTCTGTATCCGACCTGAACATTATGTAATTTTTCAATTTTTATTGGTTTCAATTTTATTTGAATTGCATATCTAATTTGGAATTGAAATATATTCAACCCTACAAAACTAACATTTCTAACTTGGTGAGCATTTCAATGATTTATTGACCATGTATAAAATTAGTATAACTCTAAGATCTCCCTTTAAAATTTCACTAGATAATTAACATGATGGTTTGTATTCTTCTACAAAAACATGTATAGAAACTTGCATCATCTACCAGGGCTAATTAAATTAAAATTTTTCTTAATTTGGACAAGTGTTTCCCCCTTATAAATCTGGTAGATATCTTATCCTTGTTCATATGTTTATATCATCATTTCCAACTATCTTAAGGGTTTAACCATTCATAATATATAGAATTATTACACTTATTAAATAACCATTCTACTCAAAATTAATTTTTTATTACATCATGTACGATTTATTGAATTCATTATATATCCATTCAATCTCACCTAAAAAAATGGATAGTTAAATTATCCATGAATCCCCCTATTCCGTATCATATATTTTGTTTTTTTGGCTACACATTAGTTATCATTTTATAATTACTTCCACATTTGTTTTCAAATGCACGAAATGCAACCAATTAAAGAGAGGCGATAGAAAAATATGATGGACAACAATAATCGCATGGTTGAGATGGGAATTCCCCCACTAGTGCATATAGTGAGTATTTTATTTAAAATATATATATTTAAATAATATATAATTTCATGTGATTAATTTTGTATTAAACATTTTTGCAAGATCCACCTCTTAGGTGGCAATTATTTTAGGAGCAGCATAGTACTGGTCCCAGTACAGAGGGTGTTCATACGAGGGGGGTTGGTACGAGAGCTATCCAATCTGGTCGGCATACCCTATTAGACCCTACCCCTCCCACTGACATACCAAATATCCCAGATTATGATCCCAATGTTTCATTAGAAAAAAAGGGATATTTAGGCCTACCATGTTTTCACAACCTTTTACATCTGAGCCTCCTCACTCATCTTTACCATATCCAATGATGATTCCCACTCCCCATTTAACATTCGACCAACCATCCGTGTCAACTTATTTTACTTCTGATTCAGTCCCTTTGAGCTTTCATATTCCATATTCTTTGACTCTTTCTCTTCCAGAGTCTATCCCTACAGATCATACATTGGGACCCACTCCACCTGTATAGGGTGTTCCTTCAGTTTCTATGGATCCAGTGGTGCCCATTGATCAGACTACTGCAAGTATATTTATACAACCCTAACAAATTTTATACCATTATTTATTTTCATTATAACATGTATTGATAAAATATCTGTTTTTCTTTCATAACAGGTACATATACTGATAGGTGGTAGGGGTGGGGGATTAAATGCATGTGTGCAGTGTGGAACCACCGCATGTAGTTGATGGTTGACTACAATGAAGACAGTCAAATGATTGAAAAAATAGGGAAGCAATGTCATATTTTTTTGGAGATGCTTTCCAAATACTCCAACATCATTCCTATCATCCTGATCTCATGGAGACAGTTTCCAAATGAAGTCAAGGATAATTCTTGGGTAGAGATATGGGTAAAAAAATCTTTTTTATTTAATGAAATATATTATTTTTTGTGTTTATATGAATTAATATTTTAGTGTCAGCTTCGGTTTAATTTCCCAGATGGTGAGGGTGCATGGCCAAAAATCCTAAAATATTTAGGTGTGCTTTGGAGAGACTATAAGAATGAGTTGTATATTGGATGGCGTTCTAGAGTTTTCACAGAGTTAAAGGCAGTCCTCGTCATTGATGATTGTCTGTCAGAATGGTATCGACAGATGATTACTCATTGGATGACTACCCAACTTAAGGTATTAATCAAATTTGTGGTATTTAAATTAAAATTTTCATGTTTTATGTTAATAATATCTTTTTTATTATTTAATTTTATTGAGGAATAATCCTGAAGAAATAAACAAAACATTGATGCTAAAAAATATCTTCACACATTGGGACATACTATGATGCCAGATCATGAGAAGAAGCTGGTATGACAGTTGTTTATATAATTTTAGTTAAGAAATTAATTATTTTTAGCCTATTTTTAATTATGGTTTCCTACATTCAATGTCATTGTATAGGCAAAAATCGAATATTTAAGGATTTGTGCCTCGAGAAAAACTATTTTTCTCTAGTTGAAAGAATAAAGATGGAAGTGCAGTTAATGAACCGACTCAATAGAAGATTGTAAGTTTTAATTTGTTGATTTAAAATTTTAATATCTATTTTGTAACTTAATAATCTATTTATATTTTTAACTGACTTCTTTAGATGACCTTGATTCCCAAGAACCTGACAATTTTGGGCCAAACGATCATTTACACCAGGTGTTGGGAGATGAACACCCTGGCAGAGTATTATGCCGACCTAGAAAGAGTATTGTCCCAATGAGGTATTGGCCCTCCTCAGGTATGATTTGTAGTGCCACTGAGTTCTAGAAGGTTAAGGCATAGGAGAAACATGCTAGAAAAATTTCTACAGATATGGAAGAACAGTCTGCTAGGGAAAACACTGCATTTATGAAACTAATAGAAGTTTCTACATCCAACACTTCCACCAGAGGCCAGAACAACTTGTGATGAATATATATCGTCAATGCGTTCTATATATAGTGAACTTGGTGGTAGTTATAGCGGTTGTTGTGATGATGGAGAGGATGAGGGTGAGGCAGAGGAGGAGGAGGGTGAGGAGGAGTCTGAGGAAAAGGAGGAGGGGAGAGGAGGAGGAGGGAGAGGAGGAGGATGAGGCGGAGTACGAGAGCAAGGAGGAGGGCATTGAGGAGGGAGGGGACAATGATGGGGATGGGGGTGAGGCTGATGATGACGATGATGATAATGATGGTGATGGGGGACAGATTGATCCACTACATTTTTGACTGATATTACTAACATTTTATATTTGATGATTTTTTTGTGCTTGAATGTATGTCTGATTAGGTAGGTCACATTATCTTTATTTCTTTATCTATAAATAAAAAAACATGACTTGATGATTTGCTATGATAGATTCACCCCTCCATTGGACAACCCCCACCCCCGACACCCCACCCCCCTGAACACCCCCACCCCCTAGACAGGCCCCACACCCCCCTCGACAGCCCCCGACCCCCTGGACATCCCGACCCCTTGGACCCCCCTTCCCCCTTGGACAACCCCCCAACCCCCCTGGACACCCCACCCCCTAGACACCCCTTCCCCCTTGGACAACCCCCAAACACCCTAGAAAACCCCCCACCCCTTGGACACCACACACCCCCTAGACACCACCCGACCCCCTGAACGCCCCCACCCCCCTGGACATCCCCCACCCCCTGAGCAACCCCTTCCCCCTTGGATAGCCCCCAACCCCCTAGACAGCCCCTCCACCCCCCTAGACACCACGCCACCCCTAGACACCCCACCCCTGGAAACCCCCACCCCTAGACACCCTCTTCCCCATTGGACATCCCCCACCCCCTAGATATCCCCCCACCCCCATGGACACCCCCACCCCCTTGGATAACCCCCCACCCCCCTGGACACCACCCGACCCCCCCAGAAACACCACCCCCTGGACCCCCACCCCCATGGACACCCTCCACCCCTGGACATCCCCCACCCCTGGACAACCCCACCCCTGGACACCCCTACCCCCTTGGACAGCCCCACACCCCTGTGAACAGCCCATCCACCCCACCTGGACACCCCCCAGACACCCCACCCCCTTGGACAGCCCCCTAACCCCCCTGGACAACCCCCACCCCCCTTGGACACCACCCCACCCCCTGGACACCCCCACCCCTGAACACCCCCACCCCATGGACAACCCCCCGCCCACCCGGACACCCCCTACCCCCTTGTACATCCCCCAACCCCTTGGACAACCCCTCTATCCCCCTTGGGCACCATCAAATCCCCTGGACACCCCCACCCCCTAGACACCCACCCCCATAGACAACCCCCCTCCCCCTGGATAGCCCCCATCCCCCTGGATACCCCCACCCCCTGGATATCCCCCACCCCTAGACATCCCCCACCCCCTTGATAGACCCCACCCCGGACACCCCTACCCCTTGGTCATCCCCACCCCCCTAGATAACCCCTCCACCCCCTAGGAACCACCCCACCCCTGGACACCCCACCACCCCATAGACCCCCACCCCCATGGACTACCCCCACCCCTGGACAACCCCCACCCCCCGGACATCACCACCCCATTGGACAACCCCTAACACCCTGGACATCCCCCACCCCCTAGACAACCCCCAATGACACCCCCTACACCCTTGGACAACCCCTAACCCTCTGGACAACCCCTCCACCCCCCTGAACACCACCCCACCCCTGAACACCCCCACCCCCTGACACCCCCACCCCCATGGATAACCCCCACCCCTGGATAACCCCCACCCTTAGAAACCCCCTGGCCCCTTGGACAGTGCCCTAACCCCCCGGACAGCCCCCACCCCCATGGACACCACCCCACCCCTAGAAACCCCCATCCCCATGGAAATCCCCCCCCCCCACTACCCTGGACAACCCCCACCCCCTTGGACACCCCCATCCCCCAAAATAGCCCCCACCGCCCTGGATAACCCCCACCCATAGACACCCCCATCCCCCTGGACACCCCCACCCCCTAGACACCCCTACCCCCTTGGACATCCCCAACCCCCTGGACAGCCCCCACCCCCCATGGACAACCCCCACCCCCTAGACAAACCACAACCCCCCTAGACACCCCTACCCACTTGGACAACCCCCAACCCCCTGGACAACCCCCACTCCCATGTCACATTACCCTTTACTACAACATGGCATACCACATTATACAAAAATTCAAATCTCATCTGAATTTACCCATGCCTATGAACAAAAATTCCATATTCAAAACCTGAAACATGATTTTCTTATATAGGGGTTATTACATTCTGAATTCTGAATTCAATTCTATATGTGTTATATAGAATTCAATATTGTATGTATTCAATTCAGAATTCTGTATTTCATAGGTTAATTGGATTATGAATTCTAAATTGAATTTTGTATGTGTTAATTGTTAATTAAATTATGAATTATGAATTCTGTATGTGTGTAATTAAATATAGAATTGGATGTTTTGAGAATTATCTTTTGTATTAATTCTGTATGAATTCATACAAAATTTTGTATTTATTCTATAGGTATTGATAATTCTATATGAATTCAACACAGGGGGAGGAAGACCTACTGGTGGAAGTGCTGAAGGTGCACAGGGGAGAGGAAGACTTGCTGTAGGTGTATAAATCCTATGCCAATGGTTGTAAATTGTTTCCATATGTGTCTAAAAAGAACATATACCAACATTTTAATGAAAACTATTGGAAAAAGCATATACCAATGGTTTACAAACTGTTGGTATATAAAATTTTACTTCAATTTTACCAACGGGTTGTGGGGAACCATTTGTAAAAGTCTATACTAACGGTTTGAAAATCATTGGTATAGACACGATGTTTAATATTTACAATGGATTAAAACCATTGGTAAAGATTTATAACAATGGTTACATGAAACCGTTGGTATATAATCCATTTTCCTACCATATCCTAATGGTTCTCATAGAACTGTTGGGATATATCTATCCCCATGGCTCCAGAGCCAATGATTTAGACAACCATTGGTATAGTTTATACCAACAGTTGTACAGAATTTACCTATGGTTTGAAACCATTGGTAAAGGATAAGTTTCCCATAGTGTAAATAGAATATCCATAAAAACATCATGTAACACTAGTCAACAATCATATATCCCCAACAATTTTAGAATCAATGCTACCCTAAAAAACCAACATGTTATCATCCACTATAAAGGATAGAGTTAAGATTAAAATGGAAGCCTAAGAACCTCATCTTGTGAAAGGATTAAAAAAAAACCAAATTTTGAAAAAATGTAAGGTTTTTTTTGGTTTTTAGAATTGAATGCACATATTAGCATAGGGATAGACCCCTCTCCCCACACTTAAAACTCATTTTTTTTCAAATGTTTAATCATAGTGTGATGGATATTTTAGTGAAAATATATGGGAAATTTAGTAGTTAAATAATGTTTAAGGGGTTATATGAAAGTTCAAAAATTACTTTTTCCACATATTTAAACAAACGTTCAAAGTAGTTTTTTTGAAGTAGTTATTTTTAATTATTGTATAAAGACAAAAATAATTTTAAATGTATTTTAAACAGTATCATAATGAGCAATTTTGTATAATAGTAATTGAATGAAAGTGGTTATAATGGGTTCAAGCATGTTTCACAATATTGATCAACTTAATTTTTAACTCACTAGAAGTCAAAAAGCTAGCACCCAACAAAGAAATTAGGTTCAAAATTTTCAAAAGACCAGGGGGTATTCCCCTACACTTAGTTCATAGCAGCTGGCATCTAAAATAATTAAAATGAAAGAATTAAAACAATCTATCCCTTGGCATAGAATATTTTCCTTTTTTTCCTATATAATGATGTATCCCTATGTTTTATTTGCACAAGATCCTTGGATGATACATTCTCATTCCTAAAAACATATACATATTGATATAAGAGTAATTGTTTTTGAAATTAAATGTGTAATGAAACCAAATATTGAGTTAGGTAATTTGATCTAGAAGGATCAAGTTTGTATCTCCTTTTAGTCATGTAATTTGGAATGATTCTTCCATGGTTCCTACTCACTTTTTATTTGGGTTCCTTTACATTGTTATGTTCCTTATATATGTAATGCAATATTAATATCTTATTAGAAAAACCACACAATTAAAAACAATAATTAATAAAATAAAATAATAATAAAAATATAATATTGGGATAACCCCCTAAGGGGTGTTGTGTTTTTATTTTCCACATTTGGGTAGTCTTTCAGTCATCCCCAGTCTAATGGTAGTTGTGGCTTCTTATATAAGAACAATCAAATGTGATTCCCCAAAACTTCAGTGACTTGATTTTTTTGGAATAACCCTTGGTCAACTTCATTCAATTACCACTCATTGACACTAAATATCTTGTGGAGTGGTGGATGGGAAAATAGAATAAATGGGCACTTATCCTCTTCTTTATATTGATGTTGGAGTATACAGGCTGTAACACTATAAATATAGGATGATATTTTTATTTTTGTTCAAATTGAATAAGAAATCATTTATTGATTACTGATAGTGTATCATCATCCTCTTTTGACCCCATACACAATTCTAACCAATCTTCTTCTTTTTAAAAATTTCCTAAATTGGAAATTTCAACCCGAATTGGGAGTTCCAGTAGTTCTTTATTTGGTTCAGATTTAATTTTCTCTTGAATCTCCAAGAAATCACAAAAGTGAAATACATCCTCAATAACTAAAAAGTGTGAAACATAATAAATACCATATTAAGTATAATAATAGTCAAACAAAAATATAAATTCTTCTATAAAAATGTCAACTACTTGAATCATTATAGATTGTTCCACTTTCTAAATGAATAGTGACCCTGGTAGAATGTTTGGGGTTGGAGTGAGGGAGTCAACATCCTCCGGCCTCTCTTAAAAACACATCACCTCATTTTTTATATGATCCATGGAAAAGGATAATATGTTTTGTGTTGTATAAACCAGTTGAGTCAATGAAAAATTATTGGACAAGTTAATGCAATCCAAATAATTATAATGAACATCAGGGAAACAATTATTATCAAAATGTTTTCAAGAATATTCAATTTTATCATGTACTATATCCAAACATACCTTAGTATAATTTATAACATGAGGATATTATATCTTCATTCACGGGTCAAAGGGAAATTCAGTCTCAAATATTTATAGATCCAATTATTTTTCTTAATCTTTTCTTCTTTCTTCTAAGTTTGTTTCTATAAAGTACAACATTAATGGGGTTTTGGGGTACTTCATTATTATTTTAGACCTTTTGATCTAGATAGGTAGTTCTAATAAATTATACAATTGTCTTAGTAGTCTAATGATCATTCTTGGTAGGTTTCTTCCCCTCATTTTACATTTTTATTTGATTAAATTTTATTACATATAGTTGTTTAGTTTTATGAGATACAACCTTTTTAGTATTCAATAGATTTATAGCTTATTAGGTTTTCCACCAAAATTAAAATAATGAAACATACTCATAAAGTTATTGCATAGGAGAGTAATCAAAAAATTAATATATGAAGGAATAAACAGTTTCCATTTTTTTTGTTTTTTAGTTATTTTATAAAAAGTGGAAAATCTGCTAAGGAAAAGTTTCCTTCCATTATATCTTAAGGGGAAGGACAGGTTTTACTTCCTAAACATAGATGAAGAAAATTTTGAAACCTAGACTAAGGTGTTAAATTCCTTTTCATCAAAATTATACCCAAGAAACACCACCATTGAAGTGAGGTACAAGATAAAAGAGTTTTTCTAGGATGAGGGAGAGTTGTTTCAAGAAGCGTTGGATAGGTTTAGAAGTATTTATAGGCAGAGTCCCAACTATCAATTATCTCCCCATATACTGATGAATAATTTTTATAATTCTCTTATCCCTTAAAATTTCATAACATAAAATAATTTTCACATTAAAATTTACTATGAAAATAAGATAATGAAACATCTATAACTTTAAACAAAATCATGGGATTAGGTATAATTTTACAAAACTATCTAAAATTATATATAAAAATAAATAGGATAGGAAACTGATTTACTGATACAAAAAAGTTGATTCTAATATAAAACCAAACTAAAAGTGATAAAATTTAGAAAATACCCATCACCATGTAACAAAAAGTTCATCTCCTTTTATGTCACCTCCTCTAACCCAAACCGTTCTAGAAAGTATATACACCACCTTAATGTAGTGATTTTGCATTACCAGTATCAGAAAAAACATGGTCTATATACACCTAAAGGGTGTATATAGGGAATGAACATAACATATAAGCATGATATCATCAGGTAATAAATATATAAACCATAATTAATAAACTATAGTTTTATAGTTTGAACTATAATATATGAAAGTAATATTTTCCTTTTAAATAAAACTAATAATGGAGATGAATTAAATTTAAAATAATATACAACTGAGAAAATAAATAAATGAGTAAAACATGAAAGTATGTCCAAAGTATTACCACTATACCATGAGAGTAATCCACATGGGTATAAGGTAGATAAACCTAGATACATTGTAAATATGTTACCAGAAGTGCACAAGAACCACTTGGTAGAGTCTCATCATGCCAAAGTGTGTTCCCTTGTTGGGAAAGTCTACAAAGATAGATATATCAACTACAATAATTTACCATGTGCTAAAATCCACTCATATCAGGTAGGACCAACCATATCCACTAGTAAGGGTTAATTCCCTAAACCTAGCATGATACAATTCCTGATTCCCCTCTAAGTACACAAGTCTTCACAAGAGTCTCAATCTTTTACAAAGTTTACCAAGAATTTATATTCTAATCATAAAAATAATTTCACGATAAGGGATTATAGTTAAAGTGAGTAACCTAATTAAAAAGAGACAATCACCTCTTAAAATAAAATGGGTTAATCATAAAATAATTTTGAGAATAATTTATAATTCAAGGATCACCATTTCTATGAAGCATCGATAATGTTTCCAAGGAAACCCAAATGAAGAATTTCATCAAATAATTGGTATAAAACTTATAAAACCATGTAAAATATATTATAAGTGACCCTTACCAAAAAAACTTTTATAAAACAACAAGAATATAATTATAATTACCAATAGTCATCATAGGAATCAAAATACTCTTTAATATACTAAAAATAATTTATAAAACATCAATAAATTCATGGTTTAATTATTTGGGAAAGAAAAAGGAGTCACCTACAAGGAAACATTTAAATACACTTTTAATTGTTGTTTTCCATAATAGTTAAGAATATTAGATACCAATAACACAATAAATATCACTATTATAAAAAAACCCATAAATCTCATGGAATTTGGTATCCCTTGGACACCGTGGCCATGAGATATAAGAATTGGGAAGATGGATGGTAGATGATCAAGGAAAATAGGGAGAGGAGTAACTTACTTGAAGAAATTTGTAATACTGATGGATAAATCCCACTTAAATTAAGGAAGGGTTAGATAAGAGTGGAGGTTTATGGGGGGAGATTTTTTATAAGATTATAGAAAAATGGGGAGTATAAATAAGCTTTCCCCTCTAATAAATATCCCAAAAATTAAAAAATATCATAATTTTAATGCACTTCATGATGAGTCTACATAATCTAAACAGATTGTGAACTGAATTTTCATTTTCTACTATCTCCCCACCTTGCTCTGTATGGTCACTAAATGGTCCCCATGACCATGAAACCTGAAAATTTTCTCAAAATTTTAATAATTGGACCCCAAATTTCAAAATAGGAACTAAAATAAATAAATACTAAATTTTATACTTGAAAATGAATTTTTGTGTGTTACAATAATTTTGGTATGCTAATTATAACCTAATATTTTATTATTAATTTAACAAAAATAATATTTCTTATATGTATAGAAAATTATTTTATAATGACAAGCTTATGTTGATCATTAATAAAGGGATTAAATACATCTAAAATTATTCTAAAATATCAATACCTTATGTAGGATTTTCATGCTCCCTTATTAAATAATGTTCAACTACCACTTTTCCACATCCATGATATTCTACATGATCATTATATATCAACGTTTCCCACATTTTTTATGGTATATAACAAATCACCATCTTCTACTTTTATTATGGGTTATATAAAGCATGATCATCCTCTATAGGTAGTAAAAATCATGCACCTCTGATTATCTCCACTTCAAAAATTTAATGTGTCCTTATAAAAAAACTTCATTATACATGAATAATTTTCATGTTTATTCACTTCCTATAGACTTAATTATATTATCATTTATAATATTGTAATTATTTAAATTCAACAAATACTATTTGAAATATTTTGTATTAAATAATATTATTTATTTTGTGTTGTTTATATCTTCCATTGATATTGATAACTCATATTTATACATAATTTTAAATAGGGAATTTAAAAGTTTTTATGATTTATTCTTATCCAATCTATGGTATTTTTGTTTTTAGATGGTAATTTGAAGTACTATAAAACTTTAGATATTTTGGATAAAATTGAAGAAAAATGAAGACAAAACGCAATGTGGTGTTGATAAAATAATTTCTCTTTCATATTAATGAATTTAAAAGGGTGAGGATTAAAGAGAAAATGGCCATGAATGGTTTAGTCATGGGGAAAAAAATATTTTTCGTTTTTAGAGGAAAAACACAAGGATTAAAGTAGGATTTTTCTACAAGTCATGATGGTCATTGAAGATAAAGAAGAAAATGGAAAAGGACCATGATGAATGTACAATATTCATGGTTAAAGAAGGTGACTATAATAAACCATGATGTGGTTTATATGATAATAAACTATGATGTGAGTATATTTGATACAAAACCATGTTAAAATATATATTTAAATGTCATAGTTTGAGGATATTCAAATCTGAGTTGAAGGGATATAAAGACCACACCATAATGACACCCAAAATATCATAGATTTGATGATTTTTTTGAAAATTTGAAGTAATTAAAGGATATTTTATAGTATTTTTTAATTATTTAAAGGGTTTATTTTGGTGACTTTAATCCATATATGATTTTAGGGGGATATAAGATAGGTTTTAGAGTGATTTTATGATGTTTAACAAACTTTTAGAATATTTAAAAAATGTAAAAGAAGTTACTCCATGTAGATGGTAATTTTTGTGGTTAGTTTATCCATTTTAAGATTTTTATATGAAATTTTGAAATCACTGTCCACTACCAATAATAAACTATGATGTGGTGGAAAGGATCAGACTTTTTATGCATTTTTTGGCTTATTTTGAAGGTTTTATATATCGTAAAGACATAAAAACTTTGGGATAAATTTGAAGAGATATTTATTTCTTATCATACTAATTTTATGTAATATTTTAAAGGAATTTATATTTAAATTAAATTTAATAATAAATGGTAAATATAAGAATATATAAAGGTAGATTTTATCTATAAAATGATGCCTCAACATAGAGGGAAGACATCAAAATATCTACATCAATATGAATGGAATTTTGGTGTAAGTTATAAAAGTTTTAAGTATGTGGTAAATATTTAGTTTAATATTTTCATTTAACTCCTTCATGTTTAATATGGATCAATCATTTCATTCTTTTGAAAAATTGGCGGGGTTAAAATTCATATGTTATATTTTAAAATAAAAGGTGGTTGAATAATTGATTTATTTTGTTTTTAAGAGTGATTATTATTGTCTTTATGAATCTAATTATTCCTGTAGATACTTTCTTAATTAATTATTCCTGATAAATGTTTATTAATTTATGGATTTATATTTAATACATAAAATAGTTTCTTAAATTCATTATTGACAATGAAACGCGTTTGAGTATGCTATGTTTAAATATAGGTTTGAATCACTTAGTTGCTAAATGAATCTAAGTAACTGATCATATAAAAAGATAAAAATTTTAATTAGGGAGTAAATAATAAACTAATAGTTTAATTGGATTCAATTTTAATAATTAAAAGATCATTAATTATGTACATTAGAGTCTCAATTATCTTATGATCTTGGATTTATGAAAACTTAGTAAAATCTTATTCATTAAAATTTAACTTATGTATTTTGGTGTTATTTCAAACACTAAAATTATAAGTATTAACTTTAAAATTAAGGTTTTATGATAGGGACCACTAGTCTCTTTGGGATCAACCAAAATATAATTATATACTATTCCTTTTTAGTTTTATCACTAATAAAGAGTGAAATAAGTTTCTAAAATTGATTCTTTCTTGGAATTAATGACACCATGTGGGTGGTCAAATATTTTTGAACTATTTTTTGAGAATTTTAAACTTATTAAAATCTTAGGTTCGATATATTTAGACAATAGTTTTCTTTTCCCATTTTGATTTTTATATTTTGTTATGCTTGGTGGGTTCAAGTTGTGCATTTCTGGTTAAATATTGTTAATGCTTGGGTACTAAACTCAAGAAAATATTTTTTTAAAAGGGTAGAAACTTCTTTATTTTGATACATATATTAATAATATCTTGAATAAATAAATAAAAAAAATATGGTTAGAGTTTTTCATTTTCTTGAATTGTATCAAATTGTACAAGGAAGAATATGAACATTGGTGGAGTATAGTTTATCTTTAAGCGTGAGTTTGTGTGTGTGTGTGGGGGAGGGGGGGGGGGAGTATAAATATGTATCCAAGTTCCATAGGATGCTAAAAATAACTTTTAAATAAATTTATAAATCATACAAATGATCTCAAATTTTATCCAATTCACTGAGCGGCCATATGAATTTCTAAATTCATACTTGGAAAGTTTCCTTGAAATTTGTTTCACCTTTTGATTTAATGGTATATTCAATGGATTGGTAAGTATATAATTATTTAAATTTTCATTATGAGTAAAATAAAAATAATTGATTCAAATATTAGAAAAATATTAGATCACAATATAGAATTAGATATAAATATACATCTTAACTAGACCGTTCCTTCCTTCTAAAACTATAAATCTATGATTAAATTTCTTAAACTTCAAACAATATAAATTGGAGTTACTTTATGATACTTGGTATTGGTTGAAATAAATTTTATGATTTTTTCCCCATAATTGAAAATAGATTTAGTTTATTTCAATTTTTTTGAGAAAAATTAATCTCAAAGTAATAGGTCAACTGTTAATGATATAGTAAGAGGGTTTCTAATCAAGAAACCATCAAAATAGATTTATAACATCTTGGATAATATTTATAACAGTATATTTCAAGGACAATAAGAATCATGAAAACCAAAATAATATCACATGCTAAACATAAAAAACGATCTTTCAATAATTGTTTCTAGTTTTATTTAATTCATGAAATAAATAAATTGTATTTATATTGAAAATTTAAACTATATTTATCTTAATCACCAAAATAATGTTCTATTATATATGTTTAAAACAAATAAACGATTATAACCAATAGGATGATCACTAGGGTTTTAATATTAGTTAAAAAGATTATCACTTAAATTTAAAATCATTTCATTTGGAGGAAACACTAGAAAAATTTGTGACAGTCACTATGAAAACTATCAATGAGTTGAAATAGAGATCTAAATATCAAAGATCAACCATGAGTAATAATGAATTTTAGGTTAGGAAAACTAAAAATTATCTCAAGGATAGGCCATGATGAGTGTTACTAGGTGATAGGAAGATTAACCAAAGTGATAATTTAAAGGCTATCAATTTAAGAAGTGGAAAAATAATATAGGAAAGTGAGGAAATTTGTAAGAAACATCAAGAAAATTAAGAATAAAAAGAGAAAAAAGGAAGGAAATAGAAAATAAAATAAAAATAAGTTGATAAATATGTTATAGAAGAAGATCCACCACCTTATAATCCACCAATATAATTCTCATAAAGTATTAAATAAGGGGAAATCAAGGATCAAAGATGTAATTTTATATATTTTTTAGAAAATTCTTATTAATATTCCATTTAATAAATATTTTTTACACATTACCATATATATAAAGTTCATTAAAGATTTGGTTTCAAATAAGAGGAATATTGTGCATATGGATTCAATAACAATCACCAAAGAGTGTATAATCATAGTATTTATGAGTTTAATAAATAAGAAATATGATTGAAGTAGTTTTTAAATTTACATTAATATTTTATATTATGTGTTTGGAAGAGATTTTTGTGATTTAGGAATGATTGTGAACATTATATCATACTCAAAATTCAAAATCATCATATTGGAGGAGCTAAATCCCAAAAACATTTCTCTTTAGTTTATATTTATAATAGTTGTATTTCCATGAGGTTTGATAAGTAATCTTTAGTAGAATTGAATAAATTTAACTTTTTGATCGATTTTCATATACATGAAGTGGATGAATAAAAAACACACTTTATAATTGGAAGGATATTTTTAGAAATAATATGGTATTTAATTGATGTTAAAGTGGATAATTACAATTGAGATTTGATGTTTAGTAATTAAAATTTAGTATTTATTGAGAAATTAAAATTTTTATGAAGAAGATGAGTTTTTAATCAAGGAAAAAGGGGAAAAAAACTAAATAATTTACTTCCATTGATAAAAGGGAATACTTATCTACTGTTAGGATGAAATAAAAGGGCTAAATATAATGGAATACGAGGAAAATATGACTGATTAAAATGATAGAGATTATCAGTGAAGTTACTATAATAAAGAATATAAAAGAAAGACAATAAATTTATCTAGTTCATGAAATTACATTTTATTTTTTTGGATTGTCTAAAATTAATATATTTTTGTAAATACATATATTTTTTTGGTCATTTAATTTGTGGTTTTGTGTAATTAGAGGTGGAATACGATTGTTTACAAGTGTCTTGGTGTAGAGAGAGGTTATTTTTGGTTTCTTAAATTAAACCATGATATGGTCAGGGAATCATTATTCCATGGTGAGTTTGATATTGGTTTTTTTGGCTATGTCCATGGTGTCTTGGACACTTTTCTAGGTTTGTGGAGGTGGAGTAATTTTGGGTCATTTAAGAATATGTTTATGCCATGATCTGTTTCTATGGCATGATGGTTCTAGTTTTAGTGGTAATGGTTGGATTTTGGAATCCTTATTTACAATGAGGAGTGTGTAAATGAGCATAAAGGTCTCCATGGTTGGTTACAGAATAATTTTATTATCACTACATTATATAATTTTTGTATATTATTTGAGTGATGATGGAAAAGGAATGTCCAACCGATTCTATACCGTGGTAGATTGTGTTGGGAGGTGGAGTATGTTTTATGTTCACTAGAAGTTAATTCATTTGAATTATATTTACCGGAATTTCTTGAAACATATGACATATAGGAGTGGTGTGTATACAATGACAACAAGGTCTATCCAAGGTCTGAAAAACCATTATAAGTTCACATATTTTGATGGAGTTATTATGTAACACTAAAAATTTGGAAGTTCAGTAAAGTAGAGGGGTCACATGGATAGTATCCAAGCTAAAGTGTTCATGATGAGTCACATGTAATTTCAGCAGAGTAGGTTTGAATTGTTGAATAAATTGAACTTAGTATATAAGTTCTTGGGATATCAGTGCTAAGTATGATGTAAGTGAGACATATTGATTGTGAGTTTATAGATTACTTGTTATTATTAATCTTGTTTTTTAATCTTGTACTTCCAATTATAATGAAAATTAACAATAATGTTTCTCACATGTATACATGACCCATTATCTGAAGCCTGTAAATTATTATGTTCTTATATTTGTTTTACATTTTTCTATTACTTTTTGTGTTTGATTTCTAGGTTCATCTTTGTGTAGTGTGTTGGGTGTGAGGATTTTTTACTTTCGGTATACCTAGTCTGAGGAAATATTTCATTTTAGTGGGAAGAATCCAGTGGGTTTATTAGAAGGAAGAACAATTAAAGATTCCCAATAAGTAGAATAAAAGTTTGGGTTTTTTCTTAGTAAGGCTGCAAGCACATTCATACTTTGATAGAATTTTTTTAGTGGGATATCAGTATAAGAAAAAGGAATATCATCGGATAATAGTATGGTCTTGGTCTATAAGTTTGATTCAATTAATTTTAGATTTTGAAAGATGTATATGGAGGATCTTATCATTTATAAGGACCTAAATGTTCCATTTACAAGTGTTTAATCAGATAAAATGGAGATGGTGGAATGTGAATAGATAGAAAAAGAAAGCATTGGAGATAGTGAGGATGTATTTAGAAGGGAACTTTTCCTTCAACCTTAGGGAAAATAAAACTACATTGAAAGTAATTAAAGCACTGTAAGATATTTATTAGAAACCAATGACACTGAAAAAATTCTTCATGATATGAAAAATATTTAGCTTAAGGTTATCAAAATGAATACCAATAATAGATCATGTGAATGAATTTAACATGATATAAGGTTGGATTTAATTAGTGAAGTTAACTTTCATGAATGATGTGTGGGATCTACTTATATTATCTTACCTTATGAAGATATGGAAATCTATGGTAACTACAATTAGTAACTCTAGTGGAAATAAAAATTTGGTGTTTTAGGGCATACAAAACTTGATTTTAAATGAGAAGTTTAGTAAAAAAGAAGTCTAAACACCATTCAGTAATGATGTTAACACTGAAAGATGAGAAAAAATTACATCAATAGAAGATAAATCATAAAAAACTAACAAAATATATGATAAGGTAGATGATAAAAGGAAAATCATATGGTACTAGTCCTATATATTTAAATTTTTAAAAAATATAACACTTCCAGAAAGACTTCAGAAGTCACAAGGAAAGATCTATAATAACATGAAATTACAGAAGCTCAAATACAATTGGTACTACAAAAGGAGGTAGATAACTATTTTTTACTGTTAATAATATGGTGGATTCATGGGTGATTGAGTTAGGAGTATATTTCAATTCTAATTGAGATAAAATATTCATCAACAATTATTTATTTATATGTTTTATCAATTTACATTTGGTGGATGATGAAGCATAATAGATCATGGGGAAAGGATATGTGAATATATAGATAAAGAATGAGAGTGTATTAAAGTTGAGGGAAGTTAGGAATAACCCATCGATATGGAAGAACTTAATTTAAATAAGAAAAATTGATAAAGTAGGATATGGTACTAGTTTTGCGAATGGAATTTGGAAAGTTACTCAGGGTTACATGGTGGTTTCAAATGGAGTAAAAATGGGACACTTTATTTGATTGAAATCATAAATAAAGTATCATTGGCTATAAGTTAATCATCAAAAGATATGTAGGTTTGGAGTTTTAGGCTTTATTATCTTAGTGAGGAGAGGATAAAATTTATAATAATGAAATATATACAAAATCTTGATCACACAGACACCAACAAATGTGAAAGCTGCGTGATGGGGAAATAGAGGAGGGTGTCCTTTAATTTAGATAGATGGAATAACATAACCTAGAAGTTATAACATCTCCACTTGGATGTTTGTGGACCTTCTCCCATTCATTTTCTCAAAGGGTGACTTTACTTTGTAATTTTTATTGATTATAATACTAAAAAAATTTGGATTTAATTTTTGAAGCATAATTCTGACATATTTTTGGGTTTTATTAAATGTGAAGCCTTTTTAAAAAGGTAATGTGGCCAGAAGTTAAAGTGTACCCATTAAAATAATGAATGTGAATATACTAGATATAAATTTCAGAACATATGTAAAAAGAAAGGGATAATACATGAAAATATGGTTCCAAAAACTCCACAATGGAATAGAGAGTATAAAAAAAATGAATCAAATGCTTATTGGGATGGATCAATTTAATAGGTTTCAATGAAAAATTTATAAGGTAATTTGGTTAGATGTACTCAATATAAAAAAATATCTCATTAATATAAGTCCAACATCAATAATTACGAAAGAAGTTATAGAAGAGTTATGGTTTGATAAAAAACCAAAAGTTTACCATCTTAAAGTCTTTAGGAAAATTTCACATGTGATTATTAACACTAAGGATAGGTAAAAGATTGAGGATAAGTCTAAATTATGTTTTTTGTTTGGTTATAGTGATGATAACTTTAGTTTTTGGCTATGGATAAATATAATAGACATGTAATCATTATTCAAGATGTTCAATTAAACTAAGGGGTTATGTAGATAGGCCAAAACTTAGTAAGGAAGAAATTTGAGGAGTATAAATCAACTATAAAAGTTTAAGTTTCTCTGATTCAGAACAAAATAAGGTAATAAATTCTATATAACTAATACAAAAGAACCAGAAGTCCATAGGTGATACCAATAGAAGGTATTTGGGAAATTTACAGAGTAGATAAAGATCAAGTGGGAGTACTATAGGTTAGGAATCTAGATATCAGATCATAGTTGAGAAGTATTGAATAAACAAATTAGTTAAGAGATTAACCAGAGTTAGAAATCTAGTTAATAGGTTTGATGGTGACATGAACTTTTTACTCATAATGGATGTAAGAGAACCAATGTTCTCAAAAGAAGTGAAAACACTTAATGATTCCAAACAGTGTAACTCCATAATATATGAAGAGATGTTTTTATTTCAGTCCAATGGAACTTGGTAAATAAAATAATTACTATAAGGGAATAAAGAATTTGAAAATAATTGGTTTTTTTAATTGAAAGAGGAGGTCTATGGAAAGAAAGGATTCAAGGAATGACTGGTGGAAAATGGATCTCAATAGAGATAAAGAGTTGATTTCTCAGAATTATTCCCACAAGTATTTAACCATACAATTATATGGATAGTTATAATAATAGTATAATCAAAAGATTTATACTTAGAATATATGGAATTAAATACAAATTTACTTTATGGTGAGTTTGAGGAAAAAATTTACATGAGGCAACCAATAGGTTTCATAGAATTTGTAAACTGTAATTTGGTTTTCAAGATAAAAAAGTATTTATAGACTCAATCAATATATGAGGAAATAGAATCATAAATTTGATTCATTTATGTTGTAATAATATTTTGAATAAGTTTAATTCATATCATTTATGTTACTAGAAGAAGTGGAGTGACAAAAAATTTATCATACTATTAAATCATGTAGATGAAATGATTCTGGTGGGTTTTTCAATTCAACAGATTCAACATCTAAAAATTTAGTTGGTGGAAATATTAAAGATATAGTATCTAAGGTATACTAATAAAATATTTAGGATGAAAACTAAAATAGATATTAGGGCTTGAACTTTGGTTCTATCTCATATTTAATACATCTAAAAATCCATTGAAACATTAAGTATGACTGGATGAAAACATATATAAACTCATCTTGCTAGACACTTTATGTTATATAAGGTATATAAACCATAAATAAAAGTTGAGGTAATGTAAATGGATAAAGTTTTGTTCACATCAATGGTAGGAAGTCTAATGTATATGATGATTTTAACACAACTAAACATTATGTTTGTAGTTGGAGTTGTAAGTAGATTCATTTCAAATCTGATAAAGGCAGATTGTGAGGATGTAAAATGGATTCTTTGAAATTTAAAAGCAATGGAATATACAACATTGTGATTTGATATGGATGTAACATTGCATAGATATATTAATTGTGAATTCATGGGAGATTCAGGCACGCAAAATAGTACAACAAGATTCTTGTTTACCTTTGGTGGAACAATAGTTATCTAGATTTAATTTTTGTTGGGGATTATAACTCTAAATACAATTTAAGGAGAGAATATACCTATAATAGAAGTAGGGAAAACATTATTTTGTTAATGTGGTTTTTAAAGTAAGTTAGGATAAGTTAGAAATAATGAGTTATTTTCTATGACAACCAAATTGTAATCCACTTAACTTAAAATCTAGTATTCCATGATAAAATATAACATATTAACCTAAATTATAACTTCATCATAAATTTTCATAAGGATAAGGAGATGGAATTATTAAGGATAGTAAGATGTAAAAATTTGATAGATATATTCATTAAGGAGACAATTTAAGAAAGTATGAGGTAATATTGTGCGTTAGTTGGACTTGGGTAAAAGGATAAAGAAAAGTGGAGGCGAAATGATTTATATAAAGAGAAAAGGAAGGGGTTTTCCCTAAGTGTTGGAGAGTTGTTAAATTTTCAAATAAATAAGTGTTTAAATGAGATATTATTGGGAGGAAAAGTATAGTTTCAATTAAATGGATGTTAATTAATTGAAATTCCATTTATTGTAATTTCATACAATAAATGATGGATGTACTTGGAGTGTAGATGATAACAGTAGGGTCTATCTAAGGGAAATGATACTATAGGAAGTTTACATCTTCTGATAGAGTTATGATAGAGTTTTGAAAGTCTATAAGTTCTATAAAGTTTATGGATCACCGGGTTTGTATCTAATCTGAAGTAGGTCATGATAATTCATCTATAATTTAAGTTGAGAAAGTTTAACTTGTTGACTGAATGAATCTTTGTATATAAGTGTGTTAGATATTAGTAAAAAGTATGATGTAAGTGAGATACATTATTTTAGGGTTTATATATTAATTTTAATCAGTAATATTGATTTTTAATCTATTTACATCAAATTATAATGGAATACAACCATAGTGTTTCTATAATGCTTGAAGGAATCATTGTCCAAATTATGTAAATTATAATGTATTTACTTTTATTTTTTTTTATTTTTTCATTGATTAATTTTTTATGCTCCTTAGGGTTTATTTTTTTTGGTGAGTAAGGTGTGAGGACTTCCTACTTACAGTACACATAGTCGGAGGGAATCTTTCTACTATTCATTGGCTAGAGTATACAACTTTTGGTAGTTTTATCATAAAGAGGAATAGTTTCAGATTCCACAATAGATTGTGGTTTGAGTTAAGGAGACTATAGGGACATTACATGGTAAAAATACATTAGGTGATAGTCTAGATCAAACCTTTTTGTATAATATTAAATGGTTATTGAATATTGAGAGATGAATCCATTTTGAAGTCGATAGATCTTATATTTTCATTGACTGAGCTACACCATGTTGAAGTGAAGTTCCATTATGCCATGGAAAAACCCATCACATTTTTATTATAAATTTTAGGTGCCTCTATCACTTGGTTTTATTCCATTTCTTCCTCTAAAACACTAGTCATCACATGCCTCATATTTGGTGGTCATTGGCCATCATTTAGTGGATATCAATCCTTGACTTCATTAGATCAATATATTATGATCTATTTTGTCTTTATCTTCATTTTAATTTCATTATTATATTATTATTAATTCTCATAGGGCTAGATTAGAGGTCTGGATTTGTTTTAGTGGAGTTTGGTTGAGGTCTTGAAGAAGGATGATGCGTTATATATGAAAACTGTTCTTTTTATTACATATTAATTCAAGATTTTTACATAAAAGTAAAAATAATATAACCTAGAATATAAAAAAGTATAGTGTATTTGGGAGTTAGGTATATTACAAAAAAAATTAAAATAGGTAATTCATCATATTTATTAAATACTTAATTAAGACGATCATATTATTCCTTTATACTTAACACTACATGGGATAACCTGCAGACATACATAAGAAAGCGGTGAGATATAAAGACCAATAAGGGACTAAACATGGAATTACATGAATAAAATAATACATGTTAGAAAATATGTTTATAAATGAGACATAAAAGGATTTAAAATCATAAAAATGAATAACGAGGAATGATATATAATGATAACATAAAGGCAACATGGGAAATATTGAAACAACTTAAAACATTTCATTATAAACATAGGGAAAGGTTAATTTATAAGGAATTATGATGAAATAATTACTATGATGGATTAGGTTCACTCTATAATCCCTTTCATTATATATCATGTGACTAAAACATTACCCAATGCATCAGATCACTATATAATTTCAGACACACCTATCACTTTCATTTCATTCTCATGCTTAAGTGTGCCATACAGACCATGAAACATGAAATATTTTTTCATAAATTTATTCCAAGAATAAGTAGTGTGGAATAAATAAATATAAGCCACCGATAAAATAATTACATTTCATAAAGGTGAACCTCATTTATAAAAATTGGCTATGGGTATTCACTACACATTTGTTTGGCATGGAAAATCATAGTGAAATTTTAGCAGCATAATAGGGGTGTATAAATGTTCATGGAAGAGATTAATGAGAGTTAAAGGGGTAAATCATCATTTAGGAATCATATGGATAGTAAGGGGGATATGGAAGAATATATACCAATATTAGGAATTGGATAAAGAGGGAATAATATAATGAAGATACTTGAATAAACAGAAGAATGAAAAGATCCCTTACCTTGAGAGGGTGACTCCAAATGCTTGGGAGGAGCTTCTTGAGATATTGGGAAAATATTTTGGGGACTCTAGAGAGGATAAGAAAGATTAAGTACGTTATCCAAGTATTTTTAGTGAATATAAATGGGATATTTGGTGAGTTTATATATGAAATGAGTGGATAAATCTATATCATTTCTCAAACATAGGTTTTGAACTCTATATAATAAAATAACAAAAAACACAAAAAATCCCATTTTTTCCCCTATTCTTTGAAAAATATGGATGTTTTTCATTATTTTATTAGTCCAATGTCCAAACTTATTAAAATATTACCCTTGGTGATGTGAAGGTGAGTCATACTCTTAAATAAATGATTTTAAAACCTTACAATATATTATAGGTTTTAGAGGATTCATAAAGGATTTATAAAATTAATAAAATAAAAATAAAATCACATTATTTTAAAGTTAAAACATATATTTGGCCATTTATATCATTAATAGTATTTATTATTTCACTTCTTGGTCATTATTATATCATTACACACACCATATATTTATATAGTATTTAATTTTTACCCGAAAATTCAAATGTCTCATAAGATTATGAAAAATTCAATGTTGGATAATTTTTATGTTTTTATTACAAAACTAATATTAATTTTATTAAATGAATTTGATAAATATTTTCATTTACACTTTTAAAATAATAATTTACATTTATTGATAAATGATAGGTTTTTTGACAATAAAAGTTTTCAAACCCTTATAAAAATTACATTTGAATTCCTAAAAATTATATAGTCATTTATATATAATAAAAATTATTTAATAATAATATTTTAATGAAATATTATTTATTTTAAAATTCCATCAATTCATCAAAATAAATTCCTTAATTTAATTTTAATATTACCCAAAAATACAATTTGTGTTTTATTGTATCAAAATGAAAATCATTTATAAAGTAATCATAAGAATTAGATATAAACATTATTAAATTGAAAATATGATATAAATTGTCATATTATTATGGTCTTGATACATATACCTTTAATACAGCAGTAAAAACCCTAAGTGTAAAGTTTTTGATGATGATATTTTAATGGGGTGGTTCGGCGTACAAGGTTTTGGATGTGATCTCGATAAGCTTAAACTTCTACCATAAATGATTTTGATTTTGCTTTAGCTATTGGATATCAAATTCTTCTTGTTCAAGGTAAAATTATAGTGATTCTATCTCCCCTGGAATATTTGATAAATGGGATTCATAGGGTATGATCCTACCGATTGAGGCCATTACATCCTTTGTCTGTGTCATGTGGATTTATCAAAACCATATATTTATAATAATTTGAAGATCATAGTTAAAAAGATATATTATCAACGGTAATGATACTTAATGGTATTTTAAATCCATTTGGATATAATTAAACCAAATAACCAGATGTGTTTTCAATATCCATAATATATAATAATGCATTTAATTAAATCATAAGAAGAAATTTATTTATAAAAGTTTGGGTCGTTACTATATTCTACCCATAAAAAATTTCCCCCTCTAAATTTTCATTTCACACACTAAAATAGATGAGGGTAATTCTATTTCATCACCTCCAATAGTTACTATGTCTCTTATTCAAAGTTGTGGTTCTCCACATCACTTTGACTAGGTGCATTGTATTATTCCGTATAACTTTATCTCTACAATCTAAGATATTCATTAACTGCTCCTCATATGAAAGATAATTCTCCAATGGTACCACCTCTAGATTGATTACAAGTGGGGGGCCTGGTATGTACTTCCTAAATAGGGATACATGAAATTCATCATGAACTTGAGATAGGTTAGAAGGGAGTGATAGTAAATAGTCCACCACTATGAAGTGATCAAGGATATCAAAGGGACCGATGTACCTTGGACTAAAATTTACCTTCTTCCCAAATATCATGACTTTATTCTCTAGATATATATAGGAATACTACGTTTACATCATCAAACTCTAGGTCTTGTTTATTATTGTTAGCATAGATATTATGTTGACTCTGATCATCCTTGATGTGATACTAAATGGTCTTAACCTTTTCCATAATTTCCTTAAATATTTAAAGACATAGTCGTTTTAATTCCCCAACTTCATCACAACATGAAGGTGTTATACACCTATTTCCATAAAGGGATTCAAAAGTGACCATTTGGATACTTGAGTGGAAACTATTATTGTATGAGAACTTAACTAGAGGAAGATGTTGTCCCCATACTCCTTTGAAGTGAATTGAGAAATCTTTCAACATGTCCTCAAGTATCTAGATAGTCCACTTAGATTGAACATAAATTTAGGGGGTCATAACCGGTGATGAAGTTCAAATAAGTATTTAGATCATGTTGGAGACTCTTCCAAAACATGGAGGAAAATATTAGATCTCTATTAGATATAATCGATAGTGGTTTTCCATGAAGCCTCACAAATTCTCTAATTTATATCCTTGAAATTTGGCTGGGTGAGAAGTCTTGTAGAATTTCAATGAAGTGTGAAGTATTTGTAAGATGATTCACCATAAACTAGATATAATTATTTCCTCTTTATGTCTTTGGAAGACTAATGACAAATTCCATGGTGATTTTTTCCTATTTTTATGTAGTTATGGGTAATGGTTTCATCATCCCCTTGGATTTTTTTCTTTCTGCCTTCATCTTCTAACATACAAAAAATATTGATGTTTATTCAGTGACTTCCATCTTCATATTGTCCAACCAATAGTTCCCTTGAAGATATCAATACATCTTTGTGCTTCCTAGATGTATGGAGAATGTTGATCTATGTGTATCATACAAAAACTCCTTCCTTAACCCAGGATTTGATGGTACACATAGTCCTGACCCAAATCTCACAACTCCTTCATTAACATTGAACTTTGAGGATTTACCTTTTCTTATAGATTTAATTTTTTTTGAATTTATACATCATCACTTTGATAATACTTTATCCTCTTAAGAATGGAATATTGAAGAATCATTTGTGAAAGAATTGATGATTTTTCTTCCTTTATTATTCCCATGGGAATCATTTTCAAATCTAGTAAGATCATATCCTTCTAAATTATCATCAATGAAAAAATTGTTGGATCCTTTCTACTTAGAGAATATTACACTTTATTCACTTTCCCAGGATGGTAGTGGATTGATTAGTTATAGTCCTTGATCATATCTAACCATCTTCATTGGAGCATATTTGTATATTTCTATGTGAATATATATTTGAGGATCTTTTGATCCATATATATTTCAAACTTCTCCCCAAATAGATAATGATGACATATTTTCAATGCAAATATCATTGCAACCAACTCTAGATCATGCATCAGGTAGTTCTATTCATGATCCTTAAATTAACTCAAATCATAGGCTATCAACTTTTCCTTCTACATTAACACACAACCCAATCCCTTTTTCTAAGAATCACCAAATACAATGAAAAGTTCTCCACTTGTGGGTAGTGTGAGTACATGTGTAGTGATAAGCCTCTTTTTCAAAACCTTTAAGCTCTCTTCACATTCATTATTCTAAAAAAACTTTAATCCCTTCCAAGTTAGTTTGGTTAGAGGGTTTTAAAATCATGAGAAACTTCTCACAAATCAATTATAGTACCCGTATAATCCAAAGAAACTACAGATATCTATCAAAGATGGTGGACTCAACTATCCTTCAATTGAATATGTCTTTGTAGGGTCCACAAATATCCCATTTATTGTGATAATATTCCCTAATAATGTGACTTCCTTCAATAAGAACTTACATTTTCTATTCTTGGAATAAAACTTCTCATTTCATAAGGTTTTTAGCACAGTGATCGGATGCTCCTCATGCTCATCCTTTCTTTTAGAGTTTATTTGAATATCATCTATAAATAATACCAAAAATATTTCAAGGTAATATCTAAAGACTCTATTAAATCTAGTCCATGAATATTTCTGGAGCATTAATGAGTCATAATGGAATTACTATGAACTCATAGTGACCGTACCTTATACGAAAAGAAGTCTTTGCGATATCCACCTTCTTCACCCAAACTTGGTAATACCCAGACCATAGATCCACTTTGGAGAATTATTGTTCTCTACATATATGATTGAACATGTTATAAATCCATGATAAATGACACTTTTTCTATATCATGATCTTGTTGAGCTCACGATAATCAATGTAAAGGCATATTGACCCATCCTTCTTCTTGACAAAGAGGACTAGTGCACTCAATAGTGAATCACTTGGGAGTATGAACCCTTTATCCAAATTTTCCAATATTTGTTTCTTTAGATACTAAAGTTCCACAAAATCTATTCTACATATAGTTTTGGATAATGGTAATACCCTAGGTATAATCTCAATTGAAAATTAAACCTCTCATCTAGGAGGAAGACCAAGAAATTATTTGGGAAACACTTTAGCATATTCCATCACAATAGGCTTGTATTAAAGTATGATCATTTACTTAGACTCAATAATTGGAGTTTGATATTCTTTCTCACAGGGAAATTCTATCCATTATTGAGATGTTGTTTCTAAATAAGATTCATCAATCTCCTTGAATTTGTACAGAATTAGTGGTCAATTTGAGATATGGAGAGTGATTTACTTATTGTATAAATTTATGTTGAATCTATATAGGGAAAGAAAATATATACCAAAAATTGCATCAAATTACACCAAAGGGAGTATCAAACGGCTCTATGGGAAGTTATTTCCACAAATTTTGATTTGGGAGAAGTTATATACTTGGGAAGCAATAATTTCCCCATTTTTAGTTTTCAACGATAACTCTACTTCCATGATTTTTGGTGGTGTTTTAATAGGTATAATAAACATTCATGATATTATGGAACATGTATAAATATAATAAAAAAGTGCAATTACTATTATTTAATGAATAACTAGCGTACCTTTCACCACTTCATTGTTAGGACCCACCTTAGTGGTTTTGATAACATAGGCACTCCCTTTCTTACTTAGAGGTTGTTGGCTGTCTTTGAAAACCCTTGGATTAGTTCATTTTTTTAAAAAGTTTTCTAGTTCTTTGTAGTTTAAATAATGAACAATACTACAAGGGTTGAATGGATCATTCCTTTACTCCATTTCATTAACAGGTTTCTCTTATTGAAAATTTCTAGCTTGCTGTCCTTTATTCCTAAACCTAAAGCATTTACTCACCCACTTAGGAAATTTATAGGTTTCTTCTTTCCACAATTTTGAAAAGTGGGATGTTGAAATTTATTATCACCATTAAATTTCTCCATTATAACATCATAATTAAACTCCAATTTTCACTTCTTATCGATGTTATACCCATGAGATTCACTAATCTTCATTTTGACTTTGAGAGAACATTGGACAATTTTCTCATAGTTATCAAAGTCTCAGATCACTAGGTCTTTTCACAGACTAGGTTTTAGACCAAAAAATAAGAGTTAAACTTTTCATTTAAGGGCAACAAAAAATATTATGGTATATCTTACAAGTCTTGTGAATTTTTCCTCATACACTCTAATATATTCATCATCTTTTTTTCTTTAAGGCAAGGAAATCCCCATCCATTTTAAGTTGGAGAGTTCAAGGAAAATATTTATTGAGTTTTTTATATAATTCCTAACACCCAATAACTTTTATTAATTTCACAAGATTTGTATTATTGATTAATCTCCACCAGTGATTAACTTCTCCCGTTGTCATGCACCAGTTCCTGGGTGAGTGTATCTCAATGTGGTGTTTTCTGATTTTACCCCTATGTACATATGTGCTAGAGCCACATCCACTTGTAGTATCAAGGTAGAGATTTATTTTCTTGATAAAAAAATTAATCTATACTTTATAAAAATTTGGGGATGTTTTATTCTACTTAGTTTTATCCATAAGCATTTCTCTAGAGTTTTCTAATCCATATCTAAAAAATAACTAAACTTTTCCTTTGATACCAGATATGAAAACCCTTCGTTTTATTACATATTAAATAATTATTTATTATATAAAAGTACACATAATAAAACTTGTAAGATAAAAAAGTATAGTGTCTTTTTGAACTAGGTACATTACATAACAACTTAAAATAATGAATAAATCATTTTTATTGAAAACATCCTAAAAAAGATCATATTATTCCTTCGTATTTAACACTACATGGGATAAATTGGGGACAAACATAATAAATGGGTGATCTATAAAGCCCAATAAGGGAATAAACATGGAATAACATGAAGAATGTAATAAATGGTAGACAATTAGAAAATAAATGTGACATAAATGGGGTGAGAATCATAAACATGAACAATGATGCATGATATAGCATGATAAAATAAAGGCAACATGGGAAATGTTAAAAGACCTTAAAACACTACATGATAAACATAGGTTAAGGATAACTTCCAAAACATCATGATGGAAAAATTACCATAATGTATTAGGTTAAATACCTAATCCCTTTCACGACTTCTCATGTGACTAAAACACTACCCAATGCATTGGAGCGTTATATAATTCTGGGCACACCCATCACTTTAATTTCATTCTCATGGTTAAGTGTGACACATAGATAATAAAACATGAAATAATTTTTCATCAATTTTTATTATATAATAAAGGAGTGTGTAATAAGTACATATAATTATCAAATAAAATAATTATAAGTGTATAAAGGTGAACATCGTTGACAGGAATTGGGAATGGGTATTCACTACACATTTGTTTGGCATGGAAAATCACAGGGAAATTCTGGATGCATAACGAGGGTGTATAAATGTTCATGGAAGGGATTAATGGGAATGGAATTGGTATATAATAATTTAGGAATATTAGGTGAAGTAAGGTGGATATGGAGTAAAATATACAAACATTATGAATTATAGAAAAATGGAATAAGATAATGAAGATACTTGAATAAAGATGAGAAAGAAAAAACCCTTATATTGAGAGTGTGACTCCAAATGATTAAGATGGGATTCTTGATGGATTTGGGAAACATTGGGAGGGCTGTAGAGAGCGTATGGAAGATTAATTATTTTATAAAAGGATTTTCAGTCAATATAAATGGGATATTGGTTGGGTTTATATAGGAAATGATTGGGGAATTCTTTATCATTTCTAAAACATAGGTTTTGGAATCTATATAATAAAATAATTAAACCACAAAACTACTCATGGGTTTTCTCCATGGTTTCTGCCAAATAGGGGTGGTTTTAATTATTTATTAGTCCAAGGTATTAAATTATTGAAATATCACCCTTTATGATGTGGAGTAGCGTCATACTCTTAAAGAAATGATTTTAAAACCTTAAAATATATTATTGGTTTTGGAGGATTTATAAAGGCTTTATAGAATTAATAAAAGAAACATAAAATGAAATTATTTTAAAGTTATAACATATATTTGGTCTTTTATACCCTTAATATTATTTATTACATAATTTTTGGGTCATTATGACATTATAATACACATAGTGTATTTATAAGTTATTTAATTTTTACCTAAGAATTCGATTGTCTTAGAAAATTATGAAAAATTCACTATAGAATAATTTTGAAGTACTCATTAAAAAAAATCTTAACTAAATAATTTTTTAAATATGTATATTTACTCTTTTAAAATAATAATATACATTTATTGAGAAATGTTGGTTTTTTTTGACAATAACAGTTTTTGAACCCTTATTAAAATTACATTTTATTTAGTAAATAATATATAATAATTTATATTTAATAAAAATTATTTAATAATAATATTTCAATAAAATATAATTTATTTTAAAAATACATTAATTCATAAAAATAAATTCCTTAATTATTTTAAAAAAACTTCTTAAGGGTAAGGCATGCAACGATGATATCTTCATGGGGTGGTTCGACATATATGGTTTGGGCCATGATCTAAGTGAGCTTGAGATTTTTCCCATAAAAAGTTTCTCTTGTGCTTTAGTTATTAGATCTCATCTTGGGACTAGTCAAGGGGAAATCCCAGAGATGCTATATCCCTCAAAATATCTGATAAATGGGCTTTATAGGGTATGATCCTACTAGTAGAAGACATTACTTCCTTTGTTTGTTTGAAATGGTTTTATCAAAACCCTATATTTATACTAATCATATGGTCATTGTTCAATGACTATATTATCAAAGGTAATGATACTTAATGGTATTTTAAATTCAATTGAATATAATGAAACCAAATAAGTGGATGTTTTTTCTATATCCATAATATATAATAATTCATTTAATTAAATCGTAAGTGAAAATTTATTTATAAAAGTTCAGGTCGTTACATTATGGGTTGTTGAACGTTTATTATGGGATATTTGGTGTTTTTTAATTATTTTATTCTCTCTTAAACTAGTTTTGTTTTATTGAATATTATTTCATGTTAGGGGATTTTAGATTCTATAAATTTTAATTCTATGTTAATATGTATTAATAATTATTTTTTTCTTTGGAAAAAAAGATGAAATTGAACCAATAAATATAATAATTAGACTAAGAATTGGTGTGAGAAGAGTTAATCATTATTTAATTGGTTTGCTTGTTGGTTTCATGATATCTTTGATTTATTTTATGAATAAGATACCACTTGGATTTATTTTTTTGTTAATATGACAAATCATATTTAAATTAGTCAAATTCAATAATTAAAAGAGGTAGTATCAATCTGGTATTTCTTTTTGCATGGAGTTGATGCATGAATTGATAAAGAAAATTTTAATTATGAATATATAAAGTTTTTTTCTTATTTATATAGTTAAATTTAATTTATATTTTTTATTGTGGTTGATTTTGAGTTTTTCTTTGGTAGTGGTAGTGGTTTTAGTACGGTTGGTTTGTCATGGTAGAGGAGGTTCAATATGTTTTTTCTTGATGTGATTATAGGAAGTGGTTTTATTGTGTTTTTTAATGTGGTTTATTGAGGGTAGTTTATGAAAAATAATTATAGGTGATGTTGTGGGATGTTGGAATGGATGTCTATGTGGTTTTTTTCTATAATTACTCAGTGATATGCAATCATATTGAAATTAAATAACAAAATTTGAGGAATTGGGAAATAGGAAAAAGTGGCATTGAATTAATGAAGTATTAAAAAATTTGAATTGATGTGGTGGAATAATATAATGTGGTAATTGGATGTGAATGGTGAATTATGTGGTTAATAAAATTATTGTAATTTATGTGTATAATAAATGAATATAGATTAATAATGGTAAATGAATTTAAAGAAGTTGGTAAATGTGGGTGTTAGGATCATAATGAGATATTTTCCACATTGTGAGTTAGGGGGGGGGGGGTGGTGAATTAATGTTATTATATTTTTAGACCAATTTAACCTTATATACCTTATCACCTCTTTACTTGTTCAGTGAATAGATCTCACTCTTTCATTATCTCACCTTTGGTCGGTATGCATGTATTTATAAACATGAAAGTAAAAAAAAAGAACACCATATTTTTAATACATTTTTCATCTATTTAGGATAGCCATGTTCCTTGTGTATGGTGGCTATTATCCTGATAACACACAAATTCATTCTTATTATCAAATGAAGCATGGTCAAGGGAATGACCTTGGACTCATTATCCCGACAAAGACTAGGTACCAATAAAGCAATGAGTCACCACTTTTATTTATAAAGATACATGATTCAGCCTGATCCTTATGATGTGTTAAAAAAATAATCTCATATCCTTCCTCAACACACATAAATCTTCAACATTTTCTCAATATCAACACCAAAGTTCTATCTCACACATGTAGCCAAAAAAGGATGCAATTATATCCTTCAAAATTCTATAACATAACACTGTAGAATAGATCTCTCACTTTATTCTACCTAAAAATATTCATAATTAGGTAAGGAAAATATTCTTTCCACTTATTTTTCTTCAGTGTATGAGAAGTATCTTCTATATGTAGTATTAGATCACTTTTACTTTGATAATTATAATCTAAAACTCAAAGAAGTATAATCTCATTCCAGTCCTCCTTCATTTTCCTTAACTTACTAAATATGGAATTTAGTTGTAGTTTCAAAATCTCATCCATTTATTCCTTCTTATTTTTTATATTTTATATACATTGCATCTCACGAGTTATGTATTTTAGATTTATGTAATATTTATCTATTCAAACTCTTGAAATATGAAATCATTAAGACTCATAATCTCCATTTTTTTCCAATGCATGGTTTCGATTTTCTTTGATGCACATAAAGACTTGAGATCTTATTTTCCCTCTTCCTCATGATATTTGAAAACATATTGGTATTTTTATATAATTAAATTTTATAACAAATACACATTTTTAATTATTTTAATTTTCTTATCCAGATGTACATGGACTCATGTACTATGATGTGGCACTTTCCCTTTGTGATCATGGTATCCTCTTCTTAATCCTTACACAACAACACCTTTGGTTTTATGCTATATTGTCAACATGATTCACAATAATTCACACTCTCATTGTGATATATATTTCAATAAATAATAGTTTTGCATCATCATATTTAAATTTCATTCTCTAGAATAATTAATTGAAGAAATATTATTATTTTTGAATCTCAAACATTTTATAAGATACAACATATCTTATAGTTTTCGTGCATTATGGAATAGAACTTTTTATGAAAACAAAAATATTATGTGGATATTTTTTCTTATGATAATTCCTCATCTTACACACTGTCTTCTTATGTGATTTCTTCTTACCCAATCTTTATACCATATGAAAATCCAACTTATGCACGTTATCTATCTTACACGAGTTTTCAATCATACAAAACATAGGTATCATATAAAATTAGATCATATCTCACATAGTCTTGTATCAACATTATGATGCCTTTTTATTAACTTTACAAATATGTGACACAAGTATACACACATTCCTTATTAACCTTACATATATCTTGAACCAACCATACAATTAATCACATGAACCTTATGAAATATTGTACCAAACTCACATTAACTTATCCAAATTTTATTAAGGCTTTTATATACCTTAAATTGGTGGTTGTATCAATATTATGAAATCTATAATTCACTAAATTCTATTTATAAACACTTAAACTCATCCCAAGGAATTTTTAAAACACTTGAAAAATTCTATAAATTTTATTTAATGGTATTTCTTCACCTGATACATCAGCTAGTATTATTTTTTCGCAATGGAGGTATCTCCTTCACTTTTTCTAGTTCATTCTTCATGAATAACCATTTTTAAAGTAAATCTTAAAACTCTTCCACAAGATAGAAACCTTAAATATATGTTAAATGTTATATCTAACACTTCCATACAATTATTACTTTTCTTTTAACATGAGTATTATCTCACCAACAATTATTAGATGTTTTTTTCATATATGAATAGACCTCCATTCATAAACATATCCAATAAAATCACATACTTCATTAAAGTTCACATTTACACTCAACTAATGATATTATATCACACTTAAAATATTTATGTTTTTCTTCAACTCTACATATAATAATAACCTTTTCTTGGGAATGCTAGCTTTTTTCCTCATAAATATTCTTAGATGCTCCAATAAACTCTCAAACTATCCAAATTTTCATTAATATTACTGGGGACTTCAAACTACCTCCAAGAAATTCAACATAAACATATTGAAAACATATAACTTGACTTAATTCATTTGATCCTTATTAAAAACGATTATAACACAAATAGAATATGGGTTCAAAAATCCCCCCATTTATATTTTTTTCCATACCAATGCTGGAAAATGATATTTTCATATGTTTTTATTCTCTCCCCATTTTCATATTAAATTATTCAATTCTCTTATATTCTCTTTATTAATAAAAAATACAAACTATATTAGAGAGGACGGTATCACTGCATACTTAATAAAAGTTCCATCAATAATTCTAATCTAATTCTATGTGATACATACTCATTTTAGAAAACAAGATGGTTTGATTTAGACAAAAAGTCTATATAATAACAAACTAAAAATGAAACCAATGGAAATTAATTACCAAAATTCATTATGGGGTTATTCATATGTCCTCAATTTGAAAAAAAATTATGTTATTTAATAACTTTTTTCTAATTTTAATTATAACCTAATATTCTACACTCATCTCAGTACACAAGTAAAAAAATTCAAAAAACATGTACTAGGTTTTAGAAATCATCCCTAAGATCCCCTCATACTTATTCATTTTTTATTTAATTGATAAAATAATTTATCCTTCTTTATATCAGTATTTTATTTTTGGAAACCAAGGATGATAGTATATCAAGACATTACTTTACAATAATAGTTTATAAAAAATGTTATAGAATCCAAAAATTTATATGAATTATGAAGTTATGAACACTTCTCAAGAATAAAATCTCCCTCAAGGGATGATATTAATCTACACTTCATCAAGTTAGAAAGTTTTCCTTAGCAGTTCTTTGAGATAATAATTCATAAATTATATCAAGGTGAATAATTTCATCAAATATTGAATATTTAATCCACCTTAATTATCTTAATAAATTATTCTCTTGATAAATATATTCTTATTCAATTCACAACAATGAATACACACAAATACAATAAAAAATATTAGGGAATAAGGTGGATTTACTTTAGCTCCTTAGAGTGAAAAACAAGGCTGAGAATATTTTACCAACAATGATACTCTTTTATTTTTTGATCCTACCATGATAGTGTCCACCATACATACTTCTGTTTTTGAAATCAACATTTATTTTAAGAATTATGAATTCTTTTCTTCTTTACTTATGTGATATATTGTTTTTAACATGATCCATCAAAGCACATGTATCACTTGGTAAAACCATCATATTTTTTAAAAATTTCCTCTTGAGATGGTGTAATTATTAGAAAATACTTTTATTTGTGTCCAAATTTATTGAGCGACCCACACAACACCTTATAGGCCCCTATGTTACCACCCTTTAATAACCACTTTTGAAATTTCACTTCTTATTCATATGGAATATTTCCATTCCCTTGAACTCTTACTTTATTTTATGCTTATTACATTTTAATTTCATATTCTAATTGGGATGGAAAAATGATTTAAAATTAATTGAGAGAGTGTTCACCCTTATTTATTCTTCTGTAAGGCTTCTTGAGAGAGTTCATCACCAAATCAATCTTTTTTTTCCAGTTTTATTGTTTCTGGTTCTGATTAAGATTTGTTCCATAAATATATTCATCCATGGCTTATTTTTATGTGTCCATAGTATAACCCATTATTGCATAATATAAGCATATGATCCTTTTTAGTGTTTCTTCCTTTTTAACTTCTTGGTCTTTTTTTGAATAAATTTTTTCATTTTTTATTCCCAAAGAATAAATTTTCTATCTACCCTCCTAGCTTCTTGGGAATTCTTAGTTCAACATATTCCTTATTTTTTTCTTTCCCAAGGAAGACTTTACTTTTTTAGCATTTTCAGTATTATCTTTTTAATATCATTTGATACATCCATGATGGATTTATACCAGTATGGCTCTTCCCTATGACCACACTATTTGAAATATCCAAAAATATATCTAAATATTTTAAAACCTTTTGAGGAAAATATATTTTTTCAATTATTTATTGATATTTAATTTGACTCAACCTCCCCCCTCTATGTATGATATATTTCTCCCATAGGTCGACACATTATGCCAAGAATTAACATCCATGTTCCCAAACCTAGTACAACATGAATAAATACCTATAAATCATGACAATTTATTTTTCAAATTAGTCTAGACATGTTAGATTGAATTCTATTTTTGTTACTTTTAATACATTTAATGAGATTATTTAGGGGAATAAATATAATGTCATGGGTTTTTGAGTAGGTTTTAATCCTTAACCTATTTGAATTATGAGTTTAGTGGGCCTTGAAACCATTATATTTATATTTGGAAACTAATTCTGGGAGTTTGATTAACCTAAGTACCTTTTCTAAATTTGTTTTTGGATATACAATTATCTCGGGGTTTTGGGTGAGTTTAAAGTAAAGCAAGGCCAAGAAACACAATTTCAGGGAAGTGCAGACAGAGGCACACAGTTTGGAAAAACCATGGAGAACCTCCTTGGAGTAACCATGGGGCCTACCTATAGCACTAGAAATAGTTTCGAAAACCATGAAGGTGGGGTTTAACAACCATGTGAGACCTTTGTAATTTTTAACAGAGGTGATTCTCATGGTTTGGAAAACCTTCCACCTAGCCCGTATGAGTGTGGTTCTTGGACTATGAGTACCACACGATTGGTGCATAGTTATTTAGACTGTGTGAACATACTACTAGGGTCATTTATTTGAGTGAAATTACCAAAATAATCCTACCTTTATTTATATTTATCCTCCTCTTTTTCTTCCTCACCTACACACACAATAGAGGGAGATCCACCTTTTCCCTATTTAGAGAATTTTAGGGAACTCCTTTGATCAGACTCCTATCCTTGATCTGTTGATCTCGTTGGAAGAATCTAAATAATACCTTCAATCTGAAAGCTTCTCTTTTATGTTTATCTCACCATAAATAATTCTAAATTCATGTGATACCTTTTCCCCTATTTTAGGTCTTTCATATAAAATTATTATTTCTCTCATTTCTTCTTGAGTTAGAAACCTACGTCGAAAAAGAGAGTACCTACTTGTACAAGGTAGGTGGATCCATGATTTCACCTTGATTTTCAAGTGTTTTGGGGGGTGATTTATATATATTCCATATGGTTTTTGAGGTAGACCCTAATTGATTAAATGATTTTTGTTAAATTATTAAATTGACAATATGAGATGCCTATGGGAATGATCCTTCTACACTAAAAATGGTTAATATGGTTATGGGTATTGGATTATCCTAGGAAGTTTAGGCTGGGCGTTCTTTTCAAATTAATTAAACTGATATATATATATATATCTTGATTTCCCTGGGAATTTGATGGTCAAGGCCCAAGTATTGAGGTGATGTTGATCACTTAAACTGAGGCAAATTTGTTCTTGAGGCTGGGATTGGACTTGGATACTTAGGGTGACAATGATCACTAGGTTGGGGAGACTTGTTCATTGGGATTGAGGAAACATGGTCATCAGGTTGAGGTAATGGATCTTAGGACTTGAGATGGTGTCTATCATTAAGACTTAAACAACATGGATGCATGGGAATGAGGTTACAATTGATGTGGATTAGGTTTTTTGGGTGAATTACACTCACTGTTGTTGGATGACGTTCCATTGGAGTCAAGTGCACATAAATAGGACTCAGTGGAGGTGGTGTTGACCACTCATTATGGGTGGAGGCCCCCATAGACTATGAAAATTAGGGTATGGTGTTGACCATCAAATAAATTGGGGGTTCTCATCATATAAATCCATATATATGGTGATGGAATATCAGTTTATAGTGTTGAGACCATCAGTTTGGGGCTGAGGCCCACCATTATACTTGAGGCCATTGGTTGGGATTTTGGGAGGATGGATATAATCGTACCTCAATATGTCAGATGTTGAACCGATGATGATTACTATTTAGATAAAAAATATCACCGTTCTTTGGGACGTTGGGCTTTGAGTTTATGGTGTTTTTTCTGAGCTCAGGTTTGAGGGACCATGTATTTTATCAGGCATACAATTTGGGTGACAATTATATGATTGATGGTATGAGGTTCCAGTGACTTGATTATAGGTGGAACCCAAGGGTTCACACCTTATGATATTCTTCAGGGGATGACTTGGACTTTAATACATGGTTCCTTTCCACTAAAATTATATATATGAAAACATGTGCTATATTTTATATATATAATTGGGGGCACATGATCAAACTTATTCTGGTGATGGATGAAGATGGTGATTTCTTCCTTATGGTTTACGAGCACAAGTGAAGTGGCTTATTTATTAAATGTGCATGTGCTACCTTTGCTTATTATTTATCATAAACCTATATAATTATGGATGTAAGATATGAACATGTTGGTGGTGTCCTAATGAGATTACTATCACACCCTACACAGGCCCCTCAAGATGTGTGTAGGGTTTATGTCTCTATGATCTAGTAATGGATCAGGCTCAAGAGATGGATCTTAGTGATTGAGTGGTACCTTTTGCATGAGATGGATGTAAAGGGACCATGGTGGTTCTTCTACATCATATGGAGTTTAATTTTTGATATTTTATCATGATTATATGTATATAATGATATGGTCATCCATGTGTGACCTTGATTAACTATTTTTTAGGACCTTCTATGATATGTGTTGTCTGCAAATGGTATTTTGATTTTGGTATTGTTTGTTGCTACTACTATTTCTTATATCCTTTTTGAGTTATTTTGATGCTTATGTTTTCTATGGCCCGTATCCTACTTCTATATATTTGGACCATTAATATTATCACCACTAGAGGGTATAGTCTCCCTACTATCACCTCTCAAACCCTTTCTACAATTCATCAACCATTGGTGTACAGGGAGGCATGCCTAAGGGCTAGTGTACAATTGGCACAAAGCACTTTTCAGATGAAAAAATTGGTTGGTGAGCGAAAAATGGTATCAAAGAAGTTTTATTTTTATTTTCGATCTTACAATTTGGTCTATGGTAGACCATATACAATGATTTAGTCGGGATTGGGTACGTAGATCGTGTTTGGGTTCCTACATCCCCATGCATGGGGAACATACCTAGCTGTTAGGGGTGAGAAATTTATGTTATACTTTTCTCTTTTATAATTTATTCATTTTCCTTCCCAAGTGGCACACTTGGGTGTGGTATTTATTTTCTATATGATTTTTGAACATTGGTTTGATATTCTAAGGGAGTTATTATTACACATCATAATAGAAACTTAGCCTCACATGATATGTTTTACTATGATTTTCATTGGGAACTTGGATTTCACTTAGATTGGTTGGGTTGTTTAAAGTGTCGACTAAGAAGCTAAATAGTGTTCTCATGCTTAGAATCTTTGGTGGCATTATACTCATCCATCCCAAGCATGTGGTTCCAATGAGATCTGTATGTGATTGTATATGCATGGGATATATGGTCTCAACCCTTATAAGGGAAGGTGAGGATGATAATAGGGGGTTTATTTTTTAAAGAATCAACAAATAAGCTAAAAAATGTTTTCTTGTATAGCTTCTTTGTTGGAATTTTACTCTGCTATCCCATATTGATGATACGTGATATACGATATCCAACTCTGTTATGGGTAGGAAAGGGACCATGAGCCTGGGTTACATGTGATACTTGACCCTGATATGGAAAGGTAAGGGGATATGAGGCCTAATTATACTTGATACCTGACTCTGAAGTGGGTAGTTAGGGGGGCATGAGGCTGAATGATAATTGATACCTGACTTTGATATGGTTAAGTAAGGGTCCTTGAAGCTGGATGTCCTGGGACATGGTGTGATAGGGGAGTGTAAGGGTGGGAGATGCACCGCCTGTTACAACTTTCCCTATCTATGATACTTATATATATATATTATTATGTCTATCTAACCATCATGATTGGTATTCAATGGGATGCCTCCCAGATGGCTTCCAATGTAGCTTCATAAGGGTGGTGATATGGTTCCACATGTCCATGCATGAGATAAGGCCCTTGAGGGTTGGGATGACGTCCAATAGGGTCAGGATGATCATAATTTATAAGTACAGTCTCTGGTATAAAAAGGAAAACCATAGATGACATACTTTGGGCCATGGATGGATGGGTAGATTAGGGCAATCCTAGTTTGTGTCAGACATGGCATAGAAATGGGATCCTAGGGTGCCGATTCATTTATGCATACTTGACTCGTGAGTTCCAGTCTCATCACCCACTGCTATTTCAGGGTGAGGGTGGACTGCATGCAGTAGATAACTAGATATAATTAGTGTAGAAGATCTATGAATAGCTTGAGACACCCCATGGTAGATGGTGAAGCTGAAGATGTACAAGCTCAGGGGATCGACAAAGTGCCAGTGGGATGTATAGGTTCATGAAGGAAAACACATGAGACGATCTTAGATGGATTTTGAGGCCATTTTCTTCAAGAAATTATTTCCAAATATGATGAGGGAAGATATAGCTTGATAGTTCATGAATCTTTAGTAGGGGGATACTTCTATCAGGGACTATGCAACCAACATCAGAGATCTGGCTCAATTTTCCCTAACTATGGTGGGGGATGACATCATTACAGTGCAACATTTAGAGGATGGATTGAAAAATTCCATCAAAGTTTAGGAAAACATCTTTAGGATGAAATAATTATCAAAGTTTGTAAATCATGCAATGATAATTGAGGGAAACTTGAAGAACTAGTCTTATACAAGCCAGGTGATAGTGTCAGTTGTGCTAAGTAGTCATGCTTTAAGTAACAAAAAATGGGTATGTGAGGAGTCTTAATAGGGTAGTCAGCCAGAGATTCTGGAAGACCACTGAGGAGTGGGTCTTCAGTAATGTTCTTATAGTGTATGCAGTTAGGGAATGTTCAGACCTAGTTTGATCGGGTTCTGAAAGAATGTCAGGCATGTGGCTAGATGGGCCATTTCAAGAAGTTCTATAGGAATCCTTCTTATATAGATGGGGATAGGGACTGCGGAAGAATCAAGGATATGATATTTGACTAGGAGAAATACTAGGAGTAAGTGGTCTAGATTTATCTATATATATAGGTCATGGAAGATATAGTGGGACCTCTAAGTTGGGTTAGTGGTCATCAGCTGGTTTAAATACATTGGGAGGCGAGGCCTTGGTTAGTCAGGATTCAGGCTATTTGCATGTTATTGAATCGCTAGGGTCAGATTAGACCAGAGATCTGTTGATAGTTAGAGGTAAACTATGGGCATGATTAGGTTTCTTTTTGTTTTGTGATTTGTCCAATTTTGGTGTAGTAAGTGCACAAATTTTGTTTTTAGACTAAAAAAGGGATAGTTAGTAGGTTGAAATTAGTTATGATGCATGATTTAAATATTTAATAATATGTGGTGTGTTGGAATCATGTTTTTTGTGGGAATCAATGTGATAAAGATTTTTATATGAGGTGTGCAGGAATCTGGGCATCAATGCAATACAAGTTATATATAAGGTTCTTAAGCATTGGTATTTTTATGAGAATTCATATGTATTTATGATGTGGGATTATTTTGGGAATCTATTGAGATGCAAAATTTACGTTCACCTAATGTGGTGTAGGTTTTGATGAGTTCCATGTATACTGCAAGTACTTACAGGCATCTAATGAGATGTGAGATGTGATGGGTGTCCGGTGTGACACATGGATGATTTTAGAACCTATGGTAGGACTCTTGAGTTTAGGTATGGACATCTAGACCATCATGAATGATTAATCCTTAGTCAAAAAAGTGACCGGGTAGTTAACTATTAAGGCGGGGATCACCTTGAGGGAAGTTTACCTATGACTTAATGACTGGTCTAAACCAAGTTGATTTATATGATATGGATATGTTGGGTACAATCTATGGGTAAATCTTGAAAGATTTAGGATGAGATATGTTATGTTAAGAGATTGTAAAGTCTCAGGATTTTAAGCAGGTTAAAATCCTTAACCTGTTTGAATTTTTGAGTTTGGCAAGCATTCTGACTCTTCTCTTGATCTTCAGAACAAAATTATAGGAGTTTCATTGAAAAAAGTCCTTGTTTTGAGATATTTTTTAAGTCTTGGATAGTTTCTCAGGATTTTGGGAGATTTTTGGGTGCACCGGGGCCTGAAAACTCAATTTTGTGGAAATTCAGACTAAGGCACATGGTTTAGAAAACCCGTGAGGCCTCCCATGAATAACCATGAGGCTTACCTACAAAACTGGAAAAGGTTTGGAAAACCATGATTATGGGGGGTGCATGACCATGAGATACCTCTAAAAAATTTAAAAAAGGTTATTCACATAGTCTATGCATGATTTGGAAAACTGTGTGCCTAGCCTAAGTGAGTGTGGTGCTTAGATATCGAGTACTGCATAGTTGGTGCACGGTTAGCCAAAATGTGCAGCCAAACCATTTGGCTCATTTATTTGGGTGAAATTCTAAAAAAATAACCCTCTCTCTATTTATTTTTCTCCTCCTATTTTTCGTACTCACCTATACACACAACAAAAGGATAGACGCCTTTTCCCTCTATAGATGATTTAAGGGAACTCCTTCGACCAAACATTAATCCTTGATCTGCAAGTCTTGTTGGAAGAATCTTAATAAGACCTACAATATAATGGATTCTATTTTTTATTTATATTTCTATATATAATTCTAAATAAGTTCAATTCATTTTTCCTTATTTTCAAGGCGTTCATCTAAAATTCAGATTTTTCTCAATTCAGCTCGAGTTAAAAGCCGACATCGGACGAGAAAGCACCTACTATATAAGGTCAGTGTTTTCTAGATGTCTACTTGATTTTTTGAGTTTTTTTGCGATGTGTTCTATATACACCATGTGGGTTTTCTGTGGGAGAACCTAATTAATTAAATGCTTGTCCTCAAATTGTTAAATTGAAAATATGAGATTCCCATTGGAATGATCTCTCTACACTAAAAATGGTTAAGCCCAGTACGGGTATTAGACCATACTGGGCAGTTTAGGATGGGTGTGCTTTTAAAATTAATTAAATCAAATTATATATATATATATTTATTGCTTTAGTTCCATGGGAATGTGACCAACATGGCCTAAGGATTACAGTGATGTTGATAACTTGGACTGAGGAAACATGGTTTGTTAGGTTGGTCTTGGCTTGGTATACTCTAATTGATGATGATCCCTTGGCCAGGGTGAATTATTCATTGAGATTTAGGCAACAAGGTTATTTGGTTGAGGGTATGGCTCTCAGGACTTGAGATGGTGTTGACCATTAGGACTTTAGAGATATGTTCACAAGGGTAAGAGGTGCTAGATGATGTGGATTAGGTTTTTTGGTTATTTCCCCTCCCCATTTTTGGATGACATTCCATTAGAGTCATTTTCACATTTATAGGACTCAGTCAAGGTAGTGTGGACTACTCGTTGTGGGTGGAGGCCCCTGTATACTATACGACTTAGGGAATGGTGTTGACCATCAGATACATTGGGGTTATTAATGTAGGAATCCATGTGGATGGTGATATACTATCAGTTGATGGTGTTGAGACATTGGTTGGGGTATGAGGCTCATCATTATAGTTGAGGTAACTGGATGGGATTCTGGGAGGACGAGCATCACTGTACCTCAGGATGTCAAATTTTTAACTAATGAAGATTATTATTTGGAGGAAATATATCACTATTCCTTGATACATCAGGATTTGAGATGAAAATGGTTTTATAAGATGAGGTCTGAGGGACCAGGGACTTGATTGGGTATGCCATTTGTGCACCGATTACATGATTGATGTATGAGGTGCTGATGAATTGATTTTAGATGTAACTGGAGGGTTCACCTAATATGATTTTTTAGGGGATGCTTTGGTATTTAAGATAAGGATCCTTGTAACTATAATTATATATATGAAGGCATGTGATGTATTCCATATATATAATTGGGGTCACATGATCACACTTATTTAAATGATAGCTGAAGTAAGTGATCACTTCCTTGTGGCTACTAAGCATAAGGGAAGAAACTTATTTTTTAAATTTTCATGCATTAACTTTTCTTATTATCTATCATAAACCTACATAATTATGAATGTAAGATAGGAACACATTATTGGTGTCCTGCTGAGATTATTCTAACACCTTATATAATTCCCTTGGGATGCATGCATACCTTTTGTCTTTATGACCAGATAAAGGATTAGGCTTGAGAGATATATCTTAGTGATCAAGTGTCACCTTTTTCATGGGATGAATGAAAAGGAACCATGGTGGTTCCTTGGTATCATCCAAAGTTGTTTTGAGATTTTATAATGATTATATGCATGTACTAAAACGTTCATCCATGGAAGAACATGATTACCTATTTTTTTGACCTACTATGATATGTTTTGTCTGCAAATGGTATTGTTCTTTTGGGACTGTTTATTAATGCTTCTGTTTCTTATATACTTCCACTTAGTTATTTTTATGATTCTTATATCTATGGACCTTCTTTCACAACTATATTTATACATTTGTACCATTATTATTATCACCACTAGAGGGTATAGTCTCCCCACCATCACCTCTCTAACCCTCACTAATAGTCATAAGCCTTTGGATTATGGGGAGGCATTCCTAAGGCCTAGTTTCCAACTAGTTCGAATCACTATTTGGGTGGAAAACCAGTTTGGGGTGGTACAAAACTCCTCATATAAAAGCTTCTAGCGAAATTGTATATCGTGGTGGGATCCATTTTTTTTCACATCTAAGTTTTTATAGTTTTTAAATTTGAAACCTATACTATTTTCATAAATTACATTAGTGTAAACACAATTCTCAAGTATGGATGACACCTTTTTTGAGGCTATATATTAATTATCATAAAATTATATCAAGATGTTATTTCACCTCATAGAAGTATTTTTATATAATAAACCCCATTATAATTTTATGTGGTAGAAATACTCTTTTCATATTGTTGTGAAGAACCATTTTATGCTATTTCTAGATTCATCAATTTAACTTCAAGTTTCAAGAATTATATATTCAGGATGTTATTATCATCCTCTATTGTCTTTATTTTTTTATTCATAATTATTTATCATATTTTTAAATTTATATTTATTCATTGTATTCTTTTCATACATTAAATGTTCAATATATTTAATCTTGTTAACTTTGACTTCTAGTTAGAATATTTAATATTAATTCAATAATTTTTATTTTATTCTAATATATGTAATTTTTTTTCAAACTCTTTTGTGAATTTATCTTTCTCATGAATTGAAATAACCTACTCACTATCAAATTTATAGAACCTTTATTTATGTTCAATATTTTTTTATTCTTTGGATATAACTTGGTTGGAGAGTTTTAAACATGTTTACACTCTCTATTTGAAATCATTCTCCTAGTTTTATGATTCATATTAAATATTAGTGTACTTTTTCTACATAATTTTGAAAAGATTATAATTTTAAATAACTATTTTTAGGGACCATTGTAAAAAATACCTTCTAGTGAAAGAACTGATTCATCATGGAAAATGTCAGTCTTGGGATCACTGTCATTATTTCTTGGTTTTTCTTGAGAGAATTCTTGATTTTTTTTACTTACCTCTTGACCACCTGAATGCATTGGTACTTATAATGAAGAATAATTTCCCATCTTCTTGGTAGTAGGTTGGACTACAAAAAATCCTTCCCCGATGCTAGATCTATCTTATTTAGAATCATATAGTGTATAACCAACATTTTCTCACTATTTATAAATAAGGGTTGTATTCACATAATAAAAATATTTAAGATGATACTTATTAACATATGTAATAGAAGTACTTCCACTTTTATTACCTTAGAATAGTGGAAATACCTCTTTCATTGATGTAGATTTTCTCAACCTTCATACACCCCTTTTCTTACTATTCTTTATTATCTTAGTAGATGGATATTACATTGTTTATTTGATAGGAAATTCATAGGGTCACTAATATATACGCTATATAAATCCTTTGAAAAGAGAAACTCAATTCCTAAAGAAACTTCAAAAATCAGAATCTAATGGAGGTGTGACCTGTAGTAATACCAATTATTTAGATTATAATGGGTTATGTCCAACAAAGAAGAGGGGAGTGTGTGTGTGTGGGGGGGGGGGGTTAATAAATTTTAGTATAATTTTAAACAAATTGAACATTTTATCCATTATTACCCATTCATTTATTTAATTAATGTATCTAAATATTTTTTATGTAAACTTTTGTTGGAATGTGTGCAGTTGTAAATAGGAAAGTAACACAATAATACAACTAGGGTTTGTTAATGAAGTTCAACTCCATTTAGGATGACTATATCTCTGGTGTGTAGTGTTTATTATTCCAATTTCATATAGGTTTCTTCTAATTAAAAAATACATGAGCAAGGGTATGGATTTGGACTAGTTATCCTAGCACTGACCAAGTACAAATCAAGAAGAATATTTCCACTCCTTTTTAAAGTGATAAATGATATGAGATATTCCTTATGAAATATGATTTGAAACTCAGATCTGGTTATCTATTTACCTAAATAATATGATATCCTGCCCTATCATCATCATAATGTTTATTTTATTATTTTAAGAGAAACAAAAGGAGGGTGAGCCTAAGGAGGCTGGAAGAAGTGGAGGCCAAGGGCATCCCCTTTAACCAAGTTCACCCCTTGGGTTTCAGTGAGTATACATCATGAATGTAAATTGGATCTAGACTAGAGACATCGATGGATGCTAGGTAGTCAAACACATGGCTCCCCTCACGCTATGAGTGAAGCACTTTGATGTTGTTGAGAATTCCTATGTACTTCTTTGTAATGTAGGTGATGGACTAGGGAGCTTGGAAAAGGCCACACAAAGCATCATGAACTATCTTAGAATTATTTTCCACCTCATCAATGGGAATGTGCATCTGAATGCACAAACTTATACCCTGGTACATTTTTTTTCCTCGGCCTAAAGAGAGGATCCATATCCAAGCCGAACAGAGAATGACAAATAAACCGATCCATGGTAGTCGCAAACAACCCCACCTCTGCGAATCACCCCTGCGCTGCACGACCCATACGTGTTGAGTTTGAGGACCCTCAAGGGGGGATTAAATATTACCCATTGTCATTGGATGTTGTTTATATAGGACTGAGGGGGGGGGGGGGGAGTCCCTTGAAGACACCCGAGAGAGGGAGCATCCCGCCAATTATTAGAGTGCCTTTCCATGTTAAGAAAGATATTTTTAGTTCTGTGGACTATGAATCTTCTAGATGAGATGATCCCCTCATTCCTAAACTTATTCTTGGCCTCCCAAATGCACTAGAATCCTTTAGTTCATATAAATTATCTTCTATATAAATCATTGGATCACCTTTACTTTGATACTCAAAATCTGTAACTCGAAGTATTATCAACTCATTATCCTTCTTCTTATTCTTTTCCCCAAAATTATTAAGTATTAAATATAGTTATAACATTAGTCCATCTCACATTTACTCTATTATTTTTATTCTAATTTATATCCATTTTACCATATGAGCGATGTATTTTGAATTTCCATAATCCATAATTATTCAAACTTCTAAAATATTACATCTTTAAAACTTGGGATATCTAGTTCTTTTTCATGGATGAAATTTCATTTTTCTTTTACTTTCTCTAAGACCTAAATTATTTTTTCTATTTTCATCATGATATTTAAAACATCAAAATATTATTTTATATTTAAATTCTCCAAAAAATCTATTGTTTTAATTCCTTTTAATTTCTTATCCATATGTGCATATAATCATGAACTTTAATGTGGAACTTTTCCTTTATGGTCGTTGAAACCTCTTCTCCATCCTTACAAAACATCACCTTCGATTTGATATCTTATTATTAGTATAAATTAAGTTAATTCACACTATAATTGTGATATTTAATTCACTTAAGAACATATTTTCATCATCAGATTTAAATATCCTTCTTCAGAATAATTCATTACATAAATCCAATTATTTTACAATCTCAACCATTTTGTAATATAAAAAATATCTTATAGTTCTTGTATCTTATGAAATTACACTTATTACAAAAACAATCACTCTTATTTGGGTCCCGTATCTTATAATAATTCCTTATATTACACACTATCTTCTTATATGATTGCTTATTATGCAACAACATCCTATGTAATCTTCATATCATGTAAAAACCCACCTTATACATGCTATCCATATTTCACAAGACTAAAATCATATGAACCTTAGGTATAATATAAAATAAACTAGTATATTATACAATCTTATGTCAATCTTAAAAATTCATTTTATCAACTTTACAAAGATGTTCCCCAACCCAACATGTAGTCTGTCTCAAGCTTACACATAACACACACCAACCTTATGAATACTCACATCAAACTTATGAAGTCTTGAAATAACCTCACATTTCCTTTTTCCAAACCATATAAAATCTTATTTATACCATCTTCTAGTGGTTTATCATCCTTAAAAAACCCATAATTTACTCAAATCTATTAAAAACCTCTTTGAATCATTCCAAGTCCTTCTCAAACACTTGAAACATTATCTAAAAACTATCTAAAGTCATTAATTTATCTAATATATTAGTTTTATTCCTAGTTCTCTATGTATATATCTCCTTCACTTAACTAGTTCCTTCTTCAATAAAATATTAAAAATATTCCACTAGATAGAAACCTTTAATTTATATCAAATGGTGTATCCAATACTTCTAAAAAATAATTACTTGTCATTTAACTTAAATATTATCTCACAAAAAACCATCACATATTATTTTCCATATATAAATATATCTCTAAGAATAATAATATCCAATGAAATAATATAATTCACTCCAATTAACTATTTTACACAATTAGAAACAACATATTGCACTTCTAAGCTTCATGTGTCTCTTTAAATCCATATATAGTAATCACTTTTTCTTGGAAACTCTATACATCTTCTTCATCAACAATATTGGGCATTCCAATAAAATTTTAAGTGGTAAAACTTCTCATAAATATGATTCAGATATTTAAACTACTTCCAAGAATTTTAACACTAACATATTTACAATATCTAACTTGACTTAATTCATTTGATCCTTAATGAAAAAAGTACAACACAAACACAAAGTGTGTTTAACAATGGGAGTTATAGTAAAATATTAAATGGGATAAAGATGTTTTATTTTTAGGTAGTGGAATCATTTTGTGGTTAGAAGTAACCATAATTGTTTTTATATAGTGGTTCCTATATGGAATTGGGTTGTGGGTAAATAGGTTTTTGGATAAAATGTTTAACTCTAGGTTAGGATCATTTGTGTGTGTGTATATATCCATTATATTTTCTATTATTTTTTACACACTACCACCCAATTTAGATAATGTGACCAATTATCATATGATTCTTTAGGTCTGTGGTGTACCCCCAATATCTAGGATGAGGGTGATATAGATTCCTAACTACTACCCCATCCCCACTACCTCATCAAGACATATTATATTCTATAATGGCATAAGGTAGTGGTATGTGATTTCTTGCTGAGATGGAAATGTAGTGATGTGGTTATGTGGTGGTATGTAGTTATGAATGTGTTATACTATTGTGATTGTAGTATGATTTTTGTATTTTTGGTTGCATAGTTATCACTATGATAAGTTTACGTGGTCTATAGTTATGTGGAAATGAAAGGGACGAGAGAGCTAAGATATATGTTATTGGGGGTGTGAGGGTGATGAGTTTAGTTGGGAAGTGGGTGTGAGGTACTTTTATCATTATATTTTTATCTATTATTATATTATTTGACTTGTGTTTAGATTTAATGAGTGAGACTTGGTGAGGATAGGGTGTAGTTTACCTTAAGATAGATAGTGATCTGGTTTTGTTTCTTGTTCAGAAAGGTATTAATATGATTCTTCTACATTTTCATGAGAGTTGTTAGGGAGGAATCTATTGATTATAAATTTATTCCCATTATTTTATTCTATGTATAGTTTTTTTTATAAATTTATAAGATAAATTTAGTTAATGATCTAGAAATTATTGACTCGTGATGTAGTGGTTTGTTGGATATAGTGTTGCAGTAGTATGATATTTTTTTGGTATTAATTTTGGAGACTTTATATTTATATATGAAATTATATGAATTTTATATCATGTATGGGTTTTGGTTTTATTATATGAATTTTATTGGTGGGTTTTTCTCATTATTTATAGTATTAATGTGTGTAATTACACCAATTGTGTGGGTTTTAGACCCTCAATTCTAGTCACTAACCCATGTCATTTTGGAGGTGGGATTCAGGGGGCCACATTTTTCTTCACTGTTGGCCCCATAGGGGTTGTATTGGGGATGGTAAATGATAGAGTGTTGTCACATAATTTTATGAGATTTAGGATGTAGTTTATAGTAATGCAGTAGTGAGGATTTCATTGGGTTTCTAGAGGAACAATTTCATTCAAAATTATCATATGGTGCAGGCAAGGGAAATTAGCTAGGACATAGACTGGGTATTCGTGATTTGAATCAAGGACATTAAACTTACTAAACATACTAAATTATGATTATGGTATTTTTTAGGTAGGGAACTTAGTGTGGTACATGCATTATTATTATTTTTCTCATATTTTCATCAAGGTAAAATGTTGAGAAATTAAATGAATTTAATTTAATGGATAAAGTGAATTTCAAATCATAGGATTAGGTATTATTTTTCATTATTATAGAGATTAATTATGGAAGGAATCCACATGTATTTCATGTTTATTAGGTGCTAAAAAATACTCTCAATGATTATAAAAGGGTTTATCCTAAGGAATATTATTCATGGAAGAAGGTACTAAATGAGTTTTTATATCTAAGTTTACTAAATTATGGGGGAAATGTCTCTAATTAGAATACTGAGAGGTGGATATAGGATCTTGGAATTTATTTTGGTTTGATCCATGTATGTAATGATATTTTAATTCCATTATCTATTAGTTTTTTTATGGGTGATGCACGTTAATGGTGGATTCTATTTATTTCAATTTTAAGGAATTTGAGGTATCATGGGAGAAGTTATATATACAGTTTCAAGATGAGTCTCTATCATTGAGGATGAAGGCGACACAATGATAAGAGTTTAACTCTTTTTGGGATAAAATATTGTGTGTGAAGGATCTTGGGGTGGGTTCTTAATCCTTCTCTACTATGATCCCGATCTTCTTTTAGTTTTTGAAGCTTGGGTATGGTATTTAAAATGGGATTTGTGTATGCGGATTTAGTTTTAGGTCACTCCTTTTATGTTTCCAACATATCTTGAGGTTTTGAAGAAGAATAATTTCATATAGAAAATATTATCATGGATTATTTCATCTCAAGAGTAAATTCATCTAGAAATCCTACAGAGTAGGGATGTATATGCAAGTTTTAATTTTTCTAGGAAATTGGGGTTTCATCTATCAAGGATCTAGCAATAATTTTATTATTCTTATTTTTCTAGAGCTGGTGGTTAAAATTTTTTAATGGTAGATATGGTGTGGTTTTTTTATATTTTAGGTGATTAAATCCATCAATACTTTCAATTTTTAACCATTCCCAGTGGCTAGTGTGGGGAAGCCATCTGGTTTTAGATATAGACTCATCAAAAGTTTCATTTAAGACATAATCAATAGCCATTAGGTTAGAAATATTTTGGGAAATAGAGAGAAGATAGAGTATTTAGAGGACATACCTAATATATTCCTCATCCCTAGGTACCTAGGGATAATCATGGTCATAGAGGAAGACATTATCAAGGGCAGTAAGGTAGAGGATCAGGGTGTGTCTAGTTGTATTCTATGAAGTTTCTAGCACTATAAAGACCCTATATTATCCAATATACTATCTATTTATCTTCTACCCTAGTTTATGATTTATTTTATTCAGGAGCATAACACTCCCTTATTTTACATACCATATTCCGATTATTAGGAATAAAGGTGGATAGAACTCTAGTTCCATTCGAGTTATCTAAAGAAATTAGACGTCAGTCTAGACAGTTTGATTTGTGTCTAGGTTTTTATATTGCTAGTGTTAAAATTGGATGAAAGGTTAATTCCGTAAATCCCAAAAATGAATTTAAAATTTTCAAAGGAAAAAGGAGTTACTAAGAACTTAGATTCAAACCCTCCTCTTGGTGTACAGTCTCACATGATGATGTTAGGTGCCAATCCTTATAATATGATACTATATTCACAGTCTTTCACCATGACACAAGGAGCCCAAAACTGTACCCATATTCTATGTTCCCAGACACCTCATTCCCTTTTCAAAGAAAATATGTTATTTAGATGGTTATGAGAAGTTACCTGAGCTTCCAAGCCCCCTTTTATATAAAAGGATCCCTAAACACTACTTTGAAAATAGGATACCACCAAAAAACCTGAGAATACAAAGAAATGAGTCTATGAACCAAGATCTTCCAAAATTACCATTAGGTCATTTTCAGATCAAAACCTAGTGGAAATTTTTGGTCCCAAAAAAGGTTTATTTATTTAGAGGGGCGGTGATGAATTGGGGTACTACAAACTCTTTAAAAAAACCCTTTCCAATGATATTTTCACATTTTTATAGGAACTCCACTCACTTTATCATAGTCAATGTGAGGTAATAAAATAGTAAAAGAGATACATATAATATTTTTTTCTTGGTTCACACAAACCGAGATAATATAAGGAGCATGAAAATGAAATGTTTCAATTCACCTAAAACACTAATCCCACTACTTTTATTTTATAATAAGTATAAAGAAAAACAAACCTATAAGTTTATAACCTCCATGAAATAAATGAATAACACACTGATCTTCTAAAATGATAGAACACAATACTCCACTTTTAATCTTCCTCCATATTCTAAAATTTTAAGTATAAATTACACCAGAGTTAGTGTAGTAATAAACCTAGATTATATGAACTTCCAGTGAGATATCTCTTGAAACACCTTCTTCTTACATTTGAAAATTTCTAGTGCGATCCAAGAATTATTCACTAAGTTTCTAGTGATGGGACTAAAATATACCTTAGTTACAAAAAGAATAATATTCATAATATGTTTCACCTCATCTTCTATAATTCTTTAAATTTGAATGATATCTATCTTCTCTCCATTACCCAATTGAGAGAGACTCCATAATATATATTTTTATTTATATTTTAAGTATTTTATTTAATTAATATACAAGGGTAAAATATTTTCATATTTGAATATATAAACTCCAAATACAATAGCTTGATTTCCTCTAACATTCAATTCCCACCAAATCGAATAATATTTTGGAAATTAAAAAGATTCTCCATCTTTGGTAAAATCCAATATTTTAATTTAAAATCGAATCCACTACTGATATCCACGTTATGTAATTTAAATCCTCCTGGTGTGTTATATGGTCAAAAAAGGTCAACCAAATTATCACCTGATTTTAATTCAAATCATTTAATAACTATAAAATAATATGCCATTGTTTTAGGAATGATTCTCTCCACTTTCAACAATCAAACCATTAAACAAATTTTAATGATTATTAACATATATTGTAAAATATTTTATAAAAGACTCCTATAAAAATTGAAAAGGAAAGGATCTTTAAATTATTTCTTGAATATATATTACAGTATACTCTAATTACCCATACATTCTTCCAAAACGACCCTTTAAAAAATTTCATTTTTCACATGATAACCCTTAGAGTTTTCTAAAATGACTCTTATGGTCTTCAAAAATAACTCTTAAAAAGTCCTCTTTAACATATAATTATTCTTATAGAAACAATTATAACCATTATAGAATCTACAATTAACATTATAGTTTCCTAATTTACCACAAAATTACTCTTACACTCATATTAATGACTCTTACAAAATTTTCAATGACCCTTATGATTCCAACACTTAGTAATTTTTATATACTCTGAAGATAATGACTCTTAAAAAATACCATAAACCTAATGAAATCACCTATATGAGTGTTATATATCCTTTACCACATTACTAGTCCACTATACTAGTTACCATTATGATTTTGACTTATCCAAATTTTCAAAAGCCTTATTAAAACTAGAATTTCTAGAATTACAATATAATACTTTAAATGCACCACCAACCTTCATATAATGTGATCCCCATGAATAAACATGATATTTTTGAAGTTCATTCAACTAATTTTTCAAAAAAAAAACCAAAAAAATCAATCCAAGGGTATTTATTCTAAAAATACCCCCATTTGGGTTTGTTGAATATTTTAAAATAGATTTGACACATCTTTACTTTGAAACTTCACCTCTAATTAGATCTAACCAAATCTACAATCAGAATCTAATTCCTCAATATTATGAATAAATTATTAAGTAAATATAAAATTTAAGCCCACATTAAACAAGATATTTATGAGAAATAATATTTAAATGAAAATATCATCATGGAAAGACTTATTTATTCTTTATACTCTTAAAAACTACTTCACAAAGCTGTTCTCCCTGATTAATCAGCTAAATACCCCCTCTTCATAACACAAGCATAATATTGAATACCCTTTTAAAATAGGAAAGAAAACTCCTAAAACCCTTTAAAAAAATAGTATCCCATGTATTATACAATGTTTTTATGCACAAATTCTCCCCCCTTTTCAATTAACTAAAATATAACTTCTCTAAAAGTTTATAAGAGAGGGTTAAAAATCTAGAAATTTAATTCAAGAGAGTTACCATACCTTATTTTTTAAAAACATTCTTGGGGAAGGGGGTACCTTATCTAACTCATATAGTTGCATGGATTTGGTTAGACTATAATATTCAACTGATTACATTTAAAATCTTATTTGGTTAGTCCTTGATGGCCCCAGTGGATTGGGTGTGGATACCCAAGGGGGGGGGAGCGGATCAAGTGTTGTAAACTTTTACAATCTATTTTTATGAAATAAAACCTTGTGGCAGGTTATGATATGATATTATTAATATAAACAAACATCCTTTTTATGATTAAAGTATAAAATAAAGGAACAAAAATAATAAAAGAATTTTTATATGTTTTGGCCTTAGTGTGGGAGCCTACTCCTTTTTGCAGCTAGTTGTTATCAAGGTCCAATGATTTTTCCACTATAATCAGAATACTAAATCATAGAAGGTAGGGAGGTATCATACTTCACATATATTTCATAGCTTCACTTTGGTGATAAGATTATATACTTTCTCCCACCATTTATACTGAAAAAAACAACACTAATTAAGAAATATTTCTAGTATGTTCATGTTGTTACAAAAAATATGAAGACCTTCATATTTGAGCCAGTAAGTGTGGTGAATATATATTTTATTACTATATACATATCTTAAAAGGTTTGTTTCTTCTCATCACTAAAATATTGTGAAAAATATTTTTAAATCTCCATATTTGTGAAAATTCATGCTAAGTATAATCTTCTTATCTCCACTCACATAGGATCCTCTATATCTCATGAAAATTTAATTTTATACTCTAATATATTATCAAGGATCTCTCTAGGATTCCATTTGAACAATTATTATAAATTCTGATTAAATACATTAATTAAGTTATTCCATTTTTCATATAAATCCCACAAAACCCACCTCTTATTCGACCTTCATGTTTTCATGAAAGTCATGTAAAATAATAATATCTTACATGTAATATCCAAACATAGCTCAGAATAACTTCCCAATAATCTTTAGCACTATGTTTTCATAGTCTTCACCTCAGTGAAGAACAATTTGACATAAAATGACCTTAAAAGTGGTTATCACCATATTCACATTCCCACTTTATCTTCCATATCAAAATTTCTAAAACAAAACATGCCCTGGACTATGGTTTACGGATATATATTATATCAATTCAATATTTACAATGAATGACCTCCTGAACAGTCTAAATGACCATAAAAAACTTCTTAATTTTTTATTGGTACTTCTAAAATGCACTGTGGATTTCACCTTGAATTGGTCTCCACCAGCTTCCTATTTTGACCAAACTTCTTATACATGCTTCTTCTTGTGAGCCTAACATTATGAAAAAAACTTTATTTGGGTTTCTACATTATTTATAAGAAAAATCCATACTCTCTGACATGGTGAAAAACCTATGGCAGTTTTATAACTACCATTAATGTGTTGTCCATGCACTATAGCATGGATTCCTTTAAATCTAAAAATACCTTCCATCTCATTTATATTGAATTGTGTTTCTAATTTACTTAATAACCAAATAATTATTTTTATCAGATTCCCACTTCCATATCATCTTCAATAATCTATTTCTAATCATTAAACTTCTATGATACTTCCCCATACCAAGGCCATTAACCCCCTTCTCTTCTTAGATCTTCCCCATGTTAGGGAATATCACTAATAAATCCATGTGACAAACCAGTATATCCCAATAAACCTATTATTCCACCTAGGTTACCATATGATTTTTTTGGCTGCTGCCTCATGGTCGTAGAACATTTATCCCATGGCTCTCTTTTGGATGGATTTTTTACATTGTTCAAACTTTTCTTTTTTCCCAACATAGCTTAAATCAAATTTTGTTATATTTTTATCATTTGTGTATAATATTAGAATCTTATAAATTTAATCTATATGGGACTCACTATTTTGAGTTTCCAAAACTTTAACTCTCTTATACTTACTTAGGAACTTCTCTAACACTTGAAATTCACTCAAAACACTCCAACTACTTCCAAAATAGTGTCAATTTTTTTTAATGAATTTAAATAAAGTTAAAAAAAAGAAAACCTTTATAAAAATTATCTAATAATTATTATTGGTTCTTAAATATACTACTTTGGATTTATTGTAAAATTTATGTTTCATTGTTAACTTCTCAAAAATTCATTCTATAATTCAATAAATTACTTTAGAATAACCCAACCACAACCTTTCTAAAATGAGAAGAGTATTAATAAAAAACTACCAGATAAGGTAATTTGTTTTTGACATAATTATATCTCTTGATTATAAAAATTTTTATCCAAGTGATGTAGATTATTTTATCCTCAATTATATTCTCAAATTAAACTCATATTTATTTCCCATTTTTTGAAATAACTATTTCATTTGGTTAATAGAACAAAAAATATATAAACTTGGAGGACTTATCCCCATTTGAATTCATTTTTAAAAATAAATTCATATATATCAATCCCAAATTGACAAAATAATCCAAATCATAGTGGGGGTCACTTTCAAATTTTCTCAAGTGAGAGGGGAAGTATTAACATAAAGTTTTTGAGTTAATTTAACAAACCAATATCTTAGTATGGATATTGTAAAAATATTTTCAATTTAACATTTGGTAAAAATTTAATTGTGTTTCAAATCACAATCAACCACTATTTATTTTATGAAATGGTACCTAATGTCAATGCGATTTAATATATAATGTTTAATTGGTTTATTTTCTATGGTTATCAAAATAAATTCTAAGTGGTCTCTCAATAGATATTATAAAATATTACAGTTATATCTATATCCATATCATTTATGTTTAATCATGTATCATTGAAATAAAAATTTATTTAGATATACTTAAGGAAACTACTTTTTTCTTTATGATATTCCAACTTACACAACTCTCACCAAGAAATAATGCTCCGCCTAAAGTGGAATTTCTTTCAGTGAAATATCTATCCTAATATACATATGTAAATAACTACAAAATAAAATCATATAAATATATTTTTATAAAATAATATGAAATTTAGAATTATTTTTATTTACCAAAAGGTTTTTTTATCTTTCAACATATGATACTTATATGGATCACTCTAAAACATTGCACAAAGAGTCCCAAAAAACACTATATTTAGTCTTGTAGTTGTCAATTAGAGAAGACTACCAATAATTTTTTTTGAAATTATTCAAATTAACTATGTTTATAACCTCATATTTTGGTAATTTTGTACCAAAAACTGTGGTAGTGGATATTTCTTTGAAATCATCCATTTTAAACCTATTTAACAATTCCCTGACATATTTTTCTTGGGATAAAAATTTGTAAGCACCCCTTTTCACAATATGAAATCCTATAAAATTATTCATCCCATCTAATATAAACTTTTCAAAATATCTTTTTATATGTTTGTAAAATTCCTCAAATAGGGACACTTTTTTCACCACAAAAAATAATTTCATCAACATATACAATGATAATTAGAGTTCCCATGGGCAGTTCCTTCATACAATTGTTTATATCAATATTTACCTTTTAAAATTTCATGTCTTTCAAACAACCCTATAGATTAGCTTAATATTATATATGGTATTATTTAAATATATTTATGGAATTCTTAATCCTACACACAATGTTGTCATCTTTATCAAGGGAAAACCCTCAGGTTATTCAATAAAGAATTATTCTTAAATACCACCATTAAATAATTCATATTTCACAAATATTTGAATGACATTATAATGTATATGTGCTGACAATTATAATAACATCCTTATGGTCTCAAACAAATCTACTGGTAGAATTATTTCATCAAAATAAACTCCTTCTATTTGGGAGTATCCTTTTTAAACGATCCTTGCTTTGTTTCTTATCACTTATCCATTTTCATTGAGTTTATTTTTAAAAACTAAACTAGTGATAATCAAAATTTTCTATTTTGGTCTTATAACATGATCCTAATTGGAGTATTCTAAATTTAATAAAGCTCTTAATTTATAAAATATATCTATTCCTCATGCTCATCTACCATATAAATATTTTGTGGTTCGAATTGTGAAATGAGTTCTGTTTGGTTTTTAAATATAAACAAACTTTTTGTTCGGAAAGGAACACCTTGATTGAAAATTATCTTTTTTAGAATAAATTTTATTATTAAATATATTATGGATCTATCCATTATTATCAAAAATCTCATCCTCATAAATAGTATAATGTGAATTAACTTCAACTATATTATGAAAATTTCTAGCTTCATTATCATTTTTGGTTTGAAATTTCCATGCTTGAAACTTAAAAAAACATATTTATTGTTAACTAACACATTTCTTCCTTATATTTTCAATTATTTTAACATAATAACACTCAATAATTTTGTGTTGTATCTTTTCTAACATTATGCGCCACTTCCATTTCAAAATAACCCATGAAGAGAAATTATTTTTATTTTTATTCAAACATGATAAGATTTGTTCCTTTATCTTCATATAATAAGGGATTACAAATATTTTAAAGAAATTAATAGTCAAATTTATCTTATAACACATATCATATTGTTTCACATGGGTATTAGGTCTCAAAAAACATCTATTTTGAATGTGAACTATAGTGAAAACTACTTACCACTATATATTTTTTAAAATTTTTATGCTTAGCTAGCATAAACCTTTTCATCTCGACAATTTTCATATTTTTACTATCATATGAATTAATTTTTAGGGGTGTATGGTGTGTTATAATGATAAATTATCCCATGATTTTATAGATCAATTTAAAAATCATTGAATATATATTATTTTTCTGGATGTGATCTAACTTCTTTGATGTACACTCATAGATCCTTTCTAACCCGCATTCTAATGATTTTTGACATTTAAATTTCTTCAGAATTATGCTTCATAAATAATAAAATTTTCATTTAGTTGTAATAATAAGCGATTTAATGAAATAATGATCACCTTTGGTTTAATTGTATCTCATAGGACTACAAAAATCTTAATACAATAGTTCCAATGGTATAGTGGATAGAATATCAACTCACTTATATGTCCCTTAAACTATATTACTCTCATATAATGTTTCAAAAACAGAATCTCTCTCAATTTTAAGTTGGGTAAGGTCTCTCACCATTTGATGTTTTTTTATTTTACTCATGTTACTGTGAATAATTTTGAAAATTATTTTGTGATATAGATTATTCTCATCCATGGCACTAAAGTAGCACAAATTGGATTTGTCACCGAATTGAAACAAATAACCCCTTTTTCTTTCCCCCATGGTAATGAACCATTTATATTTGGAGTTCCTAATGATGCATGAATTATTTTTAAAATACCACTTCATTCCCATCATCAGAATATTATCTCACACTATGTAAATTTTGTTTCATCCCTTACACAAAATCACTTACTTGTATTTGTGATTAATTTAATTAATCTATGTAGTTACAACACCTATAATTTTCAATGAACTATCATTGCTAAAATTTATTTCTCCTCTTTAATGATCTTATATGTTTTTCAAGATTTTTGTTTTTCTAGTCATGTATAGGGAATAACCACTATCAACGATCCATGGCTTTCATTTCTTACCATCTTTTAATGTAATTTCAACTACAAGAGACTTTTATTCCTATTTTTTAAACCCCTTTCCATTTTATTTATAATAATAATGTCCAAGATTAATTTTCACAACTTTATCAACAAAATAACTTTACTACACACATTCATCAAAACATTCTTCTAAAAAATAAAAATGTATTTTGAGTATACAAATTAAGTGATTTTTGTATCCACTTCTTGATTTTTCAATGTTTTTTTCTTTGTCATCATAGATTTTCTCCCCATATATTCATAACTTATTATATTTAAATAAATATTGTACTTATAGGTGTATTATTTATGACCAAATTTTCCACAACACCAACCATTTCCACTGAATTTGAGTCTTGTATAATAATATAAATTTAGTCTATAATTTTTTTTTATAGTTATACTTTAAACTTGATTATGTATAGAAGAGGAAATTTTTCTTGGATTTATCATTTATTACTTTCATACAGGTGAAGTTTTTAACTAAATTTTCTTAGCCTAAACTTGTATAGATTTAGAATTAAGATCTGAACTATTATTCAAAATATATTTACAATCATATTTTTCTAGTATATATTTAACTTAATTTCTTATTATAGATTGTTCGTGTGATTTAGAAGTTTCATAATTGAATTAAATTTATTTTTTAAATTATTATTTGATACTCTTTAATTCATTATCAATTATAAGATAATTTTAATTTAACTTACCCATTTCACATTATATCCAAAAATAGTTTTACTTGAAGATATTTCCGGATTTTTTCAACATTAACAATTTTTTTCTTGAGTCATTTGAGTTTTAAAATGATCATAGCATCTCTTTAAAAAACACTTTTTTGGAATCAAATTTCCTTTCATTTAATTTCATCAATTATTTTATTTACTTCTTGTGATTAAAGTTATACTCAAAGCATTATTTTAATTCATATTTGATCATATTCTCTATGTTTTTTCTTCACCACTTACCAATCAATGCTTGAGTAAATTTATTACTTCTCTCTATGTTCCATGAAATTAGATAATTTATTAGAAGATTTATTATATGATTCATTGTAATATTATGTATGTTATTCCTTTTTTTCTCTCATTAATCTTCTTCTTTTCCATCTTGGGAACTTCTTCTTTATATTACCACAATTTTTAATTTTTTGAGCTATTCCCATTTCTTCTTTTAAGGTTTCTCATCATGATCATCAATTTAAAATTCATAAATTTTATTCTTTAGATATTTGATTTAAAATTTTCTTATAACTAGAACATTTGATACATTTCAAGGAAAATTTACTGTTATATTTACCATTTAATTTTCATAAAATGTTTTAATATAAGAGAAATGATTATCCTGTAATTCTTCTCCACCTAATATTATTCATTTTATTTAGTTTATGTTTTATGTTTTTTATTTTTACTTGATCTTTATATGAATTAAAAATATATCTATTATTTCAATTGATATTTAAAATAACGTTTCTTTCACATTTCATAAGTAATGACAATATTTTGTATCTCATCCAAGGTAATACCCTCTCTATCCTCCAAATATGAAATTTTTGGATCAACTACATCAATTAAATTTATCAAAAGTTTCTTCAAAATGGTGTATTATTTATTCTTTTCACCTTAGAATCCAAAATTTCTCACTATTTTATTGAATCTAGTGGAGTAATCATATATGGTTTACTCTTCACCCATTTTTACATATTAAAACATAATTATACCAATTTATATCTTTACCTCTTTGAATTTTACATCGCCTTCATAACAATTCTCAAGTTTTTTCCATAATTACTTAGAAATTTTAAGTCCCATAACTTTGGTGAAAAGTTTCTCTAAGAGTGAAATAATTATGGAATTTATTACATCACCATCAACCTCAAGATTTATTTTGTTTGTGAATGTAATCTAATATCCTCTTTTAATAGGTGGGATACCCATTATCACAATATATAACACTTTAGGGTTATGTGAAAATATGTAGGGGAACATTTTATATTTATAACCATGAAAATTATTTCCATTTATTGTGAGTGCACCCTGATGTCCACTAATTTGATATTTTCAATTTTACAATCCTTGAGGATCTAACATAGGGAACTTAGATTCTATGATTAAAATTGATGGTCCCAATGTCTTGGGTTAAGACACTTGAGGGGGGGGGGGTGAATTATATATCACCCACTTTTAATCTTTTTATTGAAATAAAACCCTATTAATTGTAAGGATCTGAATCATTCTATATAAAAACACAACCTTTCATGATAAAAGAAAAAAATAATGCACAAAATAATTTTTACAAGGTTGGACCTTAGTGTGAGAGCCTAATTGTTTTACATTTTATTATTATTTCAATCCATAATGTTTTCCACTATAGTAATAAAAATAAATTTTAGTGGATATGGAGGTATAATTATTCACCTATAGTTCATAAATTTTTACTATTTACAATCTTTTATATTATCTCCCTACTATTACAATGAAACAAAACAACACCAGTTAAGAAAGATATCTAACAAGTTCATATTTCTCCATCAAAAAAATAAATACCTTTATCTTTAATCTAGTAAGTGTCATGAATATAGATATACTAGCTACATGAAGATCTAGATAGGTTTTCATATTATTATCACTAAAATATTGATCATACAGATTCTCAAATATCAATAATATCAGGACTTCATGATAAGAATCATCTTATTATCCTTAATCACTTTATCGCATCTCTATATCATGAAAATTTATTTTGATACCATGATACATTTTCAGTGATCTCAACATGATTCACTTTGACAATCTATCATCAATTCCCATGATCCAGATTAAATAAATCATGGAATACTCTATATAAATCCCAAAAAAAACTACATATTGTTCGATCTCTATATTTGAATGAAAATCATGCAATACAAATCTAACCTATAATATTCAGATGTGGATTATAAAAATCTCCCAATAATCTTCAGTGATGAGTCACCATATCCTTAACCTTTGTTTATAATTATTTCAAACAAAACACACTTTGAAATGAATATCCTGATACTCACATTCACATTTCCTCTTTCATACTAGAATTCCTGAAACACAACGTGCCTTGGACTATGATATATGGATCTCCAACATATCACTTCAAGGTTTGTCATGAAATTTCATGAAGATAGTCAGAATGACTATGGTGGGATTAATTCAAATCAATAGGTAATTATTAAATTCACCACCAAATTCACAATGATGTGGTCTAAATCAACTTCCCATTTTAATTGACCTTCTTAGACAATCTCCTTAATGGGAGCCTACTATGATGACTAACACATTCAAGTTGGTATTCAACATTTTTTCACAGGAAAAAACCAAGATCAATGAAATGGTGAAAAATCATTATCAAATTTTCAACCACTATAAAAGTTTTACCCTTTCACTATGGTGTGGATTCCATAATGTCCCAAAATATATTTCATATCATTTATGTTGAACAATGTTCACTTTTCTTGAGTACCACATTAGACTTGTTCTCAAATCCCACTTCTATATCATACCCAACACTCCATTTAATGAGCAGTTAACTCTTATGGTACTGAACCATTCCTGAGCCACTGGTCCTATTTATCCACATGGAGTTTCCAAATTCCATGTTTTAATGATACTCAACCCATGAATTACACCTCACTGATACACTTCTCTTCTTCCACTATCTAGTTTGTCTACAATTGTGCTTAGACTCTACCTTATGATGGAAGAGCCTAGCTCCTATGAATGGCCTTTGGATGTAATTTTTTTGGGTCTTAAAACTCCTCTTTATCCTGACATAGATTGAATCATAATTTTATGGTTTTTAAATTAGTTTCACACAATATTAACATCCTCTAAATTTGATCTGAAACACTTCTTCATACCCTAGATTCCTTATAGCTACACCACATCATGTTGAACATCATTTTATCCCAACTTCACTATAATGATTCAAAAGTAACTCCCAAAAAGCTTTGATACATGGCATGTTGTCCACAAAACATTTTGGATAAGAAAACTTTTATTCCACTATGGAATTTTCCTTCATATGGGGAACCTTGTTTCCAACTTCAAAAAAATGCCTATCCATATCCCCTTTCCTAGGAATAACTCCTTAAATATTAAATGGAAAAATAACCCACCATAGAAACACATTGGCATGGTATTTTCTATTTTTAGTTCCTGTAACTTTAACTTCATAACCTAATAACATTTATAACACTTAAAATTGACTTATAAATGTATCAACTACTTCAAAAATAGTATCAAACATTTTCAACGCTTCTTAAAAAAGTTGACAACAAAAGAAAAACTCCATTACAATTCTTCAAAAATTCAAATGGATTATTCAATAAAATTTTCAAAATATTCAAAACTTGATTTTGTATTGATAGATACTCCAATTTCACTTGACCATCATCAACTTTTCCTTTGATGAAGTGTTACATTACCCTGATATAATTTTTTATTGAATGATGGATTTTATTTTTTATAATACTAATTGAAATATAGTTATCACACATAATAGAAATAGAATATTTCACATCAACTATAATATAATTAATATATAATTTAATCCATAGTAATTGAGTATAATATTAATTAGGTAAAATATATTCAGCCTCCTTAGTTCTTAAAAAAATTTATTTCTTCTTAATTATCCATGAAATTCATAAACATCCATGATAAAAATAACTACCCTATATTGGATTTAAATCATCTTATAAACCTATCCAATCTGAATTAGTGTATCCCAATAACTCTTACTATATTATTTTATAAAAAACAACAAAAAATAAACTGTATTATTGATACTTTGAAGTAATCATTTCACCAAAATCTTGTGGATTTCTCTTAGATAACTTTGGTGTCATGAAAATTGGCATGTGGAAAATATAATATTCAGTCGTGTTGATATTAAGTATAAGAGGATTACAATTATTTTTATATACTCCATGATATCGACATCATTTCCACCACCATCTCTTGAAAATTTTATATGGGTAGCCACCACAATCATAATTGGATTGAGTTCTTCCATTCTAAATATCTTGAGTAAATATTCGGTATATTTTGATTTAGAAATAAATGTTCTATACCTTATTTGAGTCATTGATAAGCTAAGAAAAAATGTTAACTCACAAATCATATAAATTTAAAACTCACACCTCATATATTGTTAAAACATATTTCATTTTGAATCATCCGACCCTCGAAAAATTATTTCATCCACAAAAAGGATCACCAACATTTTTTGATACTTTTACTTCTTGATGGAGTGGTTGTGATCCATTCTTATATATTGGAATCCAAGCTATATAAAGTATTGATAAATCATAAAATATTAAGATCTAAATGATTTTTTAGTTCATAAAATGTTTTCTTCTACCTATTTTTTTTCTCTTGTCTATATATATGAAATCCATTTAATTTATCGATTCATACCTCCTCAAGAACTTTATGAGTCAATTATGTTTTGACATCTATTTGGTATACCTTAAAACCTATTTAAAATGATATTTATAAGAAATTTAAAATGGTTTCTAACTAGTAAATAAGGGTGAATATATAATCAACATCAATCTCTTTAATTTGGAAATATATCTTATACACAAGTATTTTTTTTATAAGTTTCCATGCCATTTTCATTATGTTTTTCTGAAACACCCACTTGATTCTGATGACATTTTTAGTTTTCATCCTTGAAAAAATTTCACATGATTATTACTTTTCAAATTTTTCAAGTTATTAATTCATGTAATTGAACCAATTGATATCCTTTTAAGACATGTTAATGGTTTTAGACTCATATTGATACAAAATAGAGGTTTTTTCTTGAGTCTTAATCCTATGTTTTTGCATTAGAGCTGTCTGATCGAACAAAATATTCTAGTAACTGATTTTTGACTTGAATCTTACTCTATTTATAGATTTTGAATGAATTGTATTTTCTTAATTTTTAGTTTCATAATCAATGTATTGTAGATCCCTTTTTTATCTCCTTGATTATTCAATCTATCATCTCATTATTCATACATTTTATCACTATTTGTTGTTAAAAACTACTCATTGTTTTCAAAAATCTACTCATTTTCAACAACCATTACATCTTGAATTTAAAAAATGTTCCCAATAATTTTAATTTAGAATTTTTATTTCTTGATTTTGGATGGATATCCAAGTAAAATACCTTCATCCTCATGATATTAAAACTTACAATTCTTATATTTATTGAGAAAAAAACATTTAATTATGGAAATATGAAAGTACTTTAGTGTTGGATTTGTCCCATACCAAATATCATGGAATTTATTTTCTTTATTAGAAAAAACATTTATATTAGAGATGTATAATGATTTAGTCAAATATTCCCACCAATAATTACCTAGTTCATTCTTTTCAATGAGAACTTCCCAATCCATATCATTTATATTTCAATTCCTTATCTCTATAAATCTGATTTATTTGAGAGTATTCACTAAAAACACTTGATTCCTTATCCCATTATTCTAAAGATGTTATTCCACCTTAATACTAGTTCATTATATTCCATTATTAGTCCATAACTTATAAATTTTCAGCCCAAACATCTTATCCTCTAACCACTGATAATGCGTGATACATTTAAAAAATTTGGATTTGTGAGTAATTTCAATCATCCAAGACATATTAGTATAATTATAAATAAAAGATACATAATGCCTATTTTAATCCATGTATTTTGGTGTCATAGGACCACACACGTTGACATGATAAAACTCAAGAAACCTTTTTGATTTCTTCTACTTTGGTACATAAGTATTTTGAACAATATTCATTTTTTGATAAGTTTCACACATGAGAGTGTGATCACATGAGAGTTTAGGGATATCTCATGGTCATTTATTTTTACCAAGTCTTTTATTTATTTTTTGGCTCAAATACTCAATCCATTTGTGATAAAATTTATTTTCTTCTTCCTTGGATAAAACACCTATCTTCCTCTCCATCAATGAGGTGTATGATTCCATTATTATGCTTCCCTTGCATAAAAATAGCCCCATATATTCATTTATTAACACAAATATTTTTTTTTAAATTAACAAAATGAACCAAGTCAAATAATTGACCTAAAATAATTATTTTTTACTAAGGTCTTTAACACCTAAAACATCCATGCACATTAAGTCTTTTCCTCCAATTTTGGATCTTCTAAATCAAAAAATATTTATCCCTTAATAATTTCCAAATATAAATACACCATCCTTGTTATATTTTATACATGTGATAAGATATGTTTTCACCCTCACAAGGGAATAGAAGCTTATATATAAAATCCATACTCAATATTGATCTATAACTTTCATATAAATTTCAGTGATGTTGTCCTTCTAAGATTTTCATTTCATGATTTATCTTTTCTCATGTCCTTCATTTGGTGATAAAAAATATTTTTCCACCCCTAAATCTATTATATTATCTTCATATTATAGATATATAAAATGATTATGAGTTTTTAGCTTACTTGATAACAATTATAGATACTATGATCTTATTCATCTAGTCTCCTTTGAAATATTTATTTATACCCTTGATAAAAAATACACATACTTATGTCTATACCTTTTACAAAAAATAAATAACCATTAACAATATATAAAATATAGGAAATTATACTAATTATTTATTTCTCTCAAGCATCAAAATTTCTGTTTTCTATAAAAAAAATATTGTGTGTTTCCCATATTTCCAAATTAAAAAAACCAGATATATAGTGAATTATTATGTATCTTAACTGCTCAAACTATAATATTTTTATTCCTGAAATGAGTTACTAAAAAAACCTTCTTTCATGAAGTATGTTCTTCTAGTCTCACATTAAACACCACTGATGTTTTTACTAAGGATCAATCCCTTCAATAAATTTACCTTTATCTTTGAAATTTTGTAGTTGTAGGAAATAGTTTAATTTGTTCATTTAATGACCATGTACCTCCTTTGCTTCTTTAGTAACCAATGAACTAAACCTTCCCGGAGTCATATTGGGGGGGGGGGTAAAGTATCTCTTGATCATCAATCTTTAATCACATAATCATAAATTATTATTTGATTTACTAAATTATTTCAACATTATATTTCATGAAATTAGCCACGCCATCAATAATTTAGGCCTATTCTTTTATTTTGATCTTAAGATCAATCTATTTATCTGAGTTTCAATAATTTTCATATTTAAATCATCTATTCTCACTTTCTAATCAAAATTATCTTGTTCTTGCTACTATATATAAATCTTAGAGTCACATAACACTCCATTTTATTTCTTTATATTGTCCCTCTAAACATAAATTTATTCAGGTTCAACTTAAAGTTTATCATGGAGTTTGAATATTCCCAAAAATTCACCACCATCATGATCAAATTCCCCCACTTTTGATGTATCTATAAAAACAAAAAAAATCCTTCATTGAGGACATTTTTGACCTCAACATCATCCGATTAAATTTATTTTGAGATGATATCTTCTTGGAAAATCATGTTCTTATTTTCATTGACCTTTTTCTATACTCATTCACTTTATTTTCTCAAATTTAAGTGATTTATTCATGGATTATTCCTCTTCATCATCACTGTGGAATTTATTTAGACATATTTCATAGAGATGTATAAATTTTACACATTGAAATAATGCAAGTGAAATCCTACCTTTGAATTTTCCTTTTTTACTTTTAATATTTGAGGAGATAAAATACATCACTTCACCAATATATCTATCCTCAAGACCATCCTATACTTTTATATTCTTCATTTCCTTAAATGAAACTTCTTAATAATTATCATTTTTCATAACTTTGTTGTCATTTTTAAATTTTTTTTCAATGAGAGTTGTATGAAGACTATCTAACACTACATACTTTGGGTATTTTTCTTAAACCATCAAAAACTTCAGATTGAATCACAATGGTAAAATCCTAATGATCCACTTCATGGTTTTAACATCAACCAGATTTTTTCCATGACCATGAATGACCTCCATAAGGATACTCACATAAACAAAGAATGGATTGATAGTTTCATTCAGGTGCATTATAAAATCTCTATAAATGTTCCACAATACCTAAATATCATCTTCACATTCCTTGGAGTCTCTTTCATAAATTTATAGAATTTTTTCCCACATGGAATGCAAGGATTTACTTGACGTCACCTTGGTGTATATAACATTAGATAATGAACCTCCTAAAATGTTGAATCCTTTAGAATAAACATTAATATTCTTAAGACCATTATTTTATAGTGATCTAATTTCCATGTTCGTCAAAATAACATTTTGGAATCTATGTAGAAATCTATTCCTAATAATAAAAATCAGTGTTGCATCTAATTATTCAGTAATGATAAATTATTTCCATAAAAAATCATAAATACGACAATGGTGCTTCAAATAAATAAAAAAATCACCAAGAAACTTTTTTTGGTACCACTTATTGGTCCCAAACATGGTTTATAGCCTGAGAGGTAGCTGTGGATCGATTTATTTTAAACTCTTTGAAAAACTCTTACTAATGATATTTTCACACTTTTAATTGGAAGTCATATCTCTTTATCATAGTCAATATGAATCAATAAAATAGTAAAAGTGATACACATAATATTTTTACTTGGTTTACCCAAGTTGGGATAATCCAAGGAGTATACAAAGGAAATGAGTTAATACACATGAAACACCAAGTTCACTAATTTTATTTTATAATAAGGAGAAGATGAATTTATGCACTAGGTCTATAACCTTCATAAAATAAATAAATAATTCACCACTCATACTATAATATAGATCACAGTACATTACTCACTATTACAAAATTGGGTTTATCTAGTGCTAGGGCTTTAAAAACACTAGCTAAAAGCACTTTTAAATACCCCCTTTATTAGTGATTGTAAAAAACGCTAATGGGGGTGGTATTTATAATGGGTTTTTTACTAGCACTGGTATAAGAAAAATTTCAAAAAAAAAACTATATTCCCTTTAAAATAATATATTAATATATAAAAATATTTTTATTGATATAAATATAATATATATATTTAAAATATGTTTTAGATAAGGTAAATAGGAATTTACACTAAATATAAAAGATATTTAGTGAAAATAGAAATAATTTTAAAAATTATTTTTAAACAACAATTTTCTTATTATTATCGTGTAACAATAATTTAATATCAATTGGAAGATAAAAAAAATTGAAATGTTATTAGAAGATCTAAAATAAGTTGAAAACATAACTCAAAACTTCAAACGGACATAAATTTTGATCCGGGTGTCTGTTTGAGCTCTAACACATACCAAATAGAGGCATGCGATGAGCTCTACACCCTTAGTGACATAGATAAACCACAGTCATGTTTTTTGAGGCCTAAAAGGTCTATAAGGCCTCTAAAACTGAGTTTTTAGTCGGGGTACCCTAATTTTTTAATATTCAATATAATTTCATCCTCATTTAAGGGTATTTCCCTCTTTTTTAGTGGGGAATGAATTTATTCTACATATTAAATTCTTATTGATATTATGGTTTTAAAATTTTATCATTTTTTAGAATATTGTTTTATATATAATTAAATATATGAATTTTTTACATTTACTTATTTTAAATCACTTGAATAAATTCATATATCAACATATTTACATAGAAATGTATTTTTAAATATATAAAATAAATATTTATTATTCATTTTATATAAAGTAAAAAATTATCCATTTTATTTACCTTATTAAAATGAATTCATATATATATATATATAACTTTTTATGTATACATATTTGTGTATATTAATAAACACACACACACACACATATATATATTATAATATATATAAATGAATATTAGTATATAATATATTTAAATAAATATAATTGTGTATATATATATCAAAAAATTGAAAATATATACAAAAAATAGAAAAGTCATTAAATATACAACAAAATACACATGATATAGTGGTAAATAGAATTCATTCACATAAGGGAGGTATTGGGATTGAATCCAGGCATACAAAATTATTTTATGTATCCTTTTAGAATTGAGAAATGGAGGTGAGGTGCATGATGGAAGATTGCTAGTAGAAATCACTGAGAAAAGGGGTCGGGGGTCTGTGAAAATTAATTATTTTTTTCCATTTTTTAATAGCGGGTTTTTAGTACTATTAAATGACACCCTTTAACAACACTAAAAAAGTGTTTCTAAAGGCACCCTTTAACAATGCTAAAAAAGTGATAATAAAGGGTGCCTTTAACAATTATTTATTTTAGCATTGTTAACCCCCTTTTTAACATTGATCACTATATCAATGATTTTTGAGTGCTGATAAAACCCTTTACTAGAAATGTTAAAGCTCTGATTTGTAGTAGTGACTTGTAATATTCCACCTTCTTCCATGAAAACAAGTATAAATTTACCTATTGTTAGTGTATTAATCAACCCAACATTCACAAAATTCTAGTGAGATATCTCTTAAAAAAATTCTTCTTCCTTCTGCAACTTTCCGGTGCAAGCTTGGAATTATTTTTTAACATTTTAGAGATTGACCTAGAATTCTACTATAGTTTTCAAAAAAAAAAATCTTTAAAATGTTTGTCTCCTCCTATTCTCTAGTTATTTCAAGTAGAACGATATATATCTTCACTTTATTCCCATATCAAGAGAGTCTCCATGATATCTTGTTTTTTATTTCTATTTTAAAGATTTTATTTACCAAATATATATTTGAGAAGTATTTATATACTTAAATTTGGAAATTCTACATTCAATAGCTCGATTTCCTCCAGAATTTAATTCCCACCCAATCTCCTTATTTTTATAAAAAAATAGATCATTAATATTTGGTCAAATCCCATATTTGAATTTTAAAATGAACTCATTACTATTATACAAATGGTTCCACTCCCCTATTCATGTCATGTTATTTGGTTAAAACCATATTCTCCAAGTCAAAAATAAATTTTAATTTAAATAATTGAATTATCATTAAATAATTCTCCTTTATTTTAGGCATGATATTCCCCACTTACAATGATAAAACCATTAATTTCATTTTAATTATTATTAAAATATCTCATAAATTACTATAGGCCAACCTTCTGTATAAATGGGTAAGGGAATGATCCTTGTGTACTTCTCTAAATGAATCTTATGGTCTACCAAAATTACCTTTACAATCCACCATAATTATCCTTTCTAAAATTTCCTTTGTCATTAAATTTTCATAAAAGTTTTCTAAAATGACTCTTATGGACTTCAGAAATGACTCTTGTGGAATCACCCTTTATCACATAAAAACTCTTATGAAAACCAGTATGAATATTAAATAATATCTAACAACCCTTATGGTTTCATAAATTTTGAAAAATGACTATTACACTCAATAGAATAACTCTTATAGAATTTAATTTGACCCTTACAATTCCCGCACTTAGTTAATTTTCTACACCTTGAAGATAAAAACTCTTACCAAATATAATGATCCTTACAAAATAACCAATATGAGGGTGATATATTATTTACTACATTTATATTCCATCGTATGGGTTCCCCTTATGATTTTTTACATAGATATATTTTCACAATCATACTCAAAACCAAAATTTCTATAATTCTAGAATAATACTACCTTTGAACTCTATCCTTCATGAAATATTCCCCCAATGACTCTATAAGCTATTTTAAAATTTTCTTTTACGAACTTATCAATAGACATAACCCAAAAAAAAAATTTAAGGGTATTTTTCCTAATAGAAAGAAATATATATTTTAGGTATATGTGTCATTATATGATTTTATCCTTCATAAGATACCACTTCACCCACAACATCACTGAAACTAGGGAAAATGACCCCCTCTAAGAGAAGATCCCATGTAAATGGGGCATGTTCCTGTAAATAATAGGTTATCCCTCTGTGGATCCATGACCAAATTTCCAAAATCCTTAGTAAAGAATTCATTCACCCAAGTACCACACTTTAGGCCATGCTCATCCTCCAAAGTATATCAAATATAGTACCCATGTTACCATGAAATAGATCCAAATCCATCCTTAAAGGTTATATATGAATGAACCATTCACCGAGGCCACATACCTAGGATAACCTCAACCCTTTCACCCGATAAACCAAAAGACCATATTGGAACCCCTTCCCTAGGATAAATTACCTAAAATCCCATTTTTCTCTGGCCTCCCCCATAACCTCCCATCTTATATGACATGGTTATTGAAGATACTTGTATATTCCCTTCAAATAATTTATTAACTTGATAATGGGACATCCATTGGTTATTCTCCCTAATATATAAGGTCCCCAGGGTATATTAAATCATGTATCACCTAGATAATGAGGATCCCTTTTCTTAGGGAATTAGTGGGATCTCTATGGATTAAGACACTTATCCTAGATTCTTTAAACCAGTACCTATAGCTATAAAAAATCTATCTAGTATATATTTTTCTTATCAATAATCTAGATACAAACAAAAAGCCTTCAATTGAGTGAAACCACCAACATAAATGGCCTCTCATGCATAATACCCACACCAAAAATTTATTAGGAACCCATGAAAAATAGTCCATTTTATACGTCTTTAGACTCTCAAAAATTGATCTTCATAATATAAACTTAAAATACAAGAAACAATGGATCTATAAAAACCATTTTTATCATTGATTTATGTGTTGAATACTTATATGAAGTAGAGCACATTGGTCTCCATATATCTTAACATCTGTAATTCAATAGTGAAGGCAAAGAGATTCATGAATTAAATATAAAATTAATTACATATGAAATAGTAATAAAGACACATTTATACATTTTAAACAACACATATGAGGTTAAAAAATATTTATTATCATACAACACTTGATTTAAGGAAAGATATTTGAAATAAATGAAAAGTGGTTTATGAATGGGATGAAAAATAAATTTTTTACATGTTTTAATAATGAAGTCAACACTGATTAATTTATATTAAAACAATCTAATTGGATATTTGGGAAAATATGTGGTAATGTGATCACATGGTTTGGTTTTTATATTAATGGTTATAATTTTTATAAAACACTAGTACAAAAAGACTATAATTAAAAATATATGAGTAATGGTTTTCACTAAATCAATATATTTTCTTAGTGAAAAAGATAAAAAACCAATTTATGAATCAAAAACATACTTTAGAGTTGTTGAGAATATATCAAAAATTGATTATAATAAATTTCAAGTACCAGTGTTTAAGTGTAATTGGGTTGATATTAACAGCGGTGTGAAACATGATTATTATGAATTTTCACTTATTGAATGAAAATATTTAGCTTCAAAGTGGAATAATTTTTCAAGGAAACACATGTGAAATAGATATTTTATACCATTGAAACATAAAATAATCAATAGTCCATCATTTTGTAAGAGAAAAAATTCTTTTGGGTAATGAGGATATTAATTATGTTATAGATTTAGGTGATATTTATTTATCTATTACATAATTAACTAAGGATAATAATGACTATGATGTATACATAGTCCATGCTATATGCATTGATCATGTAGATGGGACATGTGAAAATACTATGTTACTATCTTAACTATTTAAGAGAATATTTATATTTTTTTGTGAAACTTAAACATGTAGAATTTTTTTAACTTAGATATTTAAATATATAGATGTTTATCACTTATACCATTTTTATATTAATTTTTATATTCATTAATTTCAAGTATACATTTTTAGTTAAATAATCCAGAAATAAGTTTTCTATAATGATTTCATTGTATTCATAATTTTTTAGTATGATATTTTCTTCACCTTTTTTTGTTAACAAAATAGATATAATTTTTTTATTATGAATGAATAAATTTTCAATTCTAACAACCATTTAATTTTAATAAAATATAGGTATACAGTATTACGCATTTTTAGATGTTGATAATTTCTTAATTTTTTACATTATATTTTTATATTTATCAATTTAATTTACATAGTTTTTTGGTTGAATATTTTTGACATTATTTGTTTTTTATGACCATTTCATTGATTAATCATTTTCTGGCCTTAAATTTTCTTCAATTATATTTGTTTAAAATATAGATATAATTTTATTTATATTATTGAAAATCATTTTTTTACTTCTGATGATCATTTAATTCTAATCAAATACAAGACAAATAATTACATATTCTTAGATATTGATCATTTCTTCCATTTTTTGTGTTAATTATTATATTAATTAGGCTCATTCACACATTTTTTAGTTAAAGAATCTTAATATAATTTTTTTACCACGACTATTTATTTGTATTAATAATTTTATTCTATGCAGTTTTCTTAAGATGTATTAGTTTACAAGATAGATATAATTTTATTTCTATTACAAATAATAATTCATTTGACTTTTTATAATCATTTAATTTTAATTGAATACAGGTACACATAATTTCTTTTAAGTAGCATAAATCTATTTAAATGACATCCATAGAGGATGAGGTTCATTTACCATGGTATGTGTATGTTTATCTATATAAATATGTCTACACTAGTTAAATTATTTAAGAAATTAATCTTATATTTATCAATTTTTTCTTCTTCTCTTCTTCTTCATCTCTATAGAATATGATACCTAAAGTTAGAAGATGTGGTATTACAAATTTTCCAAAACTTTTACATTATCTCAGGGAGAAGAGATTTCTAAATGAATTAGATGATAAAAATAACCATATAGGACTAAATGTTAAGAATTTATAAGTTTCATGGATATTAAGATTCATTGTAATTTTATTATTGTAACACCCATATATTTTAAATTATATATTTATTTAAGACCTAATATGTTTAGTACCATTTGATACGTGCAAAAATGAAGCATAATGAATTGCAGAAAAATATATAATAATTAAAATATATCCATATAATTGGTGAATAAAAATACATGTAACCATATTATAAAATATATATTGATATGAAAGTAAAGGTCATTATTAATGTAGAGGCATTGATAAATTTAATTAGTGTAGTTAAATAACAAATAAGAAAGATTTATGATTTAAAATATAACATTTCTAAAAATTAAATTTTTATTTGAAAATAAATATATCATTTAATATAATATATTATTTGTATGAATAATATATTAACACTAGTTTGATTAGTAATTAATAGGAAATAAGAATAAGAATAGATAATGTTTTAAAAAATGTTATTTTCTAATGGAAATAATTTTCATTACATTTTTATGTTGTTTTTTAAAAGTTAAATTCTTATATCCTAGATTTTTTATTTTTTAAAATAAACATTATTTTTATATTAATCATGTTAATATTATCTTAAGATGTTTTTTTTATAAAATTGTTGATTTTAGGTGAATAGTGAAAATATAGTTTAAAAAACTGTAATTTTTTTGAATTTATCATTATATAAGAAAAACCTATAAGTTTATAAAAACATTTAAATGATAAAATATTTATTAATATATTAAAACTATACATTTCTAACTACCATTTTTAATTTAAAAGTTTTTGGAGCTTAAGTAATATTTTTCAATAGAAACAGTTTTTAGTCTTTTCTTTTAATTAAATATTATTTTACTAAAATTGGTTTTGTATTGAGTTGAAATCCACCCCACATTTATTGGTTTTAGAATAAACAAATTTATATCATGAAAATAATAAAAGTGGATAATTTTATCCTACACATAAATGTTTTTCTTAAAAACTCAGTTTTTCTAAAAATGAGTTCTTATGCGTAAAATGTGCTAATGTTAAAAATTAATTTTCTTACACAAAGAAATTTTATCTGATGAAATAGATGTAATATTTTTAATTATTCAGTTCAAATTATCTCATAATCTCCATTATATTCTTATGTATTATTTTAACATCTTGTGTTTTGGACTTGGTTGAAATTTCTAAAGGAATTTGAAATATTCATTTTCCAAATGGATTGTTTTGAATTTTGGGAATATGAGTGAGGTTATAAGGGTTTAAGTATCTATAAATGATGTTTTGAGATGTGTTCTATGTTTTGGTGGATGTCCTGAGCGATCAGGTGAACACCGAAGGAATAACAGGCATGCCAGGCTGTAGGAAATTCACATCCTGAATCTCATTCATGACGTGAATTAGTATAATGGGGTGTGTCTTAGAGAATTTAGGACATGAAATCCTAGGTGTTTTACCCTTATTAATTCAAGATGTTAATATAATTCAAATTAGGAATTTGGTTAATGTCATGAATCCAATTAATGACATTAAAGGGGTTTACGATGAGTGGTTGGAAAATACAGGATGTGAAATCTCAGGGGGATTACCCTGAGGAATTCATAGTGTGTATCTAGTTCACATCATGAATTTTGTTCATGATGTGAAACCAGTTAACAAATTTAATTCTTTAGGTTGGATTTTTAAAAAGAGTAAATAGGGGCTTGATAACTTCTTATTTTTTTCTTCATAGAGGGGAGGCAACACATGAGGTCTCAACAACGACTCATACCCCTCTACTAGTGTCCTCTGAATCTTCTTCTTATGGTGTCTAAATGGTGCACCATCATATGAGTTACATATACCTCAGTAATCTATCATGTTTTATTGCTTCTTTCCTTTGTTTACCTTCCCATAAGCAATGATAAATCTATTCGAACTCATTTCCCCAATTTTAGGTCATTTTTCAGATATTCCTATTTCTCTTGAACTAGCTTGATTCAAGGATGGATAATGGATAAGTGATGTATCTTATGTGTGAGTTAGGATATATATGTATTTTAATTTAAATTTTCATCAATTTTTAAAATACTCCGCTATTATGAACATTGAATTTTCTATAAATTGATTTTGAAATGCTAAATAACTTAAATTAAATTTCCAAACCATGACCAAGACCCCTTTCAAACCCTTCAACATTATTGGAGGATAGTGGCCTAAACTTGGTCCAACCCTTGGGTGTGTCCTTTTTCTATCCAATTACATTGATCATATATTCCCCTAAAAATAAAACAGATTAATTAAGAATAATTTTTTTGTTTAAATTCTTATAGACTTAATGCCTTGATAAAATTTTTACCACTATTTTAGATTTATTAAATTATCCTCCATGTAATAGATGTTTATTTTTTAATTAAATTTATATCGATATGGATGGTATAACTTGAATTGTTTATAATAAAACCACTATTGTGGTGTGTTGTATTATAAAATGTATATGATATACTCAAATGGAATTAATTGTAATGTGGATGGGTGTGGCACTGCATTATTTTATTTCTTAGAGTCCAAACCATCTCCTAAGTGGTTGTATCCTTATTCTTATTCAATGGTTACTTAAATTAAGTTTATGGTGAATGGAAATACAATGTCATATTAATTTTAGAAAATTATGAATTAATCTTTGGGATAAATGAGCCATCACAATATTAAAACACACTTTAATTAACCCCTACATACTTCATGATATTGAGCATGGAATCCCTTACTTCATGATACTAGGAACGGATTACCTAGGCATTCTATCTGTTAATTTATGATGTTGGGTATGGAATCCCTTGTGCATGGATTCCCTAATACATTGTGATACTTGGGCATTACGTCCCTTGGACATGGAATCCCTTATAATTGTGATACTTGGGTCTGGAATCCCTCCTATATTGTGATACATGGGCATGGAGTCCCTTGGGCATGGAATCCATTATACTTGTGATACTTGGGCATGGATTCCCTCAGGAAAGGTGTCCTATATACATTGTGATACTCAAGCATGGAATCCCTTATACATTGTGACACATGGTCATGAAACCCGTAGTCATCCTATAAGAATCATATTTTTACCCATGGATTCCTAAGTTATGCCTCAGGTCCTATATAGTAGCAATATCCATATATATGACTATAAACATCAGTACATATATAGACCATATATATGTATACATCTAGTTACTTATTCATAGATTATCTATATTAGGCCGAATCAGGTAGTGTGTGTATATTGTCTTTTAGGAACCAGAGCTGACCCATTTACAGAATCTATTATTGTTCAACTTATTATACATGCACACTTCTTTATTCATTATACATGATCACATATATATTTTATACTCATAGAATGGATAAAATTATTCACCATTGGTGGTGGCCTATTGAGTGTTTTTCACACCTTGTTCAGGACACCATTAAACTGGGGTACTCAAACAGACATCATGGTTGTAGGATTAGGTTTTTTGAATTATGCTTACACTATTGTGCTTGCACCAGGGAGATAGGACCATAAGACTTAGTTAGAGCTCAAGATTTTCCTGGAGATGGATTTGGGGATTTTATTCATTTTTTGTACATGTACTGTATTGTATCACCTAATATATTTCTACTACTTTAGTTTATGTGGTCACATCCAGATACACATGCATAGTTTTATATGTGGTGTCGACCCCTTTTATATGATTATTAATATTATATTTTTTACCATGACCTTTATTTATAGTACTTCTTATATTTCTTGAGTTCTTTATTATCTATTATATCGCCATGGTAATCTACTCACGAGGGTATAATCTCCGGGTGAATACCATCATTGGACCTTCACTTATAGTCGAAAAACTATGTAATATAGGGAGGCACGCTTAATATCATATGAATGACTAGCTTGAGGTACTATTCCAATAGATCCTGGGCTGGGATGTTACAAAGTGGTATCATAGAATTTATTTTTCTTTGTCTTACTATTTAGATATGGTAGATAAGAGACTATAAATGTTTCAGAGCTTGGTAAATTTCTATGCATGGGAGTGATCAATGCACACAGGGAGAAAAGACTAAGTGTCCTGGTATGGGATTGTTGTTCGTGTTGTTCATTATTACATTTGATTATGATTTCAACTTGAGTGAATGGTAAACTTTCATCTATTACTGATTTATGATATTTATAACATTTTAACATTTTCCTATTATGGTAAGGAAGTAACACTATATGAATAATTATAGAAACATAGATATTCAAAATCCATGAATATTCCATCCCATGTTGTTAAATTTAAAGATAAGACTTGTTTGATTTATTCCACATGCTTTTTTATATAACATGATGCATATTTTTTTATCATGTTTTCTTTCACAAAATGTTTATGTGATTATTGTTCCATGTTAGAATTATTATCAGTATACCATGTTAAGTGATTATTTAACATGGTTTTCTAATATACCATGCTTCAATGGTTTCTTCCTTATGTAGTGGCTTATTATGATTTGGTAATTAATTTCCATGTTATATATATTTACTACTTATTATAGCATTCCTTGTTATAATTGAATGGATGGTTAAATAAAATGTCATTATCAATCTAAGAGGTGTTTTCCTATATAGCATGGTGGTGAAATCATATTTGATTGAATAATTTGGACATTTTTGTGCCATGGACCACTGGTTTCATGGGCTGAAACATACCATTTGAGATTAAATGGGATCTAATTTAAAATCTATAAAGTTAATGGGAACTTTATAAATTGGAAAATGGTAACCCATATAATCAATCCACATTTTATGGGATTGATATAACTTATTGTTGTAGTTTAAATATAAAATATGTTAAATCATAAATTTTAAATAAATTTTTTTATTATGAATCTTATGTTTGGATTGAACTATGTGGGTCAATATTATCTAATTATGCTTATGATATAGACCCTTTAAGGGTGTTTTAAAATTCTATATCAATAAAATTTATGAGACCCTTATAGGTCACCATTATTCTTACAAGATTGGGTCCCATGTAGGTTTCCTTTATTTTGATATTCCGTAGTACTTAACCCCATGGATGTTTGAATATTTGATGTAGGGATGGTTATTTTAAGTGTCTATAGCAATCTATATGGGTTCACATATAGAATTCTGGTGACATATTACTTGACCAATCCCTTCATTAATTTGTAATAGACTGTGTATACTTGTGAGCTCTACTTATATAAAGAATTAGTTAATTAAAATTTCAATTACAACCTAAAGGGTGTTTTCCTTTATAACTTGTAATTGAAATTTTCTTTAACTAATACAATTTTGGAAGTTTATGGATAAATAAATGATGTTTAAAATGTAGTTTGAGGGATAAAGTACCAAAATTGGATGTGATGTAAGTTAAATAATTAAATATTGAAAGAAGTTGATATAACTTACCTATGTGCTGTATGAAATTAGCTAAATAAAGTACCAATAAATCTATCCTTATGACTATAACTTGATTCTATTTAAAACTAATCCTTGAAATGTTTAAATAAATAAATTTTTATTAGTATAATCCATTAAAATAAATCACATGGAGTTTTTCTAGCTCTAACAATTGTATATAAATAATTTAAATATCTCTTGAGCTTAACTTATAATGGGAATGTGAGTGTTTCCCAAATGGGTTTGAAAAACTTTAGACATTAGACATTTCCCTTACAGTTGTAAGCATTGCTAAATTCTTATGAACATCTTCAGATGTTAAGTTCTGTTTGAGTTCTATTTTTCCCAAGTAGGACTCATTGTTATAAAATGACACCCTTGTATTTAAGGGAAGTCGTTAAGTATTTTTACCCTTGTATAGGCCTGAAATTCATGTAATTATCATTTTCAATAGGTTAGACATACCTATTGAATGGTTGGCCACTTGGTAGGTCATGTAATCCATTTTTTTCAGTGATAGACAAATCATGATGTTTTCTTTCGAATTTATAGTTGTATGGAATAATATGACTATGGGATAGTTTTTCTTATGGTTCATTGGATATTGGGATGCATACGGATGGTAAGCCTATGGAGAGTATCAATAAAGTTCCATTTTTTGGTAAACTCTCAGGGTAGTATGCATTAATAAATTCTGTTCCATTGAGAAGTTAAAAAGGTAAAATGAACCGTATGAGTTTAGTGGTACTCAATTAATCCTTGAGCTATTTTTTTGCAATCATAGGTCACTTATAGGGTATAAAGACCTAGATTTAGAGATATTGAGTTATCTCATTACTAGTAGATGACGTTGTAAAAACGTTCAGGTGTTGTGAAACTACCGGTCAGGTTGGTTTGGATTTTATGCCTGATGTTAAGGTGTGAGGGGATGTAACTCAGGAGGAGGGCACATGTATTTATGAAGGTGAATATGATCTACCATGATTTTCAGTGGCTATTTTTCTTCTCTTTTCATGTAAGTACATGGTAAAATCATGCTATCCACTCCCATGATCATTGTCAATGATTGATGGAATGTGTGTCATGGGATGATTTTCCCTTTTCAGTAAAATATTACTAGGATACTCCTAAGATGGGAATCATCACATCAAATGGGTTTTAACACATCCTTCCAAGTAGAGGGAAAATAAAATAGTATAATAATAGTTAGAAATGTATGACACTAATTTTTAATTCCCATGGGGATGGTGAGTTTCCAAATATATCATTGATTGTGAGGAAACATTATGGTGATATATTTTGAAGTGTACAAAACCTTTGAAAACACCATTATCTAGGGATGGATTTCTATGGTTGTGTATGAGTGATCAAAAGATTACATGGAGGGTAAAGGAATCATGAATGGTTAATAAGGGTAGGTTAAACAATGATCATGCCCCATATCTTGAGTCATATTAGAAATATTTCTTAACCTTTTAGTGTAATCTTGGTTCAATAATGTTCATTCCCCTATCTTGACATCGTTCAGGGCACACTAAGAGAGAATCAGTTATATGTCAATCAAAAGAAAGTAATAAAATTCCTTGTTACCTTTATTAGTAAACTTGTTCATAGTTGTATTTTAAAAATGCTCATGTTTGTAGAGGAATGGTTAGTCCTCAGTGATACTTATTTTCCAAAGTTGTAATTCTTTGGATGAACTTATGGACATCAGCTATTCCCCTTTTTCTTGAACACCAAGAAGATGCTACTTTGGGCCTAATTAGTGTTCTTGAGACATAGCAATTTCAGCTATGTACCGATGTATCACCTATAAATGATAGAGTATGGGATACCTAGGATAATTTCCTTGGAATCCAGTTGATGATTGAGGTTACCTAAAATTCTAATCAGGATTGGATGAGATATTCTAAGGGAAAAAATAAAATTGTGTTTTATGGGGTATACACCCATGTTTGTGATGAGGCACAAAAAAAATAAATAAACAGGTGATGTTTTGGATAGGATATGTCACCAATGGTTAGAGGTAGGCATCAATGTCCATTCTCGAAGTAAATGTAAGGAAAATTATGAGAAGGCATCATGTTTCGGGTTATGATTCACCAACCATCTTAGATGATAATTTTTTAGAGTAGTTGACTAGAAGTGTCTCAACTTTTTTTACTCTGTTTCATTGAATGTGGTTGGTGAGGAACCATTTTGTTCATTTTTTTTTTCAGGATGAGGTGAGTGAATTGAAAAGTCAGATGAGTATTTTTCTGAAAATCCAGCTCGACTAGGCTGTTTGAGGTTGATTGAGAGTTGACCATTATATTAAGCTAATTATTATTTTGTGAGAATCATTATAATTCTAGGGGAATTCTTAATTATATAATTCCAATGATGGAGTACCATGGATCATAATTGGATGTTGAATGATAGAAATTATGGTGTTAATCACCATGAGTTGGAAAAGAGTACAACAATGTTATCCTATCTTAGGTAAGATGGTCTCGAGTAAGCACTGTATTGAAGTTTAGCTTTGAATACGAGCATTGGATTGAGTTTTAATAGATTATGCATTGTGCACTTAAATGTGTTTCATGATGGTGATTTGGATGTTTAAAACATAACCTGGAAATTTTAGTGAAATTTTTCACAACCAAGATAGGGTGGGAATTTTTTTATGTTTATCCCAAGGTTTCTTAGGGATGTCATGTTCAAATGTGGGGAGATTGTAACATCCTTTGTTTTGTATCAGATTGAACTTTATAAAGAAATTTTAAATATTCATTTTATGGAAATATCATTTTTAATTTTGGGAATATGAGTGAGTTTAAGAGGGGTTGAACAACTAGAAATAATGTTTTTATATGTGGGTTATGTTTTTGTGAAATTCTTTGGGGTTTTGGTGAACACCAGAGGAAGAACATGCATGATAGGATATTGGAAATAGATGGTGTAGTAAATTCACATTTTAATCCCATTAAAAATTCTAATTGATTTCATAGGGTGCGTCCTAGTGGATTCCGGACATGAAATCCTAGGGGGGTTACCCTGAGGAATTCACAACATGATTTTGGTTCACGTCGTGAATTTGGTTCACATTGTGCATCCTATTCATGATTTGAAAGGGGTTCATAGGGTATATATAGTGGATATAGGACATTAAATATGAGGGGGATTACCCTAAGGAATTTATTACATGTATCTAATTCACATCATGAATTTATTTCTCAGTGTGAAATTAGTTCACATCCAGAATCCTGCAGGCTGGATTTTTAAAAAGAGGAATTAGGGGATCAACCCCTTCTTATTTTTTTCTTTATAGAGGGGAGGGAACACAAGTGGTATCGATAGAATATCCTTCTCTTCTCATAGGATCCTATGTATATCCTCTATCTAATTTCCAAATTTAGAATCATCAGAGGTATTGGATAGACCTCAATGAGATCTTGAGTCCTCTTACTTATTCTCTTCATTTAACTTCCTGTATGGATTGCTAAATCCCTGCGAACTCTTTTTCCCTATTTGTAGGGTGTTTTTCAAATATTATGATTTATCTTGAACCGTTTTGATTAAAGGATCTATATTAGATGATTTAAGTGTCCTAAGTATATGGTAGGTTTTCTATGAGTTTTCCTTTAAGGTTTAATCAATTTGTAAAATACGCCATTATGCCGCACACCAGATTCACGAGGAATTGATTTTTAAATGTGAAACCACATAACTTAAATGTCCAAACCCTGACCTCAACCCATTGTTTAACCCATTTACATGGATGAAGGATAGTTTCCTCAAATTTTTCTCCCCCTTGGGTGTGTCCTTTTTTTACCAATTCCATTGATTGTATTTGGTCCAGAAGATAAATGAGGTTCATTAAAGATGAATGTTTTGTTTGAATGTGTATGGAATTAATGACCTGATTATGTTTTCACCACCTTTTAAGTTTATTAAATTACCCCCATTCAATAGATTTTTTAATTTTTAATTAAATTAATAATGATAAGTATTGTATACCTTTCCCATATTTATAATAAAACCAACATTGAAGTGCACTGACTTATAAAATATAAATAGGATACTCAAATGGAATTAATTGAAATGTGGAAGGGTGTGAAACTTCACTATTTTATCCCCTATATAATAAACCATATCATAATTTGTTGTGACCTAATTATTATTTTATGTTTCCTTTAATTAAGTTTATATTTAATGTTAATACCTTGTCACGTGACCTTTACATAATAGTGAATTAAACCTTGGAATAAATGAGATTAGAAATGATTAAATCCTTATTTACTTGACCCTTATATAATTTATTATAATGGTAATGGTTTACCTTAATTTATGATACTAGGTATGGATTCCGTAGGCATGTAATACCTTAATTTATGATCCAAGAAATGAAATCCCTCAACATAGAATCCCTCATACATTTTGATACTTGGGCATGGTGTCCCTTGGGATTTGTGTCTCTTATACTTGTGATAACCGGGAATGGAATCCATAATATATTGTGATACTTGAGAATGAAATACATTGGGAATGTAACACCTTATAAATATGGTACTTGGGTTTTATGTCCTATATAAATTGTGATACTCGGTCATGGCATCCCTTATAAACTGTGATACACGGGCATGACGTCCCTTGGCATCCTATGAGACTCATACTACTACCCATGGATACCCGAGTTATGCCTCAGGTCTTGAATTGTATTAATATCAATATATATATATATATATATATATATATATATTTATATAAACATCACTACTTATATAGACTATATATATGTATACATCTAGTTACTTATTCATAGATCACCTAGCTTAGGCTGAAGTAGGTAGTGTTTTCCAGGTGTCCTTTGGGAACCCAATCTGACCCGTTTACATCTTTTATTTTTGTCTGAATTATTATAATTGCACATTAATTTATTAATTATACCTTCACATGGATGTGTTTTATACTCTAAATATATATAGTGATGGAAACTATTGGTAGTGACATACTGAGTATATATCACACCCTGTTCAAGACGCCATTGCACTGGGGTACCCGAATAGACCTCATGGTTGTTGGATTATGTTTTTTGGATTATGGAAAATATTTTTTGATTTCACTAGGGATATAGTTTCATAATACTGATCCAAATAACAATATTCTCATGGATATGGACTTTGTTAATTTACTCATTTTTTATAAGTATTGTATTGTATCACTTGCTATATGTTTACTGCTTTAGTTTATGTGGTCTCATCTAGACATGCATGCATTGTTCTATATATGGATTTCAACAATTTTATTAGTTTATTAATATAATTTTCCACTAGTCTATCCTTTATCTATATCAGTTCCTTTATTTGTTAATTATTTCACTATCTATTATACCTCGATTCTACTCAGACCATGAGGGTATAGTCTCCCGACCATAATATTATTAGACCCTCACTACTTGTTGAGAGCCTTTATGTATGGGGACATGCACTTGAGGCCATGTGACTGACTAAATGATGGAACCATTCCAATGTATCTCAGGTCAAGATGTCAAAATTCAAATTAAATTACAAGGGTGAAAACTAATCACTATAGTAAAACAAAAATTGGTAAAAGTAAAAAATTCTAAGAGTAAACGAATTAGAAGCATTTTAGAAACAAGTGTGAAAATAAATGGTTGATGGATTATAAATCTTATATAACCCCACAATCAATTAATTTCCATTTTTAAGTCTTCTTGACATGTGAAAGATGCGATCTCTTTATATTAAGTTGAAATATTTAGAAATATTTCATTCTCACCACTTATAAAAGGGCCCTCTCAACACCCCTTCAAGATCACCCTAAAAATACATTTTCCTCTGGAAATTATTTCATATTTCATTACAATATAATCCAATTCGTTTTCCTTGAGCTTCTGGTCATAATATATTATCATAATCCCCCAATTTCCAATGTGTATTCTAAGGGAAATCCCAAGTCCTCAATGTGAACTTTTTTTTCTAACTTCTTTTATTTTCATTATTAAGTTCCAAAATTAAATTTTATAATTACTATATATTGAAATATGTATTTTTTGTATACTTAATCTTATTATTCCAAGGTAATAAATATTAACCACCTTTTCCCTTTTCAAATAAAGAAATTATGCCTTCGTTTGTGCATTGCGAAAACTACTGCATTCAAGAAACGACGACTTCCATTTTTTCACCACCACACCTTTTTGATGATTTTAATGGTGAAATTGAAGAATAAAAATGACATATATAATATAATTATCATTAGTAAGATATAATTATAATCCAAATTCTTTCCCTCTCAGTCTATGAAAAATGAAAATGTTAACTGTGCGTTTTGTGGACTACTACATCTACAAAGTAACATATCTCATTTTTCATTTAGTTTATTTATTACTTATTAAACTATAATAAAATATGATTCAATACCTTAAAATTATATAAATAATATATTTATGGTTATTTAATGATTATATTATTCCCTAAATAAATCACTTTCATAATCATATTCATCCATTAATTAGGGTATGTTCAGGTTTGGGTCGGTCTAAACCCCTACTTGAACTATGCTATTAAATAATATCATGGATCCCTATGAGAAATTAATTAATGATAATATATGATAAAAATAATTAAGATAATATTTTATTTAGGTTCTATAATGGTAACATTAATATTGAACTCATTAATTAGATACCAAATCCTGTTTGTTAAAAAATAATTGAATCATGCTCATCCTAGATGTTATATTTAAAGATATTAAAAAAACTACCATAGAATAAAATTATAAAATTATATATAATTATAAAACACCAATTATAATATCTTTTATTATTTGGTAATTATTATTTTTACGAGAATAATGAATAACAACACCACTATTACAAAACTAGTTCAAAACGATCAAGATTACTCACACCTGATATTGAAAATAGATAATAAATAACTAATATAAATTTATTGAATAATTATAAATGAAATTTGTAAAAGGTTATGTATATTAATAAGGTTATAAAATATATTATTAAGATAGTTTTTTTATATAGGATATTTAAATATTTTAATGTAAGTTTGGAATAAAGGTAATTGATTTCTTGTATCAAATTTAAATTCTTGAGACGTATTTCTTATTATACACCATGTTTTAATTATAATTGTGTTCCTACCTACACATTAATATTTTTTATCTTGATTCTATCAATATTAAAAATATTTAATGTTTCATTTGAAGTAATATTCGTCAAGGGGTTTTTATTGTAAAATTTCTAATATCTTAAGGGTTTCTTTATCTCATTTTAAATTCCATGAGACATGTTTGATATCATACAACATCTTTTCAGGGAATCCCTATCTTAATATTTTAGTTTTCACATTACCTTTTCCATATGGTATTTTTCATCTAAAATTTTCAACATTGATATACGATTCATATTCAACAACTTTTTCCCTTTTGTGGTGTAATTATTGTTCATGGATTACCTTTTAAATCCCCTCATACCATTTTATTTTGGGGGATTAAACTCATAAAAATATATCAATGCCTTTGTATTTACAAATCAACCTCTTTTACAGGCATAATTTTTCTTCCATTACCTTTACTATGTGAACAAGAATTATTTACTTCTTTTAATTTAATTGTGTTCACCAAGATTTCATGTATCAATTGATTGGATAAATTGTTAACTTAATTATATACCCATAAATTTATACGATTCTAGTTTTATGGTTGTTTACATTGAAAGCTATTCCATTTATTTATTGAGTAACTATTTAAAATCCATATGCTTGTTATTTTAATATGGTTGTTTATGGATTACTGAAGTAAGTTTATTATGTATTGTTTAACCATCCACCTTATTTATTAAGATGGATTCTGTCCATGTTATCACCTTTTTTATTGGGAAAGTGTTGATATTTTTTATATTTGTATCTCAATTTGGATGTTTATTGATTCCTAAGGAAAATTGATTACTTATTTTATTAATATTCATATCTTTAATATACTGAATACATTAGACTTAAAGTAGTGATGGGTGGGACTTGACATTATATAACCTCTCAATGCATCAGTAGGTCTCATGAGAAAAACTAGATTAGGTATTTTGGTGTATGTCTTCCCAAAAAAAATATTTCATAGACATAGAGCCTCAATGGTAATATCATGATGTTTTGACATAGGCCATTGAATTAGCTATCTAAAATTATGAATTTCATCTCTAAAAAAATAGTTATTATTATCCAAGTGATTTTTTTTTATTTCCATTACTATCTATATATATATTATGCTTCCAATTTCATTCTATCATTGCATAATTTTTGGTTATCTATTCCTGCCATATTATTTATGATCCTCTTATACTCAATTATGATCTTTTATTGATATCATGTACGTTTACCTTTATTGAGAGTTTATGCTCACCCTTCTTATGTTTTTACATCCTTAAGTTATGAATAAATGTATTATGTATGATATTTATAATAGAATAACTTGTGTGGAGAACTTATAGGTGACGTTAAAGACTTGTTATGGATTATGTAGTTTCTTATATAGGAGAAATTGTCCATTTTATGAGAAATACATGAGATTTTTTAGTTAAATTTTTAAAAAAAATATCTAAATCTATAAACATAAAAGGTCTTTAAAATGTATGCGGGTTAATATTTGTTGCTGATATTGTAATTATTAATGGTTAAAATTATGTCACATTAGTTCTTTCAAAGTTGGTCTGTAAAGAAGTTATTTATGAGCACTGGATCGAGGAATTTGGTTCTAGGGAATTATAGGTATATTATATCCTAATTAGAGGTGCATTAACCAGTCAGTGAAAAATCAGTTTTGGGATTGCGTAATAACAACATATCTCAACTAATTTTTTTAATGGTTTAAATATTATATATTTCATATGACTAGTATTTGATCAATTCAATTACATATGATATTCATATTATCAATAAAAAATAAGTTAATAAGTGTTGGATGTTTTTTATAACTATTATATGGAGATATTTTAAATCAAAGTTGACATTAATTTATATTTTCAAGATTAAAAAAATGAAAATTCATGCCTTAAATACGAGTTTATAGATGGAGAGACATGGGAGAAGTTTTTTACCAACCTACATGAGAAATAATTGCTAGTATGATAATTTTTGTTTATAAAATCAATATATAAATTATTTATTAAGTACTTGATGACTTATTCATTTGTTCTTATGTAATAGGAATATAGGATATCTCATAATTAAATATAGTCACAAAATTTATAACCTCATAGTTTTTTCACATGGGAGTATTTTTACTAGAGGATCAAATTATTGTTGAAACGTTTGATGAAATAAGAGCTAAATATAGTATCATATCTTAATAGGTTTTGTTATATCCTCTATCTCCTCAGAATCTCTAAGATAAATGGAAAAGGGAGTGAATGAACAAAGGGATGGTTCTTACTGATCCATCAAATAAATTAGCTAATAAGATTATAAGAAATTAATTATTATATTTCTTGAATATTATTTTTTATAAATTTATCTGAATAATATATATATATATATATATATATATCATTTTAGGATTCCATTTAGGAGTAAGAAATACAAGGAACCTTTATCCCTAAGGTAAGGTTAGATATTCTTATGATTAATTTCAGAAAGAATGAATAACCAGTCCACGTAAGAGGATATGAGGTAGGTTCATATGTTAGTATTATATTTTTTGGACATCCTAGTATAACATCATGACAGGAAAAATGAAAGGGTGAAATCGATTCCTTTAATAATGAGTTTTGAGAGATGAATCATTTGACAGGTGATTGAATTAAATTATCTGTATAAGATCTATTTGTAAAAAAGGTGATACATATGCAACCTACCTATCCTACCCCCATAGACCATCTACTTTATCATTCATACCTGACTATGTACTACGGGTTGCATGCTGGGGATCCCCATTTACATATTACAACATACATAATCATATATAATATGTGGGATTATGAACCAAAAAAAATTATATAGTTGGATAAAAAAAGAGTAGTGGTATAATTTATTATTGACTCAATTGTTTCAATACTATTTCTTACCGAGGAGGTGGCTATAAGTAGAGAGAGTATGGGTCTTTTTTACTTTTTCCATATATCCTTTTCCACCAATTTATATATGAGGTATGTATTATTTTTTATTAATTTTTTGTTTCGAATTACCTGTAATGTTTTATAAATTTTCCTTATATAGAAGTATATATATAATATAAGGAATAATTATAAAATAAATATTTTTTTATAAGAAACACCTTTATATACTTCTTAGGTTTCTCAAGGGATGAAATAATTAACAATGAAATATTTTATATTAGAAAATTATTATGAGTTTTTAATGACTGCAGTCATATATTAGAGAGACTATCAATTAAGAGTTTTTAAATAAGACATCATAGATGTTGTTATTACTTATGATCTATTAGTACATGTGTTATAGTTGTTTTCCCTATAAGTTAATTTGAATTTAAAATTTTAATTTAATTTAGTAAATAAATTTTTTGAGTGATTTAATTTTCTAAATATATAAGTAGGGTTCTTCACACCCTTTTTATGCAAAATGAGTGCACTAATATTTATGTTTTTATGGATCCCTAGTATATTTTTTAGCTATAAAATATCCAAATAATCCTATTATGGTTAAATATATATCTAAAATATTGAAAAAACCAATTATAAACATTGGATTATTATATTTATTTACATGAAAACATATATAATTATGAACTACTATTCATTATAAATTCCATCATGCTATTTTTTTATATTTTAATAGAAGTTGGATTTTATTCATTTTATTCTTACATGAATGCACAACATATTGGTAATGATATTTTTTGGATGAAGTTCATGAAAATTTTAATGAGTTTTTGAATACATAAGTCTTTTATATTCTATTAGTTATTTTATCTTTAATTTCTCATGTTACATATGTTTTTTTGAGTAATATATAAAACCATAATAGGGAATGGAAGATATTTAACATATCTCACTTATCTATAAAGAATCTATATTAAATAAATTATGTGTTAGTATTGGTAGAAAAATTTTATATTAGTCAATAAATCTTTTTTAGTACAAACATAATGTTTCTTATTTTCAAGGAATTGTTTTATAAGCATAGTTTCATCATCAAATAATAATTTTTGAGTTTGGATATAATGTTTTATGTGTAGTGACTCAGTTTTTTCCATGTAAGATTTTAGAATATATTAAGAAATAATTTTAGACATAGGAACTTATACAAAATGATATTCCAAGGCTTGGTGATATCAGTAGTGATATTATAAAAATATTAAATATATATATCACATGTATATAGTTTTCCTAAAATATTTGAATAACTTTCAAATGGAGTCTTGGATAAAAAATGTGAGACCATAGTATATTTTGGAATATAGGGTTTACCCTATGCATAACCTAAGGTTGGTTGGCGCTCAACATTCAGATGATGAAGTCATTGATGGTGCATTTAATTAAAATAAATAAATAATTTTTTATTATATTTTAATTTCAAATGAACTAAATACCTTAACAAATACAACATTATATAAATTCTCTAGAGTTATCTGCATAGACCTTTGGATAATTTAGAGGAGATTTTTGACGTTCTTTGTTGGTAGATTGAGATTGGAGGATGAAATAAGATAATATCGAGGTGGATTGAGTATAAGTGAATGCATTAGGTCTTCTTTATCACCAAAAAATTAAATACTCACCAATGATTGATCCAATTTGAGGTAGGAATCATCGATTTTGGTTTCCACCCCCTAGATTAAAATATTAGTCATAGATCATTATCTAATTTTGATATGCGATTTATTTATTCTTAGAACGAGCCCCATAAATTTAATTTGTTATATTTATCTGATATAATTCTTTCATTTCACCTGTTATCACCCTAGATCCCTCAATTATGTAATTGTTGTCCAAGAATTATTGGCCAATAATGGATTCAATTTGTTTATATTATTTCCCCCAACCGTTTAGCATGTTCTTCATTGTTGGCCTAGATGGTTCCGATTTGACATTACTCATGTGGGTTCAAGCATGATCAAACCACCATATTCATGAGAATTTCACAAAAGACAAATGATTTGATGATTTTAGAATGGATTGGGATGACTTATAGGTTTTTGGTGATGCATCATGGTTTTAGGATATGGAGTAGTAATGAGAGCGACACAAAGGTGTTGCGAGGAGATGTTTGAGGGTTTGGGTGGATAAAATATTTCCACTAATGGATAATTAAGAACAAACAGACCTAGATCTATGCTATTTGACACGTTTTTAGATGAAACTGATTGAAAAGTGGTGTGGAAACAATGTGCAAAGACTTACCTTGGTGTCTGTGAAATACCTGACTACATAGAGTATATTACAGGAATAAACACCACATAGTCCCACAAATATATTAGCTAGGGTTTCAAGGATTATAGGGTTAAAATTATTATTGAATGGAAAAAAATGTTGTGTGACCCTCCCCAGGTAACCAGGCCATGTTCCAGCTGTACACATCTTGGACCCCATACGGGAGGGAATGACTTGTACTCTAGGAGTACATTGGAACACCTAAGGGTACAAGGACATGAACCAATACTTAGGAAAATCTAGGTACATGGAAATAATAAGAAGTACACAAGAATACCCTGGGTATCCAAGACATAATTTTTAGTACCCTTACATATCATATAGTACTGCATGGCTAGCTAAGACGTGTGCTGGAAAGGACCCGGACATGAGGCCATGTGAGGTCACATGCCATGTGACCCCTAACACACATCATGTAATTTTACTAGCAAGAAAAGACCTACATATATCCTTCTTAGATACTCTTATTTGGGAATGAGAGTAGCCTATTTTGATCAGTTTTCCTCTCAGAGCACTATGACAACCTTTGTAGTGGATTTCCAGATATGACATGAGGTTTTGAGAGGGTGATGCTTTTTTAGGAGATGCTGAACCAGTAGGAATAATCAAGAAAGATCATTAGAGTGAGTTATGGGTTAAAAAACCCATATTAGTCCATGGTTATGGTCCCCCATACTTCTTACACTGGTTGAGTGTCACCCCTACAACACTAGGGCGTGGGGACTCTACCATCTGAGAGGAACCCCCTATAGTATCAGGGAATGAGTCCTCTAACCTTAGAGTAGAACAAAAAGATTCCCTAGGGTGTAGGTCATATATCTATAGTTATTGAGCTGAACCCCCACCATGTTAGGGCACAGGTCCTCTATGATTTGAGTGGACCCCCTATGACGTACTAGGGCATGGGTTCTCTATCCCCATACTGAGTGGCACCCCCTAATGTTTTAGGGTGTGAGTACTCTATCTATTGAGTGACACCCCCTAATTGTACTAAGGAAGGGGTCCTCTATTGGATATTATTCCCCATCTGGCTGTGGATGGGAGTTGAGGTGTAGGTCCTTCACATGGTTTTCTCAGACAGACACGTGAGATGCTAGGCATCAGAAATTGACCTTTGGAACTGTAGGAAAACTCATCATCCTGGGCTAGGCTGTGAGATGGAGATACCCTTTATCTATCCTTTTGGTGTCTTTATATGCATATATATATATGTTATAGGTTTCATTTCCATATTTATATGGGTTTATTTGACCATTACTATATCTTTCTATTACTCCCTTTACAGTTTTTGAGGAAACATATTGGGTATTATTTATACTCAACCCTTCATGATATTTTATTGTTTATTTCATGAATTATGTTTTTAAGGGATAGTTTTATGGTGAAATTAGTTGAGCATAGATATACTCATGTGCTTAGACTGTGTACGGTGGTTGGTCTTGGATATCAGGAGATGATCTCTCTTAGCTTTCTTTATTCTGGTTACTGTTATATTGGGATTTTATTTTTGGTTGGGTGTGTATTTTTCCCCTTTACACATTGGTTTTATTATGTTATAATTTGATATATTCTCTAGATGTTATTGCATGCATGGTTTACTCTAGATGTTACTATATTTTATTATTCCTCCACACTATTTTACAGTGAAGGTTGCGTGCATGCATATAGGTATAGTAGGAAAAATCATACCTCTTTATATTATTACATCTCAACAATTGTCACCAGACCTTGACCTATTGTAGGTGGCCTTGGGGTATAATAACTCGACCTTCTATTGGCCAGGTGGGCCCTGATGGTTTGGGTCATTACAAAGTTGTATCAAAAGTAGTTCATCCTCAGCATAGAGTTTGAGTTAGATCCATGGTGAGGATTTGGTTGGGAACTTAGGGAAATAATGTTGAAGTTTCTTGACTGTGGATTTAAAACTAGAGAACCCAGTTTTAGTGCGACAACCAAAGTATCAATACACTAGGATTCTGAATACCCACTTTTCAACTAGACATACCAAGAAATCAGTTGTAAGGAACAGTGGTACATGTATCATATAGGATTAAGTATTTTTATTATCCTTATGAAGTATTCTCCTTATATATATATATATATATATATATTCTCATTTAATAATGGTATTTATTGATCAATTTTAGGATTATTTCATAAATAAATCTATCCATGTTACCATTTTAAGATCATGATGACGATTCTAGGAGTGATTAGGCCTCAGTTTAGGGGATATATCATGAGGTGTTTTCTCTAGGTGAGAAAGGAGAAGCACCCATACATATCAAGAGTAGATAGTACCATTAGTACAAGATGAGTATGAATTTAATCTTATCATGCTATGCGAGTTCTAGAGTTAGCGGACACTGAGGTTACATGGTGATAAAGAGTCCCATGCAGTAGTGGATTGGATTGATTTGGTGATTCAAGTATTTAGAATCATACGAACCTCAACTGATCATATGGTTATAGTGGAAGCCAAAATTTTCCATGGATTATCATGGAACAAGTGGATTTCAGTCATGTATACTCATTATGAGATAAATCTCTCATTGTATGAATTCTAACACCCATTTCATGAGGAGTATCACCTTTCATTACTGCACTCAGTTCATATCCAAAGCTTTTTGAGCTATATAAGGCTAGTGTAATGGTTTCTGAGTATGTTGTGAGGTTCAATGACCTCATGTGGAACTACCTTAACATGGTTCTGGATGGTTACATTCAAGTATAAAAGTTAGATTAAGGTCTCCATAGAGATTTTCATTCTAGTGTGGTCGCCTTGTGCATTCCTAACTATGATGGAGTGCTAGAGTGGGCACTGGTTATAAAGTGATTCCTATCATATGGATTCCAAAAATCCATATATGGTAGTGGGAATCATGGGGTTGAGTCATCTATATCATCTAGCAGTCACTAGTTGGGAGAGTCTTAGTATAGGAGACCTGAACATAGCCAAACTCAATCATGTGGATATGCGAAACAGGGTTAATGTATAGTACTAGGTTATCCCAGAGAGATATTATGTTATTAATGTGATGGGAAATGTCACATGAAATATGATTTCCCAGATTGATGTATGAAGGAGGATAGATAGACAACAAATGTACCGCTATGACATAGGTAGAACCAAGATCAGGGTTCTCCTAGGAGTGTCTAGCACAACCCTCAGGGTGGTATCAATATTATAGGAATAGGTGAGGATATAGGGGGAGGAGCACCCAATGAAGTATGATTCTTTGAGATTATTCCACCACCACCCCTTGATGACCCATGCCAGGCTTAGAGAGATGAAGGTCAGGGTCGTGGGCAGTTATAAGCTATAGAGGCTTATGAACCAACAACCCATAAAATGATAGGAGGCATGATATGTGTCTTTTATACACTTTTTAGAGTACTTTTAGAAACAAGTGTGATTAAATCCTTCATTTCCACATCCCTTGTGCAAGGTCTAGAGCTCCCCGTTGAGACTTTAGCCCAAAAACTTTTTCTAGAGGTTTCATCTTGGTGTGATTCTTCAATATCACCTATCTGATGGTAGTGTGATTTGAAACTCAGTGGAGATAGTTTATAATGAAACCTACTAGTCATCATGATGAAACATTATGATGTCATATTGATTGTGGGATAGTTTTACAAGGTTTGTGCCTATATTATCTGTCATCATAGATGGATTAGATGACTTTATACAGATGAGATGATATTATTCTTAGTGGACGAGAGATATCATGGATGGGAGATTGGGCCTAATGAGTAGAAGGAGGAAAACCATCACCCATCAACTGGTGAGTTTATCCCTTGGAATAGGGGGCTCTTCAAGCATTTTTATTACTTTAATAGTGGAATAATTAATGGATGTATTCCCTGGGAATTTTCTAATACTACCTCCATGGTTGGAGATGGACTTTTGCATCGACTTTCCCCTAGGGGCCATGCTGATATCTTCAACAACATTTCAAATGATCCCTATCGAGCTCTAATATCTGAGGGTGTAGTTGGGGTACCTTTGAGAGAAAGGTTTCATTAGACTTAGTGTGACCTCCTAGGCTACTCTGGTTTTGTTCATGAAGAAGGTGGATGGGAGTTTGAATAATTGTATTTATTATCATCACCCGAACCTGATAATGATAGTGAACAAGTACACCTTTACAAGGATTTATAACCTATTTGACCGGTGCGGGGCATGAGTTTGTTCTCAAATACGTATCTTAGGTATGACTATCACCAGTTGAGGGTTCTCGAGGATGATATTACAAATAAGATATTTCGATGTCGATAAAAAAATTATGAGTTCCTAGTGATGACTTTCGGTGTAACAAATACCCCTACTATTTTTATGGATTTTAAAAACCATATCTTCTAACCATATTTTGACTTATTTGTGGTTTTATTCATCAATGAAATACTCTTTTACTCTACATTAGAGGAGGATCATTAAGATAATTTTATAATGATCATAAAATTACTTTTGTAGCACCAACTATATGGTAATATCTTGAAGTTCTAATTACAAATTCACATGTTTCACTTTCTAAGTCATTTCATATTTGATCATGGATTACTGATGGACCCAGTGAAGATTAATACAGTGATTTCTTGGGATCCATCGGATAACGTTTTAGAGGTGTAGATTCTTCTTAGCATGGAAGGGTACTATAATTGGTTTGTGCTTGAATTTTATAGTGTATAAGCCCCTTTTACCACCTTGATGTGGAAAGGGAATCCATTTATCCATACCAAGAACTGTTAGGGGTCCTTCAAGCAGTTGTGGCTGAGTTTGACCAGTGATCCTATGTTGTGACTATTGAAGGAGGTTATAGAGTATGTAGTGTTTTGTAAAACCTATGGAGCTAGGATTGAGTGCATATTGATATATAGGTAGGAAGCGATCACTTTTGGGTCGAAAAGGTTGATACCCCATGAGAAAAACCATACTACTCATGAACTGGATTTTGCAGTGGTATTCTTCACTCTAAAGATGTGAAGGAACTATCTTCTTGGAGAGAAATTTATTGTTTAATCAGATCACCAGAGTCTCAGGTATATCTTCACTAAAACGTATCTGAACAAAATACATAGGCACTGGTTGGAGTTCCTATAATAATATTTATTTGATATATTATATACTCTTGTTAAGGGTAACATGGTGGTAGAATCCCATAGATGAAATTTCTATTGTTTCTTAGTGGAGGAGGCATATGTGTAGTTGGATTCTTTCCAGCTGAACCTATTAAAGGAAAGTGGTGAAAATGTTATTCCATAAATAGTGGTGACTTATCTAATTCTCTAGTGTTTGAGGGTGGACCAGTTTGGATACATTGACTATGAGGATCTACATGACTAGATATCCTTAGAATACTAACCAGATGGATTTTTTGAAGGAGGGTATAACATCATCATTTTCTAGCGATGGATGGTGGGTTTGATCACTATGTGAGAGGAGGTGATTAGATATTTTCACACTTCCTTGTTAACTATACATTACAGAGTTTAAAATAATTACAAGAAACTTCAACAACAATTTTGGTGGGATTTTATGAGGCTAGTGTTTCCTAGTTCATCCCTTGCGGTGTCAAATGTTAGTAGGTTAAGGAAGAGCACCATATTCCAACAGGTCTTACCTAGACTCTTGAGATCCCAAAGTGGAAATGGGTTGAAATATCCATGTAATTCATGACATGGATTCCATGGAAAATAAGAGTTCATAATATTATCTTGGTGATTATTGAAAAATATACCATGTTTGTGCACTTTCTTTCCATTAGGGAGATGAGTTTGGTGGAGAGTCTAGAGAAGCTATACGTATGGGAGATCATTCGAATTCATGGGGTACACTTTAATATTTTATCCAACCATTCTTCATGGTTTAAATCATGGGTATGGATAGGCTTATAGGAGGCCTTTAGGACCAAGTTGAGTATGACTATAGGGTTTTACCCCCAAAAGGATGGGTAGACTGAGTGGACTATCTTGGTGTTAGAGTATATGTTGAGTAATTGTGTTTTAGAATTTTTATAAAACTAATAAAATCACTTTACATAAGTATAGTTTTCTTATAATAATAGCTATCAACCTAATATCAACAAGTCAATTTTTAAGCACCTGTACATAAGGCCCTTCCGGTCACCCCTGTAATAGATTGAGATTAGAAAGGCATATCTTATCAGGACATAGATGTTTCAGGTGATGATAGAGAAGGTTTAGGAGATCTTTGAGCATATTAGTATAGCCTATAGTAGACATAAATATAACAAAGATTTAATTTTTTTTCCCTTGGATATTAATAAATGAGAACATATTTTTCTGAGGGTCTCCCCATGATGAGGATTGCAAAGGTTTAGCCAGAGTGGTAAGTTATTCCCAAGGTTCATCCGGTTATTTGAGATCCTATGTAGGGTTGGGAAGGTTTCTTACCACCTAGCCTTACCCTTATTGTTGGAGTTGGATCATGACATCTTCCAAGTGACATAACTAAAAAGATACAAGTATGATTGGATGCATTTTATTTACTAGGGCGTGCCAAACATTATGGATGGTGACACCTTCGTAGAGTACCCAATGTAAATTGAGGATCAAAAGAAGAGAATCTTATAAGAACAGATCATTACCTTGGTTTGTGTGTTGTGGCAGCATGGGAGTGTGTATGAAAGATCATGGGAGTGAGAGAGTCAGATTTAGACTTAATATCCACACTGTTTTATTTAGTTTATGTTTTTTGGGTTGAAAATTCCTGAAGGAGGGGAGAATTTAGTGACTCTATTTTTTCCTTTTAAGACATTGGAAGATATTAAGAAATATTTTTAGATCCAGGTGATGATGCACCATGATATTCTGAGGCCTAATGATCTTTGTATTGATATTATAAAAATATTAAATATATAAATATCACATCCATGTAATTTTATTGAAATAGGAGAATAACACCCACAATGAGTCTTGGATCAAAAATCGGAGACCAAATTTGATTCTAGAATGAAGGGTTCACCCTAGGTGTAACCTAAGGTGGGTCAACATCAGATGTTCTGTTGAGGCAGTCATTGGTAGTGCATTTAATTAAAATGAATAATTAAATTTATTTATTTTATTTTAAATTCACACAATCTAATTACCTATATAAATAAACCATTATATAAATTATATATGGTTAGTTATATAAACACTGTGATAATTGAGAGAAGGTCTTGGACATTATTCATTGGTGGATTGATATCTGAGGGAAAAAATGACCAGATTAAGGTGGATCGAGAGGCATCAAATACATCAGGTCCCCTTCATCACTGGAGAAAATAATGTTCACTAATGATTGATCTAATTTTGGGAAAGAATCATAAATTTCATTTTCCCCTCTTGATTATAGTATCGAGCATGAATATTTATCTTCTTTTGATATTTGATTCATTTGTCCTTTTCATGAGGCTCATAAATTTATTTGGTTATATTTATCTGATATATTTCTTTTGTTTCACTTGTTATCACCCTGGCCCCCCCAATTATGTGATCATTATCCAAGAACTCTTGGAAAATGTAGATTAATTTTTTTTATGTGATTTCCCCCCACATTTAATCACGTTATTTTCCATTAGACCATGAGGTTTTAGTTTGACATTGATGGGGTGGGTTCAAGAATGATTGAACCCCCATATTCATAGTAGTTTTCTGAATGAGGAATAGTTTAGAAATTTAAGAAAAAACTAGGATGAGTTTTAATTTTTGAGTGATTATTCATGGATCTGAGATCCAGAGAGGTAATGGGAGAAGTATGATAACATTTCAAAGAGATGTGAAAGGGTTTGGGTGGCTGTAATCTAGCCATTGGTGGAATATTGGGCATAAACAACCCTATATTTTTACTCCTGGTGTGTTTGGTGGTGGAACCGGTAGTGATGGTGGTGCAACGACAATGATGTGTGAAGACTTATTTGGGTTTCTTTGGAAAACTTATACTACATGATGTATAGTACAATAATACACACTGTGTAGTCCCCCCATATACAACGACTAGGGTTTCAGGGAAGATAAGAATCACACACTGTGTGACCCTCGTTGGGAAGCTAGGATGTGTGACATCTACAAAAAACTAAGACCTAGTGTGAGAGGAAACGTTATGTACTCCGGGAGTACACAAACATTCCTCAGGGTACACGAGAATGACCTAATACTCAGACATAACCAGGTATACAACTAGGCACACATGCATGATACAAAGTACATGGGAATAAACAGGAGCACATGAAAGACCCCTGATGAACAAGACACACCATGTAACACTCTTATACATAGTGTTATACTAAATGGCTATCCAAGATATGTGATGGAATAGACACAAATAGGAGGCTAGGTGTGGTCACATGCCATGTAACCCATAGTACACACTATTTACTTTCCTTAGGGACTTCAACCCTATGTATCTCATTCTTCTAGACTCAGATTTAGGCTCACAGGTAGGATATCCTGAGTATTTTTCCATGTAAAATGTGATGGTATCCTTCATAGTGGATTTTGAGATATGACGTGATGTTTTTAGAGAATGATGCTTCTAAAAAAACAATGAACTAATAGCAATGATCAGGAAGGATCATTAGAGTGTGTCCAGGGTTGGAAAGCCCACTGTCACACTAGGGCGTGGGTCCCCATACTCCTTACACTGGTTGAGTGGCACACCCTGATTCACTAAGTCACGAATACTCATCCCTCTGAATAGAACCTGTATGGTATTAGGGCATGGGTCCTCTACCCTTAAAGTGGGACCACTGTCACACTAGGGTTCAAGTATAATACCTATACTTACCGAGTATAACCCCCTACCATGTTAGGTCATGGTTCCTCCATGATTTTAGTGGAACCCCCATGATGCACAATGGTGTGGGTCCTATATCAATCTATTGAGTGGCATCCTCATAAAGTTATATGGTGTGGGTCCTCTATCTATTGAGTTGCACCCACTTATCATACCATAGAGTAGGTCTTCTATTAGACATTATAACCCCACATGATATAGAGAAGTGGTGATATTTGGGTCCTTCACATGGTTTTATCAGATATACATGTGATATGTTGTGTATCGAAAATGGACCATTGGAGTTGTAGGTAGACTCATCATCCTTGGTTGATAAGTGAGATGGATACCCTCTTTCTCCCTCATATGGGTTTATTTAGGAGCATATATATATATAATGTATTTCATTTCCATTTTTCTATATATTGAGCTTAAATTTTAGATACCTTTATATTGAAACTTTTTTGGTTTTTTGGGAATCCTATTGGGTATGTTTATACTCACCCCTGAATGGGGTTTTCCTGCATGTGTCATGACTTATGTAGATGATAGATACTTTTAAGGTGAAATTAGTGGTGTGTAGCGATACAAGGGTAATTAAACAACATATGATGGTCGAACTTGGATATCAGGAGATGGTTTCGCCTAGAATTCATTATTCTAGTTATTTTCTGGTTGGGTGTGCATTTTTCCCCTTTGCACTTTGGTTTTATTCTATTGAACTCTAATGTATTCTATAGAGGTTATTACATGCATGGTTTACTCTATATGTTAATATATTTTATTATTCCTTTTCACTATTTCATAGAGATGGTTGGGTGTGTGTATACAGGTACAATAGGAAAAGGCCTCCCACTTTATATTATGCACTATCTATATTTGTTTCCATCCCTTAGCCTAATGGAAATGGGATTTGGGTTGTAACGAATCATCCTTATTCAAGAAAAGCAGGTCCCAATGGGTCGAGTCATTATATTTTGTTTCATTTTTGGGATTATCAGGACAAGAATGATGATATATTTTTATAAGCTTAGTTTCATTATAACTCATATATTTTAAACTAAATTTTTGTATTCTTAATTCTATAATATTTATTATTTTTTTGATTTTTTAATTACATTTCATCATATTCAATAGAATATTTAAACCACCTTCAAAAAATATTCACCAACTATTTTATAGGTTTGATTAATTTATAGATGTGTATTTAAAAGTTTGATGTTATAGTAAAGTTTAAATGAGTTTCTTATTGCTATTTTTGACATTTTTCTACTATTGGATTTCCATCTACATGTCATGGGTTATTGTATTTTAATAAATTTATAAAATTAATTAGATTTCAACATTGTTTATTTGAAAAAATAAAATTTAAAGATATTTTAAACATCCTTTTTCATCATAATCGATGTTAAAAGTGACTTTAAATGTTCGTTTTAATAAAAAATTTATGTTGATAGTCTATATTTAGTTGATTGAAAGTCACTTTAATTATAGTTTTTTATGAAATAAAATGTTTAAAGTGATAATGAATTCTTGTTTTTATAAAAATAAGATATTTAAGCTATCTGTAAATATACATTTAGTTGCAATATCAATGTGAGTTTTTATGATAATTAAAGTTTGAAGTGGAATTAGACATCAATTATTATCAAAGAAAACACTTAAAGTTGATATTTCAACAGTTTTTATTATGTTAACAAAGGTTAAAAGTGGAATTAAATGTATTATATTTTGAAAACTAATATTGGAAGTGACATTAAATGATAGTTTTCATAATAGTAGATGTTTAAAGTCTCTATATATCTATATTTTTTCTGGATTTTAATTTTAGTTTTTATAAAAACCAAAGATAAAAGTTTTTTTTCAAAGCTATTTATTAGAAATAACTGTAATTTTAACATATACTATATTCATGTAACTTTTTAACTGATAAAAAAATGAAAATAACCAATGTTAAAGTGTTACTTTCCATAATTGTCATTATTGATCTTGATTGTATGAACTTGAAAGGAACACTCTTAGTCCTAATTATATGACCTTAAAAGGAACAAAATTGTTCATAGATACATGAAATTAAAAGGTAACATTATAGTCCCTATCAAAAAAACATATAAGGTGGGGAGTTTCTCATTAAATTAAATTAAACTACATGTTATATGATTCCCTTCACATAGATATACAAGAATCCAATCTCATGGAAACAATCTTGATTTCAAAACACTTACCACCTCTCTAGATGGAAATAAATTATAGAGTACCCAACTATATAGCTTTAAAATATTACATAATTAATCAAATAATGAGGGAAAAGAAAGATAACCACTCATATATGTTCTCAAAAAATTAATGGTATCAATAAATCTCTTTCACAATCTTGGTAAATGCTATTTTTACTATAAATTAATTAATTAATAAATCTTAAATATATAAAAGAGCCCTGAATTAGACAACAAGATCCTTTGTGTGTTTAGTTGATATCCCATCCTATCAGTTCTAACACCTAAAACCCTTAGTTCCATTAAGTAAATTTTAACAACCACTTATCCATAGAAAGTGAGTATGTGGTAGCATGGATATAAAGCATTGGAAAACAAAATGGTGAACCTAATATTGAAATAATTTACTTTAGAAATAGATTTATTAACCATGAATCCATATTTATGATACTACACTGATGAGTACACCTATTCATGATTTCCATTTATCTATCCAAAAATATATAAATGAAATTATTAATGAATTTACCACAAGGCATAAAATCGATTATCCAAGATAGGTGAAGAAACATGATAACTTTGGTTGATATGAATCATCATCTAGAGGCAACCCGACCCCATGGTACTATGACTATAACTATATCCTCTTTATATCCCTAGTTAATAATTTCTATTACTCAATTCTAGAAGATCTAGGTTGCTAATTCAATGGTACGATAATACCTATAAAATGAAATTATCCTAATACTGGAAGAAACTATTTCCAGAATAGAGGAGCTGAATCCCCATTTACCATCCAATAAATTATGGGTCAGTAGAGAGCAAGCGACATGCATGAATAAGTTCAATTACTTTTGGATATTATACCCATAGTGAGACAATATCAATCTCCATTATCTTAGATAATTAAAGGAAAATTTACACTATGTATTTATGGTCACCCAAGAGTTTCTTAGTTGGGATCTTACCAATTATGGTCATTCAATTATAGTTCAACCTTAATCCCTTAAGAAATTGTTGAGAAATCTACTATTGCTCTGGTTATCCATATTTGGGAACCAAGAAGGAGATCCCAATAGGGGAAACTAATGAATTAAGCTCATGATATTGTTCACACTATTGATTCTTCCGAAACCCTCGATACATTTTATCTTGTCCCAATGGTAGCATAAGGATAGTTTGAAATCATCATTATTAAGAAACCATGTATGTTTCAAGGAAATAACTAATGATTATCCCAACTAACTCCTCATTAGTGAGGGACCACCACCAATACTATGGAGGTACTTCAAATAGTGTAATAGTAAGTAGTTATATATGTTTTACTTAGAGAAATAATCGTGTAGTCCCTCCCCATGAAAACATGGATACCGACTAAGGAGGTTCTACCCATAGTAAACATCAGTAAATCAATATCCATGAAATTACTCCCAATGGTTAATAAAAAATAAGAAAATTTTTAGATAATTTATAAAGTCCTCATTTAAAAAGTCTCCCCCATAATAATTTGAAATATATACATGGAGGTCCTACCATAGAGAGGCCCAATACAACAATTATAGAGTTCCTCTACATTGTTCCAATTATAGAAGTCCTTCTTATAGAATAATAATAAGCAACAGAGAGTTTCTCACCTTTTTAATAAATCAAAAGTTAGTATCTATAGTGGTCCAAACTAGAGTATCCATCACCAAATTAATCCCTGTTATGAAATAATTAGCCAATATAAAGGTCCTGCCCATATATATGGTAAATAAATTAGTGAGCACTGAGCCCTTCCCCATGAGGATCAAGAAGAAAACTAATACAAAGGTCCTCCCCATACCAGTAATTATGAAATCAATAACCATAAATTTCCTACCCATGGAACATGAAATTAATATCCTATATGTAATGATATATACCCTCATCACAAAGGTCCTCACTATGTTGAAATCTTCAAAAGTTTCCTTCTTACATAGAGAAACTTGCAAAACCAAGACATTATGTTATAGAAATTCTATTATTAGGTGGTATTATCTCATCACTATCAATGGTAAAGTGAAAGAAACGATCATAATTGGCCCCTCCATCAAATCATGTAAGATGAGAGGTGGTAAATATTCCACATCGCTTAAACAATTTGTAGGAAAATGACCTCTAAAGGAAGAGTAGTTTAAAGACGCATTCGATGAATATGAGGATAGTTATAATATTATATAGTAGTAAATGGTCAAAGAGAATATGAAAATAATGTTTTATCCCATGAAAAACTCATGATATATCATTTATAATTTCCTTGAGTATGAATATAAACTTGATGAGAGTCATCATTTTCAAAATATTATTCTATTTTTCAATGGAAATTAACCTCATAATTGATATAAAACCCATAAAATTAGCTTATTTTTTTACTTTTCGAATATATAATTAATGTGTTAAATGGGTTGAATCTTTATTTTTAATTTTTTTTAATTTTTATAATTAAATTATATTCTATAAATTTTTTTATATTTTTTTGTGAACTCTCTAAAGAATTTTGATTTTGATTTTTCAATATTTTAAATATTTTTGGTATTTTCAGGAAAAATCCTACACCATTTCTATTGTTTTCATGGATTGTAGGTTTGATTATAAAATGATAAATGGGTGAAGTTTTCATAGGTCTTTATCATTTTTTTTGGAATTCCTATTGAGAGGGTAAGACTTTTTCACATCCATCATGTAAGACTTTTAGAAATCACATATAAATTTTTTTTCTATGCTTAAAAATTCCTAGTATATGTATAATACTTTGAACCATCCACTTAATAATATTATCATGAAATCCTCTAAGTCCCTTTCTACCATGTAATAATTTTCTCATAATCCTTTCAAAAGGAATATGACTTCAATGAGTTATCAAAATTTGTATTTTTACATTGGACATTCAAAAATCCATATGAATTCAGCAGTCTAATAAGGCTTGCGAGACACTTCATCCAACATTCTCCAATATGTTAGAATTTATAATTTTTTATTTTCAAACTATATTTAATTAAAATATGAAATTCCTCAAATAATTTATGTTTGACCTAAAATCAAAAATTATTTATCTGGTTCATCCAAATTGGGAAAATATTCTACAAGAGTTTCCTTATGAAAATCATCTGATAAACTAAAGAATAAAGAGATAGTGGGGAGGAACTTTGAGGCTGAGAATGTTTGAGAGGATCTTACTGGTTGAATCTTGAACCTTAGATCTATAATAATAGTGGCCATTCAAGGAAGTGAAGAGATCAATTCTCATGAAACTAAAAATTAAGGAGGAAGAAGAAGACGACTCAATATGATTATAAATATTTTCCCATCCTCATTTGTAAAAGGATTTGAGACCTTGTATTTGGAATAAACTTAATTTAATTTAGGAATTATCTATAATTTTATACATTTTAATGTTAATTATTTTCTTTTATTATTTCTATACTATATTTTTCTCTTCCCCATTTCATTTTTTCTCAAACATTGTTATGTATCTATAATATATTTCAGTGTGATCTGAAAGAGATAACCGATTGTGGGTGGTTAAAAGGAAATCATTGTAAGAATTATCGAATTTATGCATTTTAGTTCTGAAATATTTATCATTGGTCTTATGCATAAGTAAATGTTATTAGTGTAGGATGAATTCAAAACTACATTCTCCATAAATGCTACAACATTCCACTAGCTCATTGAAATTTTAATCCCCTTATTGAATAAAACTTCATTTGATTGGAGTTTTGAGTCTTATAAGATGAATGTTATGATATTATTTCCAGGCATTTGAGTAGGACCATTCACTCATTTGATGAGTATTATTCCCTGCTCACTAAAGATGAAAAATGGGTCACTAGTGTTGAGATGGTATATGAGTATGATATACTCTATAATACCAAATGTAGGATCGAAATAAAAGAGATAATGAGTTAAGTATCTAATGATGCTCAATATACAAGAGGGGGGGGGGTGACTTGTACACTTTTAAAATTCCTTTGGAAATTTTAAAGATGGTTATGTTTAACAAGGTTAAACAAGGTAATTCACAAAACGTCTATGTTGTAAACACTTGCTTGATTATGGAAATATGATTCTGAGAAAGCACTTCCAGAAAAGTGATTCCAGAAATGAAACTTAATAAAAGTTTACAAAGATGAAGATTCTACCTTAAAGCGTATAGAATCTAACTAAATTAGAGTACAAGTGTAAGGAATTATAAGATAGTTATACGTTCTTCAACAATACAAATGCAGTGGAAAACTCGTAACAAAATAAGTAACAAGTAGTAAATCTTTTAACCCGAAGAGAAGGGTATCCAACAACCTTGGATAAAGGTCCCTTGATTTATACTTTTAAGAAAGTCTATCTTACCCACACCAGGGTAAGCCCTCGATACAAAGATTGGAGTCTGTCTTGCTATCCCCACAAGCCCTCAAATTTAATGTAGTCAGCACCTATGTCTTCCTCAGAAAGGAAGCCCTCAACTTCAAGGTAGTCAACACCTATTTCTTCCTATCCCTAGAAGCCCTCGATTTTACACAACAACAATAGGAGTCGCACAAAGAAAATCTGAACTAGAAGTTCAGTACGCACTAAGAAATGAAGCCTCTCTCTAGAAATCACATTAGTATCATGTAATATCTAGATTGATCAACTTGTTCTGAGCTCTTTCAAACGAGATCCTATTTATAGGCACAGATTTAATGGTCAGCTCCCTCCTCCAACGGTCATATTTTTACTTGAATTTAGGAGGGACCTGTAGATGTGTCACTCAAACAACAGTTAGTTAGTAACTGAATGCATGACATCATTTTATAACAAAACATGTGTAATAAAAAATATGGTTACACAACCAAAATCCAATATTTGGAATTTATGCAAATAAATGTTCGGAGTCTAACCAAAATTTAATTCGGAGACTATAATACAAGGATATTAGGATTCTGTTTTCTAGGAATTCGGAACCTGAACTCTATAGAATTATCGAGTTTGAATTTCAAGGAAATTAGGAGTCTGGATTCACAAGAATTTGGAACCGTAACTCACAAAGATCGGAGTCAGAGTTCATGAGAATTCTGAGTCAGAACTCATAAGAGTTCAAATTATGTATTCAGAGAACTTGGATTCAGAACTGAGAGGAGTACGTAACCAGAATTCATAATCTGAATTCAGAGTCATAACCTAGAAGAGTTCGTATCCAAAATTCGTAATCATAATTCGGAGTCATAACTTAGAATAGTTCATAATTAGAATTCGTATTCAGAATTCAGAGCCTAAAACAGAATGCTTTATATCTAGGTATTTATAAGATTCTGAGGTTTTGGTTACAAACCAAATTTTACACTTAGGAAGATTATGATATGAAAAATGAAAACATGGTAAGGATAAATTTCCTTGGGGAAAGAAATTTTTCCTTATAGAAGTAAAACATATGGTAAACAGAGATTTTCCTTGAGATAATGTGTTTGTGATTTTAAAAACAAGAAGGAATTGTAAAGTCATAAGGAAACCTTATTGACTAAACAATCTCCCCTAAGTATGAAGGAATGGAAAAGTCATAAGGAAAACCTTATTGATTCAAAAATCTCCCCCTTTTTAGAATGCATAAACATCCTTACGAAAAGGAATATAAGGACATTGAAAAATTTTCTAAACTTTGAAATAAAACTTATCTCCCTTTTCACATTTGAAATGATGAATACGAATAACTCCCCCTTAGGATTTGGTACACTAAGGATCGTATTTTAGATTTCCAGAATGAGTTTTTCATTATCTTGAGTATGAAAATATCTATATAAAGACTCCCCGTTAGATAAACTCCCCCTTAATTAGGGATATTTATTCTTTACTTATAATTATTTTTCCTTCTCCCCCTTTGTTATTTTCAAAAAGAGTTTTAGGGAATGGAAAAAAATATGGTACTTGAAATATTAGTACAAAAATCCAAACAAAAACGAGCAACCACAATTTCATTAATATTTGATGAATTTGTACAAGGAAAAAAAATACAACAAAAGATTAGATTTATTTACCTTCATTTTCCTTGGGTATCAATTTCTTCACAATGGTTTTCAACTTCCTTAGCTCCTTGCGATCTTCCTCTATTTTCTTAACTAAGGCTTTGATCCTATAATCCTGAGCCTTCAGAGCCCCTGCTTGAACCTTTAACAAGTCATCTTATTTTACTAGCTTTTCATCAATCTCGATCCGGAGATCCCTTTCTCTCTTCCAGCTTTGAGCAATAGAGTTTTTCTTCCCATTTAGGTTCTTGACCTCCTGAATCTGAGTATTCTATCTAAGATTTAGCTTTTCATCAAATCTATTTGTGAGATCCTTGATTTTTCTGTCTTGAGTATCAAAATATTTCTTAACATCATCTTGAAACTCATCAAGCTCTCTCAAATATTTAACTACATTTTTTGACCAGCTGACCATTTTCTTACATGATTTTCGGTGGGCTTCATAGTTGATAAAGAAGTTCTTGTAATCAGCCTCAATATTTATGAATCTATCCATCAACATGGATACAGAATCAGATTTTTTATTCATTCTATGTTGGAGCATTTAAAATCTGGAGTCAATCGTCAGAAAGATCAGAATGGTGTCAACTAGATTTTTCAGTGATTGAATGAAAAAATCATGTCCCGGAGCTGATGATTCCAAATATGACACTTTTCATGGTGATGGTTCTTCCTCTAGTTCGACCAGCTTCTTTTTAGAAGATCCACCAGCTTCCTTATTCCTTAAAATTTCTCTCGTAGGTGTATCAACAACCACCTGTTTGCCCTTATTGGTTCTCGGAACAACTTCTTCATCTGGAGACTCATGCTCACTTTCAGACAACTGAACTATTCTATCTTCATCATTTTTTTCATTCTCATCTCCTGACTCAATATATTCAGGAATAATGAAGTCATGATTATAAATCTCTTCCTTATATAACTTGTTCACTTCTTCATCAGCCTTATCATCAATTCCAGGAGTAGCATGTTTTGAAGATCCGGCTTGAGAAGTCCAGATTGATAATTTTTCAGATGCACTTTCCTTCTCATGAAAGTCTTCAACTCACTTTATCAGATCAACTGTTTCATCATTGCTTTCAGCTTCTTGTACTACTTCCACAACTTCCTTTTCTTCGACAACCTTTTCTATTACTTTCTCCGGAGTCATGAACCTATTCCCCAGAGTCTCAGGTAAGGGTTCAACCAAGAAATATTTCTGTACAGGAATGTTATCGGATTCTATTTCAGTGTCCCTCAAAAGTTATTGGATAATTTCAGCCTCATACATTTTATTCTTAAGCTTCTTCTCTTTGGCACGCTTCTCAAGCTCATCAGCTTCCTTCTCTTTCAAAGCCTTGGCCTCTGTAGGATCCAAGCTGAACTGTGGATCTCCTTCCTTCCTATTCTTTTTGTCTTCTCTCCATTTGGCTACTACCTCATATGGATAGACATTCTTCTTCTTGGACTTTGGAGGTACGGTTTGAGCTTCTTTGGCCTCTAATATTTTTCCTTCTTCTACCACTTCCTTTAGTTACTTCTTTTTTCTAGCCTTTTTTGACGGTTCAGCCTCCTCTGCATTCTTCAGAACGAATTCTGTTTCTTCCACTGGAAGATCATAAAACTATCTAGAGTCTTTAGAAAAACCAACATTCATTCTTTTCAAAGTATCATCACTTAAAAACTTGAATTTGAAATTCCTCATCTTGGAACTGCAAGGAATATTGAAGGACTCAAGACATCAAAAAATCAACTTGGAGAGTAGAGAAGGATACATGATTATCTGTGCTCTGAAATTTCCATTCTTGATATTCTCTATCGTAATGAGAATATGATTCATCAAATTTATCTTCCTTAGATTTACCAAAAAATCCAATATATACATATCACTTTTCTTTAGGGTGTCCTTATCACCCTTTCTCAGAATGACAAAACCTTGAACCCATAACTCAAGAATCCGATTATTGGTAGACAAGTGAGAAATCTTTGCAGTCTTGACATCTGTAAGTCCAAGAAACTCCATAGCGTTTACTTTGATAAAACTTCCTTGTACATATGGTAATTTTTGAGAACAAAATTATGCTTCTCCTTCATAGGATAACCCTACCAAGGTAGTAGCCTTAGTGTATGAAAGGGAATAATTTTTTCCATAACTCTTGAAGGAGAATTTTTCTCTGCCATCTTCCTTGAAAATGCAAACTGATTCATAAAATTCTATCAGTATATCCAGATATAAAACATCTTGAGCTTCTAGATTTGATATGAAAACACTTTCACATCCATTCAGTTTGATTTTTTGGAGATAATAGAATCATACTTGTTGAAGAAGTTTGGATACACCAGTTTCTCCCTATCTACTTTCCACTCTGAAATCAGCTTGACAGTAGACATATCTTGAGAAGGAACTTCACCAGACATTTGGAATTGAGAAACCTTTGAAAATTTAGAACGGGCTTTAGAACTAGGGCAGAGCTTTGACATGAAAAAGCTTGAACACCGATGTGGGACAACAATCGGGGGTCCCCTTTTATAGGTGTTTGAAGAGACAGTTAAACTTCCCATCTCAATCCAATGGCTAAGAATTATTCTGATCAGATTTGACGGTTGAAATGATAGCCTTAAGGAAAATTTTGTAGGATCCGATCTTTTGAGGTTTTTAAAGGAAAACATTCAGATTTAAGGAAACTAGAATATGAGAAATTTAAAAAAAAAGAAACTACTAGCAAGTAAAAAAGTGATTATGAAAACTCAAGAAAGAATCATCACTTTCGGATTGTCAGGAGAATTATTCGTATTGAGGAAAATTATCTTGAAGGACTTTAGATTTCGAAAAAAACTTGAGTACGAAAAAAAATGAGTACACATATCTTCATAACGAAAATCTTCATTACAAAAATATTCATTACGAAAATCTCCATTTCAAAAATGTTTGTTACGAAAAATATGAAAAACATTATTATGAAAAATATGAAAAACTTAATTACAAAAAATATGAAAAACTTCATTACGAAAAATATGAAAAACTTCATTACAAAAAATATGAAAAACTTAATTACGAAAAATATGAAAAACTTCATTATGAAAAATACGAAAAACTTCATTACGAAAAATATGAAAATATTCATTACGAAAAATATGAAAAACTTCATTATGAAAAATATGAAAATATTCATTACGAAAAATATGAAAAAATTCATTACAAAAAATATGAAAAACTTCATTAGGAAAAATATGAAAAACTTAATTATAAAAAATATGAAAAACTTCATTACAGAAAATATGAAAAACTTCATTATAAAAAATATGAAAAAATTATGAACAAATGTACTCCCCCTATGAAAAGGAGTTTATTACTGTAAGAAGATTGATTCCACAAGAAGTTAACAAGGAAGATTACCTTATGGTTATCATTCCTAACTTCTGTTTAATGTATTCAAATCTATCAGAGGGTAAATATTTTGTGAAAATATCAGCAAGCTGATCTTGTGGTCCGATAAATTGAAGAATGATATCTCCTTTCGTCTTGATAATATTTTCAAAATAGTTTTTGTTACCAGTCATATGTCGGGAACATCCACTATCCATATACCAAGTATTGATGTTGGTACCTTCTCTATTTTCCTGAAAATAAGAAAAACTTAGGTTTTCAGAATCCAAACTTGATTGGATCCAGAAATCTCATAAGGCAAAATTTTAGGCACCCACATATTTTTAGAAAAATAGGTTTTATGGAATCCAAAAGATTGGGTTTTGTTTAAGGAATTTTTTTTGCCCCGTGTCCACCATACTGACACTTAGTATAGAATGGAGCACTTTGAGGAACAAAATAATTATTACTAAAAATCACTTTAAAACCAGTATAACCAAAACTAGAACTATTCCTTAGAGGTTGGATTTAGGAATACATTTTATCAAAATTTTCCTTACCTAAGGTAAAGTTTGACAAACACTTCCTCAGGGAAATGTTTTCGGATTACAGTTTGATAACAAAGTTCTAGACTTCAAAAACATTTTATTTTGAACTATAGTTAGGCTCAAAATCATTTTTCTTTGAAATTACGTTTTCTAGATCTTTAGAATATTTATTCTTCTCAGAATTTACTTCCTCAATATTTTTTGAAATATTTTCAAAATCAAAATTTTTCTTATCAAGATATTTAGAAATATCTAATATTTATTTAGTAAGAATAGTATTCCTAGATCTTTCCTTATCAAGTTTTTTCATGAGTTTTGAATTCTCAATCTCAATAAGTTTGGAAAACCTAGAAACTTATTTACAGGAAGGTGAAGTATTATCTTTATCAGAAGAAGATTATTCATCTGAAGAGTTATAATATTTATCATTACTATAATTTTCATTTAAATAAACATTGGTCATTTATTCAACATTGTGTACCTTAGCCATTAAGAAATGATTGTCAATAGGTAGTCTGGCTATTAGACCAAGATTCTTCTATCCAGAATATTCATAATCTAAATATTCATCTAAATAGTCACCACCAATAGCACTCCAGGTGTCATTAGCTTTCAAGAATTTCTTAGATTTAGCCTTATAGTACTTATTTCTATTTCTCTCAAAATGAATTTCCTTTCTTTCTTTTCTCTTAATCATAGGATAATGAGGTCTTATATGTCCAGCTCTCTTTCATTCAGAACATGTGACTTCAGAATCTTTCTTTTCTTTCCTTTCCTTCTTCTTATATCTAGATTGAAAGTTCCTATGTCCTGTTATCTTGTTCATCCTTCGAGAAATATTGGCTAATTAATTCTCGAAGGATTCAGTTCCACTGGATTCATATTGGATAAAAACTTTATTAGATTTGTATCTAGTAACTCTCTTAGGAGTATTGGATTTCATATGATTAGAAGTTGTAGTAAAAGCAACACTTACATTCCCATTCTTCTTCTTTACATTATCAACATCTCTCTTCATTCTAGTCTCATGTTGAAGAAGAGTTCCAAATAATTCATCTAAGGAAATCTAAGTAACCTTTCTATTCTCATCTATAGCTATCCTCTTGGATTCCCACTCATTGGGCATGATGTCTATGATCTTATCAACAAGAGCTTCATCATATAATCCTTTCTCACCCATGGATTGTAAACTATTCACAATAGTCATGAATCTTTGTTTCACCTTACATATGGGTTGTCCATAAGGAATGTTAAAGCCATGGTATTCAGATCTCAACATAGCTCTTCTTGTTTCAATAACTTTGGATGTTCCAAAGTGAGTAACTTCATGTTTCTTCCAAATAAAATTTTCTGCTTCACAAGATGAAAATTTTCTATATATATATTTCTAGTCATGGAGCAAAGCAAATTATTTCATACCTTATAATTCAGTTGATATTCATGCTTTTCTTGATTAGTGAAGGTACTAACTTCTTTTTCAGGTATTTAGTATTTCCAGTAAGCATAACAAAATTATCAACACCAGTATTAATAAAGAAAGTCTTCATGAAATATCTTTAATATTAGAAATCATTTCCATCAAAGATAGGAAGTTTAGTTGTATTGAGATTTTCTATGGAACCAACATTGATTCCTGCCATCTTAAAGAAAAATCATTCACAAAAACTTGTTAATAGAAAAAGTTCAGATTCAAGGAAAATATTCCTAAGCAAGGAAAATATAGAACAATGAAAAATTGATAAAAAAAACTTATATGTGAGTATAAGTATTTCAGAGACCTGCTCTGATACTAATTGTTGAATTGGTAAAAGGTTCAAGGTCACCTCCTCTGATACCAATTGTTGAGATGGTATGTGAGTATGTTATACTCTATAATACCAAATATAGGATCAAAATAAAAGAGATACTGATTAAAGTATCTAATGATGCTCAATATACAAGAGGGGGGGGGGGGGGTGGGTGAATTGTAAACTTATAAAATTCCTTTGTAACTTTTAAAGATGGATATATTTAACAAGGTTAAACAAGGTAATTCACAAAACCTCTAAGTTCTAAACACTTGCTTGATTATGGTAATATGATTCCGAGAAAGCAATTCCAGAAAAGTGATTCTGGAAATGAAACATAATTAAAGTTTACAAAGATGAAGATTTTACCTTAAAGCATATAGAATCTAACTAAATATGAGTACAAGTATAAGGAAGTATAAGATAGTTATACTTTCCTCAACAATATAAATGCAGTGGAAAAATGGTTACAAAACAAGTAACAAGTAGTAAATCTTTTAACCCAAAGAGAAGGGTATCCAAAAACCTTGGATTAAGGTCCCTTGATTTATACTTTCAAGAAAGTCTGTATTACCTATAGCAGGGTATGCCCTCGATACGAATATTAGAGTCTGTCTTGCTATCCCCACAAGCCCTCAACTTGAAGGTAGTCAGCACCTCTGTCTTCATCAGCATGGAAGCCCTAAACTTCAAGGTGGTCTACACATTTGTCTTCCTATCCCCGGAAGCCCTCAATTGTACATAGAAAAAATTGGATTTACATAAAGAAAATATGAACCAGAAGTTCAACACGCACTAAGAAATAAAGACTCTCTCTCTAGAAATCACTTTAGCAGCATGTAATCTCTAGATTGATCAACTTATTGTGAGATATTTCAAATGAGATCCTATTTATAGGCTCGGCTTCCATGGTCCTCTCCCTCCTCCAATTGTCATATTTTTCCATGAATTTTGGAGGTAACTATACTCCTGTCACTCAAGCAACTGTTAGTTAGTAACTGAATGAACGAAATCATTTTATAACAAAACAAGTGTAAGAAAAAATATGGTCACACAACCAAAATCCAATATTCAGAATGTAAGAAAATGAAAGTTAGGAGTCTAACCAAAATTGAATTCGGAGTCTATAATACAAGGATATTCAGATTTTGTTTTCTAGGAATTCGAAACATGAACTCTATAGAAATTTGGAGTCTAAATTTCAAGGAAATTCAGAATCTGGATTCACAAGAATTTAGAACCAAAACTCCCAAATATCAGAGTCAGAGTTCATGAGAATTTGGAGTTAGAACTCATATGAGTTCGGAGTCTGTATTCAGAGAACTTAGAGTCAGAACTCAGAGGAGTTTGTAACCAGAAATTATAATCAGAATATAGAGTCAGAAATCAAAAGTGTTCATATCCATAATTCGTAATCAGAATTCAGAGTCAGAACTCAGAAGAGTTCGTAATTATAATTCATATCCATAATTCGGAGCCTAAAACAGAATGCTTTATATCTAGGTATTTATAAGATTCCTAGGTTTTAGTTACAAACCGAATTTTACACTTAGGAAGATTATGATATGAATAATGAAAACATGGTAGGGATAAATTTACTTGGGGAAAAAAATTTTCCTTATAGAAGTAAAACATAGGATAAAAATAGATTTTCTTTGAGATAAGGTGTTTGTGATTTTCAAAACAAGAAGGAATTGTAAAGTCATATGGAAACCTTATTGACTAAACAATGTACCCTAAGTATAAAGGAATGGAAAAGTCATAAGGAAAACATTATTTACTTAATAACTAGTCTATTTGAAGATTCTTAAACTGGTTGATATTCTCATATATAAGGAAATATTTGCGGATAAGTAGATAAATGGTATTGATTTTAATTATTGGATTAGGTTATTTAGAAAAAATGTAAATGTTTATATAACCCATTGAAAAGAACACTAGGATCATCTAATTTTCTTAATAAACCTTTTATATGTTTTTATTTAATTTTTTTAATTTGAAAACCAATAATCCACTTATTTTTGTTATTTTTTGAATATATGAAAACAAACAAAAACAAGAATAGGTGTAAGGATAGTGATTCTCTAGGCCTATATCCTTGAGAGGAAAACATGTGTCTTTCTTTTTAATGTGCAGAGGATTTTAAATTTTTCTTTAGTATCTCTCCAAAATGATTTCTTTTCAATACCACATATTCATTACAATTTAAAGGAGACATTTCATAGCCTAAAATATCGACACCTTTCTTATAAGGGATATGTTTTAGACATCAATACATTGGATGAGCAGTTTCACTCTATTGATTTGGACACTCCATCAATAGATTGGAACCCCAAGTCAACCAAACAATGTGAGACAATATAATAGCATTTATTGAATATCCTCATGATGCTATAAAATATTGTTCAATATGATTATCTCAAAGTATTCATTCGAGGCTATGGTGAATTCAGATCTTTCATTTCAACTCACTTCTTGGGAAACAAGGACATCCCAATAAGATGTCATGTAATGTAATCATCTCAATCCAATCCCTAGATACAAGAGTTTGGTATGCTAGTTGGTATATCCAATGAAAATATACTACTTAAAGGAAAAAATTCGACACATTAAATGAGAGTAACAAATTGATAGGCTTCTTCATTATGCTCCCAAAAAAGAGAAGCAGGTGAACAAATTGAGATGTGTGGACACTCTGAATGTGGAATCAGTTTAGATGATATATATATATATGGTCTAAAATGAAAAAAATATATCCCACACCCAACCCATGCTAGAATAAAATACTAAAAGTTTAAAAGGTATTTAATTAAAGTTTTACTTACAATATATGGGTAACCATCAATTGTAAGGATGAAGCTATTTTTACCCTCACCACTACATCCAAAATCATCAATTATATATTAAGATGCATCTATAGTTGAAACAAGAAAAGAGAAATCCCATACCATAGGGATCATGGAATTTTTACAACTACATTTAAAGATTTTAATGTTCTAAAGACTATGGGAAGTCCTAAAATAAGTTCCCCTATGGTCTTCTTGGTTGGTAGTTCATAAGTCACCCCCTTTATAGAGATCATGTTTAGTGGAATCTTTAGGAGATTCACATAGAATCACTATTTTTAAATATCCACCCAATTCATTTCAATGGGAGCACCAAAATAATAGGTAAAAATATTATAGAGGGAATAAATAAAAAAAATACTCTAGAAAATAAAAATAATATGAGGATTATGATATACCCCTCAAAGGTATTCCAATGTTGATGAGGCTCCATATTAATTCAATGTAGATAAATATATAGTTCCCATCACATGATTATTTTTACTGAATTTTATTGGAATAAACCCTACCAATATTATATATTATGACAATGACATGGAGGGTCATGAAAAATAGGATACATCCATTCAAAATTTCTTTTAAAATGATGTGGGAGAAGAAGGTGTCTGTAATAGGAATAAAAATAGCACTGTGATCTAGGATATCCTTCTAACATATAATATTTTCCCTCTCGATGAGATGATACTAATGAAAGTGGGAAATATTTGGATACATATTTATCCAAATTTTCCCCATAATAGGTTATGGTTCTTTATGATAAGGACAAAATTTCCATTCTTGAATCCTAAATATAAAAATGAAAATAGTTTAATATTTATCTACTAATATAAAACATAACCAATGAGTGTATTTCCCAAACTAATATAGTAATACCTCCCCCAATTGATCATTTTCAACAAGATAAAATTTCACTACTAACAATATAAGAATCAATCTATCTATTTAACTTAATGATGAATAAAATCATACACCTGATTCTAAGATCAATTGATTATCAAGAATTTCCTCTATTGGAAAATTAATATACACCAATTTAGGTAAGTCATTTTAGGCTAACCCAGGTTGATATCCTCCAAAAGTTCTAGTGAGACATCAATATTAACCTCAGATAATAATCCCTACTAAAGTGGTAGTATTGAAAAATATTCTTATGTCTCATACCACTCTGATGAAATTTATGGAAGCTTGGCTTGAACTGGTATAGATAGAGAGGAAACCATACTAGAATTTAGTGTCTATAAATCCTCTACCCAAATTTTGGAAATCCCAGCATCTCAATGTTTAATAGAATGGGAGACCTGGAAGATTACTTTATGCACTTTTCATCCCAATTTATTCTAATTTAGGGAATTTTAGTGAAATGAAAAGATGTAATGATAAGATGTTTCATATAGATTTCACAGGGACTTGTATTTGTATGGTATTAAAATATAGAATCCTAATCCACAACTACTTAGGAAGATATCTAAAGGTAGTTACTCTATCAATTCAACTAAAAATTGAGAAATAAAAGTATTCATGACCCCTCAAACTACAAGAAACTCAAAAATGATAGGGTCAATGACTTCATTGCTAGGTAAAAGGGTCTAAACTATTCCCTAGACATGAAACTCCCATAATAATAGATACTAGAGATCTATATTGAGAACATTACAGATTATTTGTAAATAATGATCATTACATTGAATTATCCTAGTGGGTTCTGAGAGTTTTTTTGTAATAGTAAAATGGTTGAAAGATTCCCTTCAATTTTCTAAATATAAATCTCTTCTAATATCCCAATCATATAAAAATTATTCTAGAAAATAATAAACCATGAATATCACTCTCAAAATAGTAACAGTTCTGACTCTATTCAATTAACTAATAAAATATAACACGATGCCTCATCTAAGTAAACATCAACGATGTCAACATCCTAATGAAAATATTGAATATGTGAATGATTGGAAGCATTAAAAAATTGAATAAAAGAATAAAAAGTTTATTTTTCATTGAAATGAACAAGTACCATGGTATTTTATTTTTTACTTTGGAGAAGAACTTATTAACACTCCTAAATACTAGAAAGAATGATGAGGTTGGGCTAGATAAACCCCCCAAAGTGACCCCATCATAAAAAATAAATTGGATTTGATGATTGTAGGAATAGGTCTGGGATTTATAGATAATTATACAATCTATGACAATGATGAGATAAAAGTTATCAACCCCAAGAACTATAAAAATCCATATAATATTTTGGTAAAAAATCATAACTGAACATTCAGGACATCAAAAACCCTACTTCAAATTATTTACAAAAGGAGTGTAAAGAGTTTTCATGAAAGAAATAATCTTTAAACACAAACCTAATGAATTAATAATCTTAGATTAGATAAAGTAACCATTTACACCTATATAAAATAACATCATAACTATATAAGTAGCAATAACCAACGTACCTATCATGGTAGTTGATCCTAACTCTAACTCCTATTGAGCACATTACACTGCATAGATATGTCCAACCTCATTATTCCCTTTCTTTATGACCTGAGCATAAACCTTGAAATGAGTCTGAGATCCCACCACCTTTTCCAAATTCTATCAAAATTGAGAGCCCTTGGTGTGGGTGTATCTTTCTCAACTTCCTTGGGATGATCTCTTATAGAAGTGATGAAGATGACTAAATTTCAAATTTTCATGACACAACTTGGGATCTATATTATAATCAATTTTGAGGTGTCTCTTTATACCACACTGGTAATTGACCACCTAACCCTACTCTTACATTTTTCGGACACCCCTTACACCACCTCGGTTCTTGTCACCCTACTTCCTCCTATTTAAATAAAACAAACTATGGATTACTATAACGTAAATAAATATCCACCTAAAACCATATCCTTAAATAATTATAATTTATCTATATATCCTTTATCAATCACCTCAACAAAGCATAGAGGTACAAAAGAATTAATATTGATTGAATAATAATACTTAAAACCATATTGAACCTCTAACATTTATGGTATTCATTAGAAAAATATTTATTGATAGGTAAAGTAACTCGGTGAAATTAGTATCATACTCTATAACTAAATACTCCCATTGATCCAATGTTAGAAATTCCTAAGTCTTCACCACTTTCAACATTTTAGGATAAAACTATTGATTGAATATCTTCTTGAAATTTGTGTAGGTGGTTTATTTTTATAATATAGATTATGAAATATATTACCACCACTTCCTTCCCAACCCATTAATCATATATGTGGTGAAACCAACCTTGGAGTATTACAGAGTCTTTAGGAAGTGTAAAATTCTCTCAAACTTCTTGATCTATTCTTCTAATTCCTATGGTCCCTTATCACGATGAAAGATTGTTGGATACTAATTATTGAATTATGAATAATGGTAAAACTTTCATTTTAGTTCAAAAAATGATACTTGGATCAAGGATAAGATCATTTAGACTATATTTTATACAAAATCTGAGTCCATTAGAGGATTCCTGCAGGAGTCCTTCTCTATAGCTTCCTCTCTAGAATTCAGATATGGTGTTCTATAATGATCCATATTCTATAAAAAAAGATAATGAAAACCATCAAAACATCATTAAATTTCTTTATCACAAAATTATTTTTAGATAAATAAATCCAAAAAGGTTAAACTTATAAACAAGGATGCTATAAAACTCCATACTTTCCATTGTAACTCAAGGTTTGTCAAGAAAGTGAGTTTTCTAGGCACACTCCCACACTACCTCTCAAGTTATGATGGTCCTTACTCAAGTATAACAAAAACCCCCAAACATAATTGGGCGATACATAAGCTTGATCATAGGATTTAAAGATAACCTAGCTATAACACCAATTTTTAAAAGACCAACCCAGGTCAACCCATAATGCCTCATGAATTGGCTCTCTACAAGGAATAAAGTGCATCCCTAATCACCATGGGTTGGTGACAAGCACCATGGTATCATAAAAATAAATAAATAATTATTTCACCCTCAATATACATACGATAGGATAGAAACAATTAGAGCATCAAATCAGGTATACAAATACATCATATGTCCAAAACAAACAAGAAATAAAGGTAACATCAAATAACTGAAAAACAAGGTCTATATAAACAAATTTAAAGACCAATAATGTAGATACTGAAGCAACCCATGGGTCCACATCTATATGATAATATTTCACCACCATCCATACCCATCAAAAGGAAACACGATATAGGAGAGCTCTCTTCCACATGAAACTCTTCCCTTTACATGTATCTTTTAAAACCAAGTCTGCAAATGACCAAAGGGAAAAGTAGGGTGTGAAAACTAAATTTTAGTAGGGTTACACCAAATAATCTATAAAATTTATATCCACATGAATTCATTAGTTATTATATAAAACATATTTCAAACAAATTTCAAAATAAATCATCTTTCCATATAAAATCATGCATTGGTTTTATTTTAAAAATCATGAAATATTATAATATTAAAATAAATATGACATTAAATAAATACATAAAGCATAAGTGTATAAATAAACTTGGTTTTCATGGATCAATAACCGCATAAAATTGGGAAAGTAAGAATATCAATTTAACAGACACGTAAAGTATCCACAAAGCACAAAATGGAAATCCACAATAAGAGGGTGTACATAACTAAGAAACACAACTGAACACTAGCTAACAAAAGTGAATCCTAAAGACTTAGAACCTTGTTCCCTTGGAAGGTCTACCCACTATCAACTATGTAATCATATCAACCTACCCTAGTGATAACTTACTCTACTAAGGTTTGCATATGTTTAGTTTTTTCCCATACCCCAAGGTCTCCCAATGTGACATGTATCATCATTAAGTTTCAAGAAAACTAATACCTTTATAAAAAATTTTATATTATTATTTCACAATAAATCCATTCTTGAAAAACCATATCTAATTAAAAATCATCTTTAAGGGACTTTAACAAACACATGATGTGTATAAAATCTATTTTTCAATGAAATTTTTTTTTATTTTTTTTTCATTACCACCAAAGATCATGGCCATAAATAATGAATATAAAACATTAAATTTCATAAATAATACCAAAATGATATCATAATAATAATAAAATAATGTTATGAGATAGACCATAGGATAAATACACCTACCATACCAATAGAGATAATGACGTCACCTTTAAAACTGATGTTGGGAAACAAATAGATTGGGTACTCAAAAGACTAGATCTAAGAGTAAAAAAATAAATTCATTATTAAACACTATATATCCATAAATTCTATACCATTAGTTTTTTAATGATTTAAGGAGAATATAGATCAATCGAAGATCTATATAAAAGAGTATAAGATGAGAGGAAATTAGAACATTCCTTGATGTGATCCACTAAAATCGATTGAGGATCACCAAGGAATCAAGGAGAAAGTATTATATATAATCATTGAGGTTATGGTTCAAGATTATTAGGGATTTTGAGGAAATTATAGTAAAATATAAATGAGGTAATCGTGTTAAGTTTATAGTTTAATAAGTTTGGATACAGAAACATGGTTAGAAAAACTATGTGATAACCATGTGGTAACCACTATCCATTGAAAATAAAGTATCATGGTTTTATGGGAATATCTGCATGGTTTGAAAAAAATATCAAGATATAAAAAAACCTATATATCAAAACCTAAACATCCAAAATTTTTCCAAGTAGCTCATGTGGTTAGATGAACCATTATCAAATTGTGAAAATCACTACATAAACTAACAAAATAATATCAAATGTTTATCATATAGTTACCATTGACAATGCGCTTAATTCATGTTCTTAAAATGTTTCCTCTAAAACTCTAAATATCAAAATTCAGTCTCTCAAAATATTTAGAAACTCAAAATAGGCAAAGAAACCTCAAAATTAAACATACATGTTACTCATAGGGAATCACATTATTGATAGCAAAATCAAAATTAATAATTTTTATATAAAAATAATTACCTATAAGATTTGGTATGAAATTATATAAATATTATCATATAGTATACCATGATATCATTTTTAAATACCATATAAAATTTGAAAATATAATATTGAAAAATTCAATTAATCTAATTAAAAACTAGTAGGGGTAGATTTGATTATTCAAAAGGAATTACCATGTATTCCTAATTCCCATACATCAAATTGAAATCCCTATTTATAATTTTATCAATAAAAACAAGTAATTTATGATAATAAGAAAAAAATTTCAGTATTAGAGATGTATTGATGTCTTTTATGCTGATCCAATAGATCATTAATCTATAGAAAATTATACTTTTTTAATAATAATGAATTTTTTTTATATTTAATAAATAAACTCATATACGCATCCTTCATCATTAAGAATAATATAAAGAATCCTTAAATTTACACAATGTGATATATTAATCCATTATTACACAAATATTTTAATTTCTTATTTAATTTCAATGATTACACCGATTCTGTTCTATACAATAGCTTGTATATGTGTTTTTCATATTGGATATGCTTAATATAGAATTAAATTTTACAATTATGTGGATATATATGATATTTCTTATGAAATAAATAACTATAATCTTTAAGAATTGATATAACTTATATTAATAAGATATAGATCTCATTAATTGAATAAATTGTATCTTCCTATTATCCTAGAATTTCATTAAGATAATCCCCCAGAAGTGGCACCTAAGTTAATCAAGGAAATAATGTATCTCCTATATAAATAATATATTTTACACCTTACCTATAGAATGTAATAAATTTCCCTCATTAAAAAATTATTATATTTTATTTTTAGAGACAATACAACTAAGAAATTATTTCAATGTCAACCATTATAAAGATAATGGGTTTTTTACTAGAAAAACTATTTTTATTGCAAAAAAATTTATTTTATTTTCATTAATATTTTCATTTTGAGATTTAACATTAATATCATTCCCTAATGAATCATGGGATACTTTAATGTTGTTAGAAAATATCCATGATATAAATATTGTATAGATATAAAATCATACATTGTCTTTTCTATCATTCCTTTTATGACCCATTTACTATCTACAATATCATTTTTAACCTCAAACTCTACTATAGTAACTATATAAGCCTATACCTTATCTAATTTACACTTATGAAGTATATTCCCTTGACACTTGTGACATTGATTAATATAGTGCCCCATCTCCTTGGAAGAGAATAATTGAACATTGATAGCTTCTATCTTTCCATTTCCCTCATGAGCTTGATGATATTTATCCCTACACTTATAACAAAGTCCCAAGTCCTAGGAGGGTGACCCATTGTGTTTCCATCCAAAATTGTTACATATTGTCAATTATACTATTTTTTCTTCACATTTTCAAAATTTCTATCTACATGATGCTCAATCATTATCTTATTCTGTTTCATTCCATTAAAAATATAATATATGGAGAACATGTTCTTAGTTCTGAGAATAAATTTTGTTGTCACCACATAATAAGAAAATGATTAAGTAACCAATACCATTTGATATCTTGGATTTGATCCATCAGTGAAGAATCAATATTTATTTCTAGATTATGTAAATAGTTTGAAACTTTTCTTCATTACCATGTAAATGTATCTTTAAAATGAATAATAGTTTCCTCTTTTTGTATAATTAATTAATAAATAACTTATATTTATAATCTATTTTTCCTTAAGGAAAATTTATTTTGTGGAATATTTCCATAAAACCATTCTATTCCATGCTTATAACCTCTAATCCCCTATTAGTGTTATGAATCAATGACCACCATTTATCATAATATATACTTAAATTAAATATATCCATGATATCTATAATCCTTATTCTATTCCTCAAAGAAGAAAATATTTTATTTAAATACATTATCCAATTCTATTATACTAATTTACTACTCATTCCTTTGAAATATTGAGGATTTTGGATCATAAAATGATCCAACATTATTACACTATATTGAATGGAAATAAGTTATTCTATATTTTCATTGTTATTCATAACAACCTAAGTCAACTAACCAAATATGGTGACAATATTCATAGATCTAACACCAACATAATTGGTTTGTTCAGGTAGAAAATATAAACATTGATTTTATGTGAAGACCCCGACCCCAGTATCCCAAATCCAGTGCCTTGTTTCAATAAATTAGTATGATTACCAAGAATTCGTATCCTGAAGAACTAAATAGTTTAGTATATTTGGAAAAAAATATACATAAATAATTTTAACATTATAACTTGAAATGAAATACAATACGTAAATTCCATTGTAAACATCTATAAATCCTAGATTATCATTGCAATTCATTCATAATATACTTATTCAAATCCTGGGAAAAAATAAAACTTAAAAAAGGTGAGCTCAGATGCTCAATAAGGGTAAGTAATATAGAATAATCATAAGTAATAAGGCATGGTGAATGAATAAAAGTACACATGACATTAAAACATAATATTGATCATAATATAAAAGAAATAAAAGTTGAATAAATAATGCCATAATATAACATAACCATGGATATTCTACTAGAAAATAATCACAGGACTATCGATATCTGGATTCATAATGAGGGAATTCATAATGTGGGATGTCATGACCATTCTGTCAAGGCCTCGTGCCAAGACCATACATAAACAGGTAAAAATCCAAACTTGTTTGTCTCATGAGACCTACCGATGGAACGATGGGCTATAGCAGGACCCATCAGACACTTAATAAGTCTAATGAATCCCTTACATGAAAGGGGTGATACATAATCAACAAATAAATTAATATTTAAACTAACATATGAAATGTAAATAACTTTCCCCAAATATTAAACATAAACACTAACCATTCAGAGTAATAGAGAGAATGGTATCAAGATAGCACATCTAAATTAAAACTAATAAAAACAATTAAATAAAATATGGTAGATTATATAATAAAATATTAATCCCAATTAAGAATATGAATCAACAAGAGTTTTTAAATATATGAAAATACTCTTATGAAATCATCGAGTAATTCTTGAGAGAAATACTATTTTACTTTTAAAGAATAGTTATTTTGGAAAAAATATTTCTAGAAAACTAGAAGTGAACTAAGATAGTTCATTCATAATAAAATGATTGATTTTATAAAAATAATGGTGTCTTAAAATATATTATAAAGTATACTTGAAAACATGCAAGAATTATAGAAGTTCCATTGAATCAGGCTTGTTTATCGGGAAGAATTTAAGAATGATCCTTTTAAAACATATAACTCCCCATAAAAAAAGAAGGATTATGATTGGTACTAATATATATAACAGTAAAAAATAATTTATGATGATTATATAATAATAATTAAGTATTTAAATAGGGTAAATAGATAAATATAATAACTCAAAAGAAAATGGAGGTTCAGGTTGAAAACAAATACCTTAGGTCCGAATGTATTATGCGCTAAACCTTAATGTCATGGATAATAAAATTAAATCCATTAATAAATTAATTCATAAAATCATATACATATATTTGATCCATTATTGTTTTAATAATTTAATTTATTTCCTTATTGATAAGTTATAATATTGAATTCTGTCATTATGGAGTGTTCGTTTCCTTGATTTCATGAACTGTTTGCTTGATTATAAGTAATGGAGTTCATGTAAAATGGGTATAATTCTCAAGAATTTTAATTTAATGTTATTAATGAAAATATAAGTGTAATTTGTGTTATTTATTTTTTTGTTTCCATATATGAGTATTAATCATTAGATTACATATTAATCATAATCATTTAGCATAATTTTAGCGGTTTTTCATTCACAATGAACTAGTTTTGTTCTATTATTTAATATAATGTATATAAAATGGTTATATAACATTAAATAAGTTATAATACATATTTTATAATCTGGTTCAACCCTAAAAATTGTTTTATTACTAGACTAGAAAAATAAATTAAAGACCGAATGTTTGTCATCCAAGAAGGTTGTAAATCGCCACCTCCAGGATGATGATTTAATTTTTTAAAATAATATATATATAGTAATAATATTGATAATTAATCTTAAATTAACATGATATCATTATAGTGTGTATATTATACTGGTGTTATCATGATCATTTGGATAGAGGAGGTAAGGAGAGAATAAGAAAATAAAATAAATTGAAATGAAATTAAAAGAAAAAGGAAGAGGGAGTACCTCTGGAATTAACCTCCTTTAGAACCATTTTAAGGAATGGGGTTTTTGTATTTTGGAAATAACATTATCTATTTGAAATGGGGATAGAATAGGAAATATTATTTAGTTATTACTTTTCAAAGCTTCAAGGCTTAGAGGAGTTAGGAGAATAGGGGGCGATGGGTGGTTTTTATATTGGAGGAGAGGGGTAACTTTTGAATATTTTAATCATTAGTTTATTATTTTGGACCAAGACTAGAATAGTTTGAGTATTATCATAAAATATATTAAAATAATGGAGGATAGTTTGAGATTATGTTCTTAAATAATCCATACATCATCTATGACTCAATAACTCATGTATTTAGCATTTATTGTAAATTATCGCATTTTACTATTCATAGAAATTCAAATATTTTAGAAAAATCCCAAAAATTCACCCTACCTATTTTTCAGCATGTAGAATTAAAAAATGAACTCCATTTTTTAAAAATAATTTTATAAATTTGATAAATTTAATTTTTAATTGAAAACATCATTTACTCCAAAACTACACTTTTTATGATTAAAACTAATTTTAGAACAACCTGAAAAATTAAAAAGGTATTATTAAATTATCATAAAATCACTGGAAAAAAATTTATTTATGAATAGATTTTATGAAAATTAATTTTCATCAGTTTATTAATTATTAAATATTTATTACTTAAAAATGCACCAACACTTAATTATTAATTTTTAAATTATTCACTTACCTGTATAATGATATAATTATATCACACTTTCATTTATAAGGTGCATAAATTTTATTTTTACATTCATGAGTGAGGTTACTATTCATTTATTTGATTTACTATTCATAAGGGTCATATTATTATTCATAAGTGTACATTACTATTCCAAAGGGTCAAGTTACTGTTCACAAAAAATGTAAGTTGATCCTATCAGTCTCTAAATATCCTACTGACCATAACCTTGTATGTATGTTTTTTGAAATTCAAAACACAAAGTTGAAAAATTATATTTAATGGCTATGTTATAATGATCTCTTATTAATAAAAATTTTTGTTTCTTTAAGACTCAATGTTTCATGTATCTCATTCTATATTAAATTTATTTGTAAATCCTTCGGGTGTTAAATTCTCCCCTCCTTCAAAAATTTTATCCTTGAAATTACCAGAATGATAACTCCTACAATGATTTGGGCTGTTCTTCATCATAAGATTCTCAGCCTCCCACAATGCTTCTCCAATTTTATGATTTTTCCAAACTACCTTTACCAGCCGATTCATCCAATTCCTAAACACCTATTCTTTAGTGTGAAAAATCAAGATAGGCTCTTTATAGTAAGAAAATTCAGGTTCCAGATCTATTCCTTTATAAGTGAGTACATGCATTGGGTCTGGCATATATTTTCTTAACAATGAGATGTGGAACACATTGTGTACTTTAGAAAGGCTAGGATGCATCAACAAATAATAAGCCACATCTCCAAATCTCTCTAGAATTTTAAAAGGACTAATGTACCTAGGGATCAGTTTCCCTTTCTTCTGAAATATTATAACACCCTTCCATGGAGATACATTAATGAAAATATGATCTCCCACTTGAAATTACTAATCCTTCCTTCGATTGTCATCATAATTTTTTTCCTACATTGAGTTCCTTTAATATAGGTTTGAATAGTCTTTAACTTGGTTGTTGTTTCCTCCACAAGCTCTAGGCCTCAAAGCTATCTTTTACTAACTTCATCCCAATATGTTGGTGTAAGAAATCTATTTCGGTACAATTATTCATATGGTACCATTTTAATACTTGAATAAAAACTATTATTATATGAAAATTCTTCCAAAGGTAAATACTGATCACACATACCTTGAAAATCAAGTGATCATGATCTCAAAACATCTTCTAAAGTTTGGATCGTCCTTTCTAACTACCTGTTAGTTTGAGGGTGATAATAAGTACTCAAATAAATCATAGTATCCAAAGATTTCTAAATAATTTTATATAATTTTGATGTAAATAGTGAGTCACGGTCAGACAAAATTGAGAGAGGTGCTCCATGAAGTCTTATAACGTCATTAATATAGACTCGTGAAAGGATCTCTAATGTAAATTCCTCCCTTATAGTGCGTAAATGTGCAGATTTGTTAAGTAGATCCAAAATTGCTCATATTATATCTTTCTTTCTTGGTGTTTTGGGTAATATAGTGACAAAATACATAGTAATGTCATCCCATTTCCATGTTGGAATATGAATAGGTTTCATTACTACTATAGGATGATGTCTTTCAGCTATCACCTGCTGACAGGATAAACATCTTGATACATAATCATAAATTTCATACTTCATATTATCCAACCAAAAATGTTCCTTCAAATATCTTTACATCTTAGTGCTACTAGAGTGTATAGAGAAATTTGAACTATGGACATCATCCAATAACTCCATTTTTAGCTCATGTATAGAGGGAACACATAGACTCCCCCAAATTTCTTAATTGTATCTTCATATATAAAGTCTTCCAACTTCCTATCATTCACGACATTAATTTTCTTTTAAATATTATCTTGATGAGGGTGAGAAATTTTAATCCTTTCTAATAAATATGGTCGGAAAACCAAATGAAAAGTAATGATGTTTCACCTTATTTGATTATTCCAATATCCATCCTCCATATATCTATATACATAGAATCCTTATCAATCCTCATTTGGTTTAGAACTCCATGATCCTTTCTGATCAATGAATATGCAACCTTATTCACATTCTGAGGGAGGCAGTGTATTGTACAATCATAATATTGGAGTTGTTCGAGCCATCTCCTTTGCCTCATGTTGAGTTCTTTCTATGAGAAGATATATTTCAATCTCTTGTGATCTATATATATATCACATCTTTCAACATAGATATAATTTCTCCATATCTTCATGGAAAATATTACAATTACTAACTCAAGATCATGAGTTGTCTAGTTTTGTCCATCGGTTTTTAACTGCCTTGATGCATAGGTAATAACTCTATCATTTTGTATAAGGACACAACCAGGTCCTTTCTTTGATTTATCACTATAAATCACAAATCCACCACTTCCTGATGTTATTTTAATGATTGAATCATTCATTAACCTCTTTTTAAATTCTTCAAAACATTCTTCAAATTCTTTTGTCTATAAAAACTTAACACCTTTATGAGTAAGATTTGCTAATGGGTTAGCTAATTTGATAAAGATATGAATGAAAAACTAATAATAAATTTCTAAACTAGTAAAACTATATACCTCAGCTATGTTCATTGGTGCAGTCCATTCTTGAGATGCCTTTTTCTTCACATGATCAACTAAGATTCCATCCTTAGAGACAACATGGACACGAAAAGAAACTGTTTGAATCTAGAATTCATACATTCTAAACTTCCCAAATAAATCATTACTTATAAGATTCATCAGAATAATGTGCAAGTGATTCTCATGATATTCGTATATTTTATAGTATACCAAGATATCATCAATAAATACACCAAAAAATTCATAATGATATTCCTTGAAAACCGTCTTCATTAGATCCATGAAAACATAGGGTATATTAGTCACTCCAGAAGGCATTACTGTAAACTTGTAATTCCCATACCTAGTTCAAAATGATATCTTTAAAAAATCTTACTTCCTCCCAAATGAATAATGATATCCAGATCGGTGGTTAATCTTAAGAAAATATTGGGCTCTATAAATTTGATCAAATAAATAATTAATTTGAGGAAGCAAATACTTGTTCTTTATCATAATAGCAATGATATCCTTGTAGTAAATGCTCAGCCTCATAGAACCATATTTATTCTTAGCATAAAGAACATCATCTTCTCATGGAGAAATAATATGGAAAATATAACCCTTACTAATCAACTCCTCTAGTTGTTTCTTCATCTCCACTAATTACACTATGGACATTCTATAAGGATTCTTTGATATAGGACTTCCACCAAGAATTAGATCAATATAAAAATCAATCCCTACTCTAAATTATGTCTAGGTAAATCCTTTGGAAATACATTAATGTATTCTTGAACAATAGGTACATCCTCAATTTGAACATTTTTTCCTCACCCATACATATTGCATCCTCTTCCTCCTCAAGAATTGAATTCAGTAGAGCTACTGGGGGTGGATCTAGATAAAAATAAAATGGATATATTTCTTATCTAAAGATAAGGGAATCTATTTTATTATCAAAAATTTTAAATTACTTCTTATTTAAATAGATCTTCACATCATAATTTGGAAGCAAATTCATACCGAGCATTATATCAAATTCAATCATGGGTATAATGATAAGGTCAGAATCTAAAGCATGTTTATGTGTCATAAGGGGAACTGATCGACACATCTTTATTACAATGATACTTCTCTTAAGAGTTTTGACCAACAAACCCTTTATTAAATCAAATTGGAAATGTATAATTTTCTTGGAAAATAGGGAAGATATGAAATAATGTGATGATCTAGAATCAAATAAACCATTGGATAATTTTTTGGAAATGATTAATGTACCTAGCACCACATCGTTAGGAACTTAAACCTTAATAGTTGTGACCATATTATCTTGTCCTTTCTCCCTTGGACATCTTTGGGGAAAGTTTACTTGATTCTTTAGACATTTATGTGCATAATTTCCCATCTCTTTATAATTATATCATTGAACAATGGAATCTTATTTCTTTCCCTTAAAATCATGATATTGGTGGCCTTTTTATCCAAACTTGTAACAAATAACCATTCATTTTAAGAAATTACTAGGGTTCTTATTTCGACAATTACTACAAGGTGGAAAGTGAAATCTTACCTCTTCCATATTTCATTATTTAATTTTCTAGAGTTTTCAGAAGCCCTATTCTTCTATTAATTTCTTTTAAAGTCATAAGACATAGATAATTATTTTTTTTTCCTGGTAGAACATAAGACTATGTCTTTATATAATAGGAAATTATGAGAGACTATTTCCCTTTAGAGGAATGGTTTTAAACCTTCTAATAATCAATCAATATTTATTCTTTGATTTTGTATGTAGTCTGCAACATTCCTTTCATACCTTGTGAAGTTAGATTCATACTTTGCAACGTTTTGATCCTTTTTTTGTTTTAGACTCAATAATTTCATTTCCATATTCTCTCATTGTTTGTGAGGAAAATATATTTCAAGGAAAATTCCCTTAAAATCCCTCCATTACATATTTATAATTTATTTCTCCTCCTTTATGTTTTGAAATGAAAACTACCACTGATCCAAATATCCCTATAGAAAATAAACTACCATGGAAACCTTATCCATTTCATTACTTCCCAAAGAGAGGAATATCATCTCTAAGGAACATATCCCCTACTCTACTATGGATGGGTTTTTTGTCCCATTAAATGATGGAGGCTTTGTTCGCATAAAGCGGTGTAACATTGCTCCTCCACATTGTGGTTCAAGATGCTCCATATGGGTAGAGTTATTGTTCATAACATGAGTCATCTATCCCAGTATAGTTATAAGTTGCACAATACCAGTCACATATTCAGAACCAACATCATTATTTTTCATAGGAGGGAAATCCCCACGTGGTATACCAGCATTCATGTGGTTTACATTCCTTCCACTAGGCTCCATTTCAAAATAATTGCATACACTAAATTAGGTTATGTATCATAATTTATAATGTCTAACTAGAAAAACATTTAATATAAATTGAAATTGTATGCATGTATAATCTCATAATTATAAGCATAGTTTCTTTAGGGACATATTTACATCTAAATCCTTCATAATGGTTTGTAAAGAAAATTTGACTTATCATAATCATATCCCATGGTAGTATGAAACCAAGTCCGTAGTAAGACCCGTTTTCATGTACTAGGTTACCTTGAGTAAGGATCAGGACAACTTACCAGATTTCTTACTCCAAGGTACATATATGCTTGAACTACATCCACTTTTAGTATCCAGACATGTATGTATTTTCTAGGATGGTATACATAATAAATACCTTAATAAATTATAGGATGTTCTTGTATTATTATGTCCAAAGTCTATCGTTGAGTTATATTCCATAATTGATGTTTTATAAATCTATTTTCCAAGGTTTCTACTAAGATTACTCATATACCAATTGTAGAGACCCCCAATCAAGACCAAAACACCTTGTTAGAGTTGTTACTCCTAGGTACATCTCTGCTAGAACCACATCCAATTGTAGTATACAAGCATGGATATATTTTCTAGGAAGGTCCACATAATTTATACCTTACCAAAATTTTAGGATGTTCTTGTATGATTATACCCAAATTATATATTAGGGTTATTTTCCCTAATCAATGTTTTCAAAATCTAGTTTCCAAGGTGTGTATTAAACTTCCTCTAATCCCATCTGTAAAGACCCCAACCCTAGTTGCTCAAAGACAATGAATTACATCAATAAATTGGTATGATTACAAGGAAGTCGTATCCAAAAGGACCAAATAGTTTAGCAGACTTGGAAAACAAGATACATACATAAGTTCAACATTATAACTTGAAAGGAAATAAAATATGAAAATTCCATCGTAAACATCCTTAACTCAAAGATTATTCCTGCAAGTCATTCACAATATATTTCTTTGCATCCTAGTGAAAAATAAAACAAAGAAATGTGTGAACTCAGATGCTTAATAAGGGCAATTAATACAACTAAATAATAAGTAATAAGGTATAATGAATAAATAAAAGTACACATGCCTTTAAAACATAATATTGAGCATAATATGGTAGAAATAAAATCTGAATAAATAATTCCATAATAAAATATAACCATGGATATTATAGTATTTGAATAATAACATGGAATATAAATTACTTGTTTCATAATGAGGGAAAGAAAAATGCGGTATGTCATAACCATTCTGTCAGTGCCTTGTGCCATGACTATACATAAATGGGTAAAAACCCAAACTAGTCTGTCTCATCAGACCTACCGATGCACTAATGGGATATAGTGGGACCCACCCAACACTTACTATGAACAATTCATTTCTCACGTGAAATAGGAAAAACATAATCAATATATACATTTATATTGAAACTAACATATGAAATGTAAATAACTTTCCCTAATAATTAAACATAAACACTAACCATCCAGAGTAATACAGTGAAGGGTATCAAGATAGAACATCCAAAGTAAAAATAATCATAAAAAATTAAATACAATATTTTAAATGATATCATAAAATATTAAGCCCAATTAATCCTAAGAATCAAAACGAGTGTTGAAGTATATGAAAATACTCCAATAAAATCATCGAGTAATTATTGAGAGAAATACTCTTTTACTTTGAAAGAAGTGTTATTTTGAAAAATATATTAGCATAAAACCAAAATTTAACAAAGATAGTTTTTTTTCATAATAAAATGAGTGATTTTAGAAAAATAATGGTGGCTTAAAATAGATTATAAAGTATACTTGAAAATAGGTAAGAATTTGAGAAGTTCCCTCAAATTGGGCTTGATTATTAGGAAGAATTTGAGAAAGATCCTTTAAAAACATGTTACTATGCATAAAATAAAGAAATATTCTGATTGGTACACATATATATAAAATTAAAACAGGATTTATTAATATTACATAAAAATAATAAACAATTTCATTAGGGTTAAGAGATAAATAGAGTAACCTTAATTAATTTATTAGTAACATTATCTAAATATTTTGATCCATTATAGTTTAATTATGTTAATTTATGTCCTTATTGATAAGTTATAATATTGACTTCTGTTGTTCTAGAGTGTTTGTTTCCTTGATTTTACGATTGGTTCCCTTGATTATAGGTAATGGAGTTCATGTGAAATGGATATAATTATATATAATTATAATTACATGTTATTAATAAAAAATAGACGTGTGATTGTTTTTACACATTATTTTTTCCATATATTAGGATGAATCATTAGATAATATATTAATAATAATTATTTAGATTAACATTAGCGGGTTTTCAATCACAATGAACTAGTTTTTTTATTTTATTTAATATCATGTATATAAAATGATTCCAGAACATTAAATAAGATATAATACATATTTTTTAATCTGGTTGAAACAAAAAAATGGTATCATGACCATGCTTGGAGGATAAATTAAAGAAATAATGTTTGTTACCCACGATTGTTTTAAATCAGCACCTCCCCAGACAACGATTTTGTTTTTTAAAATAAAATAGAGAGAGTAAGGAGATTGATAATGGATATTACATTAACATGATATAATTACAGTATATGGATGATACTGGTGTTATCATGATCATTAGGATAGTGAAGGTGATAATAGAATAAAAAAATAAAATAAATTGATGTGAAAAAAGAAAAAGGAAGAGGGTTTACCTTTTAAATTAACCTCCATTAGAACCTCCTTAAAGAAAGGGGTTTTGGTCTTTTGGAAAGACCAAAATATCCTGTAAGTGAGGAGAGAATAGGAAAGATTATTTGGGTAGAACTTTGACATGATTTATGTCTTATAGGAGTGAAGAGTATAGGGGGTGAGGGGTGGTTTTAATAGTGGATGCGAGGGGTAATTTTTGAATATTTTAATCTTTAGTTTATTATTTTGGCTGAATAATATGAATAGTTTGAGAATTATAATCAAATATATTAAAATAATTAATTAGAGTTTGATATAACATGCTTATATCATACATACATCATCTATGACTTAATAAATCATTCATTTAAAATTTATCATAAATTACCGCATTTTACTATTCATAAAAATTCAAGTATTTCACAAAAATCCCTAAAATTCACCCCAACCATTTTTAAATATTTTGAATTGAAAAAATGAACTCCATTTTATGAAAATAATTATCTAAATATGAGAAATTTAATTTTTAATTAAAAATATCATTTACTAAAATAATATGGTTTTTAAGATTAAAACTGATTTTTGAAAAACTTGAAAAATTAACAAAGCACTTATTAAATTTTCCTAAAATAATATTAAAATAAAAAAATTGATTTATGAATAAATTTCATGAAATTTTAGTTTTCAATAGTTTATTAATTATTATATATTTATTACTTACAAATAATACCAACACTTAATTATTAATTTTTAAAATATTCATTAACTTATACTATGATATAATTATATCACACATTCATTTATAAGGCACCTAAATGTTATTTGTTCATTCATGAGTATGGTTACTATTCATTTGGATGATTTACTATTCATAAGGGGAATTTTACTATTCAAAAGGGTACATTACTATTTCAAATGGTCAAGTTACTATTCACCAAAAATTTAGGTTGATCATATCAGACTCTAAATATCTTACTGATCGCAACCGTGTATGTTTTTTTTGAAATTCCAAATAGAGAAGTGAAAAAATTATGTTTAATGGCTAGGTTATAATGATCTCCTATAAATAACAAATTTTTATTTCATAGAGACTCAATGCTGAATACATTTCATTCAATATTAAATTTATTTGTAAATCCTTGGGGTGTTACATTATAGGTGTTAACATAGTTTTTGTTCCTTATGTTAGGTATCATTCTCAAAACATAGATATATACTAATTATTTCATAAATAATATTATAAACTATGAACCATAATTTATAATTGATTTTATTTTTTTAAATGCATATTGAATATTCTATCAATTATAGAACTGTTTCACAAATTTCCTATATTTTTTTCATAAACATGGGATATTTAGGCAATCTCTTCAAAATCTATTTAGTAATTATTATACTAAACAAGCACTAATACCAACTATAATTAAGCTAACTTTAATAACATAGAGCCATTGGTTATTTATTATAATGGTTCAATATATATATAGATCAAAATATAGAAGATTTTTCATTTAGTAGTCTTAGGAGATTAAATGCAAACATAATTAACATAGTACATGAGAAACATCATTAAAATACATGAAATATTATTATTACTCCTTTTATTATCTATTGATCATTAATAATAATCATTACAGTTTTATAAGTCAATGGGAAAACTATAGAAAATGGTGATATCATATGCTTAGAAATAGGTAGTGTATTATCGAAACTATCATAACATCAATAAAAGAAATATGCAAGGAATAAATAATATAATATCGTTATATAACTAATATTATAAGTACACACTATCCATGGATGATATTATAATGAAAATAAAAAATCACATGGATAACAATAAATAATTTCATACTAATTGAGTGTATAATGAAAAACATTATAACCTTATATGGAAGATCTCATCTAAGACATCATATATAAATGGGAATGTACACCAAATACCCATGATAGTTTTTCCCATGATACCTTTTAATGTATCAAGTGTTTATGTAATTCGTGGACCCCCTATCATATTATAACTACAATACATTAATCATATGAAAATAATAAATGGATAAAAACAATATATAATGACTTTTAAGGAACCTACTACATAAAAATTTATATATAATAAATAATTATCTATATTAAAATATTTATAATAGTGATTTCAAATTTTTTCCTAGTTAAATGATTGGTATAAAATTCTAGGTAAATAATATTAAAATAAAATTATGAAATATACGTTTTTTATACTATATAGGGTAAATGATAAATGGACATATCAGTAAAATGGTAAATAAGATATAAAATACATCCATGACAGAAAAAATATGGCCATGGAAGAAAAATATGAATTAAATATATTGAGATAGGATGAGATATAAAATATAATTACAATAAATCTAAAAATATTTAGGGAGACCCTCTAAATCAATAATAGATGAAATATGGTAAGAATAACATAGAAATATTGGAAAACTAGTAATGAATAAATTCAATACATTGGTGATAATACATAAATGATAATATATACAATTGAGAAATAATAAAGGGACCAAATGTGAATTTAAAAGAGGAACCTATACCTTGCATCACAAATCACTTGTACTCAAATCTAACCTCCTATATAGCTGAGTTAAAAATGTTAATTACATTATAAAAATACTTATTAATTCTTATTAAAAATATTATTTTCCATTTATTGTCATATGTCATTCATTTTTTAGATCAGTTTTCTTATTTTTTCTATTATGGGGTTGTTCTATTCATAGTTTAAGAATCATTTTTATGTCATGATAATCGTTAATGGTAATTTACCAATGGTTATATAAGATTCAGTATTGAAAAGGTACTTCAGATCATGTCATTATTATTTAAAAAAACATTATTAATTATATAGTTAAAAATATATGCAGATTATGAAAACTATATCATTATTCTCATGTTTAAAAATTTAATTTTTTCTGTTTTTTTTAATATAATTGATATAATACCCATTTAATCATTCTAGAATATAAATCTTTTTATAAATGTTGTATAAAATCATTTAATATATTTCTCAAACCCACTCACATAAGAGGGTATCGATTCATAACATAATCAATCAAGGCATTAAAAACCATCCATGATGCATCCACTATTATAAAAACAATGATATATATTTATATGAATTATTTGATGATATAATTCACATTTCAATAGAATTTAATTCTTAATATCTTGATGTAACAATATTTTATTAAAAATAGAAAGAAAATTATGAATAAATAAAATGAATGGAGTTACAAAAGCAAAAATTATAAGACGTACTTTCCTTCTTAAAAAAAAGCCTTTGGATTGCATCTTAAAGACTATTGAAATGGTCTTATAATGATAAATGAACTATTAAAACATGGATATGAGAGTTTTGGGTGAGATTGTAGGTAGATATATTAAATATTTTATTATTTTATATCAATATTGTTAATATAATTAAATATATAAATTTATTCTTTTTAGGATAATCTAATGGCATCTTACCTCATCTATATAATAGTGATGATGTTTTTATATATGAATTTACCTCATTATAAAATACCATATTTGGTTACTCACCTATTTATTTGTATATTCACTAAAATTACCAAAACATCACTCTCACATAAATTTTATATTCCAATTCTAAATATCACATCAATTTTATGAAAATAATATTTTAAATTATATAATTTTAATATATAAATTTAGTACAATATTTAGTGTTTTAATAAAACTTTAAAATAAGTCATACAAAAAATGTTCACCTATACCTAAAATATGTTAAATTTATTGAGTAATTGTTTCATGGTATATTGATAATAATATTTAGTTATTCATGTTTAGAAAAAAAATATTTATATGGTTAATTCATCATTTACCATAATGGATATTTTTCTAATTCAATTTTTAGATTACTATTGTAAGGGTCTTGTTAAAATTATAATGGTCATATTTTCAATAGTATTATAAATTTAAAATTCTCATATATATCTCTTATTTATCTTTTTCATCATTAAATAAATTTTCTCACGGGGATTTCTATATGTCGTTATAAATTTTTTATTTTTTCTAAAGAGTTTTTTCACCTTCACCATGTTGTTCAAGGGATTTATATTTATAAGGTATCATGAAATAAGATTATTTTAAATTATATTTTAATTATTTAATTATTTAATTATTTTTATTACATTATTTAATTATTATTACTTTTATGGAGTCTATTTATTATTCATATATAATTCACTAAAGTTCTAGTTATAGTTGTTCTAGTGAATGTCAATTTGTATTTGTATTGTAAAACATTGATGAAATAAAAAACATGTTTTGTAAAGAAATAATAATAACAGAATCTATAATACTACATTATTAATGAATTAATATGGATAGTAATGAGTTATCTAGTGGTTAATATTGTATTCTAGGAAATTAAAGGTAGATCAAAAGAATGTCTACCCAACAAGGATTCAGTCTTAACACAAGCTACACATGGATGAAAAGTTTTGACATTAATTACTATACACATGAGTGATATTTTTTATTAAGAGCAACTAAAAAGGGTAAATGGGACTCAAATTTTTCATGGGATCTATATGGTTTTGTTTTTTTATTACTCACACATCCTTGTTTTGGCATGTTTAGAACATTGTACACTAACATATGGGTGTATTGTTTCACATACTAACACAATTGGTTCTAATATTATTTAAAATTAACTATTAATCTATTATTTATTTTCATTAATAAATTAAAATCTATTATTATATGAATATGGATTAGTGGGATTTGTTCCAAAAATATGATTTATTATCAATGAGTTTTCATAATTCATAGGGAAATATTATTGTTATTTTATTTTTCTAATGAAAAGATTTTTTATGAAAAAGAAACAATTTTATTGTGTAAGAAGGAATTAATTTTTTTTATTTTGAATTTTGATTGGGGATAAAGTTGTATTATAATGAAATGTGTATTTTTAGGATGATTATGTTTTTCATAATACGCAATATGTATAAAACAGTTTAATATGATATTTTCATCAACAATTTTCCTATATGGGAATATTGAAAATATTTGGTTTGGGAAAAAATTAGTGAAATTGATTCTAATATTGGATTTCATAATAAGAATTTATAAATGGGATTTGTTTTCAATGGGAAAAATGGTTCTGGATTTTGGAATTTTCAATTTGTAATAAAATATTTTGATGAAATATGTTATTTTCAAAACTCGGGTGAATTTAGTATGTGTAAAAGATTTTAATTGAATGTATTAAATTTTTTTTTTATTCAATGTACTTTTAACTTGTTTAATGAGTTAATCAAAAGTGGAATTGTTATTTTTATTTGTGTATTTTATGTTAGGTATTTTAATCAAATAGAGAAAACTGTATAATTTAGGATTAAAGAATGGGTGTTTTAGTATGATTATAAATGAACAAAAAAGATAGGGTTTTAGCTGACCACCCTATTCCAATCATAAAATTAGTTATTTTTCAAACATTTATTCCTACTAAATATTTTATTATGTTTAATGATCTTTTTTTCAAGGGGTATAGTCTTTTTTTACTGACACTATTTTAGGTAAAATGTTAACTTGTTTTTAATTTATAAGAAGTTTACAATAAGAATATATCTTAAGTATTTTTCTTTGTGATTGTAGAGGTCTTGAATGGATTTTGTCCCTATATTCAATCAATCAAGATTTGTCCTAGTAGGATTGGTTTCATGAACTTCTCAGTGGAATTTTTGTTTGAAGATCACATTCTTGTTCACTTTTAAAACAAAAAAAACCGTACCATGGTTTCTACCAAATGAGGGTTGTTTTCATTATTTTATAAGGTAAAGGGATGTACTATATAAAATAATTCCATTTCTTATGTGGTGGTGAGTCATACTCTTAAATAAATTATTTTAAAACCTAAAAATATATTAATGGTTTTGGAGGATTCATAAGGTCCTTATAAAATTCATAAAATAAATATAAAATCTAATTATTTTGAAGATAAAAAATATATTTGGTTGTGTATACCTTTTATATTATTTATTACCTCACTTTTGGTTCATTATGATGTCATAATACACACCGTATATTTATATAGTATTAAAGTTTTTACACAAAAATTCAACTATCTCAAAAAATTATAAAAAATTATCCATTGGATAATTTCACGTTCTCATTCCAAAAATAATATTAATTTTTTAAAAATAATTTTAAAAATAATTTTATTTTAACTTTTAAAACGATAATGGACATTTATTAAGAAATACTTGGTTTTTCTTGACAATAATAGTTTTTAAACCCTTCTAAAAATTACATTTGACTTCATAAAAATAATATGATCATTTACATTTACTAAAAATGATTTAATAATTATATTTTATTAAAATATTATTATTTTAAAAATACATTAATGGAACAAAATAAATTCCTTAATTTAATTTTAATTTTACCCAAAAATACTTTTTATTATTTATTGTAAAAAAATAAAAATAATTTATTAAGTAACAATAATATGATGAAAATATTTTCCTTATTATACAAAAAATAATGCAAATACTCATATTTATATGGTCATGAAAAATATACCTTTAATAAGTCACAAATTCCTCAAGGGGAAGGTGCTCGCTGAGGAGACTTTCATGGGGTGGTTCGGCTGAAATGGTTTGAGTTGTGATATCAATGAGCCTATACTTCTCCCGTAAACAGTTTCACTCATGCTTAATTTATTAGATATCAACATGGTATTGGTAAAGGTAAAATCCCTGTTATGTTTTATATATTGGAATCTCTAATAGATGCGCTCCAAAGGGTACAATCCTATTAGTTGAGTATGACACTTAATTTGTGTGTATTGATTTTATTGGTTGAAACCCTATATTTATACTAATAATGTGATCACTGTTCAATAGTTATATTATCAATGGAAATGATGATTTTATGGTATTTTAAATCTGATTGAATATAATAACACCAAATACGTGCATGTGTTTTCTCTAACAATATTGTACAATAAGTCATTTAATTTAAATCAAAATGGGAATTTTATTTATAACTATTTTGGTCGTTACAAATATTTCCTCATATAGATGACTTGTTTGATCACTTATAAGGAGATCAATATTTTTCAAAGTATATACTTGGGTTTTGGTACTATTAGATGAAGTTATAGGAGGATTTCATTTCAATGTTGGTGTTTCATACTAGTAATGGTCATTATGAGTTTACAGTAATTCCCTATGGGTGGACTACTCCTCCATGTGTATTTGTAGATCTTACAAATAGATTTTTACATGAGTTTTTGGATAAATTTATAGCTTTCATCATAGATGATATTTTTATATATTAAAAAATAATGAGGATCACGAAAAAGTATATGGATTGTTCTAAAAATAATTAATGAAAATATTATATATTGAAACTTTAGTAAATAAGAATTATGGTTTAGATAGATTTATTTTCTTATGAATATTATATATAAATTTGGAATTATTATTGATCTACTGTAACTAAAGTTGTTTAAGAGTATCCAAGACCAATGAATGTCACATAGATTCATAGGTTTCCAGAATTAGTAGGTTACTACTGAAGGTTTGTTGTAAAAATTACTCTCTTATGTAAACTACTAACAACACCAATTAAAAATGGATATAATTAATTCATGTCAAATAATGTGATGAATGTTTCGAAGAATTAAAAATAATATTTTTGAATGCTCTACTTTTGGTCCTTTCATCCATTAATGGTGACATTTTCATCTATATTGATGCTTATATGAAGGTAATTGGTTGTGTTCTGATTCATAATGATCTTCCATTCTTATAAATATCTCATAAATATAATAATATGGAGTTAAAGTATCCTACTCATGACCATGAACAAGTTATTTTAGTTTTTCATTTGAATATTTTTATATATCATTTATATGGGGTAAATTTTAAAATATGTACTGAATTTGAAAAAATAACTAATTTTTTATATAAAAAATTCAAACTTTTATCATTGTTATTCTTTTTTGAAATTTTATGAAAAATTTTATTTTTTTTGTAAATCATTGAAAATACCACATTTTAGGAAAATAAACTTTCAATTTCTAGTATTTATATAGTCTCATTATGTTTTTGAATAGATTTAAATTTTAATTATATCATTTAAATTAAAAATAATTGAATATATTTCATTTTAATCTATAATATACTTGAATTTTGTAGGAAATATTTTTTAACATAAAAATACATTTTTATGAAAAATTGTTTTTCATCGTGTTTTATGGGTTTATTTTAAAAGTAATTTCTATAACATATAGAAATTGAATTTGATAAAATTTAATACATAATTCCAATCAATATTTCAAAATTTTTTAATTATTCCAATTTTATTTTTTTCGTTATCAATATTAACTTTGGTAGAAAAAAATCACTTCCCACGGTAATAATTTAAACAAGATAAAATGGTTAAAACAAAAATTATATGATTTAAATTGACCAAAAAACATCTCTAAATACTATTATATTGTACTATTTATAAATTAAATCAAATCATCACAATTTTTTAGTCATTTTGAATCCATTTTGCTTAATAAATACCTTAATATATTTTAATCTTTTGAAAAATTCCAAGTGCATCCTATCATTTACTGATAATTGGAAATTACCTCTCTTATCCAATACACATATCAAGAGCCTCTTAGGGAAAAAAGAAATACTATAATACATTACTAAAATCACTCTATATATCTTCTAATTGTTGTTTTAGTTATAATTCCATCTGAGATGGCTTTATTGATAAACCTATGGAGGTAGTCTAAAGAAGTGGAATAATTCTTAACTAAGTGTTTTCATTTTACTACTTATTTTCACTCCATCAAAAAATTATAAAAAAATTACTTAGAATTAAATTATTATCCCTAATAGACATAAATTTTATTATATATTCCTTTTTCATCTATATGTCTATCCAATGGAAAAAAATAAAAACATCGCTCCTCCATGTGTGCAGACTACTCGTGATATGACTTGTCTCATTTTTCCTCACCACCACTCAATTATGGACATAATAATGCATTAAAAAGATATAATATTATATATATGATATAAATTTATATCTATAATAGTAAATAAATATTATACTTCTTTATTCATAATCCAAAAAAATGAAAACATCACTTGTGCTTACATGCGAACTACCACATCGCAAACCGATGTATTTTATTTTTCAGCACCACCTCCGAATGATTTTATATAAATGTAAATTGAAAGAAAAAATATGATATTTATTATATGATTATAATTATATAATGATAATATAACAATTAACTTATTTATCTCATATTCATTTAAAAATGGAAACATTACTCATGTGTCCATATAGACTACTATCTCCACATTGGATCATAATTAATTTTATATAATCATATTAAATGGTAGTTTAAAAAAGAATAATTAAAGTAATAATATGATTATTATAAAATTATTAATATACTTAATATGATATAACCATGATCTATTTTACCACAGTCAACCTACCCATGCAATTCTAGACTCAGAAGATGAATGTTATTAAAACATCTTATGTGAACTTAATCGGTTAAGAAACAAAGTATATCATGTGTATAAGTAAAATAAATTCAATAATAAACATTAAAAAGGTTACTTGGAAATTAAATAATGAAAATAAGTGTAATATTTAGGATTATGAAGAACATTGGAGACACGTCTGACTTGGGGTAATGAACACTTTAACTTAAAATGACTTTTTAAATGTTTTAAAGATTTATTTTCTAAATATTTTCCCACAGATCCATATTATTAAAATTATATTATATATGTATTTATATTGAAATAAATAAATTTAAAAGTAAATTTTATGCAAATTTTTTTACTTTCTATGAAAGGTTTCCTAGAATGTTTTTTTATATTTTTTATATGGAACACTATTAGTTTCTTTATAAAAATAAAAAAGTTATGTTGTAATTTAAAATATATTATTTAAAAGCCTTAAACCACCAAAAAATGTATATTTTTATTACTTCAAAAGACTATATTTTTTCAATGAAAAAATAATCCTCCCTTTTTTCATGGTATTTTATCATTGAAAATGGAGTTTTGAAGAAAAATGATATATCAATATCTGAAAAAGTTATACTTATGTGTCCAAATGTGTATTTCTATAAGATTAATGATAGAGATGAAATATTTAATATGTTTTATGTATGTTATAGTCCTTATAAATTTTTTATGACAATTGGTGATATCAAAATAGCTCTCTAATGCATGGGGTAATGATTTTTATCTTATAATAATTATGTTGGAATTAACCGATTATGTTTTACAATTTGAAAGATTTCTTATAATGGTTTTATAAAGATAATGTTCCAACAAACCATAATTAAATTTGTATTATTTCTAATGAGTTTTGATGGAAATATTTTTATTTCATAGGTTAGGATAATGATATTTTGTTTATAGTAATGATTATTACCATTAAGGATAAAAATGCATGTTTTTGAGAAAATTTTTTCAATGGGTTCTCATGTTTTCTAAGAATCCCTCATGATTACGATATTTCCTTTAGGTTTTCTTATGAAGTGTTGTATTAAAAAACTATAGGAATAAAATATGATTTTATGTATACCTATATTATTATTTTAGCACTATGTTCATTCTAAAAAGGAAAAATATATTATATAATCACATGGTTTTGAAATGGATTAACAGGTTACTTATTTCCATTTTATTTATCCCTTATCAAAATTTTTGTGATCATCCTGCATTTTCAAATGATTTTCATAGGGTTTTGAGGATGAATAAAAACATTTATGAAGTAAAGTTTAAAGTCATAATGACTTTTTCATGAAAATAAAACATGTTTCATTTTAATTTTTTTTATTATGACTAATTGATATATAGTGGAGGTGTCTACTTTGTAGCACATGGGTTTAGTATGAAAGATTTATGACCTAATTCTCTAACAATATATATATTAAAATGTTTCAGTGGGTAAAAAAAATTAATTCATTATATATAATTAATGATTATGGGTTGAATAAGGATAGGGTCAGAATAGTTCTAGTTAGAAATGTAAGGTTTATAATAACATGAAATTAGGTCCCAAATAATTTATAAATGACAATTATTTTTAATCCAATAGTATGATTTTGGGTTTTTCAATTCCCATTAACTCTTAAGGAGAAAATTCATCAATATAAAGGACCCCCTTAAATATGTCTCCTCCCACCTTTCCCTATTGATTTATTTAAGGTTGTTTATTTATGAAATTTAAATGTTAAGGACTATTTATTTCTTTTTTCTCTCCTTTATCGATTTTTTTTCTTTTTTCACTAGTATAATATGGTGGATCAATTACTACACTAGATATTAATAAAAAATATTATTTTTTAATTTATAGGTTTTGTGAAGGTAACTTTAACCCATAATCTACTTGTATTCAATAGGATAAAAAAGTTTTAATTAGGTTATTGTTGGTGAATTTACACATTTCCCCTTTCATGAAAAACCCATATATGTTTTGGGGTTTTTGAACTTGATTTTACATGAAATTAATTTTATTTTTGATCATTTATATTTGATTATGTGTAGTTTTACCATGGTTATTTAGAAATATAAGTGATTTAAATGATTCTTCCATGGGTTATGAGAAATTTTCCACTTAAATGATTTTAAGGAACTTATATTATTAGATAAAAGATTTTTTCTTTTTTTATAACATTTTTGGATTGTAAAAATGATTAATGATTTATTTACAATTATTAAAGGTAAATATAAATGTTTTAAATTCTATTTACAAAGTCAAATACTTTTTTGGGTATGATATAAAGGTGACTTTGACTCTTATATGTTATGTTTATGTTCCCTAAATGTTTATATTCTCTATTAATCAATTTTAAAGGAATAAAATAGTTAAATTAGGATAAATATTATATTTTTTATGAAGTAAAGTGTAAAAAATACACGAGGGACTTTATAAATGATTTTATTTATTTATTTGATTATGGGTTTGAATCTTTATTGGGGACCTTGTGTATCTACATGGGAGTTATTTGGATGATTGTTTTACTAGTATAATATTGATCTGAATAATTCCACAAGTTGCAATAACCTATGGAATGTTGTAATCCCCTAATCAATGTTGGTTAATTGAATCCTGGGTATTGTGATATAACATTAAATCCAATCATGACAGCTCTATGGACTCAAGACCTTGATTATATCACTATAGACCTAGGGGTTTATCCCCTAACAATTGAGTATCCTTTTATGATTTACTATTTAATGTATTATTTAGTATTTTATAATTAGTTTATATGATTATGATTTTGGATATAATATATATTATCAGATGTTTTAAAAGCTTTATAAAACTTCTCTGTTTTTCAAGGAAGTATTTAAAAACTATTTTAAAAATAGAACCATCTTCTTTAAAAACATATAAGAGTGGATTTATTTTTAATGAAATGAGAATAATTGGTTTTATTATGAATTGAAATGTATAAAATACTTGTGTTAGAGAGTGAGTTTTCTTTTGGGGGAAGCTCTGATGCTCGCTCCTATATCATGACATCAACAAGCAATGTGCTGGTACCTCCCACACCGGCGAGGGAGGGACCTCCGATGTATTTTAAAGGAGAGAGTTACCCTTTATTCACTTTACAACCTTGATATCCTTCCCAGTTTTCCTGAGGATTCTCTATTCCCAAAAGTCCTGACATTGTTCGATGGTTTCCCTAACCTCCCTAAATCGAGCATGGAGTTTAATGAAGTCTAGCTGTTTCTGAATCTTACATTTATTTCTTAGTTCAAGTGGTGAAAAGATTCATTTGACTCATTTTATAGGTTTGTTTTCATGTCTTGGGACTTATAAGATAGGGCGAAGATGGGTCTGGACAACAAAAAATATATTATGAACCACTTTGCATCCGAGGATGATTTAATCAAAATATGGTCTAGTACTCCCCATAGAATCAATAGATCTTGGTTATACCTCTTTAGATGCACCTATGACTTCCATATGAAGCATTAATTTCCTTAATTGGGTATTTATGTTAGTTTCCATAATATTCTTTTATCGTTTAAAAATCCATCATTTATTATAATGCTTGGGGACCTAGTGGGTATATTCTTGTGTTCGGATAGCCACACCTAATCTATTTTCCATTCTATTAACCTTTGAGTTTTTGTGGAAGTGGATGTCTGAAGAGTTCCTTTATAAGTTGTTTGGATCAATGTTGGTGAAGAGTTTCGGTATAGAAAACATGTGGTTTACGAATTGGGGTTATATTTTTTTTTCTGTAAGCGTACAGGACATTTGAATATAGCCTGTAAAAATAGGTCTGAGAGGAATATATGAGTGTAAATAGGAGTTAGTGGTTGGGAAGGAAAGTCAGGAACTGAGGAAGGCTCATTTGGGTAGAGGCTGGTGGGTGTGTACACTGAGATAAAGTATCTAACATATGTATAGTGTGGATTATAGGAAGTAAATCCATTGGTGACAGACATCATCATCCATTTGTGGAAGGATCTAGGAGAACCTCAAACTCCTCTTCGAGCTCCTTTGGAGTAAGAGGTTTCTACTATAGAGAAGGACATTGGTGTTTAATATTCTCTTAATCCTCCCAAGGATACTCAAGGTAGATCTATGAGGACTTGTAGTGGTCTCAAATCTAATGTGGATCCACAAATGGTGGATGTGGGAGGCTATAATAATCCCAAGGTATCTTCATAAGATGAGGAACTGTGTTTAGGGAATGTCACTTGTGACAGTGGTCTGGAAAAGGTTTCTAAGGCACCGAGGTGGGTGACTCTTCTAGTTGTAATGTTCTACAACATGTTTTAGGGAGCAATCGAAGAAAGCAGGTGGCTACTATTGTGTTGGGAAACTGGTTTGGAGGATTTTATTTTGATAATCTGGACCAGGAGGTTGAAATCGATCAGGTTAGGCCTTCAATTGATGAGAAGGGGTCTCTTGGGAATGAGTCCAGCGAAGAGGATTCTGTGTATTTATTAGGAGATATAGAGGATGACATTTAGGGTAATAGGCTTTCAATCCCGAGATGAATTAAGAGATGAATGGGCATTTAGAAAGAGAGAAAGGACTATTCATAATTTCCATCACCGAGGGAGACAAGATCTGTGAAGAACTAGAAAGCTAATTTTATGGATAGTAATCCCCACCTCCCACCCCCAAGGCTACTACTGGCTAGAAGTGGGAGTCTGGTGCTATGATCGATCATGCATTGGAGATGCTTATGAACTCGGGAGAAAAAATGGTTGAATCCATTCCGAGGATTAATGATACTGATGAAGAAGCTAACATGATGATGGGAAGACCATTAATGGTGTTTAATTATGAGGTGTATATTACCTAGATTTACAAGAAATATCTGATACTGATCAAGGTATTCAATGATGAGAAGATCAGTCAAGAGGAGTACATTCAGTCTTGGAGAAATCTGGTGTATTAGTTCGAAGATCGTTTGAAGGATGATCTAGAAACTCAAGTTAAAACTATCTTCTATAAATTACATCGGTAGATTAAATCTGGTAAACTTGAATTATACTTTAATGGTTATATTATTTAATTTAGTGTTTTAACTTATGGTTTCTTACTTTTACCTTAAAAGTTTATTATATTAAAAATTTAATTTTTAATCACTCATAAAATCCTTGTAGTTATCATAAACAGTTTAAAACAACTCGCTACATAAAAACATTGTTGTGCATATAGATTTGGTTATCCGTTATATAATTAATGGGAATATTCCATTCTCTTTTAAAGATATACCATATGAAAATACAAGTGGTTATATGATAGTTGTGATATTCAGAAGATAACCATGTGTCACAAAGTGATAGAGATTAGTTTTTATATCCTTTTGTTGGTTTATTTTGTTAGGATATGTGAAAAACAATCCTTAGGTCATTACATATATTCCTTTTACTCATTTTTATTTTTTTCCCAAAACATGGGTATATACCTTTATTCAAATTTTATAATTTAAGGGATGCTGTTTTCTTATGGGATATATATATTGCACAATTTTCTATTAAGGATTACATTATGGGTAGATCTATTATAGTGCTTAGTTTTGTTAAATTTATTTAAAAATAGATTTTACATTATATTTCAAGAACATTAAAATATATATATGCTTTATGCCAAATTTCTATTCTAAATATTAGAACTTATTAGTTATACTAGTGAGAATGACAATGTTCCCAAGGCTTAATGGAAAATATAATTGATATTTTTTACAAAATTGAGAAATTGGGAATGTACATTAAGACTTAGTTCATGTAAGACCTGGTGTTGGGATATAATAATATGGTTGATATATTATATCAAATACTCGTAGGTTAATGTGATAGGTTTTTCCAAGCATTGGATCATACCTATTGGCATATGAATCACCCAAAATGAAAAAAAAACGTGAAAAATATAAAGAAGATCATAATAATTTTAGTTTTCAATTTAGTCATGCCAATAACTTTATAGGATCACCATAAAATTTTCAATGATATTCATTTTGATCTTATGAAACAAACATCTATCAACATAATAAACTTCATAAAATTGCATCATTCAACATAAAAGTGTTATACACTAAATACACACATCATTGGTAAAGACAAGTGATATATATTTATTCATGATATAGACCATAAGTGGATATATATATATAGATATATTATGTGAGATATGATAGGGAGTGAGTTTTTTATTTCTTCTTTAAAATAATCAATTTATTTTCCATCTACAATATCTAATAATGTATTTATTTAAAAATAACTCTAAAATATTTCAATGATCACTTGAGTCAAAAATGTATACATTATGGAATACATTCCATGATTTGGTCAAGAATTTATGAAATTATCAAAATCAAATGAATTAATTCATTTAATTAAGGATCCTTATAAAAGGATGTTAAACGATCCATTTTACAGAAACAAGTATGAGTTAAAAAATGGCCAAATATTTCTCATTACTTTGTTCTTTCTTAACCAATATAAGATACTAACATATATTTTTAATGAAATTAAACTCCTTATAAATTTATTTAGATATTTAATTATTGGTATATAAACTTTTGAGGAATAAACCAATTGTTCATTACTAAATGGTCATCATTAAATAAATAAGATGATGATATATGATAAAGGGATGATAAATTTATGTTCTTCACATTTCCTTTTTTATTTATACCAAATTATCATGAATATTGGGTTAAATTTTGGTTATATAGAGAAATATTATATTTCATTAAAACCTGTCATTGGTGTATGAGTCATAATATGTAAAAAATAAAAGAATAATTAAATTTCATAAATTCTAGAAAATGATGAACAATCAATATTTCAGGAGGTTTTATGCTGAAATAGTTTTCTATGAAATGATCATTTGATGTAATATGTTAATATCATTGTCCATAGACATGAAAAAGAATCTTGACCTTAGGGTTTCAAGGTGAATCCCATAGAATTTATCTTAGTTATAATTTTTAATTTTTTCTTCAATTTTAAATGGAAAAAAATAAACGTATTATTATATGATCGTACTATCACGAACCAAACAAGGTAAACCCTAATCCAGTCACCTGAGCTAGTCTAAAACATGCCCCGAGGGGCGTTCCCAATCCCCTCAGGATAGAAAGTAGCACCGAGAATCAAAATTTTACCATTGGGAACGATTTGGCCCATGAAGAAAAGATAAACAGATAAATAAAAGAAACTGATGATAAAAATAAAACTAACAATGAAAATAAAATAAGCTACACATACCTACGTGTGACCTTCTAGGTCACCACCTAACTCAGAACCACATTCACTTCGAGAGAGATCCAACACTAATGAAACCTGAAACTGAAATGATAACATAGGTGTGAGAACCGAAATCCTCACTAGGAAAACACCACCGAATCCATACCTTTCCTTCCATGAAATAATCCATTAATTATAGTTTAAAATATAGATACAAAAATAATGTTTTTCACATTTTAACAAAACCAAAAAAATCATTTCCCCATTTTAAAATCCAACACAAAGACAAATCATTTTTCCAAAACCAACTTCCATTTGAAAAAAAACCAAAACTGGTGATACCAAAGCTATGCTAAAATAAAACTGGTAAACAATACTGTATGGGAATAAACTAGTACAACAAAAAGTAAATAACTAATATAAATGATAAATTAACCATGGGTGATCCTAAACATCCCTAGAAGACTCTTAGATATACTCAGTTCAGAACCACCTACCAGCGTATGGTGAATCTCATAAGTCTATAACCAACTAGCCACCCTAAAACTGAACAAATCCAGTGGCAAAGCCCTCCTGACCTAACAACCAATCCAAGGGGTACCAACCTATCTAATCAGGGCTGATCGGCCACTATCACTCGATCATATAAAAGATTCCCTGGAACCCATGGTGGTAGTGATACTATGTTTGTAGAAGGCCCTTTCACGTGCGACTCAACTCATAGGCCGTCACCGCACTTGCCTACCCCAAACATGGATGCTTCCTATGCATTCACCCATAAAGGGTTACCCTATATAAGATCTCCCCATATAATTATATATATATATATATATATACATACATTTCAAACCTATGATGTTCTAACTAGGTTGTCACACCATGTCCATGTCGAAACAATTTTCTAAAAATATTTAAAACTCCGACCATGCACACACAATTTCCAAACACAAGCCATTCTAAAAGTAAAAACAACTTCATCCATAAGTTGGAAGATCCAAATGGGCCTTTATGTCCAAAGTATCCAATGCATTTTTAGTAAAACCTCTTAAACTCTTAAAGAAGATGCACAGTCTTATGAAACAGAAAAATGACCCCTTGAGCCTAACATTCATCGAAACATTTCAAAACATACAAAAAATACACACAATGGACCAAAAAAAATTTATGGAAACAAAAAACTATTTTTAAAAACCCATTTTCAAATCATTTTAACACAATTTTCTATGTTACAACATTTTCAAACAAAATATGAAAAACCAAAAATATATTTTTACAGAATATTTCCAAATTTCCCAATTTCTGAAAAACAAGAAACTAGTAAAACATACCAAAAAATTCATAAACAATAATACAGAAATACCAACCAATTAATAAAAAATTATATAATCAACTCAAGTAGTCTATAAACACTTTAATAAATATGAAAACCAGTTTCTAAATATATTTTTTATAAGATGTTCAAATAATGCATAAATAATTTTATAAGCAACCCAAAGAGTCTGCTAGAAATTCTATAGAGAAACCGAATATTTAATTAAAAACACTCAAGCATTAAATGTACTTAATCAGAAATGAAAATGTGGATTCACCTACTTAAAGTAGGCCAAGAAAACCCTTGGAAATCAATGATTTCAAACTCAAGCAGTCATCCGTTCTTGAGCACATACCTCTATATATATCTATGTATATCCTTTACCCAATGTTTGTATTCCCCACACCATTAGGGAAGACAAACATAATGTATATACACATCTATATATATACATACCTTCATATATGTGCACATGTCTTCCAATGACATTGAAAGCACTACACATAATTTGATAAATCATTTAAGCAATTTATAAAGTACTTCTAAGTAGCACAATAATAATTTTCACAAAAAACACACCAACAAAACTCTTCTAAAATCAAAATCACATTTAGTACCTTCCAATAATAATAATAATAATAAGTTTCGTATCACATGAACAATTTAATTACCCACTTAAATAAATTATCCATACCCAACCATTTCAAAAAACACACTATTTTCAACAAAACAACCCATTTCCTTATTACACACAAAAAATCACTTGAAAACACTTTTTTACCACCTATGTAACACATGAAAATCATTTATCACATTATCAGAAAAGCACATAATAAGTTCAATATTTTTTCATGGACCAACCCCTTCCAAATCAAAACCCAAGCAAGTTACCTTTTTTAAACATGTTTCTCATCATTTACACACTTCACACGACATATCAAGAGGTGTAAAACAGAATCCAATATATCAAAACAATTCATTTCCCATTTAAAACCTATTCTTTAACACATTTGAAACTCAAGTTTCCTTGAAAACACCATTCCCAACCTTTTAATAACCATAAAAACACCATCAAAAAACACCACAATGAAACACATACAAATAATAACAATTTTAATTTGAAAAATGCATTTTCACCACATATTCATGTCAAACCACCACAAGATCTATTTTTAACAAATACTATAAATTCAGAAACCCCATCATGGACTAATAAGATAAATTATAAAGCTATTAATCATGTTTAGGAATTAATTGAACACATGAAATCATCCATAGTGTGTACTAAAAAGGTAAAGGATGGAAATGCCTAACTCAGATGTGTACAAACACGATGACACTTCAATAAAAGGGAGAACATGACTTCACAGACCCTCCACACACCCCAAAAACCAAAGGAAACAAATCAACTCTAAACCCTACCCATAAGGGTTTTTAAAAACCATATGAAACCTATGGAAACTAGGGAAACCACAATAGATACTCACCAAGGGGGATCCGTGCGCCACAGAGGAGGCTGCAGGGATAGTCATCAGATGAGGAGGGCATACTGGAGCAGGTTAGGTGGATAGGGGGGGCCGCGCAAGGTTGTGGTGTGAAACAAGAGGGGGGGGGGGGGAGGGGGAAACCCAAGGTGGTGGTCCGACTGGAGTGGGGTGGTGCCGACGAGCGAGAGAACATGGGGGAGGTGGCACGAGGAAGGAGGGAGCAAGGTGGGGGGAGGCAGGCACTGAACACAGGGAGGAGAAGGGGTGCGACCCCTTAGGGTTTCCCACAAAACAAACCAAGAAACTAAATAAAAAAATACTAATAATAATAATAACATTACACTAATAATAATAATAATAATTAAAAAATTATAGTAATTACATCAACTTCAATTACAATTAAAATATTAATAATAATAATAACAATAATAATAATAATAAGAATATTAAAAATATTAATATTAATATTATTATTATGATTAAATTTTTTTTTCAAAAATTCATTTCTATTTTATTTTATCGTACTTAATTTTGTTTCACTTACCATTTAATTAATTAATTAATTAATTTTTGATATCGGGCAGCCGTACGACTCTCGTTCCATCAAGTGCGCGGTTGATTGAATTGCGCTCAAACCATGACACCTAATACTAAACGCTTATAGGTTTATGCTGTGTACTTTCCGCATAGTTTTATATCTCCTGTGAAAGTCCCTCGTCAAATAGGTTTGAGTGTGACAATTATCCCCACCACAAACACTTTTCACCCCTAGAAAGTCACCCACCTGAAAAATAGACAAAACAAGAACCCATGTCCAATTGAAACCGAAAGAAACCACAACACAAGAGAACATGATAACACTATAGGGATCTCCCCACCATAAGAACTCAACAAGTTCTGAAATTTACCACCCAAACATACGACCCTAGGAAGGGGTGGGGAGTGAACTCCCAACTGATCTAAACTAAATTTTATATAATGAACCTAACAAAACCTCCGCTAAAACATGGAACTCTCAACCTTGAAAAAGAAACCTCTAATACTAGAGAAAAACCTCTTAACATAACTTATCCCAAGTAGTGAAACTGAGCATAAATACAAACACCAATTATTCCATAGACACTTACACTTCAAAATGAACACTACTAAACTTAGATCAACCCATACAAGATCCGAACACACTTTAAATAAATTCATTATTCAAAACACCATAATCAGAAAAACGAAATTATTGGATTACAATAGAAAAATTTCATAACATTACCCTACTTAAACAATGAACTTACAATATTAGTAAAAAATTAATAGTTGAGAATCATGAAAAAAAGTCTTTAAATGTTTGAATCCCAATATGGAACAAAAAACCTGAACCAAGGATTCACACCCCCGGCAACTCCTTACTACGTGCAAGCTTCACTTGAGACCTGTGGCTGAGGATCTGATGGATGAAGAATCTCTTGCCTCATAGTAAGGTACTAGAATCCTACGGTCAAAGAAATTTCTCCAAGATACACTTCCTAAAAAACTTCTCTAGATGAACCAAACACCAACAACAATGGTACATCTTCATCGATATGCAAACAGATAGATTCGTGTGCCCAAAACATCCACACTGGTGGCAAATTTTTGAACAGTCCGATGAATTAGAAGCCAGAATCACTACAGGGGAATCTTTAGAAATAGGTCCCTTTGGCACAACCTAATTTCTAGATGGGTAACATTCACGAGCAACTAGATATGCTGGTTTTCTAACCATCTGTGCTTCGGAGACCAACTAATCTAGGAACACATCATCCACCAGCTTCTCAAAACAATGGTCTTTAGAAGTAAGGAATATATCCTAGATCTCTGGATGAAGACCCCAAATTAATAGAGAAGTTATTATCAAATCCTATGATGCTAACATATTCCATCCCCGTCTGCTGGCCTTGTTGAATGGAAAAAAGTTCTACCCTTTTCTTCATATTTACCTCTTCAGGTATGAACCATCAGACGAAGATGGATTTAAATACATCCCACTTCATCCCAAATTGAATTGATGGCGGGGAAAACAACTCCCATTCATCCATATATGGGACTTCGAACAGACCCAAAACAACATGCACTCTGACAGATTTGGGAGTTCCCAATACACTGAAGACATGCTCGTCCTCCTCAATCCACTCAACTAACTCCAATGGACCACGATCACCATGAAGGATAGGTAACATCCGAGAAGGACCAAATACTTGGTATGATTTATTAAAAACCTTGGGGACCGTTTTGGGCAAAATTTTCTGAAAAACATATAAAACGCAAATCCGAAACCAATATCAAGATATAGCCATATCAATAAAGGTAACTTATTCTAGAAATAACCAGACATATATAAACATAGCCAAAATATTTCTTTCAAAGGATACCCCTTTTTATTTAAATTTTTGAAACCCATTTTAGTGGTTGGAAAACCATTTGAAAGAAATCCTTTTCCATTTCAAAACCACCTTTATCTTCAAAATTTTTCTCACACTAACCAATACCACAACAAATAAAAACATACACCAAACCACCAGAATGAGGAACTAGTAGTCACGAATAACCCAATGACATGGTAGTGATCTATTCCCCAAGCAATCATCCACAATTAAGAGCTACTACGACCTTGAACTCAGAACCCACATGGGTCACTAATCCATGTGAGATCGCGACATGACACTAGATTGCCTTTGTTGTCATCCCTCAATCCCGAAAAAACCAAGACAAGATAATGACTCAAAACCTAGACTGCCCCTGATAACTTAGGTCTCGTCACATGTTTTGGTAATCAATAACCAACCCGTAACCTACCTCTTGAGCCTTGACAATCCTAATCTCCATATACCAAACACCCCAAATTATATTAACCTTCCTTTGATACAATTGTTTCATGAACCATCCTAGGTCAACCCTGAACCGGTCAATCGAGCTGGTCCACGACATGTCCCGAGCGGCATTCTTAATCCCCCTAGTATGAAAACTAGTGTCGAGAATCAGACTTTAACTATTGGGAATGATTTGGCCCATGAAAATAAGATAAAAACATAAATAAAAAAATTGATTATAAACATAAAACTAAAAATGGGTTGAAAATAAGATGCACATACCACCATGTGACCATCTAGGTCACCACCCAACTCAGAACCAAGTTTTCTCGGAGAGTGATCTAACACTAATGAAACCTGAAACTGAAAAGATAATGTAGGGGTGAGAACCAAAATTATTAGTAGTAAAACACCATAGAATCCATAATTTTCTTTACAAGAAATAGTCCATTAATATTAGTTTGAAATAAAGATATAAAAATAAAGTTATTTATATTTTAATAAAACCAAAAAAACCATTTCCCCATGTTAAAATCCAACATGAAGACAAATCATTTTTCCAAAACCAACTTCCATTTGAAAATGAAAACCAAAACTGGTGATATCAAAGGTGTGCTAAAATAAAATAAGTAAATAGTGTGAGCTTGGAATGAACTAGTAAAAAGGAAAGTAAACAAGAAATATACATGATCAAGTAACCAAGGGTGATCCTAAAAATCTGTAGAATACCCCTGGACATACTCGGTTTGGAACCCCCAGCTGGCGTATGGTGAAGCTTCTAAGTCTATAACCAACTGGACGCCCTAAAACTAACCAAATACAGTGGAAAAGACCAACCGAACTAACAAACTATCCAGCCGGTACCAACCCGTCTAATCAGGGTTGATCAACAACCATCACTCGATCATATAAAATATGACTAGGAACCCATGGTGGTAGTGATACTGTGTAAGTATGAGGACCTCTCACGTGTGACTCAAATCACAGGTTGTCACCACACTTGCATACTCCAAACATGGACAATTCATATGCATTCACCCACAAATGGTTACCGTAGATAAGAGTTCCCCATATACTTATATATATATATATATACATACATACATGTCAAACATACAAAGTTCCAACCAGGTTATCACGTCATTTCCACGTTGAAACAATTTTCTCAAAACATTTAGCAACACACAATTTCCAAACAAAAACAATTCCAAAATTTACCATAACTTCATCCATAAGTTGGAAGAGCCAAATGAGCCTTTAAGTCTAAATTCTACAATGAATTTTTAGCAAAACCTATCAAACTCCTAAAGAAGATGTAAAATCTTATGAAACAACCAAATGGCCCCTCAAGCCCAACATTCATCGAAACACACACTAAAGACCAAACATGCACACCCTTTGAGATTACATTTCAAGCCTTACATAAAATACACATAAAGGACTTACACTTAATTAGGAAAAAAAATATTTTGAAAAACCCATTTTCAAATCATTTTTAACACAATTTTCAAGTTACAACGTTGTCAAACCAAATATGCCAAACCAAAAATAAATTTTTCTAGAATATTTTTAAATTTCCTTATTTTTGAAAAATAAGAATCTAGTAAAACATACCAAACAGTTCATCTACAATTATATAAATAGGCCAACCAATTTATAAATAATTATATAAAAATCTCAATCAGTCTATAAAGACTTTTATAAATAGGCTAACCAGTTTCTAAAAAATGTTTTATAAGTTGTTCAAACAATCCATAAATAATTTTATAAGAAACCCAACAAGTTTACTAGAAATTCTATAAACAAATCAAAGATTTAATTTAAAACACTCAAGCATTAAATAGACTTAATTTAAAAGTCAAATGCGGATTCTCCTACCCCAAGTAGGCCAAGACAACCCTTGAAATTTAGTGATTTCTAACTCAAGAAGTCATCCGATCACGCACACATACCTCTATATATATCTATGTATACCCTTTAACCAATTCTAATATTCCCCATGCCATGAGGGAACATGAACATAAAGGATACACACATCTATATATTTACATACCTTCGTATATGCGCGTAGGTCTTCCAATGGCACTGGAAGTACTACACAATATTTAATAAATAATTTAAGAAATTTACAAAATACTTCTAATTAGCACAACACAGATTTCAACCAAAAACAAACCTAAAAAACTCTTTTGAAATAAAAAGAACTTGAATTCCATTCCAATAATAATAATAATAATAATAATAATAATAATAAGTTTTGCATCACATTCACAATTTAATAAACCATTTGTACAAATTACCCATACCCAACCATTTCAATAAAACCATGATTTTCTACAAAACTACTCATTACCATTTTAAACACACCAAAACCACTTGAAAAAACTTTTCACACCATTTATGTAACTCATAAAACTCAATTGGTACATTATAAAAAAATCACATAATAAGTTCGACAATTTTTCATGGGACAAACCCTTCCAAATCAACACACAACCAAGTTCCCTTTTAAAAACATTTTTTTCATCATTTACACACTTCACATGGTACATTATGAGGTGTAGAAAAAAAATCCAATATATGAAAACAATTCATTTCCCATTGAAAAACCATTCTTTAACACATTTTCAACACAAGTGTCATTGAAAACACCATTCACACCCTTTTCATAACCATAAAAACACCATAAAAAGCACAATGAAACACATACAAATAATATCCATTTTATGTGAAAAGATCATTTCCACCACTTATGCATGTCAAACCACCACAAGATCTATTTTTAAAAAATTCTAAAAATTTATAAACACCATCATGGACTAATTAGATATATTATAAAGATGAGAATCATGTTTAGGAATTTATTGAACACATCCAAGAATCCATGATGTGTACCAAAACGGTAAAGGATGGAAAATACTAACTCGGATGTGTGTGAATGCGACAACACTTCAATAGAGGGGGGAATAAGACATTGAAGACCCTCCACACACCCTAAAAACCAAAGGAAACACATCACACATAAACCCTACCCATAAGGGTTTATCCAAACTATACACACCCTATGGAAACAAGGGAAACCATAATAGAGACTCACTAGGGGGATCCGTGTGCCACATAGGAGGCTGCTAGGATGGTCGTCTGATGAGGAGGGCATGATGTAGAAGGTCTGATGGATAGGGGTAACGTAAGGTTGTGGTGTGGAATGAGGGAGGGAGGGAGGTGGTGGTCCGGTCAGAGTGGGGTGGCTCCAACAAGAGAGAGAGTGCAGGGGGAGGTGGAGTGAGGATGGAGGGAGTAAGGTGGGGGAGGTGGGTGCTGAATGCATGGAGGGAGAAGGGGTGAGGTCCCTTAGGATTTCCCTCAAATCTAACAAAAAACTAAATAAAAAACATAATAATAATAATAATAACATTACACTAATAATAATAATAATTATTATCACAATTATAATATTTAAAACAATTTCAATTACCATTAAAATAATAATAATAATAATAATAATAATATTAAAAATATTAATATTAATATTATTATTATTATTAAACATTTTTTATAAAAGAATAATTTCTATTTAATTTTTTCATAGACATTTTTTTCTCTCACTCTTTAATTAATTAATTAATTTATTTCGGATATCAGGAAGCTACATTGATCACGTGCTATCAAGAGCGCGGTTGAGAGAACTGTGCTCGAACTATTCCACCCATCACTGACCGCTTATAGGGCTGGGTCAGAGTGTGACACGTACCTGTATAGAAATGGGATTATTGACAAGAGTTTAATATTTATTAAAATTATTTATTATTTATTTATTTATTTTGTTGAAATTGCTATAATATTACCCTTAAACAATGATCCCTACACCCTCATCATCACCTCAAATTTTTAGAAAGTATAACTATGAATCCATTATGATTTCCCAACCATAAAATGTCAATTTCCCCATAAAATACTGAGTCAGCATCTTCTATGATGGTTTCACCTCCATCTTTTAAAGTAATATCTTCTCATATAGTAAATCCTTTTTGGAAGCAATGATACCATCAATTTTAAGATTATACTTCTCATAACCATCCCACTTATACTACACCCTCAATATTTTATTAGTCTATGGTACTTTGTTCTCCTCAAAAATCATTATGAAAATTTATTCTTTCAAATCACTATATCATCTTTATTTTTGGTGTTATAATCAATGTTCATATTGGTTTCGACTATGAATATTCTGAAAAATATTTTCTATATTTTTATTTCGAATTACTTTATTGATATAATATATTTATATGTATATATATAGGAAACGTGTGAGAAATATAATAAACATAGATGTTTAGACAATGATCTATACTCCTTGATCCTAAGGTTCTACCTCATCCTAAAAATCATGTTTTTAATGATTCCATAAAAATAAAGGACTTTTGAAATCCCCTTTGTGATAATAATATTAATTCGAATCTTTAATAATGAAATAATTATTTTTCAACTATGTCAGGTATGGTTAAAAAACAAAAATCCAAATAAATTTTATTGTGGAAGAATTGGGTCATTTTCACATTCATTTCCTAATATAATAAAATTATTTTAAAATCAATTTTCTTCAAATGAAAATCATTTACTCTTTATCTTATCTCTCACCCTAGTCACTTTCTTCCTTCATCATTCATATGTGTCTTTTATGTTTCAATTATTCCGTCTACCTTTTTTCATATATATAAAAACCATAAAAACAGTGGGCCTACCCAAACCATTTTGAAATAGCGATGACCTCATTAATTTTAGCTTATATAAAAAATGAATATATCCCAAATATTCCTATCCTTGAAAAATAATAGCCCATTTAGGCCTATCCCACCTATTGTTTTTCAAGATTTGTTTCCTAAAACATATCAAGGATTATTTAGGTCATTTATAAAAATTGTGTGGATAAAAGTATGGGATATCATTTTTAGTAGTATACCTATTTATTATGATCCGAAATAGTACCTCATAACTCTTTAGTGATGTCAATATATTAGAAAATTAATTATAATTAAAATCTCCCATTATAGATTAACATAGGAGGTTATATAATGATAAAATTATATATATGGCTTCACATAGCTATCGACTTATAAATAACAACAAAGTGATAATAACTATTGTTTGTATCACAAGGAGTGATAAGGAGATATATATATTAAAAATAAAATGGACAATTTCATTTGAAGAAGTTTTAGCATGGAGCTATGATATAATATTACCTATATTTCAAGAATAAATATAGATATAATTATTTCAATAGTATAGTTATTTAATGAAATATTTTGAGAATAAATGAATAATTTATAATGAGTTTATAAATTAGAAAATAATTAAGATATTAAATTTCTATTATGATATTTAATAAAATTTCATATTTTTCTGATGAAATATTAATTATTTTATGTAAGAAAAATTGTTTACATAAAAAAAATGAATACTCGATGATAATTATTTAAAATTATATTTTTTTATTTAATTTGATATATATATATATATTATAAATATTGGGATACATTAATTTAAATTATTATAATTTATTCTAATAAATATCATCTTGTTCATTTATAGAGATTCATGTTATGTATAATATAAAAAGTAATTTATCTGAAACAAAATTAATAAATTTTTTTTATCATAATTTAGAAAACAAGAATTTATTATAGATATTTATATCTATTTTGGTTTAAAATTTTAATACAATTAAAATAGTTCTTGAGTAATTATTTGTGGATATCGGGTTTTTGGGTTAGACATCCACTAACCCATTACCATGGTTCTATAAAAAAGTGTAGTTGGCTTCTGGTCGCTCCATAAATTCTATTAAATAATGTTTTTGTTTCTTTTAATTTTAATTTATTATATGAAATTAATCTATATACTTTATACATGGTATGCATTTTGATATGTGAAAGATATTAGAATTTTTTAAATTTTGGATGCAGAATGAAAGCCATTAGTCTCATAAGAGTTTTTTTATAAACAAGTCTTTAAAAATATAATTTGGTTAAAATGAATGATATACATAAATTCTATAATTGAATGCATTCAAGCATATAATTAATTCACGTGACTAATAAAAATTGAAAATATCATAAAATAACCATCAAAATACCATTGTGTTTTATTCTTTAAATACTTTTACAATAACCAATACCCCCATTTAAGATAGTTGACCTTGATGGTTATGTTCTTATGAATTAACATGTGTAGGGAAATTAAAATATGGGTGTCCCGAATAGTTTGTTTCCTAAATATAACATGAACTACACTTTACAATTCGATGTATAGCCTTAATAATAAGGTTCCCATAGGAATTTATTTGAGATAGTTTGTTAAATATATATTGACAAGGTATTTTCTACTCACTAATCCAAGAGTAATATGTGATATTATTGACATTTTTATATACCAAAATTAAAGTCTAATATAATAAATGATAATAAAAAAGAAACGGTCAAATATATATCTTAGACCACCTCTATATTTCTTGTATAATATCATCATTTTTGTGGGAATATATTCAATAAAAATAATTATTGGATAGTTGTTGTAGCATGATACACACTTAATAAATATTTAATGTTGTAGATTATTATGAAATTAAACTCAAACTACCTTTTTATATTCATAATAGATTAGTATAATTATATTAATTACATTCAATTTTTTATGGTTCCATTATTAATTTTAATTTGTAGGGCCCCTTATGGTGTATTATCTAGGTTTACATTTTAGTTTATATTTTCTTCAATGGTGCCCAGGCTTTTGTGTGAATTATCTACTGCCTTATAATCAATATTACATAGGAGGTGTTATTACATAGTGGTGGGTGTTACACCATGGTGAAAATTAAATAATCCTATTCAATCTATTGTATAAAACCTTGTATCATGACATACACTATCAGACCATAATAAGGGATAACTTGTGTGATGTTATGAGAGTTGATATAGTTTTCTAGGGATTTAAGAGAGGTATTTCATCACTCTATTGTTTTTAGATCATCAAATTACTAGGATACCTAGCAGAATGATAAAGCCTATAGTGACAAAGATTCTATATTTAAAGGGTTTCACTAGAACTATTATAATTTCCAATTGACTGGCTTAGCGAGGGGTTTCCCTATAAAAAGTAATTGATCCCACTCCCCCTCATATGTTTTCCTATCCCCTCTACATCTTGTCTTCTTGTGGTGGGATCTTGGAGACCTACTTAGTTTAGATTATCCTTCAACCTATAATGATTGTGTAGTGATCATTCATCAAATATAGAGTATGGATTTTAGTAACAATGATGAATGACATGGTTGGTGAAAATATTTTCTCATATATTCTCTAATATCAAAATATTTCAATATTAATACATCTATTTTTTTGATAATTTCCATATGATATTAAAACTAGAAATCCCTATCACCCCTTTTTAAAATCTACTATATTTTGGAAATTAACCCCTAATTATTAGTTTACTATAATTAATATCACATTGGATATCATTTCTTTTGAATTCCTTATTCTCTTAATGATTTAATTGAGTAGAGGACACCATCCCCTTGTGATGTTAGAGTGTGGCATCATTATATAGTTGTAAAATAATGATATATAAGTGACGGTGTTTGGTGGCAATGATAATGGAAAAAATCCTGTGTTTTCTGGGGTCATGTTGAAATATGACAAGCCTTTTTAATTCATCATGTGTCTTTTTATGAATTATTTCTCTAACCCTCATGTTACAGTTACAAATAAACGCTTCTTATTCTTTTCTCAAAACATTTTTACCAACGGTATTTAAGAACATAAGGGTATTAGACTTATTTATAAGCTTCAAATCTGGAGCTAATTCTATTTGTGGGGTGTTTTTGTGTAGCAGTTTTGGTGTTGACATGATGGTGATGGTTGAAGAATGAAAGTGTGTATTACGGTGTAAGGAGGATAATATTATCCACAATATTCAATGTGTGGGTCATTGATTATGGAAAAGAACATATGATTTTGGATCTTGCAATAAGGTAGTATGTCCCAAACGAAGGCTATGTAGATCCTGCTAATGAATGACCTGACAAAAAACCATACTGGGTGTCTACATATTATCTCGTTTGTATATCATATTTGGGTTAATAAATATCTAGTCCTAATATTTTATCACATTGATTAGACAGAACAATCCAAATGACTACCGGAGGACATTTACATCATGTTTCTAGAAGGTATAGGATTTATATCTATCGGTTCAACAACTGGGTCTAGGCATGATGATTGGATCATGTTTTGGGGTTAGCTACCCTAGATGTGTGGTGAAGAAATCAACTGGTTCCCCCATTCTGTCTTAAAGTTCATAACTCTTCCATGTTAATGTTTTTTTCACTAGATTTAATGCATAGAGATAATAATCTATTTCAACTCATAATACCTAGATCATCCACAGGGTCAATAGATTTTGGTACTCACCTGATTAGTTTTCTAAGTATCATTGTGGAATGATTCCTCTATTTAGGGATATAATAACTTAGTTGTTTTGTGACTTTATTTTATGAGGAATGGTTTCTCCATCAGGGATTTGGTACTCCCTCATTTGATATATATCTTACTAGGGCATGGTTACCTAACCACAATTGATGATATGGAATGTATATGGTTTATCTTGGTTGATGGAAATATTATTTTTATCAAGGCGATAAATTCATTTTATTTGATGGGATATTTCTATGGGAGAATTGGTTTCATTTGTTCTCTATATGAATGAATTTCTAGGTATGATTTTCCCATTGGGGTTATTTCCTTAAGTGGAATATCATTTACCTTTTTTGTTATGATATTTTTGGGCCATTATAATTTAATTTATGGTTTTCAAGGAGTCATAATGATATGTATATGCTCACCCATGTATGGTATCATCGCACATAAAAGTTGTGTCTTATGAAGAAAAATATTTTTCCAAGAGTGGGCTTGATGGAAATAGAGTTGGTGAAGTGGGAGATTAGTGGTTCCCAAAGTTAGGAGTAGTAAACAAAGTTCATGTTTCATGTTGATTCATTGTTGTGAAACCTTTACATCATTTTATCTATACTAGTTTTTACTATTGTTTTTGTGGGAATTAATTTTTTTCTTTTAATATAATTGTTCATATATTGTTACTTATTTATAGATCTAATAATATTTCATATGCATTATATATTACATTTTTTATTATCTACCATGTTTTTTTTATTCTTGGTTATTATATGTGTCTTTGTGTTCATATTTCAGCTATGTTCTCACATCATATGATGTATGACTACTTCGTGATAGTCCCAAACCCCAAGCCTATATCTGGAAGGCTTGGTGGGGTACACTCAGCATACTATTGACCAAAGTGGGGTCCCTATGAGATGGATCATGTTAGAGTGGTATCAATGTGGATCTATATTAGGGATGGAAAATGGAGTCATATATTTTTTATATTGGTATGAGAGTTTATGGAAATAGATTAATTATTTTTTTGAGTTTTTTATTTAGGGTAGGGATCTTAGTGTTGGTGTTGTTAATGATGTATCCATTCACTAGGGCTTGGATAACATTATTGTTGACTTAGAGATATGAAGAAAAAATTGCGGTGGAATAAGTAAATTTATACATTAATCATATATGATGAATTTTAGATTTATGTATCTTTCTTATGTCAAATCCTATATTTACATTAATGGTTATAGACCATCTTGAAAAATATATGATTTAAACACATAGATAGCCAACTACGTTCCAAAACTTGGGTTTTTAAATTCATGTGCCAATATTCAACCCTATTTTACCTGAAATGAGATATGACTGTTTTATCATGGTATAAAATCATGAGGTTTTCCCACCATTTTAGCAGGGATAAATTCTTCTGCCCATAGAAAAATGGGCAGAGCTATCTCCCAAAATGAATTTTTTTCATTCATTCACCCATTGATAAATTAATGATTCCATTTTTTAAAGATGATGATAAACATTGGATGAATAAAGTTCATGAGTTTTATAGATATCAACCACCTAGGTTCTAATGTGAGAATAACCCTCAGGTAGTGTAGGAGTTTCAGGAGGAATTTTTTTTTCTACCTTTTCTGAAAACATTCTAACTAGATTGGTTTACTATAATTCTCACATCTACATATATTAGCAAGTAAAATATTTCCCATCAGCATCCAAACCAATAATTAATTGAATAACCTATGTATAGAGTGTTATAAACACTTTAGTGAGGATTTCAAGCTAGTTATATTTTGGGTTGTATGTGCCTAATAATTATTAGATAATTTGAAGGGTGGAATATATGTTTTAAAGTACATGTTGAGGTTCACTAGATATGTGAATTACTCTCTTAACATGATTCATTATATATTACTTCATGCTTATAAGTTTTAAAAAAATTCATAAACATATATGATATTTGCTTATTCCCCCATAGATCTCCATTTACGATGAGCTTCTCGAGAGGTCCCTAGTGAAATAGATATTTCTCAAAGAGAAACAACAATGGTTATATTGGTTTTGTGTAATAAACTACGGATGGTCACCAATTTGTGTCAAGTTTATGAAAATAAAGACATGATAATTAAAAATCATAGACCCGAGATTATGTGGAATAATTGTCACAAAGGGGATCCAGCTAGTATGAAGACAAAATTTGTTATTCCTATGGAATATGTGGACACATTTATTATTTAGTCTCCACAAAACATAAAATAGTGGGTTGTCAGGGAATGGATGAAACTCTATATCAGAGGTATCAATGTGATCATATACATCCTTGAGATGGAAAGAGCAGAACATATAGAAGTATCTATGCTACAGGGGTTGGAAGTACACAATGTGGATGAGATAATAGTAGACATAATTATAATATGCTTCCACGACCACCTCCATTAGGTAGTTCCAACCAAGTTCAGGTAACTAAAGTGTAAGCACATAGACAAATGAAAATTTTAGAGGGTTACAATCACAAAACACACACTATTATCTAAGGTATGATATATTTATTCATTACAGTGGACTATGTACTAATAAATACATGTTAAATACATTTCATTTTACCACATCACTTGAACTTGATTTTGAGATATTAGTAGAACCTTTAGCCACACACAGGCTTCTTGAGACTTCTACTAGAAGCGATCACACTATAATCTAATCTATGGATTATGTGAGATTCATATTTGTGGAGTGTCCTTTTCAAGGGAACTAATTGTAGTTTTAATAAAGATCCATGGAATCATCCTCAGTACAGTTTATTTATCCAAATTCTATACCCACATTGACAGCTACAATCAGGGAGTAGTGGGATATTGAGTGGATAGATTGAGGTTTTAATTTATTGATGAGTGGTTCCGTCAATTTAAGTGACATAAGATTTTACACAAAATGCTATAGATTATTACACATATGTTTTGGAGTTTGGATTTATGTTTAATAAAAACATTAGATGATCAACTTCTCACAATCATTGAAGAGTATACAAATATATTACTCAAGGATGTATTGTGTTTTTTCCTTATTGGTAGATAGAAATTCTCATTTATTTACACTATGGCATAGATATAATTTTATATATAGAGTATAATATATACCTTGATGATCTCTAGGATCATAATGTGTAGATTGAAGACCAAACTGAGAAAGGTTTCATCAGACCTAGTGTGTCCCCTGGAGTTGCTCCAATATTTTTTGAAAAGATGTAAGATGGGATATTAAGGAATTTTATTGACTATAACCACAAAAACTCAGTGGTAATTAAGAAAAAATACACTATACCAAGGATGGTAACCAATTTAATCAACTAAAAGGAGTGAAGTGTTTCTCTGAGATCGATCTAAGGTCCATTTTTCACTAGCTTCGGGTTCAGGAGTAGGGTATCCTAATTCCATTGATTTGTTTTCACTAAAGAAATTATGAGTTTCTATTGATGAACTTTGGTGTTTAAATAACATTTTTTATTTTCATGGGCCTCATGAACTAATACTTTTAGTGATTCTTATATCAGTTAATTGTTTTCTTCATTGATGACATCCTTACCTACTCAGTGTTGAAGGAGCAGAATTTTGAGTGCCTCGGGATTGTTTGGGCTTACTTAAAGAACACCAGTGTGATTCTTTAAAACCTGAATTATTTGTTTTCACTAAAAAAATCATAACTACTATAATGTGATTTTTTAATTGTAACACCTCAACCCTAGTTACCCAAAGTCGGTGCTTTATTACATAACAGTGGAATGATCACACGTGATCATTTCCCAAAAGACTGATCAATTTAGTAGCCATGTAAGTACTAGATACATACATAAGTTTTGCATTACATTATAAAATGAAAAAACAACAAAATTTTCTCTCCTCTGAACACACTGATATACCTAATCCTATCCCTGTAGGTCTGTCACAATATAGTTCTTCAAATCCTAGGGAAAATAAAACATAGAAAGAGGTGAGCTCAAATGCTCAATAAAGATATCAATATAATGGAAACTATCATAAATAAGTATAAAAATTTAAAGAAATGTATAAGACTAAAACACAATACTTTTAAACTTAAAAATTAAGCATAATATAGAAAATATAAATCAAATAATTCCATTTACTTATTCACATGGATATTCTACTAGTAGAATAATGACATGTAATATCAATGGCTAATTTCATAATGATGGAATGTATAATGTTGGACATGATAACCACTTAGTCAAGGCCTTGTGCCAAGAATAAAAATAATAAATTTGTTAAGGACTTGTGCCAAGACACTAGTTTGTCTCATGAGACCTACCAATGCATCGAGGGGCTATAGCAGGACCCACTCGTCACTTACTATGTCTGATGCATTCCTCAAATAAAAATGTTGAAACATAACATAAACATTCGTATTAAAACTAACATATGAAATGTTAATACTTTAACCATGAACCATGAATGGTATAAAAGTATCATATACATAGTCAATCATATAAAAAATCCTTCAATATAGTATGGAATATTTCATCATAATAAATCAACTTCAAACAAGAAAAAAATCCAACAAAGGATGTTGACATAGATGAAATCAAACAAACAATTGTTTGAGTGAAATATCTCTTTCTAATTTGAAATCATTTAAAGTAAAGAATGTTTTAAAAAAATATTCTTATAATCTTTTAAGGGAAGCTTCAAATGTGTTATAATGGGGGAAAATGGATTCACCTTCTGTATAAGTTAAAAAAAAATATTTCCTTAATTTTTCGAAACGGTAATAAAACACCTTTTTTGGAAAACGACGGAAAGATTCCTTTCAAATAATTTTATAAAAAGTAAAACAAGGTTATAAATGAATTTAACCTATATTATAGGATATAGTAAAAATGTTTTTAAATACATTTTTAAGAAACTTGTATGTGGATGAGAATGAAGTCCCTGAAGATACTTACGTAAAATTAACCTCGAATAATATAGAGATTGTAAAATTAATACTTACCTTGTACTTTTTCTTAGTCTAGGGTAGGTTAACCTCCTGTATAATGGTTAAATAATTGGTATTAAATTATAAAAGAACCACATACATAAATATGATATCATATACTATCCTTTAATATTTCTTTGTTAATAATATTTTAGTTGTATCATTGTTTCGGGTGTTAACTGATTCATTTTCCTTTATAAGTTTTGTTACGTAAGTCATGATTGTTAGGGATAGGATGTATTTGATTCATATCAAGAATGATATTAGGTTCTTTAAACCTTATTTTTAATCACCAAATTAAAATTATTCTTGAATGGTTACGATGGGGGATGAAATCTCATCGCGTCGTGGAGATGGTAAGCCGTATGAACACACGTATGGTGACTTTTTCATTAATAAGATGTATAGAATAATTTATATAGGTGTATCATATTTATAATAATATCACAGTTTGTGGAAAGTTCTGGAGTTTTTATTTTGGTATGGAGACAACAAAGATATAGGAAGTTGAAGAAGATAAGAACTTTGAAATAGGTGATGAAATAATTACATCTTTTTAGGAGTTTTCTATTGATTTGAAAAAAATGGATCCTTAGGTTGGATTTATGATCAAAGTAATGAATATAGGTTTATGTGAGGTTATTTGGAAGAATATTTGAGTAGGGTTAGGATGAGATAAATGGTTTTTGAAGTGTGAATTTGAGATAAGGGGAAGTGCCCTTTTATAAGGGAGGTGAGGGGCACTTTAGGAAGAGCTTGAAATATTATTTTATTATAAAATCATTTTCGGTTTCAAAGATCTCAAAATGGATTTATTTCGAGGATAATGTGGGGATGGGTAGAAAAACTCTCAACACATAGGTTTTATAAAAGTTTATGTCACCATATTAACCTTATCATTTAGATTTAACTCTTAGTTAAATAGTTTAACTTTTACCACGTCTTCTGGTATTGTTATAATACATGGTTAATAAACATACTATAAAATGACAATAGAATATAAAGTGGTTCATTAATGAAATATATATAATTACATAAGTCCTTTTGCCTAGCCTTATACTATTAATATTATTATATAGTTTAATAAAAAAGTATTTGTTTTAAAAACTATTTTTTGTTAATTTCGACACTATTTAGTATTTGGTTTTTGTGAAAGACATAAAAAAATGATTTCTTCGATAAAAATAAATTTAATAAAAACTAACATGTCATATTAGCCAATAAAATTAGGGGATGGCATCAAAAGTTTCAATTTACATTTATTTTAATATTTATGACATTAATTATTTTAGTCTTTCATTAATAAGGTAATTACTGCATAATCATTGTGTCATAAATAAATTTAAATATTTAATGTATAAAAATTATAAATAAAACACCAAGATGTAGGAAACATTTTTATATTTCTAAAGAATAATTATAGTCGAATTTATCTTATGTGTAACCCTATATTAAAAATGGTTTAGTTATTAAAATTTGAATTTAACACTTTTAAGTCTTCTTTAAATAAAATACAATAAATGTCATAATCTAATCCAAGTGGATAAAAAAGGATAATATTTTTGTACTAAGGTTGATTTTGGTCAATATACACTTATACAATAGAATTAGGACATGTGTTAGGGTAATTATAATATCATTTTTACCTTTAATTACCCTATTAACTTTTAACCATGGTAAATAAAATTCAAAAGTATCTATTCAACAAAAAATATTTTATTCCTATTGAACCAAATATTACTTAATGATTTCAAACGTGTCAATCATTTTTTTGAAATTCAATTCACAGAAGTGGTAAAATTACGTTTTATGCAAATTTGCAAATGTGTCTAGAAGGTGGATAAAAGTCATTAAAAAATTCAATAAAATTTTATATATCTAATATTATTATAAAATGACTCCAATGAATTAATTTGGACTAATATAGGTATTATGTACCTATTTTTACTTTAAAATAAATTTAAATTTTAAAATAATTATTTAAATAAAAATTCGGGTTTAAATAATAACGTAGAGTTTTTCACTATTCATCAAAAATTGAATGTTTTCATAAAAATACCAAAAATTCACCCTAAGATAATTTTGATATTATGAATCCAATAATGAAGTACATTTTGAAAAATAAAATTTATAAAATTTCAAAAAGTGGGTATTACTATTCATAATTTCTTTTTAAATGGCTAGTTTGATTGGTCATGGTGTGCTAAAACTCGAAGTTACGTAAAATGCAAGCTATTGTATTATTCAAAGAGAAACATAACATGGAAGATTGGGGTGTTACATTCTTCCCTCCAAATAATTTCATCCTCAAAATTTCTAGAATATTAGTGCATAAAAATATTCGGGTGGTTCTTCATCACAAGTTCCTCAGGTTCCCACATTGCCTTTTCCATTTTATTGTATCTCTAAATAACTTTTACCAGGTGAGTCATTCGGTTTCTCAAAATTTTTTCTATGGCATAAAGAATCATGATATGATCTTCACAAAAATATAGATTGGGTTCTGGTTCTAATTCTTCATTGGTGAGTACATTCGTTGGGTTAAGCATGTATTTTCTCAACAGTGATGTGTGGAACACATCATGAACTTTCGGGAGACTTGGCAGAATTTCAGAATGGTAAGATATAACTCCAATTAGTTCTAGAATTTAGAATGGTTTAATGTACATGGGACTTAATTTTCCCTTCTTACCAAATTGTATAACACCCTTCAATGGAGACACCTTCAAGAGAAAACGATCTCCTACTTGAAATTCCAAATCCTTTCTTCGGTTATTGTCGTAGATCTTTTGCCTACTTTGAGCTTCTTTGATGTGGGTTTGGATAATCTTCACCTTTTACATTGTTTCCTCAACAAGTTATGGGCCTATAAGTTTTCTTTCACTAACATCATCCCAACAAGTTGGTTTGAGACATATCTTTCCATATAACGGTTCATATGGTGCCAACTGAATACTTGAATGGAAGATATTTTTATATGAAAATTCTACCAGAGGTAAATAATGATCTTACATACCTTGAAAGTAAAGTTTGAAAGAACTAAACATGTGTTTTAAGGTTTGAATAGTCCGTTCTGATTGTTCATCAGTTTGATGGTGGTAGGAAGTGCTTAAATGAAGTTTAGTATCTAGAGATTTCTAAAGACTTTTCCAGAATCCTGATGTAAAACGGGGATCATGATCAGAAAAAATTGATTGGGGTACACCATGAAGTCTTACAGCTTTATTAATATATATTCTTGCTAAAAATTCAAGTGGTAAATATTTTCTTATAGAAAGAAAATGTGCTGACTTGGTAAGATGATCAATAATTACCCATATTGTATCATTCCTTCTAGGAGTCTTTGGTAGCACCATAACAAATTCTATCATAATATCATCCCATTTCCACTCAGGTATGGGAAGAGGTTGCATGACTCCTCTAGGATATTGTCTTCCAGCCTTCACCTGTTAATAAACCATACATCTTAACACATAATCAGAAATATCTCTCTTCATTTTGTCCCACCAAAAATGTTCCTTCAAATATCTACACTTCTAAGTGCTACCAATTTGTATAGAGAAATTAGATCTATGAGCATCATCCAACAATTCCCTTTTTAGATCATGTATATCAGGAACACAAAGTCTCTTCCGAAATTTCAAAATTCCATCATCATATATGAAGTCAATCAATCTCCCATCATTCAAAACATTAATCTTCTTTTGAAACTCCTCATCATCAGTATGATAACTTTTTATCCTTCCTAGTAAAGATGGTTTGGAAACCATTTTAAAAAGTATTTATGTTTCACCTTCAATTATTATCCCCATATCCATCTTTACTAGATCCCTGAACATAGGATCCCTATCAACTATCATCTTGTTCATAACTCCATGATCCTTTCTGATCAAAGAATCTTCCACCTTATTTTCCTTCCCTAGGTGGTAGTGTATAGTGAAATTATATTCCTTGAGTAGTTCAAGCCATCGTCTTTTCCTCATGTTGATTTCTTTCTGTGAAAAAATAAACTTAAAACTCTTATGATCAATATATATCTCACATTTTTACCATAGATATAGTGTCTCCATATCTTCATAGAAAATATTACAGCTGATAACTCAAGATCATTAGTATTATAGTTTTTTCATGAATTTTTAGCTATCGGAAAGTATAGGAAATAACTCTACCATTCTACATAAAGACACAACCAAGTCCTTTTTTTGAAGCATCACTATAAATAACAAACCCATCATTCCCCAATAGTAATTTCAAGATATGATCATTGACTAATATTTTATTTAATTTTTCAAAACATTATTAACACTATTTCATCCAAACAAATTTAGACCCTTTACGTGTGATCTTGGTTAATGGGCCATCCAATCGGGAAAAATTCTGGACAAAATGCTGATAATAACCTAAAAAACCAATAAAACCGCATACCTTAGTTGTGATTGTAGGTGCTGGACATTCTTGAATTTCCCTTGTATTTAAAGGATCAATAGATATTCCATCCTTAGAAAAAATATGGACAAGAAAATAAATCTCATGGAGCTAGAATTCACACTTTATAAACTTCCCATATAATTCATTTGTTTTAAGAGTTTTTAGAATAGTGCGCAAGTGATTTTCATGATCTTCATAGATTTTGGAATATACCAATATATCATCAATAAATACCACTAAAAATTCATCAAGATATTAATTTAATCCTTTATTAATTAGATCAATGAAAACAGAGGGTGCATTAGTCAGTCCAAAATGAATTATTATAAACTCGTAATGCCCATAAAAGGTTCAAAATTCTATATTTGGAATGTCTTCCTTCTTCATGAAAAACTGATGATATCCAAATTGAAGGTCAATCTTTTAAAAATATTAAGATTCATGAAGTTTTTCAAATAAATCATCAATGCGAGGTAGGGGATACTTTTCCTCTATTGTTATAGCATTGATCTCCCTGTATTCAATGCACAACCTCATAGATCTATCTTTCTTCATAACAAAAAGAACATGGGATCCCCATATAGAAACACTAGGGTGGATAAATCCTTTATTACTCAATTCCTCAATTGGTTTCATTAGTTCTAGTAATTCCACAATGGTCATTATATAAGGGGTCTTCGATATGGGCCTTGAACCAGGAATTAAATCAATGGAAAACTCAATTTATTGTTAGGGAGGATGTTCAGGTAAATCCTCTGGAAACACATAAACATATTTTTTCACAACAGGTACATCCTATATAAGAACATTTATTTCCTCACCCATAGTTATTTTACTCTCTTTCTCCCCAATAATTTAATTTAGTAGAGCTAATAGGGGTTGATCTAGATGAGAATCAAATGGTGATGTTTCTTCTCTATAGATGAGGGAATCCTTTTAATCATGAAAAATTGTAACTTCATTCTTCTTACAATAAATTTTCCCATTATGGTATAAAATCCAATCCATACTGAGGATTATATCAAATTCAATCATGGGTATGATGATGATATCAGAAGATAAAGCATGTTTATATTACATAATGGTAACTATTTCACAAAACTTTGTTTCAATCATACTTACCTTATGAGTTTTTACTGTAAAAATACCTTGTTAAATCAAATTGTAAATATATAATTTTCTAGTAAAACAGGTAATATATGAATGAATGTGATGATCTAGAATCAAATAATGCATTGGATAAATTTGAGGAAACGATTAATATACCTGCCACCACGTCATTCAGAACTTTAACTCCTGCAGTTGTGATTGCATAAGCTTGGTCTTTCTCTATTGGCCTTTTCTGAGGTCAGTTTCCTTGATGGTTAGGACATTCATTTTCATAATTCCCCATTTCTTTACTACTGTATCATTCAACATTGAAAACCTCTTCTTCTCCTTGCAATCATGAGCTTGGTGTCCCTTTTCACCACACTTGTAACAGACTCCCATTCCCTTCAGGAAAGTACTAGGGTGTTTCTTCCCAAATTTACTACAGGATGAAAATTCAAAATTTTCATTCTTCCCCTTATTTCCATTTCAATAGTGTACAGAAGATGTCTTCTTCTCTTCCTTTTATTTATATTCGTAAGACATAGAGAATTCCTTTTCTGTCTTGATAGCACATTAGACTATATCTTCATACGACAAGAAGGATTGTGAGACAAATTCTAGATAGAGAAATGGTTTTAACCCATAAAATAATCAATCAATATTACTTCTTTGGTAATGTATATAATCTACAACATGCCTTTCTAACCTTGTAAAGTTCACCTCATACTTTGTGACATTCTCATCCTCCTTTTTCCTTATACTCTGAAATTTCCTTTCTATATCAGCTCGGTGTTCACAAAGAAATTATTTTTATAATAAAAGATCTTTAAACTACATATATTCCATATTTGATATGTATTCATCTTCCTTTGTGTTTTTAATTAATGACCACCAGTGATCTGTATCTCCTGTGAGGTGATAAATTTCCATGAAAACTTTTTCCCTTCCACTACTCCTCAAAGAGTGAAATATTTTCTCTAAGGAACTTATCCATTGATCAGCTACAAATGGATTTGTAGTACAATTGAATGTTGGTGGTTGTTTTCTCATGAAGTAGTCTAACATTGATCCTCTATATTGTGGATCAGAGTGATCCATATGGGTAAGGTTATTATCCATAACATGAGTGAGTTGTCCAAGTATGGTTATAAGCTGTTCAACACCAGTTGCATCACCATCTGCACTATAATTATTTTGATTAGGAGGGAAATCCCTACATGGATTACATGCGTTGATACAATTTACATTCTTTTCAATAAGGGCCATTTATAAAAAATGGCATACACTAGATTAGTTTATGAATTACAATACATGATTACAAACTAGTAAAATTCGATACATAAATTGAACAGTTTATGAATATAATCATTAATCATAAAAATGTTTTCTTTGAGAAAGTATTTACTCATAAATCCTTCACAATTATTTGTAAAGAAAATGTGAATTATACTAAGTATATCCCTCGGGAGTGTCAAACTAGGTGCGCAGTAAGGCCCGTTGTCATGTACTAGGATGCCCCTGGTCAAGACTGAAACTCCTTGTTCAAGTTTTCACTCTTAGGTACATGTGTGCTAGAACCAAATCCACTTGTAGTATCTTGATAGGAATGTATTTCTTGGAAAACCCACATAATATATACATTACCATGTTTTTGGATTTTCTTCTATACTAATCTTTTAAGTATATCTTACGGTAATGTTATCTAATTAGAGTATTTCTAAATCTTGTTCCCAAGGTTTGTAATAAACTTCCTCTGATACCAACTGTAATTCACCGACCTTAGTTACCTAGATTTGGTGCATTATTACATAACGTTGGATTTATCACAAGGGATCAAGTCCCAAAAGACTGATCTATTTAGTATCCTTGGAAGTACTAGATACATACATAAGTTTTACATTACATTATGAAATTAAAAAAAAACAAAATTGTGTCTCTTTTAAACACACTCATATCCCTTAGACTATCCCTTTAGGTTAGTCACAATATAATTCTTTGCATCCTGGAAAAAATTAAACACAGAAAGGGGTGAGCTCAGATGCTCTGTAAGGATAACAATATAGCAGATACTATCATAAATAAACATAAACATTTAAAGAAATGTATAATACTAAAAAAAGCCTTTTAAAATTAAAATTTCAGTATAATATGGAAATTATAAATAAAATAATTCCATTAAATTATCCACATGGATATTCTACTAGTATATTAATCACATGTAATATCAATAGCTAATTTCATAATGATGGAATACAGAATAACGTACATCATAACCACATAGTCAAGGCCTCCTGAAAATACTATAAATAATAATTTTATCAAAACCTTTTTACAAGACACTAGTTTGTCTCATGATACCTACTGATACATTGAGGGGCTATAGTAGGCCCCACCCGTCACATACTACGTCCATTTCATTCCTCATATGAAAAGGTTGAAACATAACATATACATTCGTATTAAAACTTGCATATGAAATGTTAATAATTTAACCACGAACCATGAATGGTATAAAAATAGCTCATCCACAGAATAACATATCACAAAACCATAAATACAGTATTGAAGATTGTATTATAATAAATCAACTTCAAACAAGTGTAAAATCCAACAAAGGATGTTGACATAGATGAAATCAATCCAAAAACTATTTGAGTGAAATATCTCTTTCTACTTTGAAATCATTTAAATTAAAGAATTTTTTTTAAAAAAATTCTTATAATCTTTTAAGGAAAGATTCAAAGGATTTATAATGGTGGAAAATGGCCGCAACTGCTATATAAGTTAAAAAAACAATCCTTCCTTAATTTGTCGAAAATATCATAAAACACCTTATTTGGAAAATGACAGAAAGATTCCTTTCAATTTTTTTTATAAAAACACATACAAGGTTATAAATAACTTTAACCCATAGTCTAGGATATAGTAAAAATGGTTTGAAATATAATTTTAAGAAACACAGATGTGGATGAGAAAGAAGTTTCAGTAGACACTTATGTAAAAACAACCTCAGATAATAAAGAGATTGTAAAATTAACCATTACCTTGTAATTTTCCTTATTCAAGGGTAGGTTAAACTCCTATATAAAGCTTAAATCATTGATATTAAATTATTAAAGAACCACATACATAAATATGATATCATATAAGATCCTCTAATATTTCTTTATTAATAATATTTCACTAGTGTCATTGTTTTGGGTGTTAACTGATTCATTTTCTTTAATATGTTTTGTTACTTAAGTCATATTTGTTATGGATTGGACATATTTTATTCATATAGAGAATGATATTAAGTTCTTTAAACATTATTTTTAATCATCAAATGAATATTATTCTTGAATGGTTACGATGGGGAGAAAAATCTCATCACGTTGTGGAGACGGTAAGCCGTATGTAACCACGTATCATGAATTATTCATTAATAGGACGGATAGAATAATGAATATGGTTATACCATATTTATTATAATATAAAAATATGTAGAAGGTACTGGATTTATTATTTTGGTATGGAAATAATAAATAAATAGGAAGTGGAATAAGAAAAGAACATTAAAAGAGGTGATGAAATAATTACCTCTTCTTTGGGTGTTTCTTTTTTATTTGAACAAAAGGGATCCGTAGATTTGATTTATAATCAAATTAAAGCCTCTAGGTTAAACTGAGGGTAGTTGGGAGAATATTTTATCAGGTTTTGGCCAAGAAAAAAGGATTTGGAGGTGAAAATTTGAGATAAAGGGATGCAACCTTTTATAAGGGAGACGAGGGACACTTTAGGAAGAGGTTGAAATATTATTTTATTATAAAATAATTTTCGGTTTCTAATAGATACAAATGGATTTATTTCAAGGAAAAGGTGGTTATGGGTCCAAAAACTCTCAAAAAATAGGTTTTATACACGTTTAGATCACCATATTAACCTTATCTTTTAGATTTAACTCTAAGTTAAATAGTTTAACTTTTACCATGTCTTCTTGAATTATTATAATACATAGTTAATTAACTTACAATAAAATGTCAAGGGAACCTAAAGTGGTTAATTAATAAAATATATATCATTATATAAGTCCTTTGGAAGATAATTATATTTTTATCACTATTATATAATTTAATAAAATAGTATTTATTTTAAAAAATCATTTATGTCAATTTTGACACTATTTAGTATTTCGTTTTTGTGAAAGTCACAAAATTATGATTTATTTGAAACAAAACACATTTATTCAACCATAACATGTCATAATAACCTAAAAAATTCGTGGATGTCATTAAAAGTTTCAATTTACATTTATTTTAATATTTTAAACATCAATTATTTTAGTCTTTCATTAATAAGATAATTACTGCATCCTCATTGTGTCATAAATGAATTTAATTTTTTAATGTCTAAAAATTATAAATAAAATACCTTGACGTGGGAAATATTTTTATCTTTATAATTAATATATATTTTCTAATTTATATTATGTATAAACATATATTAAAAATGGTTCAGTTATTAAAATTTGAATTTTACACTTCTAACACTTTTATAAATAAAATAAAATAAATATAAAATCTAATCAAAGTGGATAAAAAATGATCATTTTTTTTGTACGGTTGATTTTGGTTGAAATAAAATTTTCCAATATAATTAGGACATGTGTTAGGGTAATGATAATATTCTTTTAACCTTTAATTACAATATTTACTTTAAAACATGGTAAATTAAATTCAAAAGATACTATTCCCCAAATAATATTTTCATCCTATTGAACCAAATTTTACTTACTGATTTAAACTGTGTATCTCAGATCTTTGAAATTTAATTCACAGAAATGGTAAAATTACCTTTTATGAAAATTTGAAAATGTGCCAAGAAGGTGGGTAAAAGACGTTAAAAAATTCAATAAAATTTTATATATCTAATATTGTTGTAAAATGACTCCAATGAATTACATTGGATTAATATAGGTATTATGTATATATTTTTAATTTAAAATAAATTTAAATTTCAAAATAATTATTTAAATAAAAATTCGGTTTTAAACAATAACTCATTGTCTCTCACCATTCATCAAAAATTAAAATTTTTCAAAAAAAAACCGAAAATTCACCCTAAGCTAATTTTGAACTTCCAAATCCAAAAATAAAGCCCATTTTGAAAAATAAAATTTATAAAATTTCAAATAGTGGGTATTACTATTCATAAATGCTTTTTAAATGGCTAGTTTGATTGGTTGTGGTGTGATAAAACTGGAAGTTGCATACATCAAAATATATTGTATTATTCAAATAGAAACGTCATGTGGAAACTTGGGGTGTTACATTAATTTTCAGAAAAAGTTTATTTTTTGGTGAAAAATTTAAAATTTCCTCCTCATGAGAAGTGTGATTTTCTGACATCATTATTATGTCATGATGATTAAAAGATTTATGAAAAATTGTATTTAATAATAATTTAATTTGTTAATTATATAAATTAATTTAAAAATATTGATTTTAATTTATAAATGTAAACATTACTTTTTAGAACCATTAATTGGATTATTGAGATAAAAATTATTTTTGGTTTTTTTCATTAAAAGGGTTGGTTGAAAGTTGAGTTTCATGTTTTAAAGGATTTTGACATACATAATCTCTAAATAAGTCACTAATAATCCATAAAATTGGTTTTAATTTATTTTATCAACAATTAGATGGCTTATATAATAAAATAACTAATATTTTAACAACAAAACCACCCATTCTAATGTATAAATAACCCCATTATCTCCTAAATTTCCACACACAAGCCTTTTAAATAGAATTATCTATAAATATACCTATAACTAGTCTATCCATGGTGTTTATATGGCTTTATAGAGTCTCTATATATCTTTAATAAGTATCCTACCAAGGTAAGGGTTTCCTCAATCCTTCTCATTCTATTTTAAGTTCATTACTTTTTTTATATTGTAATTGTAATTTTTTTTAATAATTACATGTTTGTTATTTTATGGTATTATTATCCATGTGATTTGTTTTAAATGAGACTTTATTTATTCCCTATTACTATACTCATTTATGAAGTTGTTACTATGTCGAAATAAGGGTTCGTCACCCATCCTTTCCTGTTACTTTTTTGAGATTTATTAATTTTTATCATTTAAATAGCAAAAGTTATTATGAATCACTATTATAATTTATTTACTATTTTACCTATTATAGATCTCCATTACCTATCATTATACTAGATTCACAATCCTTTTTCATTATTAAGGTTCCCCATAGCCATAAAACCATCCTAAATTTGGAAAATAAAATTGTGTGTTTGGTTTTACTAGAAATGACATCCCTCTTTGGATAATATAAGTGGATGTGGCTCTGGAAACTTTTTATATTGGGTAATAAAATAGAAAATGGTTCATTTTAATTTTACTCCATTGTCACTTGGTGTATGAAAAAGGTCTTTTCCACACACCATATTTCACACGAATGGGGGATCTTCTTTGAATAATTCACATAAACTTTATGAGTCATAATAAAGTATCAGAATATATGAATTGATATTTATATTCAATTGATATCCCTATTCTTTGAATGTACCTTTAACCATTTCTTATTATCATTAATTCAATTGGTTCACTACTGTTTTCATTATGAATATCATATAATTTTCAAAGCTGATTGTTGGATATTCCCCAAGATAGCCATATTAATCCATTGAAAGTGTTTATTTACCACCCAATTTGTAACCTATGTTCATTTTCAATTTCACTCTCCATATTTCCCATGAATTTTACATTTCTTACACATTTACATGTTCTCATTTACATTTGGTATGGTTAAAATACGATCGATCTAGATAATGATCTATCACTACCTTTTTCTTTCCTTATCATCATCTATGCATAATAATTCTATTAAATGCAAATACCCTTGGATCTTCTTTCAATTTATGTTTATTCACCTAGATATACATACATCAATTGAATGGGGGAATTATTGACTAGCCACATAACCTTTATCTATATAGTTTTAACACATTAGACATCATTATGTTGATTGATGGGTACTTACCTATAATGTTAATGAATTTCATTATATACCTGTTTAATTTGAAATGGGTTCATGCTATGATTACTAATGGATTAATATATTTTCCCCATATGTGGAACAAATTAATTAATAAATATGAATGGTATGCCATGATATCTCTCCAATTAATTGGGTAATGAGACAAATTTAACTGGATGGAAGTTACTTCTATGAGATGATAGAGTTTTGTTTCTCCTAAGAGAAGAAGGATTTTAATGGTTATAAGTTACTCCTAAAAGATATGTTTATTTTATGTACAGGTAATTCTATTATGAACATTTGATGTTCCAAGATACCAACACATTATTCTTCATTCTTGATTTTAATTTTTAATGGTTCTTTTGATCAATATTGATATCAAATAGTTCGTAATTATTGATTCTTATAACTCCTTTCCTTATGTCCATGTTCTTATATTATGCCTCATGTTTCACCCATGATGTTAATTTATGATCTATTTAAATTGTTAATAACTTAATAGGATTTATAAATCACCATTTTCCTTTGTTTCTTTTTTCCCTAGGAATCATAATGGAATGGATACATATAATGAAATTACATTTGTAGAGAATCCTTATTGAAAAAATGAATATTGTACCATTTGTTTTGTTATAAACGTACCAAGTTCCCAAATATGTAGGAACTTAAATCCTCACATTTTATTGAAATTAATGTGATAAATTAATAATTATTCTTGTTTAGCACTATATATGGAAGTGTGGGTCAGGGGTGTCTCACTAGAAGGCTCAAATTTTGTAAATATGGGAGGAGAAAAGGTGCCCTTTTATAAGTTATGATAAGGACCCACATGGAATTACTTAAAATATCTCAATTATATAACGTCACTTTCATGATAAATTAAAAAAATGGCCAATGTTTCAAAGATAATATAATATAAGGTTAAAATATATTCAACTAATAATATATAAGCCATTTTATTTGGCATTACTGCCCTTATCTATTAGTTTAACCCCATGGTAAAACCATTTTTACGGTAACCATAGTAAAAATATTTTATTGTAACTTTAGTAACAATATTTTTTTTGTAACCATAGTAAAAATATTTTTAATTTTTTTTTAAATAAGCGTGCAAAATAAAAAAAACCTATTTTTAGATAAATGAAATTTTATGAATAAAATTGAATTAACATCCATTCATTGACTTGTAAAAAACATAAAATTAATGTTCATATATTTTATTGAATATATAATCTATAAATTTTATTTAAATCTATAACATCCTAGGTAAATAAAGAATATTACTTTTTCATATTTATTAATATTTGTGAATAAAATATTAATGTTACTTTAAAGGGGACGCTATGCTCGATGGCATACCCAATACGCAACAACGAGTTTCTTGGGAATCTTACGTTGCACTCTAATAATAAAATAATATTATTTTAAATGGTAGTTAACACCTAGCCATTGTAATGGCGGGAATGAACATAACTAACTACAAAATGATTATATATGTTTGTCAAATATTTTTACTTTTAAAAAAAATGTTAAAATGTTAATGAATCCAATTTTAAGCGTAAATATTCTAATATTCATTAAAAGGTCGATTAACCACCTTTTGTTAGAGAACCCCTCTTAAATACATTTTTGACAATTTTATATGTTATATATGACAAAATAAAATTCTTTTTAGAATCGGGACATCAAAATTTACTTTGTATAATTTTTTGGTATTTTTCGGATAAAGTTCATTTTTTTAATGAATAGTGTAAAATGCTATATTTTAATTCAAAACCTCCTTTTAATCTAATTTATTTATATGAATAGATTATCTGTTGAATTTTTTTTAATGTGCAATTAGATTATATTTTTACCATTTAATCCAATGGTGGGCATTGGAATTAATTTCACTTTGAAATTTGACTTAAACTAGTGTCAATATTTTAATAGATATTGTTTCTTAAAAACACGCTATTCGTTTTGATAGAGGGAATTAAATATTAAATTAATTAATGAAACCTATATGTTTTGAATTTTTTAAAATAGACATCATTTTTGAATTCGGAATATCAAAAATATCTTAGGGTGAATTTTTGGTATTTTTCTGAAAAACTTCAATTTTTGATGAATAGTGAAACCACTATGTGGTGGTTAATAAACTGATTTTTCATTTAAATGAAACTTTACCACTTTTGTGTTTTGAATTTCAAAAATCCGACATACATGGTTGTCATTAGAACATAAAATGTGGTTCAATGAGATTAAAATAATTTTTTTGTGAATAGTAACTTTTAAGTGTTATTAATCGCGATTAAAGGTAATTAGTGTAATTTAAGGTAAAGATAATGTTATAATAATATGAAATGACCTAGACACATGTCCTAACCTTATTGTATGTGTCATGGACGACCAAGAAAATCCATGGGTCAACTTGGGGACCCCATGGAGCCACTTTGGTTGGAAAATGACATTAATAACTTTTTATTTAAAGTTAAAATTAAAATGTCAAAAAACATGTATTGTTTTACTAAAACAATTTTTACATGGGGTTATACAAGTCATATTTTTGACTATAAATATTAATTGGAAATCTAAAAATATTTCCTACATCATGATATTTTTTTTATAAATTTTAGACGTTAAATAAAGTAAATTATTTATGACACCATGATGATGTAGTGATTACCTCATTATTTAACAATTTAAATAAAATAAAACGATAATGTAAAATATAAGACCTAAACTTTTCAAAAACCTATTGGATGGGTGGATTTCGAACTGTTATCACCTTATCCTAGAAATATATAATTTTGGGACCTTTAAAATCCGAAAAACATTTTATAATAAAGTAATATTTTATAACATTCCAAGAGTGCCCCTCCTCTTCTCTTATAAAAGGACCCCACCTATACCACCTTACCCACACCTCTCAAGCCTTTGTATTGGCCAAAACCTACCCATTTCATCTCTCCACATCCCAATATTCATCATTGAAGCCTCACCTTTGGCATAATTCTCTTCAAGAAACCCTTCTGGTTCAAACCAAGAAGAGTTACCCAATTTTAAGGTAATGTCTTCACTTGTGTTCTTTTGTTTTATTTTACTTCTCCAACACTATAAACTCTTTTTATTCCTTTATTTTGTAACAAAAACAGTATATTAAATATACTAGGATATTTTTATGTGAATTATTCTAGCTACACTTACACACACCTTCGTTTAATGGTTAAAAACATACTGTTTCTGTGGATGGAGAATTACTGCCTCACGAAACGATGATTGTTCAATATTCTCTTAACAGCTTTCATGGTGGCCATTATGATGTCAATGTATTTTATATATGATATATATGGTATTTATTTTTTCCATATTCTTCTGTATTCTATATTTAAAACATACCTTTATGCTTTTCATATTGTGAAAATGCGATAATTTCATACGAGGAAGTGTGGACTACCGCCCCCTCAAATGATGTGACTCGTTCATGCAATACATGGAATGTATAAAGAATGAAATTGATGAACTTATGTGATATATATAACATATATATTATACTGGAATTATAATATATATATACCTCTCATCTAGTTTTAATTCCATTAATGTGCCAAAGAAATGAAAGTAGCGTCCATGCGTACGTACGACTTACCATCTCCATGAACGGTACATTCCATTTCTTATCTCCAAATGTTATTTACTATTATAAGTACATATATATAATATATATATGTCATATATTACATATAAATTATTTTTATCATTTTGTAATTATAATATATATATCTCTCTTTTAACTTTAATTCCATTAATATGACAAAAAAATGAAAGTAGCGTTCATGCGTACGTACGGCCTGCCGTCTCCATGAATGGTACTTTTAATTTTTTTATCTCCAAATGTTATAGAATAGTATAAAATTAATATATACTGGATATATATAATATTTAAAACATAAATACTATTCTGGAGATGATGTACCTATAACTTCATGGAAAATTGTTTTCCAACAAGTTCAATTTTTACTCATGTACCGAACATCGACAAAAACATCTGATATGAACTCAACTTATTAACCAATTATTATAAAATTATAATATGTTATATGAAATGAATAATAATATTTAAATTATGTCCTTAAGAAATGATAAATTGACCAAAGTTTATTATTCAGGAATATAAAGAAACGAACAAGGTAAGTCGGACTTGAGGTAAGGGATCCTACCTCTCTCTTTCTTTTTAAGCACTCTCTTTTATGTCATTTCGTTTAAGCTCATCTTTATTATGTTTGGGGATGTTATTTTATATTAATCTTACTATAATTTTTATGTTCATATTATTGGAGATCCTATTTGATCTCATCAAACCATTTTTGGAAGTTTTAAGTGGTGCCGTTAGGCTGCCGAGTTTTCGTAAGGGATTTTTCAACTCACTTTTATTCCCGTGATATTTATGCTACGTTTTCCACCATTTCCTTTGAGTGGTGTATGCACTAAACATTATTATACTCATTTTTTAGTATAATTTCAATTATTGGTATTTAAATCTTCATTTTTTGACCCTTCTTCCATGGGGTTTATGTTTCGAAAGTTACCCAAGTCAGTAAGGGAACCTTTCACCCTCCTCTTTTTAAAAGACTTCTTTTGTTATGTATTTTAATTCACATACTATTATGTTGGGATATGTTCTTAAATATCCTTATTGATGTAAATTTTATGTCCAAGTGATGAGATACCATTTTCTCTCACATCAACTCATTTTATGAATTTTAAAGTGACACCGTTAGGCTGTCGGATTGCTGTAAGGGAACTTCTTAACCCACTTTCAATTATTTGGGTTAAACCTCTACTTCTTGATTTTATTATGACAAGGTTATTTGTGAAATATATATGTTGTAATTTAAACAAATCTTTGTGTGGATATACTATTTCTACACATAATCATCTCATTGATAAATTCCTACGTCATTTAGATGAACTTGTATCGGAAATCATAACTCAATCTCATTTCATTGAGTTAAATATCTATGTCAATGGTTCTGTTTTTCCAAGATTATGTTTGAATGACCTCTGATTGTTTTACACTTAATATCCACTTATATTTGGTGTGCTCATATTTTTCACACATAATCATGTAATTGATTTATCCTTAATCTAAGGATACCGACTTTGTAAAGGACTTCGTCTCAATTTCCTTTCATTGAGGCATATTTTGTTTTATACACAACATTCTTTTATACGGTGTATAAACCCCTTTGACTTCTACTTTTATTCGAAAGGAATATTTTCTATATGAAGTGTTTTACTAAATGATAAAAAGTATGTTTCTTTTTAACGTATGCGGTGACAATGACATTTCCACCACCATGAGTATTATTTGATTTTTGGCTTCCTCAACAAGCCGTTATATTTTTTAAAAGTAAATAAATACCATATACTCGTTTATGTATTTTGGTATTGAAAATGGTTTTTATAATGGATTTTTTATGTCAAAATATTTATGTGATATATTGTGATCAAAGTATGGAAAGTTTTTCTTTCCATTATATTTGCTTTATGTCTTATTATTTTATAATGGTACTTGGACATTTGACGGGTGGTTACGTGATAAACCATATGACAGGTGGTGTCGTGAATACTAGGACAGGTGGTTACGTTATAACCTCCAATGCATTGGGTATGGAAGTCGGCCATATGGATATTCCATTAAGTATGTGTGGAAGTCGGCCGTATGGTTATTCCATTTAAGTATGTTTATGTTCCAAGTTACCTTTATATGTTATGTGTTCTTTATATGGGTTTTATGGTCATATTTTGGTTACAAAAGGGTAAGTAATGATCTTTTATTCAGTGAAGAGTTTTTTTAATACTTCATAATGGTGAAAATTATTACTTTGATAAAGTATTCATGGTTTACTTGTTGTTTTGAAATACTAACAGTTTTCCTTCTTTGTGTAACCCTTACTGATCTTTTTATGCTCATCCCATGTTTTTTTGAAATGTTTTTCACAAGACATAAAGTTGAATAGGGTCAAGGATGGGATCAAGGAAATTTCAGGCAGTCTAAAACAAGGAACTAGACATGACTCTTTTGTTCAAGAGTTTGTATTTTGTGAAAAAAATGGAAGCTGAGTAGATGTTCCTATTTTTGTAATCCTTGAGATGTAATAGTTATGTCCTAATTTTCTAAAACTCTAAACCTGAAATGATTCCCAATGTGAATTATTCATTTAATTCAATATTAAGTAATGCATAAGGCCAGGGCCTTGTAAAATCACTAATAAATAGTGATTAATTTAATTTATCATGATAGAAGCACATTGAACTCATAAATACAGTTTTTAGAAAGATATATTTTTAGGGAAAAAATAAACTTATAACAAAATAATGTATAATATTTATTTATATTTAATTAATTATATTATTTGTAATTAAAGGAGAATTATATTAATTTAAGATAAATTTAAAAACATAAGGTAATGAAAAAATTATTTTATTTAATAAAAAATTGATAGTATTACAAAAAAGTTTATTTTTCACTATTCATTCAAAAATAATTCTTTTTAGAGAAATACCAAAAATTCACTGTACGATATTATTAAAATGATTATTTTAAAAATAATATTCATTTATTAAAAAATATATTTTTTAAATTTAACAAATTAATTACAATATCCATTGACAAATTGAATAGAAACCATTTTTGAAAAACATATTTTTTGAAACATAAAATGAATTTAATGAAAATCTGGTACTTATTTATTTTGAATTAATAAATAAATTTTATTTATATAAATTTTTTATAAATATTTGGTTAAGTTTTTTATTATTATTAATACCCCCAATTTAATGGCTAGTTTATAACAGTCAAATGAAAATAATATTGGTATATTATATTGCAGTTTTATTAAAAATCGATGTTGCATGTTATGCAAGATATAGAGGATAGTATTATTTAAAACTAATTTTTTGGGGCGTTTCATTATATCCCCCTTAAAAATTAATTTTATTCTCACAATTTTATCTTATAAAACAAGGTTTCAATTTTGAAAATTCATTTATTTTAATTTTCTATGCATAAAGGGATAATAAAAATTCCATTTAAAAGAGGAATTTGAAAACATAAAAGTTACCTAAAATAACACATTATTAGGTTCCCAAATAAGGAAAAAATTATAGGAAAGTTAAAATATATAATATATGGGAAATATAATGTTTAAAGAGTAATATAGAGTGATATAGAATAAGATAATGATAATGTTAATGACCAAAAAACCATATGTCAGTGAGGGGTGAAAACAACCATCAATCCCTCAAAATTAATTGTAAAAATGAGAACATTTTCATTTCCAAGATCATTTTTCCTATATTTGATAAATTATTTTACCATGTAATTAAATAAAATATAGTTAATGTGATTTCTTTAAATTTTTATGGTTCATTTCATCCTTTTGGTGTGTGTTTCAAAAAGATTCCACCTCTTTTCATCCTTTATTCCAATGATTAATGAGAAATAGGAATATTAAATACCCATAGAACTAAAATAATATTCTAATATATCACATGATCTATAAATAGAAGAAAATATATTCCCCATATCCCTATTTAGTTACTAAAAAAAGAAATGGCTAGTTTATGATAAGATAATTCATATAAATAAACCTTCATTTGAAAGATTAATATTAAGGATTTCAATAATAATAGCCATAGATATACGTAATAATTTATATAAATAACTAAATTATAAAATCCTAAAAATATGATTTTTCAGTATTTAAAATCCAAAAATTTATTAAAAAGCCCATGGAATTTCCAAAATTATATTGGCTTTAATCCCCACGCAATATAACATTGGTCTTAGTGTCACATACCAAACATGTGAAAACCATGATCATATGTTCTCCTAAAACATGTTAATCCTTTAACAAAAAACATGAATCACCATAAAACCCCAATAAAAATTATATTTTTTATTTTAAAAAATTAACTCTATAAAAATATCATATACATTCCATAAATAAAAAAATGTGATAAACTTCAATATATACCATTAATCAATTTTAGGTTCAGAAATATTATTCAATATTCTTTATCAATATCAATCATCTATTTATACATATTATGCATTATTATATCCACATAAAAAATACACTGAATCTTATATTTCCCTCAACCATGTTTTCCCTAAAAATAATTCTTATCACTAAATCACTTTTCTTGGTTACTAGTACAATTAACAATATTCTTAAAAATAAATAATGAAAAAATAATACAGAATAATCCTTAGATTTTCATGATTATTTTTCAATAATTCCACTTCAATTTTAAACCATTTATCAGCCATCATCATATTTTTACTTAATACATCATTACTGTAGTATGAAATATTAATCAGGTATTAATATTCATCAACCATAATTTAAACACGTTTCTTACTTTTAATATAATAAGTACTATTTAAATAACTCAAAAAATTTATATTAAATGTACATTCTATTCATCATCAATAGTAAAACCACTACTCATAAAAAATTTATGATTCTCTTCTTGATCTTTCCCTCTAGGAAATTGATTTTCATAATTCAAAAACATCCCACATTTAAAACATTCAAACATAGATTGTACATTTTGGAAACTAGAATTTCCATCCATAGTATTAAACCAAAATTTCATTATTCTTTTAAAATTTACTACATTATAACCGTATTTACCACACATAAAATATCTTCCCATTCATTTGAGTGATTTCCCCAATTTATTCTTACAACATTAAATACATGTAAGAATCTTGATCATCTTTCGTCTATAGTATTCAACTCCATTTTTATATTATTTGGTGTATTTAAATACTCACCTATATTCAAATAATAATCATATATCAATATAATTTTCTAGGAATAATAAAAATCCTTTTTATTCTATATACCGTTCTATTTAGTCTCTTGTGAGGAATCATTTCATCATTTATCACAATCAGTGTTACCAAGATTACTCATACCTCAAACCATTAACTAAAACCAAAATAATTTAGTATGAAACATTAGTGAGTAATCCTTAATCAAGAAAAATCATTCATAGTTTGTTTAAATCATGAACAATATTTTTAATCTAAAAAATCTTAGTTTTAACCTAGGTTATCCATAGTCATAATCTATTGAAATAATTAATAATGTTTTATAAATAAAAATGTGAACTAACTCAAGCATATACCCTAGGATTGTTTTTTTGAGGTGTGCAGTATTAGGCCCACTAATCTCACACTAGTGATGATCAAACTAATAACCAATATTTCCCACTCAAAGTTTTTACCTCTAGGATAATATATTAAGCAACTACATCCACTTGATATTATCCATTTATGGATGTATTTTCTTAAAAATACACTTTTTTCATTACCATAAATTAAGATGTTAGCCTATACTTGGGCTTATCATAATGGTTCTAACTAAATATTTCTTAACCTAGATTCTAAAAATAATTAAACCTTGATCTTATAAAAACTAAAGAGATCCAATCATTTCATATATAAATAATAATTTTATTATATTAATATTCATTATATATCATTATTTTACAATCCAAAACCATAATGTTTTAGTGTCCTTAAAAACTCATATACATAAAAAAATGATACATAAGTGATTTAAAACATCTCTAACATTGATATTTATAACTAAAACCTTTATTAGATGTATAATAATTACAACCATTTTTCATATATTAGGGAAAATTAAGTTTATTAGGGGTTATCATAGTGAAATAGTAAGGTAAAACATGTGTGGTATTAATCGATGATCATATTGAAGAATATTTCTTGAAAAAGAATATGACAACATGAGATGAACATTATAAAATCATACCCAAGAATTCATAGATTTTTAAGATGAAAAAAGTATTTGGTAGATCATAAGACATGAATCATAGAAGAATTAGAGATCATGATCCATGAGATCATAACATAAGCATAATAACCTATAATATATAGTTTTATAAAATTTTAGTAATAATAATAATCATAGAAATATTATGTAAAGAAAACCCAACAAGACATTAATCAAATATTTGCCTTGGGATAAGCACCCATGTACCTACTTAAGTCTTGGGATAATCATCCATTTTTCATATTTTGGGCTTGGGATAACTTTCCATTTAATATTTAATATCACAATACATTAATCTTTAAAAATTTAATTGGAGAGATATATTATACAAAACTTTTACATAATCATTATCCATTCATATGTATTCCACAAGATCATAAACACATTTATAATTACATCGATTCTTAATAAGTGGAAAATAAAAAGGTTTCAACAATATTTCATCATAAAAATCATACAACATATAAAAAATAACAAAGATAATAAAATTGGATCATATCCCTAATAAATCATAACAAATATCAATGGATGTTGTTATATATGAAAATACGTTTTAAAAATCACTAGAACATTTATTGAAGAAAATATTTTTTTCATCTAAAAATCTCTTTTTAAAAATTTAAAAATTTACAAAATTTTCATAAAAATATTTTCATTTAATGAAACCATGAAAATATATAAAGGATTCTTGAAATAAATTAAATGTAATGAATATAAAAATAGTTATTTATGTGATTTACATTAAAATAAGGATTCCTTTCACATTAAAAAAAAATTAAAAGTACATTTTTTGAAGAATGAATAAATATTCCTTTAAATTTTTTGATAGAAATAAAAACATGGAAAAAATAAACATACAAAATAATTTTGGAGTGGTAAAAGAATTCTTGAAAACTGTTTAAATAAAATATGGATAAGGAAGAAAAGAATTCCCAACCGAAGAGAGAAATAAAGTGAGTTTTACTTTAAAATATTCATTTGGTATATTGATTAATTAAAGAGAGGAATATGAATGAAAAAATTTTATATTATGAATTAAACATAGGATAATAAAAATAATAATAATTTATAGACATAGATCATATAATTTCATCATAAAAAATTTAATCATAAAAAATCATGGAAAAAAGTGATATTATAAAATAAAACCATTACTAATTTATAATTTTTTTTATCATAATACAATGAAATAAATAGCTTCAAAAGAAACATTTTATATATAATATGGATCTGATGAAAAAGGACAAGTCATTTTATTAATATATAAAATAATTATAGGAGTCTAAAATGAAACTTTTTACAAAAATCATTGTGCCAGGAAGGAAATATGTCAATAAGAACTTCATTGATCTAGATCATTTTACTAGAATAAAATCCATTTATTTCCTACCCATTATCCACAAACTTTTATTCATGAAAATTTTGTTTAATTATTTAATTCATGGAAAAAAAATATTCCATGAAATTTATCCATATTTCAGTAAGATTCCAAGATAAATGAACAATGCTATTTCTGATTTCATGCACCATAGTCGTAGAATCACACTTAGGGAAAAGATTGCACCATATGTTCTTTAAATACTCTTCTACCAAATGGATGATACTAAGAATTTTTGAATAAATAGAATTATTATTTCTACAAGGACTATAGAGAGAGACCAAATCCTTACCTATATGGACTGTGAAGATGACACCATACCTAGAAAGACCTGTAATGGCTTTTGAAGCTCCATCTGTATTGCATTTAATCTATCCAGGGAACAAAAATACCAATAAAACTTATAAAGTATGACAATGGGTGTCAAATTTGCCTATAATTACAAAATGTTTTAGGAAAATCAAATAATGTATAGATTTTTCAAGAAATACAGATTGGAGATAATTTTCCCTTTTTACAGTAGCATGAATCAACCAAATTTCAGATTAAAGATTAAACCATATTATTTCATGGATGAACCTATTGTGGATATTCCATATTATTTAAAGAATATCCATACAATCCATAAGTAGTATGTTTTTTATTAGCTCTGAAATCTATAACATAGAAAATACTCAAAGCGATCATAAATAAAAGAACATTGAGGTAACCGTACTTAGAATAGGTCATCTATGGAGGTTCATAAGGTATATAAAGTAGATTAACTTAAAAATATACTATTAATGTCATACCAATGATGATTACACAAAACACAATTTTAAGAAATATTAACTCCAACAGATTGTAAATATTTATCAATAGGATGCTTTGAATGAAAAATTCTCCTAGAAAGAGTAAAACGAGATGGAAGAATCCAAGGATTATTGAGGTAATTTATCCAATTATTATTACATTCCATAATTTTTTTGATAATTTTTTTTTGATGAAAAAATCCCATTAATAGTGTTTTCCCATATAAGAATGTCGTCCCCACTAATAAATTTGTAATTTAAGATTATATTCTTAATATGAGTAGGAAGGATTTAAATAGGTAGTTCAATATGATCTTTAATTGAAATATTGGTCTCAAAAGACATTTCATGGGATGAAATATTTTTAATAAGAGGGGTGACAGTCTAATTATTCTTTGAGAAATTAAGAGAATAATGAGTGCTGATAATCCAATGAGATTCATCCATAATAGAGGAGTATGAATTATTAAAGATAACTGAAATGGAGGAATCTATATAATTGATATTTCTAGATTTATGTTTATCAAGAAATAATTTTCATAAAAATTTAATACCATCATATTTCCCATCAATAAGTATCCACATAAGAGTAGCTTGTAAAGAATGATTGAATTTTAGGAGATTTTTAAAACCTAACCCACCATAATAAACTGGTTGACAACACTTATTCCATGGGACAATAGAAACTTTTTTAGAGTGTTATTCCACTCCAAATAAAATTTTTAATATAGATGTTAATAATTTTTATAAGGGAATCTATCCATTTGTAAATGATTAAAGAGTAATCAAATTTAGAAATAATTATAACTTTAAAAAGAGAAATGCAACCAACCGTTGATAAATTTTTTTCTTTTCATAAGGATAATTTGTTCTTAATTTGAATAATAGTATAAGAAAAATAACTAGCATGGGGCTTACCCAAATACATAAAAACTCTAAGGTAAAATTATTTTCTAATACCTAGTTCATTGATTATGTTTATCTACCTATTTGTAGGAATTATTTTTCCAATGTAAATAAAAGATTTATCCCAACTAATTTACTCACTAAAAACATTGACATAGTTTAGAAGATCATTTATTTAATTCTTGATATTATTTTTATCTACATAGATAAAATTATAATTTCTTTAGTATATAAAAGATGATTAGGAGAAGTAAGACCACTACAACTCTGATGAACATGATTTTATTCTCATATACCAATCTAAGAAGTTGTATCCTCTAGCAATATTTAGCAATGGAATTGAGAATGGATAAAAGGGGATATCTATTCCAAACACCTCTTATACAAGTGAAGTATCCATTAGGGGATCCTTTTATCAAAATTGAAATTTATAACAAACTTAGAAGGATTTTCTCCCAATTAAAAAAATAATCATTAAAACCAAACATAGATAAAACATCATAAATAAAACCCCAATCAATATTGTCAAAGAATATTTTGAAATATAAATTTATAGACTTTTTACCTCCTCTAGTTGGTTTCCATATAAGATTAACACATTTAGAAGCTATTATAAGATAGTCCTAAATTATTCTACCTTTCATGAAACCAAATTTATTTAAAGAAACTATTTTTTAGAAATGTTAACAAGCTTATTAGCAATAATTTTTCCAATAATTTTATAATTTTTTTTAACAAGAGAAAGATGTAAAAATAAGTGTATTTCATTAGAATTATCAGTTTTAGGGATGAGGGCCTAGAATTGAGAATTAACCCCCTATGTAAGATGAACATTTATAAAAAATTAAATAAGCAATATGCATACATTAATGTGTATTATGTGCAAATTTTTGTTTTTTTTAAAAAATTGAGTTTGTAAAACTATCAGGTCTAGGAGAGATTCTAGATTTCATACTAAAACTGACCTCATTAATTTCAAAATTAAGGGGTATAGAAGAGATAAAAGAGTTATCTTATTGGGTAATTTTTTTTGGAATGATTTTTTCTAGAGGCTCATTAGAAGTATTAAAATCACTAAAAATTATCACGTATTAGGAAACAACATGTGATTAATAGTCTATTATATTTTCAATGAAGTTCCCATTGTTGGAAATAATGGAAAAATATTTGTTAAATTTTATAACCCCCTGAAGAGAGTTAAATAATTTGGTATTTCTATCTCCACCCATGAACCATTTTATATTAAAATATTCCCTCCACATGATCTCTTTTAGATTAAGTGACATATTTAGATCATATGAAATCTTTTTTTCCTCTTCAAGACTAATAGGAAAATTATTTTGAATGTTTTCTTCTTGATTTGAGATAAGTTAAGATTTAAGATGTGATATTTTTCCATAAACGTGAATAAATAAATTCTTACTCCATGATTCAAATTTTTTCTTATGGATATTAAGTTTTAAAATATGGGAAATATAATCATCTTTAAGGTTAAAATATCTCCAAGTCTATTGAATTAGAAGTATACATTCATGGAGTGTACTCCAAGCATTATTAAATCTAAATGTAAAAGGAGGTATAGGTATTTTGGAAATAAACATATCCAAAATTGAGTGGTGATATGAGATAAATTTTGTATGGGAAGATCATGAAATATAGGACCATACATTGAGGGATGCATCAATAATAAAAGATCTATCCAGTTTTTTGGAAACAATAGTGTGATGGTGTCTTCTATACCACATATATTTTGATTCAAAAGGGTGATTTCATAGAGAAAACTATTATCAATATATGATTTTAATTATCTAGTTGATATAGGATAAGAACATATGCCTTATTTTTAATCAGTAGTTAGAATAGAGTTAAAACCCCCTTGAGAATCCATGAATATTTTATAATAATATTATTATCAAAAATGGAATACAAAAATTCTCTTTAATCATGATACCAATTAAAGGAATAAATGATGGAACAATAGTATATGAATCCATCATAATTGAAATTAAAAGAAACCAGTGGTTCCGAATAGATTGTGGAATAAATTCCTTCTAGTGTATGAAGATAAAGAACCTAAGGTCTCTTAGTATCATTACTAGATAGATTTATCTCAATTATCTGGTAACCCAATTTATCAAAAGAAGCAACCATATCTGAAACGATTTTTTTGGTTCTAAAATACCTAAAATATCATGTTTCTATTTAGTGATAAAAAGTTAATAAAAACCTACTATCTTATGATTAGACATCCCCATAAAATTCTAAAAAATATTTTCATCTTGAAATGTGTTTAGAGGTAAGACCTTCTTTTTATTTATCACTAGGTTTTGTTATTATTAAATGTCTAGTAATAGTGCATTTCTTATCATCTATGTTTTTTTATTTATTTTTTAGGAAAACTATTTATAGGATTTGAGCAGGGAAATTTTTTATTAGAAGGTATATTAGAATCTAGTTTATTTTTTACAACTTCAGGAAAGGATTGTTCAGAAAGGAAATATATTGACTAATCATTAAAATCAAATGGAGGAACATTATTGGATATAATGATTGGTTGTTACTATACCTTAGGACCATGAAGGTCTATATAGAGGTATTTTATATATGGATGGGTGGAACATGTTTATAAAATGACAGAATCAAAATATAAAGACTCATCAATCACTAATTTAACAATGCTCATTACTTCTATATAAATATTATTGGAAATAGTTTTATTAAGATTTGAGTGGGGAGTATCCTTATTGAAAGGAACTTCATATTATAGTAAAGTTGAAATAGAATAAAAAAAGTTCCTATATCCTAGTATAGTATTAATCCTAACTGAAAATAACATTTGAACTATTTCTATGTGCAGTTTTCTCATTAATATATAATTCATTATTTTCCATGCCATTGTTACTAGTAAATTGGTAAGTTGTTGTTTTATTAATTAAATCTACATGAGGAGAATTATTGGAAATAAAAGGTAGTTTTAACCTCCTTATAATCAATCATATATATCGATATGGTATTTTATAAGGTTGATAGAAAGAGGCATCAAAATGATTTGAGAAAAAAAGTAAGGATTTATTATGAATTGAATTAACAGTGTTCATAACCTCCATATCAATATCCATGAAAATATTATTTTCAATATTGATTTGGGATAATTAAGTATCCATAATGTTCCTAGAAGGACCTAAAAAATCCTCATTTTTTTCCACATCTACAATAGTGGCCCAACGTTTTTCCTTCGATATCCTTCATATCAAATATAACTATTTTTAACCCATTATTCTGGTTCAATTTTTGGGGGGATTATTTTTCTATAGAACTAGATCTTTATTTTTGTTTCATATAATTACTTATTTATATTCATATATATTAATAGAAAACTTCAAATACCTTTGAATATTGCAGAAATTTGAGATATCATGTCTTACAATCCTATAATAATCACAAAATGATTGAACAAATTCATACTCTATTTTAACCCCAATATTAACATCATTAGAAATGAATAAAATCAAATTATGAGGTTTAACATTAAGATTTGATTCAACAAAGATTATATCATATATACCCATTTATCCATTCATTGTGTGGTGGTCAATGTTTAAAGTAATTCCAATACAATCATCAATGTCATTCAGGATTTTGGGGTGCCAAAAACCAAATAAAAGCCATGTAGACGAATCCATATTTTCATAGTAGAATAACTTTGAGTGAATGGGTTGAACTCAATGTTCTATTCTAGGATCCTTATAGTGACATGATTCATAAGAACATTTCTAGTCATCCATATAGCTTCAAGATCATCCTTTATTCCTAATTAAATATGAATGAAACCCCTACCAACTATAATTAGCTTACAATATATTCCTCCCTAGAAATGTGATATATGTGTTTTAAGATCATCATAGGACCATAGGTTTTTCCCTTTGTAATAAAAAATGTGTTGAAGAATAGGAAATTCCACAAATCCATTTTTTGATGAAGCGTTTTAGGATTTACGACAATAGTAAAGAAACCATCATCTGATTTCTTAAAGGAAGAGGGCCTAGAGAGATCACAAGGATTAACATATACTCGTTGAAGAGACTCAAAAAATGAAATTCCATTTCTCTTAATTGTTGTTCGAGTACGTTTCAGATTTAGGTTTTCCTCAGAAAGCTTCACAGAACTATTTGATAAAAAATTTTCATGATTAAAAGATATTTCCCATTACGGGTGAAAGGAATCCATGAGTCAAAGAGAAATTAGATTGAAAATTTTCATTATTAAAATTCATAGGGAATCTCAGAGATCACCTTTTTTCCAAGAGAGATAGAACCATCACTATTAAAATAACTACAAGTTCTTAAAGTATTTGAAAACCCATTGTCCCTAGAAACCCAATGAAGACAATACCCAAGTGTCATCGTCGCCATAACTTTTGATGGTTATTTCCTTCTCTAAATCCATATATGATGTAGCATTATGTTTTTGATGAATCAGGATCTAAAACCCAATAATGATCCTCCATCGATTATTGATGATGAATAGGTCTTGTAACACCCCAAGATACTGTGAATTTTTTTCAAATTAATATATTCTTTTGATATTCTATATTTCATGAAACAATAAAAATAGTTTATTTTATATTAAACCAATATGTTTGGATTACATTAATTACATGCAAAATAAATTTTATCTTTCTCTACATGGAACACTAAGATTATCTTGTGTTACATGCAAAAAATACTTTCCTCAATTGCTTCTATAACACGCATGGACGAGTGTTAATTGAAAATGATATATTATTAAAAATATATATAATAATATATAACATGGACATTAAATTATATTTTTTGAATATTATTAACTAACTTATTTAAATATATGGGTTTGAAAAAATATATAATGAGTTAAATAATTACAAATTCTTTATAAATAAATATAAGAACCAAATTGAATATAAAGGGAGTATTTTTCTAGAAAACAATTATTTTTCTCACAATGTTATTTCAATCCTAATAAATTAAATTAATTAAAATTAATATGTAATTTTAATGTAATATATATTATATATCAAAGTAATTTTCTTATAATCATCCAATATATTTTATAAGAAAAAGATAAGAATAAAACTAATTTGACACATAAAACCCAATATTATTATAGTTTTGCAACCTTTTAACGGAGAAACCATTAAAAATATAATTTTTGAAACCTTTAAAAATTTAATATTTGGAATTGAAAAATATAAATTAGGTTAGGATATGGTTTTGGTATTTTTCTGTATGGTTTCTTTTTTTAAATAATTCTTAAAAATATTGGATATTAACTCAAAAATATTTTTTTCATGTAATTTATTTATAAGGACAAATTATTTTTTTGATTGGTTTAAAAGTGTAATTAGATAATATTTGTATCGAAAAATCCAATTTAGGTCATTGGAATCAATTTCACTATGAAATTGACTATAAAACATAGTAAACTTCAGGTCATTTTTTACTTTAGAAACCAACATTGTTGACCCACCTGTGGGATTAATTTTAATTTAATTTATGCCACTTATATGATTTGAAGTTGAAAAAATATATTCCATATTTGTAATAATAATAATTTATAATTTATAATATGGTAAAATTAGTTTTTGACTAAAAATATTTGTGTAGTAATTAAAATTAATTACAATGATTAAGCTTAAAATTAAGAAAAATAAGGGACTAAAGCATAACATTAAGGGATAAAACGACCTATAAACATGTCCTAAGTCCATTGGATAAAAATATTTCGCCCTTATCCTTACTTTTATATAAATTTAACCATTATTTAACCACTTTACATAAAGAAACGTGCGTGGGGTGCCTTTCCTTAAAAATAATACAAGATATTCAACTCCTCCTCCATTATAAAAGGCCTCCTTCACTTCCACTTCATAACACGTCTCAAGAAACTTAGGTTCAGACAAACTATGACCAAATAGATCCCCAAATTCTTTATTTTTGACCTTGAAACACACCCTTTGGTAGGAATCTATCCAAGGAAACCTTTTGGCTCAAGACAAATGGAGTTACCTGATTAAGAGGTACCACCCTCCCTCAAAGTACTTTCTTTATTTCCTTTCTCTACTACCTAAAATCTTATTATTCCATGTTTTTATAAAAAAAAGTATAATAAATATACTTGGATATTTTTATGATAATTATTCAAACTACACTTACACAAAATTCTATCTAATGGTCAACGTACATAATGTTTATGTGTTGGAGGACTACCGCTTCACTAAAAGATGATTGTTCAATTTTCCTTTACCACCTCTCATGGTGGCCATTATGATGGAAACATTGTTTATATATGTTATATATATAATATTTATTATTTCTTTAATATTATTTAATTATTTTACAACACAAATCTTTATACTTTTCATTTGGTGTTAATATGATAATTTTGTATGAGGAAGTGTGGACTACCTCCCCCTCAAAGAGGTGTGATTCATTCAAACATAACATGAAATGTATTAAGGATGGGTTTAGCGAATCTATATGATAAATGTTATATAATAATTATACCTTAATAATGATATATATATATATATATTTATATATATGTCTTTTACTTTTTTTTTCAACACGATAATTAAACGAAAATAGAGTTCATGCGTATGTACGACTTACCGTCAACATGAATGGTGTATTCTATTTTATAATTCTATACAATATTGATTATTATAATACAAAAATATTAGATATAAATGATTCTTATATCATTTTTTACATTCTTTAATGCTTATATAAGTATAAGGACCAAAGATATAACAAATTAAGTCACATGCGAAGAATAAACAAAATATTATCCATAGTGAATCCTTAACAAATGAATGTTAACAAGTGGGTAATATAAGATCATATAAAAACCATGTATTTTATAATATATAATAATATGGATCTGTAAATTATTTATAGTAAATTTATATTTATTATACGTTTGGTTTAAACGAGTACGACGAGAGTCAAGACTCTAGGCAAGGGGTTTTCATCTCACTTTTTATTCCCTTGAGATATATGCTATGATCACCACTATTTCCTTTTGTGTGGTGTATGTAATACCCATGAATTTAATATATGTATATAATAATTAAACTTATGGGTATTCTCATTTTCATTTTATGGTCATTATTTCACAGGGTTTCATATTCCAAAAGATTAAAAATTGGTAAAATAGTTTTGTCTCAATTTTACTCCTTTGAGACTCGTGTTTTGTTATGAACCTAAATTATTTTTCGAGGTGTACATAATTACATTTTAAATGTTATATCATGAATTTATTTATTTTCATGATACTTTAAGCTTCATGTAATTCCATTTTTTTACATGTAGAGTATGATCTGAAGTTACCAAGTGATAAGATTTTATTTAAACAATCACATCGCGTTTTAATATTGTTTATGATTATGCAGAATTTAATAAAATATTATAATCCATATATTAATAAATTCATTAATTTTATTACAATATGTTTAATCTTGATTTATTCATATATTTTTACTATATTTATACACTTTTCACATAAGATAGTTAAGAACGAATTTTTTTAGAAAGCCTGAATTTAACCTCTATTCAGTCGAAAATTTGTGATTTCAAATAAGTGTTAAAAGAATATTATACCATTATTCTGTAATAATTAAAATAAATTTTTACTCCTTTTGTCTTTTAACAATATTTTAAAAGGAATCTTCTTATTTCTTTTTGAAAAATTCATTTTCTATCGTTTTTACTATGTAAAATGAATGTTCTTTTTTACATCGTATGGCATGTACATATTTACCCACCGTCATTACTTTAAAGCCTCCTTTGCACTTTTGGAAAGTTAATATTTATTAAGATGTTTATAAAAGTTATTTTCAATGATTGTTTTTTCGAATTTTTTTCAATATTACTTTAAAAATTCTCAAGGAAAATTGTTTTCAAAATGTTTTGAAGCCTTATTTACAAGTTTTCAAAATTATTTCAAAGAAAAAAATTTTAATGTATTTTCAAGCTTCTTTAATATATTTTCAAGTAAAAATATTTTCAAAATAGTTTCAAGATTTATTTATAATTTTTAAAATAATTTTAAATGAAATGGATTTGAAAACGTTTACAAGAATTATTTCAAAATTTTTATAGTGTTTTTAGAGAAAAAAGGTTTTTAAAATGTTTTGAAGCTTATTTTATAAATTTTCAAGAAAAAAAATTTTCAAAATGATTTTAAATACTTATGTATAAATTTTCAAGGTATTCTATCAGAAAATTATTATATTTTTTATGTATTATTTGTTTTTAAAATAATGTAAGATATTTTTCTCAGGAAATGTTTTTTAAAGTAATTTAAAAATTATTTTCCATATAATATGACATCCATTGAGGTTACTCACACCCTTATAAGAAATGATCTAAAGATTACATTCATATCATTTCTACAAATGGGTTATGTTTATTGACATGGTCTTTATGAAAACCATTTGTATTTTATCGGTTATATTTTCAGGATACCAATTTCTATTTTATGGGTTAAATTATTTTGTAATCTGATTCTTTTAATTGGTTATGTTTATAATGAAATTGTTATGAAACCTGTATATTTTTCCATTGGTTATTATATGATTACATGTTTATGACACCCAATTCATTTCCTGGGTTTTGATATGATTATTTATGATCTTGTGGACCACGTATGTATGATTTAATTATGTGATGGGTGTGACTTATATCTCCCTCCAATCCATTATGTAAAGATTTATATCTCATGAGATATACTAAGATGGTTCTGGGAGTGAACCATCACTACTATGATGGCCATGAGAGTGAACAATAACTACCAAGACAGTATGAGGAGTGAAATAATGCTATTTAGATGGCCGTGGGAGTGAACCATGACTTCTAAGATGGTACACAGAGTGAAACCAAACTATTAAGATAGTCTGGGAAAAGATACCTTGGCTACTATGGAAATCATTAAATTCTTATGTGTTTTATACAATTCCATGTTTTATCCATACATTATGATTTCACAGATTATGTCCTATATTTCCTTATGATTTATGTGTCATAAAATACAAATATTTATTCTATGATTCATGATTATGATTTTTGACATGAAGGGTATGATCTTCTATATTCATGATCATGTTATCCTACCTAATTCTCATGCCTATTCTTATATGTCTCCCTTGTTTACCCTTAATGTGAATCTAATCTCACCCCTTTTTATTTTTAATTTAATGAGGTTATGAAAAAAGGTTTTAAGTATAATTACAAAAGGTGGATATCTTTATGGGAGATGTTGAAGATCTTTCACTAGAATAGAAGATTATGTTTCCATGTTTCCAATGACACTAAACTATTATGGTCCTCAGGAATGTATTTTTTTAATGCACTAATATTCATCTATAATGATGTAATATCCATGTATGTTAAGATTGGGTCAGTATAGTTACCTAGATGTCAGGAAAAAGGATGTCACCTCTACTATCAAGGCTGCTAATAATGTTGTTAAGCACCATGAATCAGGATCACATCCTTTGTTGTGACCATCTTTCCTGTCACTGAGCTTGATCTCCAATGACTCTTTCATATAATAACACCTCTAAACGAAGCCTTAAATACCATTAATAAAATTATATTCATTATATAAAACATCAAAGGTTTATTTTATACCCCTTATAAAATAATATAGGGGTATAACATAATTTTTTACCATATAAGACAATTTGAGATGATAAACCCTTCCCACATTGATATCCTTCGAATCAATACCCATTGGATTAAATAATTTTAACTTTAATTTTAAATACCACGAATTAATTAGGATAAATGGTATAAAATTTCCATATAAAAGTATATAAAACCTATAAACATACATAGGTGAAAAACATTAAAGATGTCTCAACAAAACAATATTGAGTTGAAGAACCCTGAATTTAAGTATGATGAATTTAATATGTGATCAAAAATAATATATATTAAATTAAAATTTATTATAATTATATACCTGAGACATTTTTTTTACCTATAAAACAATATATGGTCTACTTATAAAGTTTAAACACCAATTTAGTAGCAATTAATTATAAAAATCATCATTTCAATGTGTTAACTATTTAGTTTTTCAAGAAAGTTTAGATTCAAAAGTTATGGTAATTTCACTTTGATCATGATTACATAATATATAGAATAAAAATCATATCAAAATTATAATATTTAATAATTATATAAACATTTATTACCATTAATATAATGTTTTAATGAAAAATGTGTTACATCAAATTATGGAGACAGTAGTTCATACATACACAGGAGGTATGTTTCCACCTTTTGATGGATGGAATGAAATAAAGGTAAATAATAATTAAAATTTATATAATAATTAACATATCATAAATATCACAAATATTCATTAATTATATCCTTAATACCATCCATGTAAGGTGTAAATGAAAAATGAACCACATTACTTTTTGTTAGTGGTATTCCACATGTATGCATGAGAGACGTTATCATTTTCCATTAGATTAGATGGAAATAATGTAGATAAGATATTATAATTATATAAGAATAAAATTTTCATAAATATAAAATATAAATATTAAATATATCATAAAAAACATCCACATATTATTTTTATAGAAAATTCATCATATCACTATGTGGAGGTGGTAGTCCAAATGTACACACAAGTGATACTTTTATTTCACATTTTATGGAGTAGAGGTAGAAAATGGTTGAGAAATACTCATAAAAACATATAAGTATATTTTTGATATTTTAGAATCAATTTTATAATGAATATAATATGTTTATATAATTTTTAAGAAGAAATAAAATTTAAAGTTCTCATTTAGGATTTATACATATTCTTTGAGAGACCACTATTTTATTACACCTTAAGCCTTTAAATATTTTTCTTAAAAGAATAAAATAAGTTATTGGATTATGTGAAGTAATAATGAAAGGTTTATTAATAGTTTTTGTACAATATATCAGGTTCAAATTGCATGAATGATAAATGAAAACAGTTTCCCTTTTATAAGTGATGGGAAAGACACACATGGAATTACTTAAAAGATTTCAAAAATATTGTCACTTTCATGGGAATGTTTAAAAAATTAAAATAATTAAAATTTAAGATAATATAAGGTTTAAATGTGTTTAAAAAATTATAATTATACTACTGTACATGGAAATACTACCCTTATATATTAGTTTAACCCATAGTAAATCAATTTTAACCATAACCATGGAAACAAATTTTTACTATTTTTACTATTCATCATGACCAAAAAATAAGTTGAAAATTTTAAATAAAATTAATTATGATGAATAAAAATATTTAATACATTTTACAATATTAAATTTATATAATTGGTAGAATTTAATTTTAAATAATTATGAAAAACACAACAAAAACCCTATTTTTAGATAAATGCAATTTAAAGAATAAAATTAAATTAACTTCCATTAATTTCCTCATAAAAACCATTAAATTAATGTTAATTTTTTTATTGAATATATAATCTATAAATTTTATTTTAACCATTAATAAAGAGTTATTAATTTTATATATTAAGGTAAGAACAAATTGTGTGTATAAAAATAGTTTTTAGAGAAATTGTTTTAAGCTCGAAAATTAACTTATACCAAAATAATGTATATTGATTATTTCTATGTAATTAATTATATTAATTAAAAATAAATAAAATTATTAATATTTAATATAAAATTATAAACATGATCTAACTTTTAAATTACTTGATTTAATGAAAAGAAATAATAATTTTATAAAAAATATGTATTTTGCACAATTCAGTGAAAAATAAATATTTTTAGAAAAATAAAAATAATTAACCATAAGATTATATTGAAATTATTATTTCAAAAGTGAAATTAATTCCCCCAAATAAAATTTCTAAAATGGAACAAATTAATTATAATACAGATGCACAAAATGGAATAAAAAACATCTTTTAGGAAGACATATTTTTGAAACGTGAAACGACATTAATGAAAATTGTATAATTATTTATTATGAATAAATAAATAAATTATTATTATATAAAATAGTTATATATATTTTTCATAATGTTTTTATTACTATACACATAACTAATTTTATGGCTAATTTATAACTATCACATTTTAATAACATTTTTATAGTATATAATAGTTCTCTTAAAGATCTATGTTGCGTGTTAATTAAGTGATCAAGAATAGTATTATTTTAAACTATATTTTGGGGTATTATAGATATGAAATTATCAAGGTGATCATGGATCTGTTGATAAAGTTAGTTCACTTTATGGATATTTGGGAGTCGAGTACCATTGATGTTCTAACGAGATGATATATGAATGATGTTGTGAGACTTTATGGAGCTCCAAGGACAATAATTTGTGACTGATAACCTGAGTTTACATCACATTAAAGTTGAGATTTTTTTAGACCATTGGATCCCAATTATGAATTATCACATATTTTCTAACCAAATATATATGGACATATGGTGTGGACCTTCAAAATATGGGAAAATATGTTGCAAGTGTGTGTCTTAGATTTTGGTGGACCATGGGTGTGATACTAATAATTGGTTGATTTTTTAAATAATTATAAATTTCATTCTTCAATTTTTAAGGGCCACTTTGGGGAATTATTTCCGAGGATGTTTTGATGTCAATTGAGATAGAATAAAATTGAAGAATTAGTAGTTTTTGGTCCATATGTGGTGCATAGTATTCCATAGAAGATTCAGATTGTTCACAAGGAGATTAATGTGGTGAAAGAATAGAGGAAGTATTATGTTGATATGTGGATGATGCCTTTAGAGATTAATGTTGTGGTCAACGTTTTCTTGAAGGATTCCTTTATGAATAAGTAATATAGGTTTGTTCATAGGAACAATCTATCAACCATGTATGTTAGACCCTTCGATATATAGGTCTAAATTGGAGACGTTTCTTATCGGTTGGTGTATCCATGGTATCTAAACAATATTTATGACATATTACATGTGTACTAACTTATCAAGTATCTTCATGATGATTCCCACATCATAAAATATGGGGAGTTAGATATTGTGGATAATGTGACACTCATGTAATGACCAATAAATTTTCTGGACCATTAAGAGAAGAATTATAAAGGGTGTGTTATCCCCTTTTCCTAGTCCTATAGATTAATGGTAGCTTGGAAGAGAGTATATGGTAGTGGTAGCTATATATAGAAACCTAGTACCTAGATATATTTGTTACCAGTTGTTTTGGTTGTTTTGATATTTTTATTTTTTAAATGTTTGACATCATAATTTTATATTTTGATTTGTGTTAATTACGTTTGAGGCATGAATTTATCATTGTTTGAGTGTTATATCTTAGAGGATTGATTAATGGGTACTGGTAGTTGGTTCTTCCCATTATGGTTGGTTTTTATTATCAAGGATGGGAATACTTTTAGAGGCATGTAATGTAATGTCTCAAACACTTATAAACCATCGCATTGAGGTTTTTCACACTGTATGACATGACATGAGTTTAATGAAGGTATATGAAGAGATACATTTGAACATGAAACCGAAGGTGGTGATTCTATCTTTGAATCAATGGTTTGTAGTGTGGATGTCTTTCAAAAGTTGTCATGAAGACCTGCTAGTCCCGGTTTCTGGAATTTATATCTTGGAGTAGTTCATGGAATGAATGTTCATGATGGAGTCTTTTGGGGGTTTGGCATTGAATAATTCAAGTCATGAAATATTTAATATTGGTGTGAAATCTCACCCATGTTTTTTTATCCTATTCCATGTTTTTTGGTGAATGTAAACCACATATGGTTAACAACATGAATTATCCATTCACATCATGAATGGTGAAATCTTCCAACTATATATAAATTCTATCCACCCTCTAAATTCCCTCTTTCTCCCATTATTCCACTCAAACTTATTATATTCCATATGTTATTTTTGGAGCCCTAACATCCACTAATCTTTAACATTAATTACTTGTATCTAAATATTTTATATTGGTGAATGAGGGTGATTCCTCTCGTCTCAATCACTTAGTTCTTCCTAGTTTGTTCAGTGGGTTTTTATAATATTTTTTTATTGGAGTTTGGGGTTTATTTATCTTTTATTTTTATGATACATTATTATGTTTCAAATTTATGTTAGGATCACCTCTGTGGTTGTGGAACTGCAATTTATCTTCTCTTTCTTTGACTTTGTTTAGTGAATTGGAAATCATCATTTGAGGTGAGGGATTATATTTATCTTCATTTTATGAGAATATATGATATTATCATTAATCTTATTTCTATTTGGTGAGTGGTATGAATTATAATAATGATTATAATTAACCGAACAAATGAATTTGCATGTAATGATGTGTTGTTCATAGAGTTATTGGATTTCCTTCATATTGATAATATTATTTCATTCTACATTCATATTATGGATTTATTCCCTATAGTGTTTTACTAATTTTAGGCTACCCATTAAATGGTTAAATACTTAATTCTTGTAAATAAAAAAGGCTAATTTGAATATTCATGTTCTATGATTTAATTAATGTGTGCAGTTTGGTGGCCTTGGGTTGTGTGTGGGATGGTGACATTGGTTGTGTAAGGATTAGTGCCCTGTATTGTGTGGGGTTATGGTGTTAATTTTTGTTTGAGTATTGGTGTCCTTATATGTGATTAAATGGCTTTACTCAATAGTTTTTTATAATAGATTTTGTAGAAATATAATAATATCAACTAATATAATATTGTGGTAAGCATGAGAGAATTTGTTGGTGAAAATATAAATCAATAATTAAATGTATAACTCTTAGTGGTTGAAATGATAAATTTAATTTGTTATTCTACGCTAGAGAAAACTCTTGGTGAATCAATATCAGTAGGGTCTAGACTATGGTTTTGGTGATTTCGCTTGTATGAACCCATAAGTGTAGGATTGCGTGAGAGGAATATTTAACTATATTCTCATTTTTTTTCTTAATCACCCTAACCGTGTAATATAACATGAATGTCACCTAAATATCATAGTGGGTGGTAATCCATTACATTAAATATAGGGAGGATACAAGTGGATATCTACCCCTATCTATTTACTCAGCAACATATTCAAGTAATTCTAGTGGTGGATGATGTGATATGTGGTGAGTTATTCATTTTATGGGAGGGTAAGTGGTTGATTTACTACATGATAAGGAAACTATATTACTCTGGTTATGTGACATGATATATGTTTTTAGTTCTATATGATTTGATATGCATTCTATTGCACAAGAAATGATATACGGTTGGTTTCACCATTATTCGATATAAAAGGTATGAGAGAAAAAGATGTATTCACATTGGATGGAAGAGTAAAATCAATGAGGAATTGTATA